>OY720682.1:41156765-41804265 GCA_963170755.1 Amphimallon solstitiale
GAGTAAGACTACATGACATTTTTACAGCAAAAGAAAAGAGGAAAGCATCAACCTAGTTAATAATATAAGAATTATTGAAGATTTAAACAGAGACAGGACGACCAAATTTACTCAGACCAGTATTGTCCAGCTTAATAATGGACAAAATAACTGAAGGTGCCACATATTTGTCAGGATATAAAATGATCCACCAAAACAAGTCAATTCTTTGCTTTATGAGAGACAAGTAATGGTATATAGAGCGGAAATACTAGCAGATACCACAAAAAAGATAGCTATTCTAGTGAAAGAGGCGAATCTTTCTGAGCAATAACAGATAAATCGAGATGCGATGGACTAAGAACTCAAGAAATGAAAAACGAATGCGACATTAGAGGCTAAGTGAACATTGTGGGAAGGGCAGAGTATTATGTCACAAGAGCAGAAGACACATTGCATAGTTCCGATAATCGAAGGCCGCAAAAAATAGTATAAAGAAAAACTGATATACGACCTACATAGAAAAAAAAGAAGAAGAAAGAGAAGTAGGATGAGAAGAAACTAAAAAGAATGGGAAGAGGAGAAGAAAAAGCTAATGAAGCGGAAGAATAAAAAAACAGGAGAAGCAGAAGAAGCTGAAGAAGTAGAAAATGCAGAAGAAGCAGAGGAAGTAGAATAAGTAAAAGAAGCAGAAGGACCATAAGAAGCTGAAAAAGTAGGGAAAAAAAACAAAAAACAGAAGGCGCAAAATAGTTTAAATTTAGTCAATAAATTTTTCAGTAGCTAAATAGCTACATAGAAAAAAAGAAGACGAAAGAGAAGTAGGATGAGAAGAAACTAGAAAGAATGGGAAGGGGAGAAGAAAAAGCTATTGAAGCGGAAGAATAAAAAACAGGAGAAGCAGAAGAATCTAAGGAAGTAGAAAATGCAGAAGAAGCAGAGGAAGTAGAAGAAGTAAAAGAAGCAGAAGGACCATGAGAAGCTGAAAAAGTAGGAAAAAAGAACATAAAAAGCAGAAGACGCAAAATAGTTTAAATTTAGTCAATAAATTTTACAGTAGCTAATGGGTGCTGATATTAAGAAGACATATAAAAAGAATATTGACGAAAAACTTTTTACAATAAACATTTTGGACACTTTCAAAATTCCAATATTTTGAGATATGGCTTCTTTTGTTTATTTATAAAATAAGGTCGTGTAAATTCAATTTTTTTCTCTTCTTAGTGGCATGAAAAGTATCATATTTCAAAGATTAAGTTTGCACTGTAAAAAACATGCGTAATTAAAATTCTTCGGATTTTGTTTTCAGTTGATATATTTACCCAACTTATTTATTCTGAGATTTTTTATGCTCAATTTCTTTTCCAACAAAGAAACAATTTTTATTTTTCATATCCAATTTCATCTAAATTAACAAAAAAAAATGAAAACACATCATTTCAAATTAATGAAATGGCGAATTAAAGCAGAACTTCGGAACAATTTCAATTAAAACAAAACAAAATACTTTTCCAGGAGGCAAGAAAAGTAATATTTAAAGAGGAACCTTATAAATTTAATATAGCCTAAAACGCTTTCCTAACGATATTTTTGGTCTATGCTTTTACAATTTTATTATACCCTCTTTTTTCCTGATATTTCTTTTGTTTAGCTGAAATAATGCGCTCTACATTCATTTGTTTTACGTAGCTCTTAAATACCTCAGAACTGCTCTCGTACGATAACAATACGTATGAAAGAAGAGTGCATGTTATCTACATATGCATATAGTACTGCCTGTATTAGTACTAGGTACTAGTAGTTGTTTATACATGTCAATAGATATTGTTATGAGGGAGGTATATAAAATTTTATTCAATATGAAATTGCTTAGCATCTAATGGAAAACTAGAATTTAAAAAAATAAAATAAATATATCACATCTGCTATTGCCTAAGTAAACATTTTATTTATAATACATGTAAACATATATACATTTACATATGATTCATGCTTATAACCCTTATTTTCGGTCCTTAACCTCAAAACCTCGATTATTATTATAGTAGTATTGAGGACTACTATTTTGTTTTTTTCAGCATATCTCACTGGTTTCTTTCAATTTAAATGTCGCTAACTTTATCTAATTCATTAGTTCAATTTTTTTGCAGCAACTTCATTTTTTATATATGCCCACACAAGTTCAATTGGATTCAGATCACAGTGGTATGGAGGTAAACGAAGAACAGTCTTGTTCTTTGACTTTGCAATTTTATCAATATCATATTGCTATTAACCTTGCACATTAATGTATTTAGGAGGTTCCTAAATATCTATATTTTTAAAAATAAAATATATAAAAGTTAACGCTTGTATCTCAATAAATTAGCCTTATGCTAAAAATATCGCATCTCACTAGCTCAGATAATTGGATTATTGATAAGACCTCACCTCAGGGGCAGAAATATTGTTTCTCCAAAGAATATACACTTCAGCTTTAGACAGGTCAGATATATTAAATTAAATACAAAAAGAATTACAAAATTATTTATTATAATAATTTAATTTAGTAACAATAACAAAAGTAAAAACAAATAAATCTGTGTATATTCATCAGTATAAAGTTATGTTTATATAAAAGAAAAAGTCAAATTCGAAATTTCGACAATAAGATCGGGCATAAAAATAATTAATTTCAAACAATAAAAGTTTACAAGAAGAGTGACGCAAAAGAAAAGAAAATCGAATTAAGCCTCGGAGGTCTACAGTGCTCGTGGTGGTACAGTCTAACAAATCAAGAAAATTTTGCAAACCGTGATCCGTAAGGCTGCACCCACCGACTCACTGTATATGATCTACGAGTAAGAGACCAAATTAAAAAAAAAAGTGTTAAATTTACTGAACTTTGATCGGCTGTAACAAAAAACTAAATTAGAAGCCGTAATGATTAAATTACCAACTTCATTAATCTGAACTCAATTAACATTAAAAAAAAAGTATTACAAACAGAGAAATGTCTCTGCCAGTTACGAGAAATTTAAGAAATAATTATGACCTTAATCTGCCGGGAATACAGTGGCGTCTTAGCTGGAACCGCAATTAGAAGAGGCCAACTCCAGCCGTTGTCCAGGAGGGGGAAAGTAGCTAATTCCAATAAATCGAAAGGATTAAACCATAAAACAAGTCCAAAATTAATTCGTCAAGATAATTCCCATAAAACGTCTACGGTTTTATACATCTATGGTTTTATACCTCTACGGAATTTTCCCTAGATAGAGACAATAAGTTAGCTCTAACGAAAAAATTTTAAAAAGAAAGTCAAACAATAAGGTTAAGAAAATGACTAATTAACATTTCCAAATTTAAAAAAAAAGAATAATTAAGTACCTTGCTGATTGATGGTTCGTAAATTCTCCAAACGAGGAAATTAAAGCTTCAATAAATGTCGAGCCCACATGTGATTATATACGCATATCCGGCTTTGGCCGACAAACGAAAAATTGTGGTTGGAAACAATTCAATACATATGCACAAATCTTCAGAAGTGCATTACACTCAATAAATATCCATCACTAAAGCGATGTTAAAGGATTATCATATCCATACCACAAAGATATTCATGTAAGTGCACGCTAAAACACACGAGACACCAAGCTGTTATTAAAGCGAATAGTTGCATCAGAAATGAATCTGCGTACGCCGACAAACGATCAACAACTGCCACTGATAAGAGTAGGGACGAAAAATTAAGAAAAAAACCCGATAAATGTTAATAAGACGTAGTTAATTAAATTAGTATTTCAATTTAAAAATGTTATTCAAACATCCAGAAGAAAAATAACAAGCAACTAAGAATAATTATTAGAAACTTACTTCATTTAAAAGAAATAGGAATTTACAACAGATTTCTGCATACTGATTTAATAGCAAGCATACGTAAGTGAAAATGGTCCAATACAGATGACGCTAAGATACCCGAAAATGTACAAATAATATTAAAAATAGCAATAAGGAATATTTAAAATAGAAATAATAACACCTACGATTTTTATAACGTTACATCAGAACTAAACATTAATTTTTTAAAAGAAGCATACGGAATTTAACGAAGAAAACACTTCTTTTTTGCACCATGCACTTCTTTGACGACATGTTTCGCGAAGAAGCTAGAAATATGCGAGGATGGCACGAATACGACGTCGTCTCCATTTCTTAGAAAAACAAGAGAATAACGTCTTCCGCATCAGTCCTTAACGACTTAAGTTTCTGCTTTGATGTTTACAGAAGACGACGTTAATTGCTTCACATTCTTCCGTGTATAAATTCCGCTCACAGATAAACGATATACAAGAAACGATATCTCGTCTTATCCCGCGAAAGCCGGAATGACTGGGCTTAAATCTCGACGGCACACACAGAGAGAAGGAGAGTAAACGCTCGCTGACGGAGCAGTTGGTGAACCATGAAAATAGATAACTAAATATAACCGCATCCAGATAGATCAGGATCGTTCAATTCTTCCCGGGGATTTCCCTTAATACCATGCGACCGCGATGTAATGCAAGTAATATTTTATCGAAGTTAGTTCAGAGGCTACTGACTATCTGACAAGAGTGATCTGTACGGGAATTCTTTTAGTATAGTAGCTAGTTTTCAAATTGATTTCTCTTTATGTTCTCCCAGCAATGGTCATGCAAGGATTTATTTAAAATTTGAAACGATCTTAAAGCAGTAAGTGATGTAATTGTGAGTCTAAAGTAAAGGCTCGATATTTTGACATTTGATTTACTTACTTACCCTAACCGTTTAAAATTTTAGTATTTTTCACTGTTTAAACATAAAAACTGTGTTCTAACATAGGGTATTACGTCACATTAGAGAGAACGTTAAATTTAAAATTAAAAAAGTATTGTAGCCAAGCTTGAGCGTGTTAGCGGCTATACTGTGAAGGGTTACACTTTCAGCTAAAGACTGCAAGAACCGTACATCCATTTTTATGCTGCACTTCAAATTGACTCACATAGAGTAGATAGAGAGAACTGAATTTAATATGTCATCTTGTATTATAGTAGTATAGAAAATCAAGTATTTATAGATATTGCTTATTTTGGAAAATAATAAAATTAATACATAAAATTATAACATATTGTTAATATTATATATTTTTTAATTTAGGGATACATTTATTTTTAAATATCTGGAAATTAAATATAATTAATTGGTAGGTATGCATTACATTTTGAAATAAAGTTATAATAATTATAAGAAAGTGTCAGATAAGTAATGTCTTTTTAATCTTGATTGAATCGACCGTTACTTGCTGGAACTCTATAATAATTAGGGTTAAAGTAATATACAATTTACAACTAATTTCCAGTATAATCACACTTTATTTAAAAAATACGACATGTTTCGCTACGATGTAGCTTCTTCAGGTATTGCGTTACTACTAAATACATTATAGAAATTTATGATTTTTCCAACATATTTTCTACACACTTGTTCATTACCTAATTACTATAAATCTCGTAATGACTATATAATGTAATCTAAATATATTCTTAAGAACTACCTACGTCTTTAACAGTACCAGTTTAAAAGCAGTGAATTATTTAGATCTATCTGGTCATTTAACAGTATATCTGAGTATTTAAGCTTATTTATTTCTAAGGCTTCAAGTAAATTTAATTTTAAACCTTTTTCTTGTGAATGTAGTATCTAAAATTCGTTGTTGAAATTATGATTATTTTCTAGTAAGTGAATTGCATAATTTGAATCTGTCTTTTTATTACTAAAACTCTTAAAATGTTGTGAAAATGTTCGTTTATTCTTTTGTCAAACACCTCCCTGTTTGGCCTATATATGTTTTAGGGCAATCCGTACCTGTTAATTTATAGACTCCTGATTTTTTATCCTTGTTTATCTTTGATTTATTGTTTTTTATGTATTTCCCCAAAGAATTATTTGTTTTATATGCTACATTTATATCTACTTTATGTAAAAAATTTCTATTTTTTCGCTTGTTGATCCTATGTAAGTTAATACTTTATAATTACTTAATTTCTCTTTTGTTATTGGGTAAACCATTTCTATTGCCTTTTTATATTTCTTTTTTCTCAAGATTTGATCTACTATATTTGGGTTGTATTCATTGTTTGTCGCTATTTGTTTTATTATGTTTAGTTCTTTAAGAAAATTTTCTCTATTTAATGGAATTGATATCAATCTATGTATGATAGAGTGGAACGCCGCTAATTTTTGACTAAAAGGGTGACAAGAGCTATTGTCAGTGATAAATGATAATATCTGTATGTGATGGTTTGTTAAAAATTGAAAAACATGTCTGTTGTGTTCTCTTGAGATTGTAAGATCTAAGAAGTTTAAAAGGGCGTATGTCAACTGGACCACGGCTCACGTAATTCGAAAATTTAGGGATTAGTATTACCGGTCAGCTCGACCAGAGATTTAATCCGCCTTTATTGTAAATTCTATAATACTATATCGGCATAATTATAGGATTAAATTTGTTTACATACACATTAAAATAGAGTCTAACCAATAGTATATAATAGTGTAGAAAGTAAATTTCTCATTGGTTATTTATTTTACCCTAAACGGGCTCTTAATATAATATATAGAGACAGAAGTGAAAAGTAATTTACAATTTACGAATAACTCTTGCTGTGGTGTGTTCCTTACTGTGTTTATCATGGAGATGACAAGTCAAAGAGGTGGTAAACTACTTGTGGTAGAAAATCACAAGTTTTCAAAAAGTAGCATTAGTAAATGCGGAAGAATTCGCTGGAGATGTTGAAAACGCGAGAGTCCTGCAAGAATCTATTCTATGATCACAGATGAAAATCACATAATAATAGATTTTATTGATGACAACTTGTTGGAAAAACAACAAAAACTAATATCAATATATACTTTTGTAAGAAATGTTTATTACGTTTTATGTGTTTACCATTCTAAAATGTTGTATTATATAAATTTATGTAAAATAAAATTAGGTTTAGTATCTATTTTATTTATTTTATGAGAATATATTTTTTATTTTTGCATGGGTGTTTTGTTAGTTTCTACTAGAAGTATTAAGTATTGTAAATATCAGAAATATAATTTATGTATGTATATTTCTGTAAAATAAAATTTGAAAATAAAAATGAAATAAATGTGAAAGTATTTTGATTTATTATTATCTGTTATTACATTATTATTTACGTTTATTGGGATAAGGCATTTTAATCTCTTAAGCTCTAGAACTTAAATTTTGTGGTCGAGTTGCACGGTCCTTTTTCTGAATACCTGTATTCGTGGTCGAGCTGACAAGCGCCGGTTTAAACTGTTATTTAATTCTTTTTCTACCGTGAATTTAATATTTTTATGTAGATTATTTATATATTCTAAAAAATGCTTTAATTGTCTGTCTGTTCCACTGAAACAACCCAATATATCATCTACGCATCTATGCCAATAAACAAAGTGTTTGAAATTTGGATGTTCTTTAATTTGGGCTTAATGGGTTACCAATTATTAAACCGTCATTACAAGAATATATACTATTGTTAAATTCAAAATAGTTTTGCTCTAAACAAATTTTAAGGGAACTCATAATATCTAATTTTTTAACAATATTAACGTTTTTAATGGTTAAAAGGTTTTCAACTAAATTGATTGTATCCTTTAGAGGAATACTCCGGGAGTTTTATCTTTTCTATTTTTTTGACTAACTCTATTGAATTATTTTTTTATTATAACTCTGTTTTACAACGCCCGTCGTCTTCCGATTTCCAATCTCCACTCGTTTCTATTCGCCCACAACTCGTCATCCAGACCCCTAAACCTCATTTCGCTGTCTATTCCTTCTCTCCAACTCCTCCGTGGTCTTCCTCGTTTTCTTCGCCCATTTGGGTTCCATTGTATTACTTGTTTAGGTAGTCTTTCGTTCCCCATTCTCTGCACATGCCCGTACCATACCAGTTGTTTCGTTCTCATCTCGTCCATTATCGTGCGTTCACCCACTGTCATAATTTCTCTTATTCGTTGATTTGTAACTCGTTCTCTTCTTGATCTCCCCGCTGCTCTTCTCCAATAATCCATTTCCGTAGCGGACAGAATTTTCTCTGTTCTGTCCATGATTGGCCAAACCTCTGAACTGTACGTAACAATACTCTTTACTATGGTGTTATATATGAGCTTTTTGTTCTGTTTCGATATACTCTAGTCCCAGAGTATTCCATTTATTAAAGTTATCGCTTTTCTTCCTTGTACATTTCGGTCTTTTATAGCTCTGTCTAGTGTTCCGTCCGCTGTTATTTTTAGCCCCAAGTATTTGTACTCGTCACAAGACTTACTTCGCTGTCCCGTATTTAGTACTAGATCTTGCTTTATTCCACCAATGCACATATACTATGTCTTTTTTATATTGACTTCCAAACCCCACTTTTTGTATTCTTCTATTAGTTTTCGAGTCATATATTCCAAGTCGTCATACTCCTTGGCCACTACTATTTGATCGTCGGCGAAACACAAGGTGTATAAAATGGTGTCACTTAATGGAATTCCCATGTTTTGGCATTTTCTTTTCCATACTTTAAGGATTTGTGCTAAATAAATCTTGAAGAGCGTTGGCGAAATACAACAACCTTGTTTATGACCTTTATTCACTTGGAACCCTTTTGTCAGTCTTTGTTTTATTTTGACTTTTGCTTCAGTATTGTTGTACAACTCTTTAATTGCTTTAATTAACTGAACGCTTATGTTTGTATTCTCCAAAGCCTTCCAAAGTAAATTAAGTGGTACGCTGTCGTATGCTTTTTGTAAGTCTACGTATAGTAAATGCAACTCTTGTCCATATGCCATTTTCTTTTCGATAACTTGAGTTATACAGAACAGATGATCTACAGTCGATCTACCTGACCTGAATCCGGCCTGTTCTTCTGCCTCCATGTCTTTGTACTCATTTTCCATTTTTTTCCTATTATTTTGCCGTAGACTCTGCTCAGCGTACTAGTCACAGATATGCCTCTATAATTGTCGCACTTATCTTTCCTTCCTTTTTTGTGAATCGTGGTTATATATGATGTTTTCCACTCGTTTGGGACTTTGGTTCCGTTAAGATATTTTTGGAAAAGATTTCGTAGTCTCACAAACAGTTCATTTGTACGGTATTTAATAAGTTCAGCCGGGATATTTCCGGGTCCGGCAGATTTTCCGCTTTTTAAGGCTGTGCATACGGTTTTAACTTCAGGAAGTGTTAACGGTATTGGAGATCCTGTCGTTCTAAAGGCATCATTTATTTCTTCTTCTTGGAAACCTTTTAACGGAATTCTTCCGTTAAAAGGTTTTTAAAGTGTGCATCCCATTCTTTGTCTGATATTGGCGAAATTATATCTCTGGTCGTTTCTTTTCTAATTGATTTGATCGTCTTCCAACTTTCGGTACTTCTTCGACCTCCTAAATAAGAGTCTATTTTCTGGCACTTTTGCGTCCATACTAAATTTTTCTTGTCACTAATCATTCTTCTTACCTTTGATTGTGCTCTCTTGTAATTTTGTCTTGCATTCTCTGTTTTTTGAGATAAGTAAATGTGATAAAGTTTTCTCTTTTCCTCTATTTATCTTTCAATCTCAGCATCCCACCAATATGGTTTTCTCCTCTTCGATTTTTCTTCCACTAAATCTAGTGCTTCTTTTGCGGCTTGATGAATGCTTGAAGTAATGCAATCATACTCTTCATTTGGGTTTTCGCCTGAACGTTCATTGAGCTTTTCGTTAAGTCGATTTTTATATAGGTTTTTTACGCTGTCATGCTCTAGGCTTATTAGGTCGTATCTACAGTGATCCATTTCTTCTAACACTGTGTTCTCCAGCTGTTGTTGGTGAAGGTTGTGGGCTTGACAAGGAAAGAGAATTTTGGCTTCCAGAAAATAGTGATCACTTCCGCATGTTAGTCCGCGTTTTACTCTGACGTCTTGGATTTTTATTTTTGCCTTTTATTTAGTAATAAGATAGTCAACTACTGATTTGAGATTTTGGGAGGATTTGGTCCAGGTGTATTTGTGTATTTCCCTGTGTTGGGAAAAGCCATGTTGAATTTTAAGTCTAGTTGCTCGCATACCGTTATTAGTCGGTTTCCATTGTCGTTAACAATCTCTTCTGCAAATCGACCCACCGTCATATCATTTAATTTTTTACCTGTTCTGCTGTTTATGTCTCCCAATATAACAATTTCTCTAGATGTACTGACTGTTGATATTTCCTTGTAAACTTTTTCGAAGAACTTGTCTTTTTCTGTTACGTTGGCGTCATCGTTTATTGCATATATTCCAAAAATCGTCAGTCTAATTCCTTTAATTGTTATATTCATTTTTATCAGCCGTTCGTTAATAGCTTCCCAGTTGGTAATAAATCATCTAAATTTTTTGTTGACCAAAATGGACACTCCTTGTTGTGCATGTTTTTCCTTTGGGACTCCGCTATAGAAATGGTCGTATTGCCCCAGGTTTTCAGATCCTTTTCCTTTTTTCTTTGTTTCTGATAGTACCGCGAGGTCTACCTTCACTCTGCTGATTTCGTGGACTATTTCGTTTACTTTTCGATTCATTCCTTGTACTTTCCATGTACCAAAAATCATTGTCCTTTTTCGTTGCTTGGGTCGTCTTCTTGGGGTTTTCTGTCCATTCCGAGGCGTTTGATTGGCTTTTTTAACATTTTGTTTTTTTCCGAGTACCAGAGAGTTAGTTTGATGTCCCAACCCCCAACCTGGACGACCAGGTAATTTTTAATCAGGGTTTTCTTCCCCTAGTCTTTGACGATTCCAACGTCATAACTACAGCAGCGTCTTCACCTGTGATCCTAGGCAGGAGCCCTTACAGGGTACTATCATCCGGGTCAGATGAACCCTGGTTTTTTATCGAGGTTGTTACTCCACCCCCTCCTCCTTTCCCGTTAGTGCAATGGGACTCCAGGCTTGGGACTGGTATAGCGGAGTTACTCTATTGAATTCTTAATTCAATAAGAACTCTATTGAATTCTTAATTGTAAATCTAGCTGAAAATTCTATATTTTCTTTAATATGTTCCAAGAGTGTTTTCGAAAATTTGTATGAAGGTGCTGAGACAAACGAAACAACAGGTCTAATAGGATTTTCTTTTTTATAAAGTTTAATTAACGAATATAATTTTGGAGCTTGGGGATTCATGTTAATGATTTTACTCTCATCCTTTTCATTAAATAAGCTTTTACAAGTATGGATACAATTCCTAATTGATGTTTGAAATTTCACTGTGGGGTCTGATTTTAACAATTTATATTTTAACGGGTCTAAAAATTCAACTGTTTTCTTATTATAATCACTTTTAAACTGGTACCGTTAATGACGTCGGTAGTTGTTAAGAATATATTTAGAGGACATTATACAGTCATTACGAGATTTATATTAATTAGGTAATGAACAAGTGTGTAGAAAATGTGTTGAAAAAATCATAAATTTGTAGAATGTATTTAGTAGTAACGCAATACCTGAAGAAGCTACATCGTAGCGAAACATGTCGTATTTTTTAAATAAAGTCTGATTCTACTGGAAATTAGTTGTAAATTGTATTATACTTTAACCCTAATTAATGCCTATTTGACACTTATATAATTAATCCGACATTTAGAATTAATTATTCATGACTTCATAAATTATAGTCGGTAACTATAGTAATTGTATATAAAGCGATAGTCAATAAAAAAACTAATTAACTACTCTCAGGCGCTAATGGCAGATTACCAATACGGCTTTAGAAGGGGGAGATCCACCATAGACGCTATACATACCATAAGACCGCGTGCGTCTGCATTATAGCGATACCTGTAGAGTAAGCGAAACAGATAGAGATGTCTGTGTATTAGAACGGTAAACAAGTAGACGCAGTGTTATACTGGATTACAACAGTGCTAGTATTTCGCATATGCCTATCATGCACTCGTATTTGTCCAAAAAATCCACATTTATACGGTGTAGTCGGGCAGTCGCATTCGCCGTGTCGCTTCCACATATGGGCGTCAGTTCGAGTTTTATTATTGCTTAAGAATAACATTTTTTTAGCTAATTACAGGTTAATTGCAATGTTGAATTACAATTCTGTTTTAACAAGTAAATATTTTATGTTTCAGTATTTTATTATAGTTGAGTTTTTAGATTATAATATTTGTTGAAAAATATTATTTTAGTTAAGAAGTTTTTTTTTTTGTTTTAAAGTCTAGGAGTTATTTATTATTTATTTTTGCTCTTTTATGTTGTTTATGAAGCTGTGATGAGTTACTTCACTGACATATTATCAGTGATTATCTGATGCTTCAAACAACTACAAATAATTACTAACAACGGAAACGCAATACCTATTACACTGCTTTTCACTTGATTTGCCTACGAATACATTTATACGTATAACTTATACGCCTGCTGTCGGTGTGGCAATTCAAGTTGGCACGCCCATTTATAGTCGACCAGTAGTTACTAATACATGCATCGCGCTATGAACGGCGGCCACACGGTATAGTGAGTCAAATAACTGAAAAGTTTTATGAATGTAGTATCGGGCTACAAATAATATATGTTGACTTCAAGTAGGTATTTGATAGTCCGACGTGAGAGCAGATAATAAAAGCGATGAGGAAGATAAAAATACCAGGAAAGCTAGTGAGAATGACAGAAATGACTTTTTTTATTTTAACATTGGATGCCGTGGTCAAGCAATCCAGTTTTCAGGGAACAATAATCAATAAAGCGATACAAGTAGTTGTGTACGTGGACGATCTTACTATACTAGTTAGAGACAGGTGAAGCATGGAAGAAGCAATTCAAAAACTTGTGACCTAACAATAAACCAAGGAAAAAGTAAATACATAGCAGAGGAAATAGATATACAACAACTGAGGAAGTAAAAATAGGATATCACGATTTTGAAATAGTTGAAAACCTCAAATATTTAGGAGTAAAGATAAACAGAGGGAATGACAGAAACATGTTGATAGATCATAGAGTACAGGGAGAACATAGAGCTCATTATATATACAAGAACATAGTGAAAAGTAAGAGGATAAGAATACAAAAGGCGGCAGTGTTGTACACAGTTAAAAGCTTTGGTATGGTCGCAGTATAAGGCAAGAGAGTTGAAGTAGTCATATAGAGCTCTTGTAGTGGATTTATTCATTCAGAATACATGCTGGTTCGGTGACAGGATATTGAACTTTAAGATGAAGTTATTTAGACGAGTTAGCATCGCATATTCGAAAATTTTGGAGAATACCGATGAGAGATAGGACGATAATTACTGATCATAGTTTTGTTGGCTTTTTTGAATATTGGGATAATAACTGGAGTGTGTGAAGTTAGCCCCCCTTTTCTCGAATATCGGAAATCTGACGATTGTTCCAGGTTGTTCTAGATTTGTTCTACATTATTCCAATGTATTAAAAAAAAAAGTGGAAATTGGCCGAGATATTTGACAAAAACGACTTTGTCATCCAGCCCCCCTTTTCTCGAAAATTGTAATTCTGACGATTGTTCTAGGTTGCTCTAGGTTTGTTCTAAATTGTTCCAAAGTATTTCAAAGAAAAAATCAAAATCATACGAGAAAATGGGGAAAAACGAAATCTAAAAGAATGAAGTCGGATCCCAGTTTTTGCAAAAATTAAAATTTTGACGGTTATTCTAGGTTGTTCTAGGTTTGTTCTAAACATTGTTCGAATACGTCAAAACCGTATCTCTTATATATCAAAAGATATTGCAAAAATTCCAAATCCAAAAGTGTGAAGTTAACCCTCTTTTTTTCGAAAATCTAAATTCTGACGGTTGTTCCAGGTTGTTCTAGGTTTGTTCTCAATTGTTCCAAAATATTTCAAAAAGTTAATTATAATTGGCCGAAAAAACGGCAAAAATCTATTTTTCGCCGGCGACTTTTTTTTTGAAAATCGAAATTTTGACGGTTGTTCGAGGGTCTCATGTCTACCATAGGTAGAGAGGAAACATCGTGGTAGGGATACCATGAAAATAGTCATTGAATTTACTTGCTATACTATGCGATACTATGAAAATAGTCATTGAATTTATTTGCTATATATAATATTACTTCATCAGATCTATAACAAAATTTTAATTAGAGGCAACTGGTAAGCAAACTATTGATTAACTTACAATTCCCACTCTAGGACACAAGATTAAATGTTACAGGTTCGACAACTTATAACATTAGGCAATCAATCGTGTATAATAATATTTTAATTAAACGCATGCCGTAATTAATTTGGATTGCGGTGACTCAAATTATTCATAAAGTGAACGCAAATCTAATAGGGGAAAATTTAATCATTAGTATACAGTAAGAGTATACAAATAATAATAATATAATTTACCTCAATAATTACTAATTCTATCAAATCGCGCAAGTATCTTATACAAAACGATTTCTTAAGTAAAACAGCATTGATTCATGACACAGACGTTTGATCAACCCTTGTAATTCCAGGAAGAGTTCACCTGGGTTTAAATTAAATTTTGGTGAAAAAGCTACCTTACACACTTGCAAATTCAATCTGTGATCCGCCAAAAACATTGAAGGCTCCGAATATGCGTAAATAATGATAATTTAACCACGTTAACGATATCCTCTTTGCTTCTAAGTCCTCCTGGCTTAAACTAATAAATTTTACTTCAGTGCGTGCTTTTGCCAGAGGATGTAGAACGCAATTACACAAATGTATTTACTAGATACCATATTTAAGCTTCTTGTTTATAATTGGAGTTGTATTTACGTAGAAGTTTTCATCAAGAATGTATCAAAAATAATTTAATTAACAGGGTTAAAGTCTTCTTTATGATACAATTATCACTTATAACTTAATGTATAATTAAGAACATGTACTAATAACTTCAGAAATTTTCTTCTTATACATTAATACGTAAGTGTATACTTCCACTGTAGCATTGTTCTTATATTCCAAGCCGCTCTTTTAAATTCATTAAATGTTAATTAATTAAACTAATTGACAAATTGAATGGCTTGGTGCTCTCATCCACACCTAACAACAGATAAATAAATATCCTACTCACTCTTAGGGATATTTAACATTAGAGTGGATTTGTCATCCATTAAAATTACAGTTGGCACTCGTTCATCTCCACTATCTATATTTGACTGTTAATTAGTACTTAAGCATGAATACAAAATGCATTATAATAATAATATGTGTTTTTAGTGCATAGTGAATATGAATTTGCCAACAATAAATGCTCTTTTACGGGTATGCTCGGTTTCGGAGTAAAATTAAGATAATGTACCATTTAGCATTTTTATTCTATCTTATTTTTTTGCCTAGCATAAACCGAATACGAAATATTTCAATGTTAATTCTTTTATTTACATGTGACAAATAACTATTTATTCAATCATCGGTTAATAAATTATTCAGTCATGAACTTTCATTAAATAAAATATAAAATACACATCATTTCTGTTTACGGTGAGAAAGATGGTATTTACACGAGTTCGGCAAAAACAAGAAAATATACGGTAAGTACATGTGTTCGTACGTACGATATGTTGATGGGAAAACTCGACAAGAGCAATATATTCAAATATTATGTGAAATTGAAATTACTTTAGTTCATGTGAAATTATAAATTACTCTATCTAACATGACCATAATAATTTAATGCAGAGACGGATTAACAAACTTATTACCACGTAAAGACTGTTAACAAGTTTATTGCGGGATGAAGGACTTATGGGAGATTGGGGTTGTTTTTCCACGAAATACCTGGAAGAACAAGGTACATTCTCCCACAGACTGCCTGAGGGAACTAAGAGAACTCTTTTACGAACTGCATGAAAGAATTAGGATAATTCCCTCTGTCTGAGAGACTGATTTCCCTAATAAAATCTTGGCTTTGTATAGCCCTGGACTCGCTTAAATAATGGTTTGAAACAGTATTTTTGTCGTGAAACGTAGGAAGCATCACTTGCAAAACGCATGTACTGTACTTGAACACACGATATTATAACGCGCAAAATGCAGGTAGAATATTAACAAAAATATCATCTTTCTCATTACTAATTGATAAACATACACAAATTAGATATTAATAAGAATATTCGTATAGAATTGTCGAACCTATTAATCTAAAATTAAATAAAAAGCATTAATACATATTAGATTGATAATTTATACAGGGACGGACAAAAGTCCGTTACAAGTTTTCGTGATCTTCCTCAGTTGTTGATTAATTTTCTGACTCTTTGGGGACTTTTTACTCGCCGTACGTTCTTTGTCACTGTGGTTTTCCTTTCATTTATTTTCCACCTCCTATAGTCCGTATGATTCGCTATTTACAATCAACATATGATATCTCAGCGAAGCGCAACTTCGCAAGGTAATGTTACCCTCCGTAGTACAACTACTAATCGGGTAACTCTAGATATATATACGTGCATTCAATGAACACGCCATAGGTGGCGTACCTATTACAATATAATGTAACAAAGTAATTCTTAGAGAGTAAGCGCTCTCACACTATTAAATCCTTTATATACACGAATAATTTCGTATATGGCTTGTTCATTGAGTGCACGCAAGTCTACAGTTGCCCGATTAGTAATTGTACTACGAAGGATGACATTACCTTGCGATGTCGCGCTTAGGTAACAGATGCCGCTGGGAATCTCTTATAGCATTTGGTACGTAAGTTGACTATATCAAGTAATCTAAGTTTTTAAGGCTGCATAACACGCTCCTGCACTGATAAGACAAATGTAAGGTCGAAACAGCTGTCTGCACGTTGTTGTTTGCAATGCCAGCTTAGGGTAGATGCGCATTCGTACATTTATTCATATACGAAATTTTTCGTGTATGTATACTTGAGTGATTTAATAGTGTGAGAGCGCTTATTCTCCAAGAATTACTTTGTTACATTATAAAGTACATATATACATAATAAAATATAAAATATAAGCCACAATTTTACCTGTAATATATTGTTCGTCATTGCCTTATAAAATTCAAAATTATTCTTTAGTGCCATGATATAAAATATACACCTGTAAATTATACTAGCTAACTTTACAGGATGGTACATTAATGTGTGAAATCTGGAGAGACACCAATAACTACTTTACAAAATAGCATTTGTCACTTCGATAATATTGCACGCAGATTTTAATCCAATATTAAGGAAGCTTCTGAGGAATTATTAATTGGATTAGTGGATTAACCATAGTTGCATGGGATAACTAATATCACCTGCATTGAAATATGTAGATTACATTAGTCACTTTATAAAATACTTATTGGTGCATCGATTAAATAGTACACTTACAGTATCCCATTTCTTCATAAAAATAAAATGAAGAATTACTTCGTGAATGTTTTCATACAACTTAATTACTCTTGCATAACATTTTTTGATTTACAATTTGCTGGAATTTTATCCACTCAGCAAATTTCCTCATTATCATGTGACAGGTCTTATGAATTTTGCGACTCACTGATGTCTGGCCAAATAAAACAAGCTATTAACACCAATATTATTCTAGTAGCTGCCAAATAATTGTGACTATTCAATTCACCTGTCATTGTTCAAATATGAACCAATAAAATAGCAAATATTTACTTTCGTATCATAGCAACAGGAAATTTCAGCGATTATATCTTCCTAGAAGGTATTCAAGTGGATATTTTAAACAAGTGAAAGTTTTTATTAATGTAACTCATTTACTAACAATATTGAAGGTACAATTAGAAAAACTAACATTACTGCAGTGCTGCAGCAGACATTCTGGAACAGAGCTATCACTGGGAGTACCCGAGGGAGTACCTTTCTCTTGTAGCTTAATACCGTCACTATTACTGACAGATGTCGAAGTTGTACATGACACATTTGTTGTTGTAAAATTTCTTCGCATTTTGGTGATAATCGACTCGTGGTGCTCATCATCAAGCTGCAAGTACGATTTTATGGAATTCAGATTTTATGTGGCCAAACGTGCTTCGTAAGCGTAACTATTACATGTGCTTGATGACGCCTTCTTTATAATCCGACCCATCTTTTTTCTTCATATTACATGCCCACGACTTTAAGATGACATTTAAGTCCACAGAAGAAGTAGATTGATCCAGTTTATAGCCTTTTGCTGTTAAAAATGTACTAAATTGTCTCCATACTGAATCTTTGGATTTCTTCGTGTTCCAAGGGATATTTTCGCAAATTTCAGCATCGATTTCGTCTTCAGATTTCGTGCCAAATCTTTTCTCAGTTCCCATTATTTAGAAACACCAGTTTTTATTCAACGAAACGAACTAAATAGGAACACGATTCCAAAAATTTTAATGACAAACATAAATGTTTTTTTTGTTGACATGGAAACGTAATCATGTGTAACTAAATTTTGAGTCATTTTAATATGAAAAATTGATTTGGTTCATTGAATAGTCTCTCGAATACGATTCGTAGTCAAAGTTGAGTCTACTATTTTTGTGGTGCTTTACACTCATGTCTTTCATAATTGCGAATACTACTCGTGCTCCGCACTCGTAGTATTTAAATGCAATCATGAAAGACATTCGTGTAACCACCACAAAAATAATCGACATAACGTTGACTACTCATGGTATTATAAGTGAATATCCATAAACTTAAGGTTGTTAAGACCTGTAACAAAGATATTATGTACACTGTATAGGTATATGCATTTCAAGTAACCTTCAAATTTAACTACATGTATGTTATTTTGATGAATACTTTTATCCAGTACTTGGATAATGCTCTGAGCGCCTAAACTTTTGCTTAAAATGCCTGTTAAAGGATTTACATTATCGATTACCTGCATTTGTAAAATGCGCATATAATTACTGGAATAAAAGGAATATATTACACTCTATACATATATTCTACATAGACAATCCCTACCTGTTTTGATTTACATTTATCACTAATGCTATAAAGTCATATTCATATTTGCAAACAGGAACAATAATAAAAATAAAATATAACATACAAAGTCTTTATTTACGCCTTTCATGTAGAAGGATACGTCATTGACCGTAAAAGTACTCAAAATCATCCTCGAAACGTCATCTCGTTGCTAGGTACCGCAAGCTTCCGATAATCGGAACTTACGAGAGCTGCTCAGAATCGCATCCTAAATTTGATTTATTTTTAGCTTCTTACACTCATGTTTTTACTATTTTCTCGGACCGTTCACTATAAGACGTGTATACACTTCGAGCGACATTAATATTTCACATTTAATGTTATATACTTAGTCTGGAGTTTGAGATATTTGCTTAAATAATTTTTCTTAACGATACCTTTTCTTTGTTCAAATAATACTACCACATTGTATGATATGTGTATATCTCTACACACAGAAGAAAACACGAAATATATTCATCTATAGTTTCCTGTGTCGAGTTCCACTGAGATCTCCAGGAAAATAGGACGCCTTTTATTTGAAAAACCGTCTGTCCTCTGTCCGGGGACCAATCTGGCAAGAGCAGGAGATTGATCTTATGGGAATAGCGCGATAACCCCGGCTGAACTGGCGCTTGTATTGCTACACAATCCCACACTTTTACCCTAATTTAAAATAATGTCCGGTTCAACATTCGAATTCATCACGTGGAACTTGCGTGTGTATAAAGTAGCTTCATTGTGGCTTTTGTAACCAGGCAGATATCGGTTAATAATTCCATATGCGTATACGGGTGTCCCCAAAAAATATATACACTTTTGTATAAGCCATAATTTGATTAATTTTCTTCTTTTTCAGTTAGATTCCATTGAAAAATAATGAACAAGACGAGGCTCAACGTAGAGAAGGGGAATTCTCAAGTGCTACGGGAAGTACAAGAACGTAGTTGAGGTGCAAAGATAATTTAGAAGGCAGTATGATACAGATCCACCAACGCGACTGACCATTACTTGGATCAAAGATAAATTTAAGGCTGATGGAACTGTTCAAGACGTATATAAACAATGTCCAGGAAGAACGCAAACGTCCATGGATTTTATGTAAATCAAAAATTTTCTAAATACGTTAATAAATAATGATTTAATACCTATTCATTTAAAGTGTGTACAGGGTGAGTCATTAGTAGCCGCTTCTTCGATTGCTCTTTTGTGTTTTAAATAAAAGAAAAAGCAATTAGTGGAGGATCCATGGTTGCTTGTGGCGCATATTGTAAAAATACTTTAAGCTCTGGCGCACTTCCGGTTTCACCGGAAATGCACGGAACTTAATTTTTTTAAATGACTCACCCTATATATTTTTAAATTTTCTTGTACTGCTTTAAATTGCCTGTTCAACTGTTTTTTCTTTATCAAAATTGAACCAATAGTTTTTGAGTTATTAATTTTTTTTGAAAATATTTGAACAAAACACGTGTTCAGAAAAAAATCATTTTCACATTGTTTTTAAAAGTAAAAACATTGACATTGGTGGTGCTTGTAGCCAAAAAAATTCTGTATCATTTGGTAAAGTTGCACTCGACAATACTTCAAGAAACTTTGTTTTTTCAAAGCCTACTTCCTGAAATTTTCACATACCAAAAACTTATTTTTTTTAAATGGAACACCCAGTATTTTATTGAGTCATTTTGTTCCTTTTTGTATTCTCTTTCATTTTTGTTAACAATGTCCTATACCTATCTTTCCTCATTTTTGAGATAATCACTATACCAGCAATTAGCGGCCAATTAAAGAACTACGGGCGCTGTTCTCTGCACCCAAATATTGGTCCAATAAAGGCTAGAATGCGGCTGACTGCCTGAGTCAACTGCTAAATAAAGTCTGTATACATTTATGTCAAACTTATAAAAGCATCGCTATTTGTTATCATCCAAATGAATTATTCTTATGAAATGTTAATAGATATGATTGACATTTTGGGTGAATCTGAAAGAAACTCTTTGCTAGCATCCAGACTTTATGCACAGCGATCCCTGGTAGAAGTCAACCGAGGCCAGAAACCTTCGAAAATATAAAGTGGACGGTTTGAGTGAACAGAAAGCATTGAATATGAAAGAAAGAGCGGAAAAAGCAATAACTGGTGAGGATAAGAAGTTTATGGTACTTGCGAGTGTAGTTGAACACCCCCATACTAGTACTACGAAAATTAGTCGGCAGTTAGATGTAGGTCAAATTTGAGAATCCAGAATAATTAGGAAATACGAAATTCACCCGTAGTATATTCATACACAGGGTTAGATGAAAGACATTTTCAGAATCGCTTACATTTTTGTCAATTGGCAGCAGATAAATTATCCTGGCTTTCTCAATTTTTTGTTGTTTACCAACGAAACCTTCTATTCAAGTGAATACGTTCATCGTCACAATTTCCGTTATTATAACACATAAAATCCCCCACTTTATCACACCTGTAAACTTTCAAAATCGTTGGTCATTAAAACTGTGGGTAAGGGGTAGTACATAATTGTACCTTATTTCTTTGATAAAAATGTTAATGGAGGAGAGTATCTTCTCTATCTACGAACGGATTTTCAAAAGTTTTTGAAGGCATCTTCAAATATGTCAGTAAACATAACCTTTATTTTATTTCGATGTTAACCAACAGTGTTAAAAATGAAATACTGCAACTGGACATTGTCGGAATTAAAAAATTGACATCCGATGCTCTTCATTCTATAAAATTATTACTTTTGGGATAGTTGGATATAACATTTACTTTGTTTGACAGTGGACTAAGGAAGTCGGGCGCCATCCCTGCCTTCCATTGGTTGAACGAATATTTTGGTGCATAGAACAACAGCGCTCGTAGTTCTTTAATTGACCGCTAATTGCTCCTATGGTGATTATCTCAGAAATTAAAAAAGATAAGTATAGGACATTGTTAACAAAAATAAAAGAGAATAAAAAAAGGAACAAAATGCCTCAATAAAATACTGGGTGTTCTATTTAAAAAAAATAAGTTTTTGGTATGTGAAAATTTCAGGAAGTAGGCTTTGAAAAAACAAAGTTTATTGAGGTATTGTCCAGTGCAACTTTACCAAATGATGCAGAATTTTCTTGGCTACAAGCACCACCAAAGTTAATGTTTTTGCTTTTAAAAACAATGTGAAAATGATTTTTTCTGAACACGTGTTTTGGTCAAATATTTTCAAAAAAAAATAATAACTCAAAAACTATTGGCTCAATTTTGAAAAAGAAAAGACAGTCGAACAGACAATTTAAAGCAGTACAAGAAAATCCAAAAATATATAGGTTGAGTCATTTAAAGAAATTAAGTTTCGTGCATTTCCGATGAAACCGGAAGTGCGTCAGAACTTAAAGTATTTTTAGAATATGCGCCACAAGCAACCATGGATCTTCCACTAATTGTTTTTTCTTTTATTTAAAACACAAAAGAGCAATCGAAGAAGCGGCTACTAATGACTCACCCTGTATATTTCTTTTTTGGGGGCAGTGGGTGTCTAAGCTCTGCCACCGGCCATATCTCGGCAACTGTTTATCGTACAACCTAGCGGAAAAAATCTTGATAGTAAAACAAACCACTGGAATTTCAACAAAAATATTTTTATGTTTCCAAAATGTTCGCAAGAGGGCGCATTTCGCAAGGTGAATTTAAAATTTGATAATTTTTATATAAATTCCAGATTAACGTAGGCTAAAATTTTTACTAGCAACATTTTCAGATGTTTTAATACAATTTCTGTTTGAAACATTTCGATCTAGCTCCCATACGAAGGGGGGGGGGGGCTATATCTGCGTACAAAAGTAGGTATAATTTCGGTTTTCCTCATCGGATTTTAATGTTTCTAGGCTCATTAGATAAAGAATTTTACAAAGAATTGAAGGGTATGTAGTTCGAAATGGCGTGGTTGTAAAAACATAACAGGGGGCGCTGTTTTCAATTTATGTATATTATTTGTTTTTTCTTTAAAATTTTAAATGGAACGATACATTTTTAATAGCATATTATTGAAGCACATAAAAAACTGAAGAGTTTTTCATTGCACATTTATGCTTGTGTATCCTCAAACACTGAAACTCGAGAAGGGTATTTTATGTTAATTCGAAGGTCATGAAATTCATCTTATGAATATTCAGCGACAGCAAGCTGCCCTATAGGAAAATTTTTAACTTATGAATTGTTTTTTCAGCTTTCTGCTTTACCAAGTTTTAAGAGTTGTCACACTACAGTATCATCTGCAACACAAAATATCTTTTCCATGTGTCATATTGACAAGATATTATTTATGTATATATTAAAAAGGAGCAGCCTCAAAACCGTACCTTTCGGCATCCTAACCCTACCTGGAGAGCACCACTCAGTACTTGACATTTTGACCTTCTGCGTTCCTCGAATGCCTATATCATGCAGCCTCTGCAAGAGGGTCACGCGGTCCATAGTATCAAACGCCTTCTTAAGGTCAAGGTAAATTCTGATGTGATTAGTTTAATAATTCAGGAATTCAAAGAGTTATCAAGCGCCAAACTTTTAAAAACCTTAAGTACAAGTATTTAAATTTACTCTAATAATAATTATTTTGAAAAACATACAATTAAAAAGAATCAAGAAAGTGAGTAGCTGAGCTAGCAACAGATTTGTATGCCTAAATATATTTGAAGATCATTTAACTTGGTCAAAAGTTCTAGACAAATCAAATAAAAGCATGTTGTATTGTCCCGTATCCATTTTATCAGGAAATGCTGCGCATATTTTACCACACCGGCCTCAGTAAAAAAATCTCTTCAGGAATCATGCTGGTCGGGGGGCAATAAGATTACGAATTAATTATTTAATAAGCAATCATTTTTTGGGGTAATTTTAAATAGTTCCTTCTATATCTATAAATTAGCACTCTTTCTTCCTTCTATACCCTATCTTAGACCTGCAAATACAGCTCTACTCCAAGATACTCCATATTCTTAAACACCTCTGCTGTTATTTTGTTGTGGTCTGGAGTTTTTCAATTTATTAATAATAATATTAAATACCTGATTGTTTTTATCAATTCTTTTTTTCTATATCTTCGTCATATGTCCCTTGGATAGGGTTTATTTCTTTACGTTTTCCTCAATTTAGTGTTTTATTATTCTTTCTTTGTTTAATAGACTTTCAAAATATTCCTTCTAATTATTCATCGTACCTATGTGTTTCTTCTGTTATTAATTACGGTCTGAATTTCTAATTGCCATTCTTTTAGTTTCTTTTGTGTATCTCACATATTTAAGAAATTTGTAAAATGCTTTTGATTTTCTTCACTGTTACTTTCAAGTTTTTCTCCGAATTTGTTTCCGAGGCTTTTGTTTAGCGTCCTTTATTATATAAGTATTTTACTTTGTTCCTTATACAATTTAAGATTTTTGTCTATTGTATTACTCAGGCATTTCCGAATTCTTTTTTTTTAGTTCATCTAACTACCAAGTCGTTTGCTTCGCTTTTTTATTTACTTTAACATAAAAATAGTTCAATATTTTATTTGGTATGCAAAAGGTCGGGTAGTTTTGATTTTTTGGTTATGTTGTTAGTATTGGGCGCCTACCGTAAAATGCAAGTTTTTGAAGCTATGCGCGCCACGTGATGCACCACTTGATATCAACAAAACTTCGAAATTTTGGACCATTTCTATGTTTTTTCGCAATAGCTCTTGAACGGTTAGCTTTACAGAAAGTGTTATTTTCAAATTTAAAGTAAAGTAAATTTGTCACAGTTTGTGCCCAAAACCAGCTCTGTAGCTTAAATAGTGACCGAGACACAGGCTTCCAAAAAGTCACAATTTTCTCAAATAGTGGCTAAGCCAGGCGAAACTTTTCTGATTCATTTATATGGTGCTAACCCAAGAACCTCTGCATGTGATGTCAATTAATTGTGTTACACGCTTTTTACCCAATTAGCAATGAAGGCAAGGTCCAGTCTAGCACATTTACCACAGCACGATTCCATGCTTTAAGATCCCACCTTCAGACAGAGCTTGAAAATAACCGTCTTGGTCGATCAAAAAGGCAAAAGCTTTAAATAACATACAGTATATAGTTTATGTCAAACAATTACTACCAATGTTTCAACTTTTGTTATAAAAATTTACAAAGGACATATTTTTTGAAACTATTGTTTAATGATGTCAAAAATGTTTAAACCCTTTCGTTAAACAACTGTATATCTTGAAATATAAGTCGCTGAAACATCTTATCGAGCTTTATTTATAGCAAATTTACTCGTCTTTAGAACTGATCCGTATGACGTGTGTTTGCTCTAAACACATTTGAAGATATTAAACAAATATTGACACAAAAACACAATTTTTATATTGGGTTCAAGCTGTGACAAATTAGCTCTATTTTAAGTTTGAGAAGATAATATTAAACTATAAAACTAATCGTTCAGGAAATATTGTGAAAAAACATAGACACGCTCCAAAATTTTGATGTTTTGTTGCTACCAAGTGGTGCGCCATGGTCCGTCGAGATTGAAAGCTGCGTATGCACCCAACACAAACAACTACAGACCAGACACGAAAGGTTTATGACTCATCGCCCATGGGCACACTATCGAAATGTTGTATTTTTAAAGAGGTTTAATTTTATTTATATAATTGGTTAACAAGTGGGTGGTGATCTATAAAATACAAAATATTACAAAATATATGTTCATTTTGTAGTTGAAGTCGAGTAAGGGAGTATTAATATTTACTAGCAATTCTTTTTCAAGGTTCTCTTCTGTAAGATTTGTTCTCTTTGAATGAAGTACATCCTTGTAGATAGAAAACGTCCTTTCTACATCGCAACTGGTTATAGGTGCATACTGGAAATATTCTTTTACTTCAGAGTGTCTAGCAGTTAGATTTTGTGTCATTGTCCCCATACACAATTGCCGAAATGTTATTAAATCTGAATTTCTATTAAAACCTGCGTCTAACTTTTGCCGAAGACCACATCGGAAGTCACTTGGAATACTTTTGAAATTATTAATAGCCACATCTAATGTGGTTAATTCATCTTTTAATCTGAGATTTCGATTTTCAATATATGTGATTAGTTTAGGCAAATTTCCAAAGTGTTCCTGAATGAATAACGACTGATTTTTTTTAATTTGTGTTATTTCCTTGCACTCAGAAATACTTAGAGCATCGCCATTTAAACATGTAACAAAATTTTGTAAACCATCGAAATTCTCTGCATAAAAGCTAGTAGTTTCCAACTATGTTCCCTATCTAATAATTACTGGCGAGGGAGGCAGTGACAAAGATGGAAGTTTTTCCCTGTAAAGAGCTACTCTCGATGGTGCTTTTCTAAAAACTTCTTTAAAAGCGGGTAGAAGTCTATCAACTTCCGAATACCTGTCTCTGATATATTTACAGATTCTGTTGAGAACATGTGCTACACAAGTAATATACAGCTTATAAGGATATGTTTCCTTTAATAGTCTGCCTGTTCTTAACATATATGCGTCACTGTCAGTAACAAATAAAAGTATTTTTCCCTGTACCTGTCGTCCGGATGAAGCATTTTGTGCAAATTCTTGTCAATGGATTAGCAATTGTTTCCGCATCAACTGTATTTATAACTTTAGATGCTATTACATATGCGTTATATGGAATAGTTGGATGTAGTACACCATCTACAATACATATTTACCACACAGCGTCCTAATATATCGACAGTTGCGTCGGCACTTATCCATAGATACTGATTTCAAAGATGTCTTCTAGTGCATTCTACTGTTTTCGTGAAGCACTTAAAAACAAAATATTTGCATAAGGTGGATTCATCAAGAACATTTCGACCAGTATATTTTTGGAGAAATGTTTTGGAAGTGGGATTGTCAAGTTTATTTAATGGGATATTAGCCGCCATTAAAACTTCACAGAGTTCTTCGTTGAATTTGTCAGCTTCCAACGGGTCCAGTTTCAGTGTATATTTTAGCGATGTTAAGTGTCGTTGTACGTGCGCTTTTTGGGCATTCTGTAATGATATTTTACAGATTTGCAATAAATTTCAGAATCACAGACAATGGAGGACATACAATCAGTATGACCCTTAGGCCAACTTGCCATTGTTTCACGATGCCATTCTCGACGTTCTTCCATATCATAGTAACATAAACAATATTCTAGATCTAAATAAATGATAACTAAAAATGTATGCCTATGTTATTGAAATTTAACGAAATCCAGTGCACACTTACGTCCAAGATAATTTGGAGAAGTAGATTGAATGAAACGCTATTAAACAGAAATTATTACAAAAATTATAATTAACAGTGAAAACAATGAAAAACGAAACTAACGTAAGTATGAATAGGTATATACATATATACCTTTACTTTTCTTACGAAATATAAGATAAATATGATAAATTTTAAAAACCCCTCACGCTTCTACCTACGCCCATGAAAAAAAGATTTTACTGGTATATTCCTTTCTTGATCGGCTTTTTATGCTGTCGTTTTCGCGACATAAACAGATGTTGCATTTCATCATATGAATAGTGCTATTCAGTAACTGCGTGCTGTTTACATTATTTCTTTGCTACGTCGTAATTTATACCTGGGACGTCCGGTCAACATATCCAAAAATTAAAACTACTCGACTTTATGCACGTCAAACCCCTATTTATTTAAAGTTAATTGATAAAGATAATATCTATATTATCGAAATGATTTAATTTCTATATTGTTCAAGGTCATTGACAGCTGTAAACGACAAATAGCAATTTTAAATTTATAATTAGTTTTAAAAAATTTCTTTACACGATTATTTATATATTCTTCATCAAGTATTTAATTTTATCTTTACTTTAATCCAAAAACTTGCTACATATCAAATTAATATATAATCATTCAATAACACAAATATATTATATGCGAGTGACGCAAAAGTTCGTGTAACTTTCACATTCCAGCACAGACCGTTAGTTATAAGAAAGGACGGACCTTAGTCTACAGACAACGTAAGCTTTCCATCTCTTTTATGGATGGTCTGGATAGAGTGTATCTAAGGAGGCGGTCGGCCAGAGGAATCATCCAGATCGTAAATTCAGAAAACCGAAAACCCCTTTTCGGTTACCGCAAGTGGCGGTAAAACAATGTCTGGGGTTGGCCCCGGACTGGAATATATTTTATATGCTCCCCCCTTACCTACAACACTTTCATCCCCTAGCCCGCACTAACATTCTGATAGATAAATTCCGCGCTATCATCCACCTCCCACCCCTCTTGCGTCTATACATTTTGACACGGTGTATTTTCAATTCTCTTGCTCAAGTTGCGAGTTGCGGTGGTATTAGAGGGATGGTGTGGAGTAGTAATTATGCGCAATTTATGCGTCGTTTCGTCGAGTTTACCCGTCTACGAATGAGGATGTAAATCAACTAATCTAGGAAGTGATTTGCCCTTTAAGCAAATGTACATGGTCTCTAAGGCAATAAAAACACTTGAATTTGGAATTTAGAAGACAGAAATTTGGTTAGTTCGAAAATACAATGTAGTGAATTATAGTTAAACTATAGACCGTTTAGATTTAATAGCGATATTGCATCTCTTATTATCTTTAGTACTCCCTTAATAACTCCATCTTAATATCTGGCTGTATTTTTGCAAATTATATCATGCAAAGTACATATACCGCATGTGTCAAATATCATTAGCTATAGGGATTCAAAGTTTACGTGCGATTTATACGTATACAAGTAACACGTGGCAACGTGGCACCCCTACTGTCCGTCACCAATCCGGCTACACTCGACATCACAACGATTTTCTTCGATCTTCCCACTTCTCCCCACCAGATTTTACATTCAATGTTTAGCTGCAAACACGTTGCGATCTAGTCTGCAATAAAAGCCGTCTTATTACTGGAACGGGAACCATCAAATGGCCGCAGCGATCTCCTGATCTAGTAGTTTATTATTATTTTCAGAATCCTTTTTTATTTACCTTATTAGGGTCATTTTCTAATTTTATTAGAATTACGCTTTTGTTTGTGTCATGCAGCGTGAACGCAGCTTAATAATTCTCTGCACTTACTGAAAGGAAAAAGAAAAACAAATCCTTGGAACTCGTAAATATTATTTCTGAACGCATTACAAACACCCAAGTCAGTGGTCCAATAGTTACTGCTAACTTGTATTTTCGAGCATGTATCGGTCGCGCTGGCATTGGAGAGGAAAGGAGGGGTGCCACGTTGTCACGTATTGCATGAATTGATCGCCTATGGCTAATGAAAATTGACACATGGTGTATATAATACATAAAGGGTAATTATTGGTTTTTATTTAATGTTAGTGTTATGATACTTTTATATTATCTTTAAATTATATGCAATTTCTGTTAAATCGTTCTGCTTAGAACAGTTATTTTTTTTTCAAGCAATTGAAAGTATGCGGAGCAAGGGAGCAACAAATGGGTCAGCGCTATTTTTAGTTGAGCTGGTGGCCGTCAGAGGGCGCTACTTTTAGTTAAACTGGTGGCTGTCAGAGAGCGCTCCTTTTAGTTGATCTGGTGGCTGTCAGAGGGTGCTATTTTTAGTTGAGCTGCTGGCTGGCCGTTGGAGGGCGCTATTTTTAGTTGGTGGCCGTTGGGGGGCCCAACCCTATGACCTTGGACCCCGGGTTGGCTCGGCTTCGAGCATGTAAGTTGGCTTGGGTTGGCTCGGCTTCGTGCATGTGAGTTGGCTTGGGTTGGCTCGACTTCGGGCATGTAAGTTGGCTTGGGTTGGCGCGATTTAAAATTACCTTGAGGGGGAGTGGTGGGGGGAGAAGGATATAGAAACGGCGAACCAACTCTACTTTCCTTACTATTAACTATATAGATGAAGGAAGTAGAAATCTCAAATCTCCAGCATTCTTGACGTATGTCAAAGATATAAACATCTTTTATGTTCTTTTGTCAAGCTCTACATCAATTCGACCCACGTCAATTTGACGTGTCTAATTTTAAATAAACGTGCATGTAGCAAAAACTGGACCCGATGAGAATTTGACGCGCCAAGATATTTACTGAATAGAGATGAAGCAAACAGTTAGTTCTATTAATAGAGTTTATTAAAAAGGTCGTGGAAGCAAATATATACAAAATAATCACACTCAACGTAAATGGGGTTCTATAATTGTTTTATTAACATTATTTTTGGAAGACAAGATAATTTACAATAGTTACTGCGAAAAATAAACAATATATTTATTAAATAATTTCGAAAAGGTAAACAGCAAATAGGAGATTTTGATGGAAAAGAAATGGACGTATCAGTAACTAGTAATAAGAAAAACATCTAAAGAAATGTAATTTTAAATAATAGCGACAGCCAGGTAGTCATTACAGCAACAGAACTTAAGTTAATTAACGTTATTGAACTTCCACCATATCATTGTATATGAGCTCAATATAACTGGGTTATAACAAAAGGGCACAAACGTAAGTAAATCCAGAAATTTGAGCTAATAGCGTTAACCATTGGAAAAATGAAATTAAAAAAATGTGGGATGGTGAAATGGGTTTCAAAAGATAAGAGGTAAACGACTCTCATTCAGAAGACAGTGTAAATCAATTAAAATTAGCGTTTCAGATTGATTATTCTTTTACTTATCATTGTGTGCTTATCGCAATATTATGAGTTACGAGTGTATTGTTTTTTTTATATGTAGCCTAAAATTAATTAAGTCATGTGTATTTATATTTTATTTGTATTTTCTGTATTCATATTCTAACAATTTATAACATATTAATGGTATTTGTTAATATACTAAAATGTTAACATAACTCTAACTTCAAAATGAAAAGCCTGTTGCAATAACCGGCTATGAGTAAAATTGGAAATGCTCAGTATTCACCAAAACCGCATTATTAAAACATTTCATAATTTTTGGATACAAATATAATTTTACAATATCTGTGGATGACAAATAATTACTAATTAGAAATATCTATCAAGTTGTAACATGTGTAGAACAAGAAATATTACACAAATACTAGAAGATCGTCAGACAAAGTCTGATTAGATAAACAAGATACATACATATACACAAGCAAACAAATTACTTGTTGTATGCATAACAATCCTTCACCTGAAGAAGGTTAAGGTAGTATAAGTAATATAAAAAGGCAAACCTTTAGAAAATAGTACATTATTAATATATTAACATTAAAGGTAATAGTAGTATTACAGTAATAACATGTATTAGCATTGAGTGTTTATCTTAACCAATATCATGATGATTATCCTTATCTACATTGTGTCTAGTTGTTATTAGTGTAAATTATTGTAATATGTAGTTAACCACCAACGATAGTATAGCACACATCACCTATGTGATTGTGACTAAATATATAACATCCAACTCTCTAACGAGAGAGCGGATGCCACATGGCGATCCTGCCAAAATTTAATTTTTGGACTACTGGCGGTTCAACAGCATAATGGAGACTGGACGTGAGGAATCCACAGGCGTACGTAGATTTACAGCAATGGGCTCGTCACAAACAAAAGAAAAGGTTATCATTAGCCAAACTGGAAACAGCAGAACGATAGCTTGTTATTGTAGTTACAAATTGGTAAATTGGAGGCGCAGCAGTTGTATTAACTGTGCCGATCGCACTAGTGTACTTCACATGGTGTCAATGTAAGAAGAGGTTACAGAAAAAGATACGTAATGATATCCTCAAAACTCGAGAAGAACTGGAGAAGCTAGTGAAAGTGTAAACACAACACATAGTTTACAAAAAATCCCAGCAAAAATCGAAAAAGATTATATTATACAGCATCCTTGAATAGTGGAGTTGTTAGAACCACCTAACAACTGCGCATAGCTTAGAACTTTCGATGATATTTCTATAAGAAATATAGAGGAAAATAATTTAGAAAAAGCGGGATATTTATATTATGACGCGTCAAAAGGAACCATTTACATAAAGCAAATGCATCAATCACTTAATGCCTTAGGGGCACAGTTGAGATATTTGCGTAAAATATGTACTGAACATGGAATTCCGCAAATATATATTTATAAACTCAGATAATGAGGAACTAATAGCCAACATATCACAGGAAGTAAGTAAGTTCAGGGAAAATAAGTTAAAGATATGTATAATTCCGTGTATGAGGAAGATAAGTTGTAATGAAACCAAATGGTTTAGTGCTTAACGATTTTCATATTCTTCCAACTGCAGGACACGCAGATATTAATAGGATGTACGCAAATATCAAAAAATATTATCCTTGGAAGAATTTGAAGAGCGATGTATTTAACTTTGTAAAAGGATGTGACAGTACCAACGACATAAACAAGTATCACGTCGCGTAGGGAACCGTTAACAGATACTACAACAGTCATATAATCTTTCAAGAAGTTTTTTTAGATGTTGTAGGTACATTGAATCAAGATAATGATTATAACAGATATATTTTAACGCTTCAATGCGAGTTAACTAAATTTGTTGATCTTATAAAAGATAAAAAGGCAGAAACTGTAGCTAGATTATTGGTGAATAATTTTAAGGTACTGAATACCAAATAAGATAGTTACAGATATCTATAGCAAATACATGAGAATTTTTATGAACTACCATGGATAGAACACAGTTTTAAAAGAGCATATTTCACTTGTAAATGATGTGATATAGGTGCTTTTAAAATATAAAACCAATCTCCATATTTCATTCCTGAACTTTGTACATATTAAGTGAACCCTGTATAATATTATTACGCACGACGTCAAGCGAATGAAACGATAAGCACTAAAACAATTCCAATAAAACGGAAGGTCGAGTTTACTGTTGGTAATAACAAGAAAAAGTTTAATTTTATGTTCTCATAACGCTAACTGGCGAGAATGTGTCCACGGCCATTCCGGCAGATAATTGCTCGATAAAACTCATTTAAGGAGGCGGGTCAGCCCCCGCCTGCGACGAGCAGATTTTCCCAAAACTTTAATGCGGTACGAAGAGTGAAGCAGACAACGATGGTAAAACATACGTACGCATATCTGTATACAAATATACACAAACATTGAAAGACGAAGACAATTACTGAGATAAAAAACAGCAAGAAGAGGGAGGGATGTCCAATACAATAGAAAGAAAAAAAAACTTTAGTCATAAATACATCTCAAACTATCTCGGAAAGATGTCTTTTCCTTTCGATGAAGCGTCTTTTCCGCAGAGAGTTTGCAAAGTTTCCAGATGATTTGGACTTTGGGAACTTTCACCAGCACGAGAACAAGGGATTTCTCCTCTTCTATATTTAACCCTAAAGGTCTATCAAACAATTGATGTTGTCCTAATTTCTTTTGTTAGCTTGCGTGTTGGCTGCCAGGCACAACATTTTGATTTTGCTGATTATTACTTAATGAATGTCAGAACGTTTTCCTATATTACGTTTTCTAGCGAGGGGAGAAGCGCTGGCACATAATCTATATCGGAAAAAATATCAGGAAGAATGACGCGGGAAATTTTAAATATTACTTTAATGTTATGATATAACTTATACAGAGAATAAGATTGCCCAGAATAATTGAAATCTTTCTGCAAATATGTAGACCATGATATGATAAAGTGAGATTAATATTACATTAATACACTGCCGTGCTTTTCAAAAAGAATTTCATCTGATTTTCCGTAAATTTCGCCTATAAATTATGATCTCCCGCATTCTTGAAGAGCGGAGATAGATAATAATAATAATAATAATAGTCTTTATTAGCAATTGCTATTAAAATATACAAATACCTATATCAATAAGAAACTAAAACTTTTTCTATAATATAATAACGGACTAATTGTTCAAATCTTCTAATGTTCTTAATACTTAAAAAACTACAAGTAAATCATTACTGAGCATATTAATCCTACTTATAATCTAATTGTTACATATATTTAATTTTCGTTTTTTGCTTATATACTATTCGTTTGTAATGTATACAGTCTCTATCAAACGCTGTGTGATTAGTGTCAATATCCATTTTAAACTTATCGTTTGTTCTTACACAATTTATACACTTATATATAATTACGCTATCACATTTGTTCGTCAAATGACTACCAGCACAATTACCACATGTTTCCGCATTTTTACAATCTTTAGCAAAATGATTGTATCCTGCACATTTATAACATCGAACTATTTGTAGGTGTTCATACACCTTACATTTTTTCCATCCTATATTTATTTTTGCCATATCTATGATGCTGGAATACATCGCCGGTTGAAGAGACAATATAATAGTTCCATAGTTCTTTCTTTGAATCTAAGTATTTTTTTTCTATTTTAATTTTATCTGAGACGTCCTTGTCCACCTATGTTAAGTCATTTTGCCTAATAATCGCATCTAACACTTTTTCATTGTTTTCATCAATAACATCTGCTTCAACACCAGTAATTATTATTTGAGGGTTTCTTAATTTTGGTTCAGAAACTACATATTTATTTCCAATTTCATTTATCCCTTTTTCTCTTAATTTTTCTTTAGAATTGCTATCACTACAATTAATAGCGGTACCACATTTTCCAACAGTTTTTATTGTTTCAATTCCAAGTACTAGTTTAGTTGGATCCACTTTATTTTTAATATCCTTTTTTGTTTCGTGTGATTTTTGATCATCCTTTATAGGTTTAACGATTAACACATCATTTTTCTTTTTCAATAGATACCCTATACAATGTCTTATTTTCCACATTATTTTCGGTGTTCGAAATAAACTCTAAAATTTTGTGAATCAGGACATTTTGTTCTGATTTTGTTTGGAGACAATCACTAAGTTTCTGGTCTATTTCTTTCATTGTTTGGCACACTTTCATTTTGTAACAAATATCGCATAGATATGTAATAATATCCGTGTCACTCAACTTCTTAGCTGTTTCGTCACTAATTGCAGCACATTTACTATGTCTCTCTTCCTCACATACGAAACACTTTACAGTTCATTCTGTTCTTTGGAATTCCACGCGGTAAACATAGCACTTATTGTTAGACATATTTTTGTTGTTTTATATATGTTGACCCACTTGACAAATGTTTAATCATCCATTTGCTTCATCGATGTATTTCACTAATAGTTTACATCATCACAGTTTCATTTATGTCTCAATAATAAATAACAATATTTTTCTTTTCGACACTGCACTATATGCAGAGCCGATAAAAATACGCCCTCACTCTTTGAATATTAAACTACTACTGATTAAATAGTATAAAGGTTATACACCTATCACTGTCAACATTTATCATCGAGCGATATAGTGATGAAATTAATAACATGTGCAATTGAATTATTAATTTATTTAATAGGATAACTTTAAAAATGGGATATTAATCAAACAACTAAGGTAAATAACTTATTTGTAGACATTTTAGTTAATAATAATTTATAAAAAATTTTCAAAATGGTCACCATTCTGTCGAATGCATAATACGACGTTTCATTTTGTCTCAAAAATGTCATCTCCGGTATACACAATAACGTTTGTTGCTGACACATACACTTATTTTATGTACCATCAATAGATTTATCCAACAAGTGTCTGCTCAACAAATCAACTACGTTAAAATAGCCACTTATTTATAAAACAATTCGCTTCTGTGGTATTTATTAAATTATGGAAAAACATGGAAAATTTAGTATCATCCTTAAAGTGTTTGATTAAATTTTTAAAATAACTATACTACTCTACGTAGAGTTAAATAACAACACAATATAACTACATGAGTACATCTTTTATATTATAAGCGTGGGTGTATTATACCACTTCCACCTATTTGCTTTCTAAAGAAGTGCTTTCCTCTATTACTCAAAGGATAGATTGAAAAATTTTAACACACTGCTACCAAATATAAAATTCCAAACGTGTTGTGGCAACAGTGGCACTTTAGTTTAAATCATATCTACGTTTACAAACGGGTGTCAACTCTTTAACATCTACGTTTATGTATTTTAAAAATTGATTTTAAGACAAAATTAAAACAAAGTTACAAAGATAATATTAATTTATTATACTCTACAAAGTAAGTATCATCTACAAACAGGTATATTTAAACATATAATATAATTTATCCGTTCTTTCAGCTATAGTATAAATGATCAAGAAACAAAATGTAATGTCAATACAAAATTACTTTCATGAATATGATATGCATTATTAAAAGAATAAAGGCGATTGTATAAATAGTACAGATTCATTTTAAAGTCTAAGATATAAGTTTGAACTCATGTGAATATTATCAATACACTTTTTTATAAAACAATTAATATGTGTGTGTAGATTGCACCTGTCAGACAGGAAAACCGTATTACACGATATTATATCATCCTAGGTATTCGAAAAATTCAAATTATTATATTACATAATGAATGAAAGGTTACATTAAATGTTATTTATGGAGTATACTGGGTGATCTATTTCAACATAGCATAAATAATTATTTATACAGAGGATGATGCATAAATTTAAATAAATAAAATGTCATCATAAAACATATTAGGGCGCATATTATACATATCTATAAGTTTTCTTATGTATACTTCTACTTGCAGAGTGTCCTGAATTTACACTGAAAATATATCTAGCAGTGCACATAAATGAATACAAAATTAAACTGCAAATTTCTGTCATTTCAGTAAGAAAATATTAATTATAAAAATTTTACATTTATATACAAATTTTCATTAGATTGTGTGTCACAGTAATATGTAAGCGGCGCTTGAAAATTCTATAAACGGTACTAGAAGATACGTTTATTTGAAGTGACAAAAGACGAACTGATATAAGTGGGTTTCCCCAATGTTTTATATGTGGTCAACAATATTTTGCTGCTTACGTCGTCTACCAGAACTTTTTTCTTTTAACACAGATCCTGTAGCCTGAAATTTCTAGGCGAATGTAATGAAGTATTATAATGCAAATACTAGTTACTCAGAATCTCCTAAGATGAAGTTCTTTTTGAAAAACGTTGTAAAAGCATACATTATTATTTAATGCTGGTATAGAATTAATTTAAAAATTGACTGTACGTTATAAAACACCTAAAAACTAATTCAAGGTATGAACATTTTTCTAATGTCATAATTTTTTTTTCCCCCGTTAGATTGAACTCTACATATACTAAAACAAACTCTGTCATAACACCTAAGAATTTATTACTTATAAAATTCTTAGGTGTTATGTAAAAATATAATGTAGTTAGTTCGATGCATTATGATTGTCGTGTTGTGGACACCGCGTGGTCAGATCACAAGGGCCAGGAAATTACTTTTTCAAAATTAAATTTCCGTGACCCAAAGCCGGTCAATACTAGGATGAGACATTATACCAGATATAAATTAAATTTGATTGTGGAAAAAGTTAGTAGTGTAGATTGGATCAAACATTTAACGATAGAGAACTTAGAAGATTGCTACGAAAGTGTATACCGTGTGCTTTTTGATATTGTCAATGATATCTGCCCATCTGCGCTCAAACAAACAAGAAGAAAAAACTAATCCATGGCTAACTGAAGAACTCAAAAATAAGTGTCAAATTAAGAGGCAGTTATACGAGGGTAACATCGAAAACAGATTACCTAAAGAACTCTATATAAATTATGCTGATTGTGTAAAGTGTGAAATTAAGAAGGCTAAATCGGAATACAATTCAAATTATATTCTTTCATCAAATAATAAAAGTAAGGCAACATGGGAATTGGTAAACAAGTTAGCGTGGCAAAATAGGACACAGAGAAATTTTCTCACTTCTGTCAAAGTAGATGGTATAACTGACCACAAAGTGATCTTAGATTACACCAATGAATATTTCCTGAGTATGGGTGCCAATATTGATGAGAGTCAGCCAACTCAACAATAAGAAATTTCCTGTAAAGAGACCTGCTTCATGGATCCTACGACACCAACTGAGGTCTTCAACGTTATTATGGATCTAAGGAATACCATGTCCACGGGATATGATGAAATATCTGTTCCAGTGCTAAAGGCTGTCGCAGTGCATCTAGCTGACCCATTGTGTCATATCATCAATAGATGTTTTGCGACCTCGACCTTCCCGGACGCTTTGAAAACAACTGTTGTATGCCCGGTGTACAAGAAGGGGAATCTTCAGGATATTAGGAATTACAGGCCTAGAGCACTCATTTCAAATATAGCTAAGGTGTTTGAAAAAATGATACATAAAAGAAACGAACGGGTTTATCAACAAACATAAACTCATAATAGATAGACAAAATGGTTATCAGGCGGGAAAATCGACATGTTCGGCCATGTTTCAGGTGATTTCCGAGATACTTGATGCCTGGTCAAATAAAGAGCAAGTAGCTGGAATTTTTATGGATTTGTCGAAGGCTTTTGATAGTGTTAATCATATTGTGCTTTTGGAGAGATTGGAGAACTTGGGGTTTAGAGGAAATTGTTGACGGCTTATTAAATTTTATCTGGAAAACAGAAGACAAAGTGTTCTAGCAGCAAATGAAGAAGGTACCAGAATTAAGTCTGAGTGGCTCACTGTTAACAGAGGTGTACCACAAGGATCCATACTGGGGTCCCTGCTATTCTTAAATTACATAAATGGTTTACCACTGGTACTCAGACATCCCATGGCCTTATTTGCATAGTTTTATCAAATCATTTGCAATTATTTCGCATACCTCTTTCACAGACGGATCTTTTCCATTAGATAGCCACAGCAAGTCATTTCTTACCCACAAATAACACTTTATTACATCTTTATATGTAGGTAACACATTGTCTCCGTCCTAATGTGACTAATTGACTGGCTGCAGTGAAGTGGAAGGAGGCAGAACAGTCTCAGAGGAGAGCGTGCGTGGAGGGGATGTGTTTCCGATGTTAAAACTAGATAGCCAGAGGTGTTTGCCTACATGCAATATCTGACAAAAAAATCACTTATTTGCAAAACTTTGGGTTCAGTGCGACACCTGAAGATAATGTTAGAATTTGATGGTATTTTGTGAACTTTACAATGTACCACCAAGGCATCTATTGGTAACCTAGCAAATTCTAAATTCGAAAAAAATTTTTTTACTCCACCCTACTGAACAGTGAAGCCAGTCTGTGTGCGTACCGAGCTTACGTCGAATCGCGGTTGCGGTATGGTATGGTCTTCTGGGGGAACAGTGTGGATGTGAGAAGACTCTTCGTTTTACAAAAGAAATGTGTTCGTGCGGTTTTTAAATTGAGACTCACTGACTCGTGTCGGGAAATATTTAGAACACGAAAAATACATACGCTCACCGGTCTCTACATTCTGGAGTGTGCTTTGTGTGTGAGGAGGAGGAGGACAAGTATGTTTTGAACCACAACTACAATACTCGTGGGACAGAAGGTGTCTATTTTGCAGTCCCACAAACAACTGTGGCAAGGGTACAAAAGAACGCAACTAGTTAGGTTTTAAATATATACAATAATATCCCGAAGCACATAAAGGATTTGAGCGGTGTAAGTGGCTTCAAAAGAGCATTGGAAGTTTTTTTATGCCAACAGTCCTTTTACTCGATTGAGGAGTTTTATTTTAACAAAAATATTTAACCTGTTGACCGTGTAACACTGTTAATTTTGTCTTTTATTCATTTTTATTTACGTATATGTTTGTGATGAGATTTTTATGAATATTCTATGTATGTGTAATTTTGAATGACCTGTGCTTTTTGTATTATTGTTATTGATCATATATTTAATACTTTTAATGTGAGTAATTGTATTTCATATATTCTATTATTTTCATGACGTAACCTATACAAATTACTTTGTAAATCAGGTTTTAATAAACTATGATTATGATTATGATTATGATTATGATTTAGATAAATAATTTTATCCATATTTATAGAATTATGATATCTATAATTATTATTTTACGTGTAATCAGCGGCTTAGCTAGTCCTAAATAGACCCTGTATCAAAATTATTGGGGTGACGTTTTTACCCGATTGTGGCGAAGCGCAAAAAGAAAATAATGTTTTTTTTACAAAATAAACAAAAACCCGCTCTATTTGAAAGTATAAGAAACTACTATACATATTGCTGCAGACCCAATATTTTTATAAATAAATAAATAAATTAATGGAAATGAGAAACACATTAAAAATAGATTTGATGTCTAAATAAAAAATAAGTATGTAACATGTTAAACACTAGTGTAAATCTATTTGTAGATATAATATATTTTAAGGATTAGAATATAAGAAATAAGGTAATTGAAAAGAAATAGTTTTAATAAACATAAAATAAGAATGAAAACATACATACAGTAGAAAAATATAAAAACAACAACGAAATAATAATTATATAAAAATATATAAAAAGGAATGTCTTTTTTCATGTAAAACTTTGTAATAAACAATGCTTATATAACATAGAACATTTTTAATGAATATCTGAAAAGAAAGAAAAGGATAATATAAGAATAAAAGTAAATATAACACTATTAATTTTATTACTGGGTAATCAATTTAATAAATTTACCAAACACAGTACGTTGTTTCAAAGACAGAAGCACAGAGGATGAAGAAGATTCAAAAGGATTTATTAAACGAAACAAGTCAAGAAAAATACCAGTAGTACATGGTGTATTTCCATTCTTTCCAGTAGCTAACAACAAAAATAAGTTAAGAATAAGATTACCGCATGGAAAAAAATATAGGAATGACGTCAGTTACTGGCGGACAGTCAAGCGGCACTAAAGGCGATATCAAGCCAAGAGATGTCGTCAAGACTGGTCTGGGAAAGCCTTGAAGAACTTAAATTGCTGGCAGTCCGGAATAAGGTAAAACTGATCTGTGTGCTAGGGCATAGAGGGATTGATAGCAATAAAAAAGCTGATGAACTCGCTAGGAGATCGTATCGGAAGCACGACGCGTAGGCCCAGAACCGGCTCTGGCGGTACCCAAAAGTATAACCCAAAGCCACGTCAAAGACTGGGTTTATGAAAAACATAAGCACCACTGGGCAACAATTCCATGACAAAATCATGGCAAGGAATTTATTGGCCAACCATGCAATAAAAGAGCTTCAGGAGTACTGCACATGAGTACTTCTGACAGGTCATGCACCTGTTAAAGTGCATCTCAACAGGATAGGCCTGTATGATGGTGACCTTAGTGGTAGACTCTGCAATAAGGAACCAGAAACAGTCAGGCATATCCTGGTAATCTGTGAGGCACTGGATCACTGGAGGCAACGCACTTTTGGGCAGCCGAATGTAGATCCATAGATGCTCAAGAGACACCCAGTAAAGGATCTGTACACTTGTACAGGACACAACATTACTGTAGTGGATAACATAGGTAAACCTTAGTGGCTGTGGTGTAAACTAGAGACGTTCGTCATACAGGCCTGAAGGGGGAAAAAGATATATAAAAAATATATGAGTATAATGCTTTCAAAATGGACAAACTTGCAAAATCCTTTAGTTATAATGTTTGCTATTTTCTTCAAAGATAACTTTTATCTGAAATTTCATTTCGAACAACTTTTGTAGAAACTACATAATTCGGAACGGAAGGAATACATTTAGTTTGATCAAAAAGCAATTTTTTTGTAAATATCTCGCAAATATACATTTCATAGAGATTTGATAAGAGTGTAAAAGTACTTAGAGTTTGATTTAGAACAATTTTTGTATAAATAAAGTTTCAAAATTCGGTCCGGAAGTAATATTTTACCCAACGAAGGTCATCTTTCTTACAAATATCTCACAAATTGTGCAGTTTATAGAAATTTATTACAGGTATAAATGTATTTAGAAGCAAAATTTTAACATTCGGAATAGAGGTAACACTTTCACTGCTATCAAAAAACAGTTTTATGCAAATACTGGGATTTATTAAGAGATTAAGATTATTTAAAACTTAACTCAGAAAAGCTTTTGTAAAAAAAATAAAAAAAAACGGGACAGCACATGCCTATAAGAAACTTATATTTTTTTAATAATATTAACATATGATTAAGTAAATTTAAAGTTTCAATATTCTAAAAATAGGTTGCCGTTTACCTGCCAGGCAAAATTTGAAAATTTTAAATACCGGAAATTATCTCAAACATGAACCAACATATAAATATGTTGCGATGAAGTTTTCAAGCGAGAAATGTTTAAATCCTGAATAATTTAAATTTTTAATCTCACCACTGCTCCCTCGTCTAAAAAAATTATAATATATAGACGCCTATATAGACCCTATGGCTAAAAAAAGGATAACCGAACGCAAAAGAGACGGAGAATTTTCAACCCTCTACGTTTAATCCGCCCAAATAAGTCACCGCCATTTTAATACATATATCAATCCGCCGGGACAGAATTTTATGTACAACAAAACCGAATTAATCTAAATGATATATAGTCGTTTCCATTGGCGCAAAAAGTTTCGCACGCTGAAAACGAAATATTATTGCCGAGCTCGGGCATCAAAATCAGCCAGGGTTGTTAAAATTTTGTATAAATTGATGTGAAAGGAGCAGTTGCAAAAAGCAAAGGGGGATGCGTACGTTTATGTGTTTTTGATTAGAGTTGAACATAACGCTCATATGATTTGTCAGAGTGTTTTGTTTAAAATTGGATGGATCTACTTTAAAAACAGTATAATATTTAATTCCATAATCTCTTAGGAAAACGAACTCATAGGTAAATATTACATATTGCTGTTGGACCCTACATTTCTGATAAAACAGAAATTATAAACAAAGCAATTTAACTGTATTTAAATAGAATTAAATGTATTTAACATATTCCTTAAAAGCAATATAATTTTAAAGTAATTTAAAAATTAGTATAAGTATGACGATAAATAATTTTTTCTACTCCTATACTTTAATTGTATTATTAGATATGCCGAACCTGTACTTTAACGATGCCCATTACGATACAGATTTTCATTATGATACAAGTTTATATCCAATAGGAATACAGATTTTTCATTACGATACAAGTTTATATCCAATAGGAATGCGACATTCCAATATTCAAATAATATTCAATATGGCGACTGCATATCTGACAGATATACAAAGTAAATAAATGTGACAGTTCTCTGCAATTTACAAGTAAGTACTTAAAATTTGTGCTTTTTTGAAAATATAAACGGTAAAAATGCGGGATAATAACAGTGAAATGTAAAATTTGAGTCCACCAGAAATTATGGAACAAGCCTTAGTAACCACGAACAATTTTATTACCAGCTAAATTCGCAAAGGTGCATGGAAAATTTTAGCCTCAATTTATGAAATGGAATGTTCAAAAAATAATGTTTTCTTATGGGGTCGTAGAAAAAATAGTGTATGCAACTCGCATTTAATGGCTATTAAGACACTCGTATTCATTACAATACTCGGCTTCGCCTCGTATTGTAATTTTCTTACTTGTGTCTTAATAGCTATCATTAAATGCTCATTGCATAATATACTATTATGATACAGAACGACTGCGATATTTTAAAAATTGTTAATTCATGAACTTCCAAACTTTTCATTTTATGTGTTTCAAAATTTTAATAAAAGTTACTTATTTGTAAAAAGAAAATATTAGATATATAATATTAGATTAGTAGTAACTCCTTTCAATTAGTTTTAATTATGATATGTCTAATTAAGTCATGGCAACTCACATTTTTAAGTCGTAAACGGGTTTATTCAGAATAATATCCTATAACTTTTGCAATATCGCCTACAGGTCGGAAAAAGTATATATGTATTTTTAATTACTTCATTCACTGAACGAATAAAGTAGGAAAAACGCGTGAAGAGCACGTGATTTTTAATACTTATAGCTACATACAAATCCTACAACACACGATATAAATCAACTTTCTGTGATTTTATAAAATGGTTGTGGTTGTGACTGACTTTGTTTTTTAATTTGAAATATAAGTATACTTTTTCCATTAGTATATTGTATTGTTTTTGTGTTTGCGCTACTTGTATTTGTTTAAGTTGTTGTTATTATGATTCTCAATCTTTTTAAAGACAGTGATATTCAAGAGTATTTTTTTAGTTGTCAACACAGTAAAAGTTTAAAATATTGAGTACATTGGTAGTTTCTTTTGCTTTTTCTTGTATATATTTTTTAAAAATAAAGTATATTGTGTATGCATTTTATTTATATATGTTTATCGTGTACTATATTTAAACATGTATACAATTACTTATAAATTCACAACAAAATAACTACATATGCCCTATTTAACTTGTAATTTATATTTTTTACCCATGTGAATAAAGTCTTTAATATATTTGTTTTATTTTTAAATACTTATATCGTTTTTGTTTAAAAGTAGTATTAAATTTGTTAAAGTGCATGATATTGAATTTGACAAATACATATTAAATTTATCTTAAATTGATTACAAAATACGCATTTGTGTATTTTTTTGTTGAATCAATTAGTCCAATAATGGGTGGAGACTGTGGCTAAAAATGTGAAATAAAATGCAAAAGGAAAATCCCTTACCACAAAAAATATATTTCAAAAAATCTAAATACGTATTTCGGCAACTAAGTTGCCATCTTCAGTAGATATCTGTATAAAACAAAAAAGAGTGTTAAACGTGGTGAAGAGCATATCTTCTAAGGTTACACCTTAGCCAAAAATACCACGTTTACACTCTTTTTTGTTTTATACAGATATCTACTGAAGATGGCAACTTAGTTGCCGAAATACGTATTTAGATTTTTTGATATACATTTTTTGTGGTAAGGGATTTTCCTTTTGCATTTTATTTCGAATCAATTAGTATTTATCCACCTATTAAGTGATGAATTTCAACCATTTACGAATGATTTTTTGATAAAAGTTATGTTTGAGATTTACATATTTTAGCTATCTAAAAAGACAAAACACATGTATGTTATGTAAATTTAAATTGCTTCAGTATTTTATATAAACTAATAAATAGTTGTTTTCTAAAATTTGAGAATGTAATTTTATAAATTTTTATTTTTAATTATAGTACTCTATTGTAAATTGAGTTGTGCACGTGTTACAATCATGGACAGCTCGTGATTACTCTATACGTTCAGTGAATTACTTGTAAGTACTTCTCAATGACATATAAATATGCAGGATGTTCCATTTAATTTTTTTTAGAATATATTACTTTAGCGAATGGTATGTAATTCTAAAGAACATGCATAGATATGTCTAAATAAACATTAATTTCACTTATAGGTATAATAGGTATTTCATCATCAAACGTTATTTCATAGCAATTTTTCAAATGTTGTACAATTTTTAACGAAATATCGCAATATCTCAGAAACATTTGAAAATCGACCAATACAATGATGTCAGTTTAATCAGCCCTTCAAGGGCTATCATAAAATGTAAAAAAAATGCGTAGCATTTCGTTTAAAAAAACATAAATTTAAACATTTAAATTGCAGAGCTTATGATTATCTACAATTTTTGTATTAAAAATTATTCGCTATCTACATTATTATATTTTACTCTCTACTCAAAAGAAATCAATAACAATTTTTTTTTCGGTATCTAAGGATATTTCCTTACTTAATCCACATATGCGATTTATTTTTTCTACAATTCCATGCAGTAAATTAAGTTGCCTATCTTTATTACTTATATCTAATTCTTAGCAACATTGACTCAAATATGTATGATATTTATTTTGTTGAATTTAACACTCTTTCATTAGGTTGAAATTACAATTACATTTAATTAGTATTTACCTATCTTTGACATCTCTATACTATTAAAATAAATAATCCTATTTATATAAATGAAGAATATTTTTAAGTCAATACTGTTTAGTTTTTTGAAAGTGCATTAATTTTACTTCGGTCATTAACACAAATTGATTAATTTTTCTTAATTTGGAGTTCCAATATTCATCGCGAATTTTAATATTATCAAAATTAAAGCTATGTTTCAAATTTTGGCATGTATTTTTTTTAATTGGAACTCCAAATTAAGAAAAAGAATCAATTTGTGTTAATGACCGAAGTAAAATTAATGCACTTTCAAGAACTTATTTTTCCTTACTGACATAAACCAAAAAAAAATATTTTCTTAACTACAGCTTCAAAAATCAGTTCGTTTACTATTTATTCAATATACTTTCATTATGTGTTACTAAACTGTTATAAACTTAATCTAGACTTCATGAAATTGTAATGACATTGATATTACTCATTTGAAATATGTCAATAATTTTTTTACGATGTTTTGTTAAAAAAACTTATATCTACAATTAATCTATTATTAAATGTAAGTTGTATTTTATATTGATATAATACATACAACAAATATTATACAGTGTATAAGAATGTCTGTTGAAGGTATTATATTAAACAACAGTAAAAACGTTAGAACTTGAGTATTTCTTTCGCATATTTTGAATAGGGCCTCATTTCAAGAAATTAAACCAGTACAGAGATATTTTAAAGGCCAAGAACGTAACGATATTGATATTTCAATATCTTTATTTAAATATATATATATATATATATATATATACATACATATATGCTATGAACTTATATATACGTATATACTCGTATGTATGTTACATGTATATAAACGTGCAGAGAGAATGTGGAAAATAAAATATTTTCTTATGCGACACTCGAACCAATCGAATGGGATGTATAGTGACAATCGAACGACTTTCTGAGTAACATTATATTCCAGTGTTCACTTCGGATGAAAGTCGAGATATATCAGCTTCCTTGGTAACGTTCCTTTAAGTTGACAGTAAAATTTGCGAGGGTGTGCACACACGGCGAAATTGTATTTTATTATATATGTATCTTGAATAGAACTAGAAATGACCGACTTGTAAAATCAGGATATTGCAAAAATTGATACAAATATTAATATAAAAGCGATTGTCAATCTTTTAAATTGAGAACCAGAACATTTGATTATTAATACTTGTAAATAAAGCTTCCGATAAAGTTTAAGCAAAAATAATTGAAACCTTAATACTACCAAATAAAACGAATATTAAAGAAGGAATATGCGAAAATTGTTAGTAAGTTATAGTTTTTGACGGAAAATTAAATCATAAATCTTATTGACTCGGGACAAATATCGTTTATATCGAATTTCAGTAAGCTATTGAATGTTACGATACGACTAGATTTTTAATAGTTTCCACATGTTCATGGAAGTGGAAGATTGTTTCGTCTCTAATGGCTCTATAGTAGTAACCAAGTTGGCTCCAATTTCTAAACTTATTAGTAACACTTTGAAATAAATGTCTCATAATTGTTGTATATACAGATCTGACATAAGCATTTGATATGATTATCCACAGAATTCTATAATAAAATAAGTTTTTTCGAATTTGTTCCGCCATGACTTCTTCCACCATATATGTTACTTTACTTGCAATGGATACTGTATTCAGAATGTTGTGCCTACTTCTGGTGTTCCACAGTAATTATATTTATGTCCATTACTATTTGTTCTGCTTATAAATGACTTATTTCTGCAAATCGAATTCTCTACTTTAATATATTGTGATGACATCATATGCAGAAATATCTACCACCGGAATACAGAGAAGGTTTAATAAAATATAGAAGAAATTGATATATAGTACAATATTCACAACATCAAATTAAATATTGCTAATTTCAGCATACTTACCTTTAGAGCTTATCACATCTTGTTATCATATAATGTTAATGAATGTCCCTTACGACGTGAGAGAGAACATATTAATCTCGGACTAGTTTTTTTATGAGAACTTTACTTTTGAAGCACGTATCATTAATATTTGTTGTGTCGAATATATAATTAATTCCTGTACGTAGGTGCCTTACGATCCACTTATATATAGCTCTTATATCGGGTGTTTGCATTTTCGTCTCCAAGGTAAGAAAAGTGATAATCGGACATGCATTTTCGTCACCGATCATTTTCTTATCTTATTAAGTAGGTACTTAGCAATTGAAAATGAAACGAAACAATTTATATAAAACAAGGTTGTTTATTCAAATATATATACATAAGTACATAGCTATATAAAAATAATACATCATTTTAAAATAACAATGATATGAGAGACATTTTATATAAAACAAAGTTGTTTATTCAAATATATATACATAGCTATATAAAAAATATGTAATACATCATTTTATGTAAAATAACAATGATATGAGAGACATTTAACTAGATGTAACCTGCTTATTTCATTGTTTTGGTATTGTGTAAGCATAAACTCAATAAATTGCTGCCTTTTTTAACTTTACGATTGCGAATTTTTGTAGGAATATGCAAACTTTGTATTTTAATATAGGTATCTACTTGAAATTCCTTCAATTTTTCTATAAAAACAAATAAATTTGGATGATCCTTGTATAACGACTCGTTAAAATGTTTATGGAAGGATTCACACGCATTTGTTGTTCGAGTTAGGGTAGCTGAATGCTCTGCCCAGATTGAAGGCGGAAAAAGTGATTCGTCAGAGATATACGTATCAACCAAATAATCAGCATATTTAACTAGTCGGTCTTGTGGCATATTTGGTATTAAATCAAAGGCAAAGCATTCACCTACCTCTTCTGGACGCAGGTACATAAGCGAAAAAAATTGTTTCAACCAGCATCCAATTTCGCTTGAGTCAACTTTGTATTCAGTTATCAACCCATAGCTTTGAATTTTACGATACCAAGATTGCGCTAAATGGAATCGGCATCCAATTATTCTGACGTTAGACCAAACATCTGTTACGGCAAGGTGTATCGCTTTTTCAAAATCGACCACTATTTCTGTTATATTTAGTTCTATATTTTTCTTTGTGCATGCACTTATAATTAATCTAAACAATTGCCTATAAGTAGTAGCAGTCTTATCAGGCAGTAAACAAAACATAATGGGTATGTAGTGACCATTTGCACACCCGTGAATGGTAAAAAACTGACAAAAGTACTTTGTGTAATAGTCAAACGTTCCATCGAGATAAATTCGTGAGACTGTGCAAACATTTGTTTCACACGAAAAAATTACAATATTGTCCCTTTCACTGTTCACAAAAATAAAATTTTCACTTTTGTTTGTCACTACATTGATATTCGCGAGCATTTTGTGCATTGTACATGGCATGCCTTATATACTCTAGGTACGTTGTTGTTAAGCTTGCTGGAAGAAATTCTTGCGTCTCCTGTCTGAGTATTTTTGCTAGTTTTTCAGCAAGGTCCTCAATCGCTTTCCTTTTGCCCGAGTTAGATAAAATTTGTCGGTTCAATTTTGCTATATTTGCCTCATGACATTGAATTCCACTGCACTTCGTTACTACAATATTCTCTGTCGAACCAAGGGTGTGAGCTGTTGCTTTGCACTGTCGATTGAGACACTTCCAAAACTTTTCGTTAGTGGACTTAATAACTTTATTAAAATTAAATTTAAAATCTTTAATAACCAACATTTGTTTGCCACGATTGCTTGCTTATATCTGAAACTTAGATGCTTTCATCAGTTAACTTAATCGCGCTAAATTAGTATTTGAGAATTGTTGAAGTGTTTTGGTTTCTCTCCCTCCCCCCCCCCTCTCCCCCCCCCCTCTCTCTCTCATTCTTATAGCTTAGAGGCAAGTCGTTCAAGAAGAACTACAGGTTTTGATTTAACGAAATAATAACAAGTTTATTTCCGTCTAGGCAATATAAAGCACAACACATAAATTGAGTCATGGACATAAAAAAAAAGAAACGATGCCCAAATAAACAATACAAATAATAAAGCAATATGTAATTGCTTACTTGTCTTGGACTACTTTGGTTTTATAACGCATGATATTGATTAGCATAGTGTTTGTCACTAATGCTCAGAATCCCTAAGGTGCTCCATTTGGGAGGCCCCATTTCATTACTGCTTTGCCTTCTGGCGTGTAAGTACAGGGTTATTCATTATAAATTACCACCCTTCATCATCGTTATTTTTGCATATACAAAAAATATTTTAAATAAAACTTTGTAGCTGAGTCTGAATTTTATATGCATGCTATAAAAATCACAGTGGCGTGCAGATACATCGGTATAAATTTCCTTTTTTTTAATGGAATTTCCTGTACATTATTAAATTATTATAATGGTCTTTTCCTATGATTTCAAAAATATACCATATGATACCGGTATCTTAAACCGTTTTCGAGTTATTAAATGTCGAATATCGTAGCTACTGTACTATGGAATAGTTGACAGTATTAAAGTAAGCTATGAAAATGACAACTATTGTGCTTGATAAATGACATTTCCTTAATAAAATAGTCAAAATGGTTTTATTGTGAGAATAAAAAAGTGTAAAATATTTAGAAAATAACAAACATTTATTTAAAAAATGTAAATACAAATAATTAATAAATTATAACAGATTGTAATTGTACGTATTTAAATATTAAATATAAAAATTAATAAAATGCCCCAAAGTAGGGTGTTCAGCAATAATAATATAAATTTAAAGAATATAAGTAAAATGACTCAAATAAATAAAATGACTTATTGAATGCTCCGCGTAATTTAGCTCAGTTAAATGGTTCAGTTTCGCACAAAAACTCTTAATTTCAGGTCGGTTCAGGTATTAAAACACTAAAGTAAATTGTTCGGCACGTACTATTACTTCTATTTTATATTTCAAATTTCCTATAGTAAGGTAGACAAATAACACGCAAAAGAATATTTAAACATTATTAATATATTGATTAAAAACACTATCAACACAAATCAGGTTACAAGCAAAGGTTATAGAAACAACACAATTCAAATAGTACAACACAATACAAATTACTCGTCAATTATAACATGGGCAAATATAATAAACTGATTCAACAATGTTGCCTTATATAAATCATATCTCGTGATTTTTACTAGATTCTAATTTAGTATTTACCAAATTGCATGCATGACAGAGGCCTTTAATTCAAACAATGTTGAGTACCTTATACGCTGCAATGACGCTGGAAACAGTGTTTTCACGGGCAGACTGAAATTGTCGTCTTCTTTGTCTGGAGCTACGGCACACACGTGGTTTAATAGAACTTTTACTTCACTTGGCCAAACTATTTGTTTTATTAAAACTTGTAACTGTTTTCTCACTAGGCTTTTTTTATCACTTTTAACTAATTACTTATTACTAATGCGTAGAATTTCTATATTCTTATACGCATTGTTAGCCTGTGAGAAGCGTTCCCTTTTGTTGGGTGCGGTCTGGTGTTATTCTACTTAACACGGCCTGCGAACCACTTCATGCGCTGACTAGGGAACGTCTATCTGCCTACTCCTTGCTTAAAATCACGCCACGCCGTATTCTTCCAGGGAATTCCCCGAGCCACCTATGTGCTTTACATTTCTTCATCACATTCAAGGTTCTACGTGTCGGTTGCACACAAACGGTTTCTTATTGATGTCGCATAACTTCCTGGCTAGCGCCGATATCATTGTCGCCACTTATGTTTTTACACCGATATACCTACGCACTATTTCTCTTTTACATATACAGAATTTATATAGGAACATTTTAAATAGGAATATAATAATTTAATACAAATAAATGAATAATACATGTTTCCTGATCTGTGTTGATTCATTATTTACCTTAATATAAATATTTTGGATGTTATATTATATTTATATTTTATTCATTATATACAGGGCCTACCGTTACAAGATGTTCTATATATCCACCATTATTTTCAATGCATAATTAATAACGTCTTCTTAAATTTATAAATATATTGAAAATGGTTTTATTATTGACATTTAGATTATTTATTTGAAGTCGAATCCTTTCTTTAATGACTTGAATACTATGGTTATTATTATTGACAGTATCTTTTAAAAATCCCCAAAAAAACGAATCCAGAGGGGTCAAGTCAGGATTATTAGGTGACCATTTAATATTTCCGTTATTTCCTTTCCATGCCGCAAATACATTATTCAAATGATCTCGAATTTGTGAGGCACTATGCGGAGTTGCCCCATCTTGGATCCAAATCATATCGTTCGGTCTCCAAAAAATTCTGTATAAGAATATTTTCAACTTCTGGGATAATTATATCCAAAGAGGTAGCCTCATTTAAATTATAATCATAAAATATAGGCGCAACAATTGTTTCGGAAAATACCACACCAAACGCTAAAAGATTTTCTTCCTGCTTTTCTAATTTGTTTTATTTCTTTCTATTGTATTTACTTTCCCAAGACTTTCGATTTTTTTTTATTAAAATGTCATGTAGTGTAAAAGATGACTCATCAGTCCATAATATTGTAATGAAACAAGCCCACAGAGAAGCAGACATCCGGGCGACGACAAAAGAAAGGCAAATATTCGACACGACTGGTAAACAGTCGTAAAGTAATAAATCATCCATTTATATACAAGGTGTCTCTAAAAGGTCTTTAAACAACTCTACCACGTATTTTTCGGACCAAAATAAACCGATTTAGCAAAACTTGGCTTAGTCAAAGTTGCTTAGTTTGTGCGCAATACGGTCCTGAAGTTGCAGTTGGAAAATTGTTTTTTTGTTATAAATTTGAAACGGCTGGAGCGATTGCGCTAAATTTTGTCACGTTTACATAGTTTTATGAGTCAAGAAATTCAGTATCAAAATTGTGATAGTAATCAATCCATAGGCGGAGAACCTGCGTTTATAGATATTAAAACATTTTCATTTTCTACGCCAATGGATAAAATAGAGTTTGTCTATAAAATTTAGATTAAGTGTCTTAAGTACAAGAAAAAAGGTAGGTACTCTTGGTAAGACTCGAAAAATTGCATCGTTTTCTCAAAAATCGCATTTTAAGATTTGAGAACATTAACTAGAGGACGGCAGCGCATACTGTATGCTCCATGTACATGTATCTTAAAATCTTAAAATGCGATTTTTGAGAAAACGATGCAATTTTTCGAGTCTTACCAAGAGTACCTTTTTTCTTGTACTTAAGACACTTAATCTAAAATTTTATAGACAAACTCTTTTTTATCCATTGGCGTAGAAAATGGAAATGTTTTAATATTTATAAACGCAGGTTCTCCGCCTATGGATTGATTACTATCACAATTTTGATACAGAATTTCTTGACTCATAAAACTATGTAAACGTGACAAAATTTAGCGCAATCGCTCCAGCCGTTTCAAATTTATAACAAAAAAACAGTTTTCCAGCTGCAACTTCAGGACCGTATTGCGCACAAACTAAGCAACTTTGACTAAGCCAAGTTTTGCTAAGTCGGTTTATTTTGGCCCGAAAAATACGTGGTAGAGTTGTTTAAAGACCTTTTAGAGACACCTTGTATGTACTGCGAAGAGACAGAATGTCTCTTGTATGTTCTACAAACATCGAGAAGAACACTAGCGTTTATCTGGTGTGTTCCAGATGTTTCGTACGTGTATATAAAGGCAGTTGAACCGATGGATGAGTAATTCCGGAATAAGAAAGTCCTTAAGTACTCGTCGCGCGGAACAGACTAAAGTAAAAATAAATATAAGAAATAAATAAATAGTTCCTTGCGTGGTACGGTGTTATATAAATAGAAGTGATATAAATACGGTAGTGTTACATAAATATTAGTAATAGAAATAAATACCTGTGTTAATTTAAATCGTAGTAGTTTAAGTGTGATACATTAGTTTTACATTTTTATATTGTAATTAATTTTACGTTTGTGACATACAGACTGTTTTAAATAAATAAATAGCACGAGTTGTTTATTGCGAACCCGAAAACGTTATAATATTTTAGCAAAATAATCGGGATCTTCATTCAAATTTTGAATCATATTGCGGCAAAAGTCCAGCTTTTCCTCTTTTTGAATCCCTGTTAAAACTTGTACAGGTAATTTTTATATGGTCTATAATTGCTTTTTTTAACGTACGTTAGATTGTGGTATAACTTTTCTCTAATTGAACAGCTGCATTATTTAAACTACTTTCAAAATTTTCTAAAAATCATACATGTTTCCATAACAGGTTACTAGCGAATAAATGAGGAGCTTTTTTTCAAAACGCAATTTCTGTAAAAATTTCGCTATAGAGTTAGAGATAGCGCTGCTATCGTTAGCCATAAAGCTGTACATTTACAGTAAATTTGACGTTCAAACCGCATTTTATCGGTACTTTAAATGCATTTAAAGTTTTTTTTTTTTTTTCAAAACCCAATTTCTATGCAATGGTAGTCTTTTCAAAACGCAATATCTATAAATTGTTGTCGGATTCTGGTAATACTCATTTTGTGTCTATTAATTCTGCTTTATTTTCAATTATTAAGTATTGTGTCACATGGAGAACAGTTGTGAGACAGTTACTATATCTGAGAAAAATGAAGGAAGCAGGAAAAAACAAAAAACATTGCATAAAATCCAACGAGCTAAAGAATTACGGTGAGTGTTGTCAAGTGAGGTTAGTTTTTCTATTGTTGAGACTGCATTGTTATTGTAGATATGGGGATTATATGAATAATATTATAGACGACTTTGAGAGACCTTGTAATCACAATAGCAGAGCTTGGAGGTGCAATCAAATATCAGACAATGATGTTCGACACGCAAGAACAAAATTCTTTGAAGTACCGAACAAAATCGTACAGGATCGAAAGCTATCGCTGCTAATATGTGTGACTAATCCAAAACATAATGTGCCTAAATATAGACCAACTGCCAGACCTCAGAAACATACAAAACAAATAAAATATAAAATACGGAAGACTGATAAAACATTAGTAAACGTGTGCCAGAAATTTTTTTATGCTGCTTTAAGATTACTGCAAGAAGAGTTAACACTATTGCAGGGTTTGTACATGCAGGACACGACATAAAAGAGAAAAGGGGTGGTGATCACAAATCTCTGAGAAATGAAGTGAAGAACTCGGCTGTAAAACAATCCATTGGAAAATTGCAGGCAATGGAGACTCACTACACCAGGGCAAAGTCCAAACGACTCTACTTGCCATCTGAATTGAGTATTTCAAAACTGTGGAAAATCTACAATGAAGATAATTCCCAACTTAAAGTAAATTATGCATATTTTTACAAAATATTTTGCAATAATTTTAACATAGGCTTTGGAAATCCTGCCAGCGACACCTGCAGTCTGTGTTCTCGATTAAGGAACAAATAAAAAGATACAAACTGCAAAACAAACCTATTCTGCCTGTGATGATTGATTTGCGTGTACATAGACTTAGAGCAAAACAGTTCCATCTTTACATGAATGAAAATTTAGAGAATACGCTTTCATTCTGCTTCGACATGCAGCAAGTGCAGCCATTACCTAAGCTATCCATATCTGAGGCATATTACTTATGGCAGTTGTCTTTTTACAATTTTTGCGTTACTGATTTAAATTGTAGACAGCCTATTTTTTATGTCTGGACAGAAAATGAAGCTAGCAGGGGAGCAAATGCAGTATCATCTGCTATTACTGATTTTCTAAGTAAATTAGAATTACCAAGGCATATCAATACACTAAGGTTTTTTTGTGACGGATGCGCCGGACAAAATAAAAATTGTTATGTAGTACACGCTTTGTGTTTCTGGCTATACCATGATGCACCAACAACTTTAAATGATGTAACTATTATATTCCCCGTTAAGGGTCACTCGTTCATGCCAGCTGATCGTGTGTTTGGGCAGATAGAAAAAAAATATCGTAAGATGAGTGAAATAATTTTAAAAGAAGATTACGAAAAAGTGGTGGGAGAGATAGGAGAGGTAAGAAAAATTGGAGAAAACTGGACCCTTTTTGATATGAAAAAAATTAGCGATACCAATTGCAAGAAGCTATCAGGCATCAGTACAATGAAGAGGATATTCATCAAAAAAGAACTGATCGGGAAAGACAAAACTAAAGTTATAAAAGTTAAAATGGAAGAAAACTACAGAAGTAACGATGAATCTAAGACATTCACAACTATCATGAAGAGAGGAGTAAAAATGAATACAATACAAAAAATCCATTGGCACGTAATAATCAAGTAAAGGAAAAAAAGTTGAAAAATATCAAAACACTGTTAGAAAAATATGATGAAGAATGGAAAAGTGATGAGAAGTTTAGTTTTTATAAGAATCTCTTGGGGGCATTAGGTATACCTAAACGAATAAAATTACGAAAGCTGAATACTAAATTTTATTTACTTTTTTAGAAACCCAAAACCAAAGAAACGACCAAGTAGAAGTAGTAGAAGAAGAAGAAGAAGAAGAAGACTGCGACTGTCAAGAAGACTGTGGCGTTAGAATTTAAGATTCAACCATCTTTGTTAGTTTGGAAGTTATATGTTTTTTTATTACATAACAATAAGATTTAAGTTTCAAAATGCAATATCTGCCATTTTTTATTTTCAAATTGCAATTTTTCAAGTTTTTTTTTCAAAATGTAATTTCTTTTATTTTCAAAGTGAATTTTTTCTAAACTAATTAAGTTTGAACAGGAATATTGTAGGTACCCTATTTACATTACCAATACTTGAAGTAAACCTTAAAACTGATTTTTTTAATTGTTCGGTTTACATTTAACAATAAATGTCGATTTTCTCAAGATTACCAATTTGACAGAAATTGCGTTTTGAAAAAAAGCTCCTCAAATATAGATGGCCTTACCTTCAAAATGTAGTAGTATATCTATTTGTTCATTCTCAATTACTTCAACTAAACGATTTATTTCCACTAAAACTGGAGGTATTGCTTACCTTTCGGTAAATATTTTTAAACGTGTTTTCTGACGGTGTTGGACGATTTGGATATAACACCCTATAAGCTCATTTTGCTGCATGTTTATTTTTGTTATTTTGTATAAAACAGATAAATATTTGCACATTTTTATCCTCACTGTAAATCATTTTGACTATTTTATTAAGGAAATGTCATTTATCAAACACAATAGTTGTCATTTTCATAGCTTACTTTAATAATGTTAACTTTTCCATAGTACAGTAACTACGATATTCGACATCTAATAACCCGAAAACGGTTTAAGATACCAGTATTATATGGTATATCTTTGAAATCAGAAAAAAGTACCATTACAAAAATTTAATAATATGCAGGATATTCCATTTAATTTTTTTTATACTGTTGTATCTGCACGCCACTGTGTTTCCGATAGCATGCAAATAAAATTCAGTCTCAGCCGCAAAACTTTTATTTGAAATATTTTTTTTTGTATATGCAATAATAACGATGATAAATGATGAGTAATTTAAAATGAATAACCCTGTACAATGGCCATTAGTTGATAAATTGTAATTTGTTATATTAAGTAATTTGTATAAATATAATACTGGGTGCAAATTTTGGACATCAAAAATTTTTCGTACGCTCTGATTTCTTCACAGTGGAGAGTAGAATAAAATAATATAAAATGAGCAACTGTTCTATATATCTATTGTAAGTTATAACCTGGCTCGTTTGCTTTATTTATAACATGGTGCCACTTGCTTATGTAACACCAGAGCAAGCGAACCGGCATAAGATATGTCTTCTGTATGCCACCAAAATACACAGCACTTCTGGTTGCCTAAATACTCAGGCATCACTATTGCGAATTGCTAAACGTCTTATCGGTGTGACATCAACGTTAACTCGTACAGTCGGCTTTGTTTATAAATATAAATATGGCGGTTGAAGTGTTGTGTTTTAGAGACAAAAGACCAAAAGCTCTACAACTAGCACAGTGGAGAAAAACGTGAGTACTTCTTATTGTTTTAATGTATCTTATTGCTCTTTGAAAATACTACATTCCCTATCTCATTGTTAAACGGTAAAAGAAAAGAAACACGTGTAGAAACTTATTTGAAAAAATAGAATAATTAGCCTTTATTTTTACTAAAACCATATTAAAACAATTAATACACAATTTTTGTTTATTACTATCTACAATTTACAATTTTATATACATAAACAGACCTGCTTAATATCGGCATAATCAAATACAAAATAAATTACCATCAATGACCTCTTTACGTCGTGATTAAAACTAAGTTTGAACATATATACATCTTTAGCCCCTGAACAATTATTTACGAATCCCAGTGCATTTTATCTATATAAACAAAATTATACATGAAAATATGATACGTGTCGGTTAATTTGAGATAAAATGCATACTCAGATTAATTTAAATTGTTCTACAAATTATTTCCGTGTTATGTCATGCTCGCAGAAAGAATCTTTACAAGTTTATCGTGAATTAAATTATTAAAGCGGTACGGGTTTGGACATCTATCCAATAGCTACACGGTGAAATGCTAATATATCTATATTTATTGCGGTTCAGAAGCGCGAATAATCTATTTGAATTTACGGCGCGTTTACACATAATATTGGAAATTTAACGTCTCTGAAACAAAGAATAATTATTAAATGCGGAAATATAGTCACGACATTTATAGTCTGACTTAGACGGGAATACTGGTTGTAGCGGTAAAGTGGCACCTTCCCCACGACTCCTGGTCTGAGTGAAAGAGACACATTCGGACGGATTTAGCGGATTTTTTGAAACGACCATTTCACGGTACTAAAGACCTGAAAGTAGTGCGTTTCCAAGGATTTGAACCAGACTCTTTCACGCCATCAAGGCTGAATAGAGAGGTACAGGTAGCGGATGGATAGGAGAAATAAATGAACGAGACCCACTTGATGGGGCCTTTATATATCTCAAAACCCCCCTACGTCTGTAGGTAAAAACTTGTTCAAAACATAACAATTTGCGCACGACTCGGACATTAACCGCGACTTTGAGCATGACGTACACATTCGGTATTTTTCCATTGAAAATAAGCAAATAACATGAATTATTATTACAAATGAATATATATACAGGTCCGTCCAAATCACTTTATACAATATTTGAACAAAATAACACACATACATTTAATTTAATATTGACAAATAAATTAAATATGGACTTAAAAAATGTTAATTTGTACAATTAACGAGGAACTTCGTTACAAAGTAAGGTTCAATAAGTTAATACATCTATAATTATAGCTATTCATCTAAACACTCAGAACACTCAGTTCTTGATCTCTCATTTATATTAACTTCCACCCCATCGGATTGACAACACGTGCCGCTACCTACATGCACAAGATAGTAAATTATTCTGCACGCTTCTATCAAGCAATATTTACTTTCATGGCTCTAAAGCACTGAATTGACTTAATCTTAATAATATGGCGCAATTTCATTTAAGACCTGGAAGGCACACATGGGGAAAGCGTATTATTTACCTGTATATACAGTAACTCATAATAAAAATCGTACATGCTGTGGACTTTATACATATCTACTTTGGTATTTATCCATATTATATAAATAATTATAAAAATAATATATTGCTTAAGTAAATATAAAATTAATTTAGAATGAATATGTTTTCAAATCATTTACATCGACTTGTTCGTAGACGTGTTTTTGACATGCATTGCTCGTGATCTTCTTCCTACCAGTTCTACCAATGCTCTTATAGTTGACTGTGCATTACAGAAATGATTAAACCAAATTACTTCACTACCCAGCAACGCCTTGCATGACATTTTACGTGCTGTGAGAAACTTGCACATCTTTGAAAATTTTAAGGCTTTATATATTTATTGTTAAGGATAGAAAACCAGTACAGGATAACCAATGAAAGTCGTTGAAGGAAGAAATAAACATTAAAAGAGCCGCGAGGGAATGGACCTCACTATTAAGCTAATTAATGATGTCTCTAGATGCGTTCTATTTCTTCAATACACAGTCCCTCAGAGCATAATTTCTAGAGTTTTGTAATTTAGAGATGCTGGTATGGCTTTTGATGGCCATCTGTGTTTTGGTTCTCATATTAGTGATATTTTTCGGCCTCTAAGTCTCGGTGTTTTCTTACAACGTGTTTTTTTATTACTAGAGAATATATTTACAATAACTAATGAGTTAGGGCGCTAATCAGAATCAATTAGAACGAGGCCCCCACAATTTTTAAAGTAACATTGGTTGCCTACTCCACTTCTTTCAGATTGAAGTAGCGTCTAACAGCAAGTAAAAAAGTGTTAGTGAAAACTGATCTCATTAATTTTAAATAAAACACCTTCGGCTAACTACAGAAGGAGAATGGGGTGAGAATCTTATTATCTTTCCTTATTTTTAATGCCTCAAGCAAGTGCCGTGAATTTTACGAATTAGGTGTAAAGAAATAAACATTGTGAATTCATGCGGAAATGTAGTATGAAATATTTATTTGTCAAGTTTGGTAATTCAATATATATACATATATAGGTATACACGACATAAGATAAATACAATACAGGTAAATAAAATTGCTTTATTTAAATTCTCTTAAATCAGGAAAATTTACGGACAGATGCAAAATAAGCGCATTGATTTATACCTTTAAAAGCGCATACTAATAATTTAAACATATGAAATTATTTATTATGAATATACAAAGTAATAAGGTTAATATAAAAAGAATTTTTGTGTGGAAATTTACATTTACGTCTAAATCGCTTGAAGGCAAAATGATCTTGGTACGCGGTTTGTACAGTGATTTGAATATTTTACATACGGAATTTGACGCTTATTTCACGGTCCTGTTAATAAAATGAAAAAATACATATATTAATTACGGATTACGTGAGAATAACTCCACGACTTACAAGTCTGAAGCTCGGAGCGGAAATTATCACGACGTCGGAGTCTGACCGAGGAGAAGGTATCGGTTGTTTTATACGACTTCAAGTCTGAAAAAGGGTTTTGTTGCTCGCAACTTCTGAATCCTAAAAGGAATGCCTTATCTGAACGGATGAACTGCGGCTTTATACAAGGTGTCCGGGAAAATGTGAGAAATCTCTTGGATGCAGATAGAACATGAACAAATAAGATGACAAGTTCCTATAAAAAAATTTGCTACAGGCCCCTCCTACGCAGATATGCGTCCCTGAAGGACGCCCCTGGAAATCGGTTTTTATTGAATTTCTTTTAAAGTAATTAATATAATTTAATAAAAATTTAATGTGATGGACACTAGTATGGACCTCTTAAAATAGTGTCCTTGACACATATTTAGCTTTTGTAGTTTACCAGGGGCGTGCTAATCTTTACAACTTAATACCTAAATTTTTAATACCATGTATGATAAAGACTTTAAAAATATTAAACTGGATAGCTTGAACCACAGATTTAAAAAAAGATACTTTGCTTATTGTCGTTAAAATGAACGTTGACGAGAAAAAGTTTGCAAAAAATGTGCGTTTTAGTTTTTATCAGCACCAAAAAACCTATTGCTGTTGCAAACGTTACTATGGTACGAAATAAATAAAATATCCGGAATTTTAGAAGTTGTCATCACATAATTGACATATTGAATTTATTCGAAGTATGGAATACACGTTTATTGAGTATGCAGGTATGCATCTGATGTCTGGTCTTGCGTCTTGCAATGCTTTAGAAGCCAGAAGATTATATCACGAAAGATTTCCTAATCGTGCTCTACCAAACCATAAGACATTTCAACGTGTTGACCAACGTCTAAGGGAGAATGGTGGCCGATTGCAGTTAATAAGGTAATACATATTATTGACTATCTTCATAATTTTAGGAATGTTTGGAAAAAGTAGTACTGATGCTGGTGTGATAAGAACCGTACGTATGCCGCGATTAGACGAACGTATTTTAAATGTTCTAGATGACAATCCATCAACGAGCACTCGACAATTATCAGCACAGTTTAATACATCGAAAACAATAGTTCATGAAGTTCTTCATGAGCAGCTGTTATATTAATATCATTTGCAAAAAAAATACATAAACTGATTCCTGAAGATTTTCCTTGTAGAATGCAGTTTGCAAACTGGGTATTGAATCAGCAACGTAATAATGTTAACTTCATGAGCATTAATCTTATCACGGATGAAGCAAGGTTTACCAAAAATGGTATCACCAATTTACACAATACGCATGTATAGGCTGATGAAAATCCTCATGCCACTATTGTTTCGCATTATCAACATCAGTTCCAATCACTTAATATTTGAGCAGGAATCATTGACAATATTTTGATTGGACCATTCGTTTTGCCAGAACGATTGAATGTACAACTTTATTTGGAATTCCTTCAAAACGCTTCTCGAGATTTAATAGAGCACTTACCACTTGAAACCCGCCGAAACATGTACTTCATGCACGGCATCACCTCATTTCAGCGTTCGTGTGCGGGAGCACCTGAATAGCGTCTATCCAAACCGTTGGAGAGGTAGAGGAGGACCTGGCCTCCTCGATCTCTTGACTTAACGCCGTTGGATTTTTAGCCGTGGGGACACCTAAAAAAATGGTGTATTCCACTCCGGTCGACACTAGGGAGAAACTTCTACAGAGAATCACGTTTCATTGTGATATAAGGAACACGACTGTGTTATTGATGCGGATACAACAGTCCTTAATTCATCGTGCTCGTCAGACTTCACGAAGTCCATGTTGAACCCTCTTATGAAGTTTTTCATTAATTCTGATAAGATGCCTCGGGAGACATCACTGCGATTATATTTATTTTAAATACTTTAAAAGAAATTCAATAAAAATCGATTTCCAGTGGCGTCCTTCAGGGAGGCATATCTCCCTAGGAGTGGCCTTTAGGAAATTTTTTTATTGGAATTTATCATCTTATTTGTTCATGTTCTATCTGCATCCAAGAGATTTTCCACATTTTCCCTGACATCCTGTATATAGTCGAGCCGTGCTATGTGTAGGCACAGAAAAACGGGATTTTGCATACGATACATGAAACTAACGGTCGCGTGTACACAAGCTTGACGTAGGGGGCTGGTATTTTTCCGTTTTAAAAACATATACAAATAATATATCTCTATGAAATTACTAAACGAACTATTAAAAATACGGCAAAATATATATAAGGAAAGTTCATTCAACATAACATATTATTAAAGATTTATATAAAAATGTTATTCATATATAATTAATAATTACAATTAAATTAAATATGAACTCAAAATAATATCATTAATGAAGGGACTTCGTTATATCCTTATACGCCACGTTTAACAATTTAAATACATTTTCCATTTACTTTTATTCTTTTATGTTAAAAGTAATTAAAAAGGTTTCTTTTTTATTAAAAACATTTTTTCAAATAAAATTTACACTTTCACCAAACCTTCTTTTTGAGAAGGAGGGGAAGGATCTCTTATTGTAATGACTTAATAGATTAATAAAATAATTCTAAATAAACATTAAAACATAGCAAGAAAACTCACCTTATAAGTATAAGAAGTATTCTTTTTTTGTAGTTGTTATATCACATTTTATTTGAAAAAATGTTTTTAATAAAAAACAAACCGTTTTAATTACTTTTAAAATAACATGTAATATATACATATTCTTAGTGTTTTCTAATTTTCCAATGTTTTAATTTATTTGTTTTGTGATCAATGTTACACTTTAAAATCAACATAAAGAAATAACTTGACTGTTATGCTATTAATATATTAATTGTTAAAAGCCTTTTAATGTAACTCACTATCTTTCATATGAAAAAAATTAACTTGTTACAGAATTAAGCAAAAAATTAATGAAGATGACCGAATGAAGAAGGGTCGAAACGTTAAATAAAATTTTACATCCCATTCTACATGTGATTTTTATTTCAAAAAAAGCCGAAATTACCCACGAAGAAAACGTACCAATAGTAATTTTCAGACAACGAAAAACAAAAAATATATATATATATATATTGTTAATCATTTTTGTGTGTTACCCTGTAACATATATGTAATGTAATGTAATTTCTGTTGGGTAATAAAGATTATTATTATTATCTATTTGTATTGATGTTAGGTTTGTATATCCCATTCTTGTCTTTGAGCATATTCTCCTAACCACTTTTAGCAATGTGGTTCGGTTGATGTTGACTCTTTGTTTTATACTTTTCTCCAATTTTAAACATCTGAAATAGCTGAGTGATTAGGCTTGACACAGAATAATATGAAAGTATTAACTTTTTTTGTTTCCAATTCTTTGTTCTTCCCGCTTTTTTGTATAGTAAATCATTAACACAAAATATAATTATAAAAATTTTTTTTATTAGAACCGTCCGATTTTATCTAGGAGTTACTGTATACACTTTGTATAACATGCTCTCTGTAGAAAGTCAGCGTATTAGAGATGGCTCACGATGCATGTACTTCAACTGTTCTGTTTCGCAGGGAAAATGATTTACTCTATAGTTTATACGAACTACCGCTTCCAGTTTATTGATATCTTATACCTTCACGCGTACGCGATGCTAATATAGTAACACTATTCGCCTTTGAGCTAATGCTATTTGTAAAGGGATAATCCTGTATATCCGACGAAAGCCGTGTCGCAATTCTAGGGACGAATACAGCAAGTGTAAGGAAAGTGTGTGTGTGTGTGAAGTGCTTGCAGGAAACATCGAAATTTAAACAGGGGAAAGAAGTCCATAATACGTTAAAACGTCCTCTCAGTGAGTATATTGAATTTCTTCTCATCGAGGAACACAATTTTGTAGAAGGTTGTTGCACTTAAGCAATTGATTTTGTAATAGAAATTGAAGTCTGAAGATTAAAAATAGTTAAATGTAATATTATTTCCAAGTATTTTTTTTTGAATAACTTAATTCTTTCATTTAAATTTGATGATATTAATTGAGGTAACATTTTAACAGTTAGATGTGTTATTTTAAAATTATGTCTCATTTTAGTGTAAAATATTTACAAACAATTACCGATATCCAAAACTAGCGTTTTACTCTTTTCCGCACCACTATGAGGTAGACTGATAGGCGTTTTTTTTCACGTGGTGTGCCCAGCAGGCCTAATCCACGATTCGTTATTTACTGATGTTTTTTTCTTCCGTTTCGATGCCCTAGATAGTCCAGGTTCACTGATATCAGTATCTGCTTGCAAGATTCTTTACTCCTCTTCCAAGTTTTCATCTTCTTTGTCTTCTTCGATGTCGTGTGTCAATAACGCAAATAGCAACGGCCAGGTCTTCATTCTCATCGCAATCGCCCTTTTCTTCTTCAGAGCCCGCAAAAATCTCTGCGCTGTTTTCACACGAGTCCCCATTGTAGCATCTGCAATTAACAGAACACTTTAAGCCTGCTTTCCTACATTCATAGGCTCGACCGCACCCCCTCTTGGATTTGCACAAAATGAATTTTAGGAGTGCTTTTGGTACCGGATCTTTTGTTTACATCATGTTTTTTTTTCGAGTAATATAATACGATATATGGTAATTATATAGTTACATTTCTTTTAATATTGAAGGTGAACATCATAACATATAATATTGAATACATATTTATCATTATCAGATTATTGTATTAATTTATTTCGTCTATACAATAAGACGAATTTTACTTTTAACGTTTATTTAACACTCACATAGCATAATAACTGTTTCTAAATAACTTACATCGATTTTTCTTCTTTCTTAAAATAAAGAAGATCTTGTTATTGTCGATGTTTTTTGCTGTGGGAGTCTCCCCTCGACGATAAATACACTGGTGGTTTCCACAAACTGTTAATCGCACAACAATGACTTTTTTATTGGACTATATTGCTAAACTGAATACTTTCAACATTTCGTTGGCGGTTGATCTTTTGTAAACAAGAACCTATTTATTTACTTTTAAGGTTCTAACGATAATTTTATACTTTATCGACAGCTATGTGTGGGTCGACTTACTTTTTAATGACCTTGCTACTTTGCGGTAAAACCGAGATATCTACATCGGTGACCGATCTCATCCAAGGACCTCCGTCCACTCCCTCATTAAATGGAATCTCGTCGTTCACTTTTTCTCGTTTAAGTCGTTGGGTTCTCCTTTTTTCTAGAACGCCCAAGTATCCTCGTTGTAGTTTTCACACGTAATGTCACGTTTTAGTCGCGATAACAAATACTACGTCACTAACCTTATAACTAACAATAGCATTCGGCTCCAAGAGTCTTACAAACACCTGCTTATCAATCTTTTTTTACTTGATTGCCTTTTTCACGGTAACGACGGTGTCCTGGAGCTGAAAATGTATGGGGGCTATTTTTCTCTTGGTTGTTAGAAGAACTGCCTCCGTTTTTTCTGGTGTCAGGTGCAGTCTTCTATTTCTCATCCAGTTGATGACCCTTATGAGTGCTGTGTTTGCAATACCCAGAAGAGTTTCTTCATTCTTTGCCACGACCGTTATGGCAATGTCATCCGCAAAGCCAATCAATGTAACTCCCTCAGGCATATCCATACCCAGCAAGTTATCATACAGTATATTCCACAGGGTAGGTCCGAGCACTGAGCCTTGTGGTACGCCACTGCTTATACTTATTCGAATAGATTTGTCCTCAGCTTCAATTTCTAGTTGCCTCTCAGATAGGTAGGACGCTATAATTCTTACTATGTGCTCGTTGATATTTCTTTTCCTTAATTCTTCTAATATTATTTGCCACGACGCGCTATTAAAAGCGTTCTTGACGTCTAGCGTAATCATGGCGCACAACCTTCGATGTTGGTGTGCGTAGGCTGCTGCCTCGCTGGCAATTTTTTGCACCTCCTTGATGGCGTCGACTGTCTGTCGGCCCTCCCTAAAGCCATACTGTCTCCTGGATAGGTCGCCTGTTCGGACTAACTCTTCCTTAAGCCTTTTTAGCAGTAACTGCTCATACAGTTTCCCCTCTACATCTAGGAGACAAATATGTCTATATGATGTAGGGTCATCTGCTGGCTTGCTCCCCTTTGATAGAAGAACAAGCCTTGCTATTTTCCATTCTTTTGGAAAAATTGCTTTGTACGCTAGGTTATTGTACACTGCTAGCACGTACTCCGGTCGTTTAATTGCCGCGTGTTTTACTATTTCCGGTGGGATATTTCCTGGTCTTGGCGCCTTTTTGTTTTTAAGCTTCGCAACTGCTGTCTGAAGCTCAATTTCTGTAAATTTAACAATCTTTCCTCCTGGAACATCATCGAAGACGACCGGTTCGTGCATAGGGAATAAATGACTTACCACCACCTCCATTTTAGCCATCGTTAATTTTGGTCTCGGCGGGAATCCACTCATTGTTTTCATGACTATTTTATACCCATTCCCTCCTATATCTCCATCCACACTGTCACAGAGGGCCTTCCAAATAGCTCTTTTAGCGCTTTTAATGCTGGTCCTCAATCGTACCTTGCTCTCCTTGTATTCGTCCCATAACCTTTGGTTTAATTCTGGTAGGTTTGTCTTCAAATTTATTGTGCAAAGCCTTCTTTTTCGCACGCAGTCTCTGCGGAGTGGTGATATTTTTTCCGTCCATCAGTATACAGGTTTTCCCCTTCAGGTACATTTTCTTTTAGGCATAGCTTTATTACACACTCTTTCCAAATTATTGGAGAAACTTCTAGCGAATAATACAGTCATATCCCTTCCCATGTCCCGCAGAGCATGTTGCAGCTTCTGCATGTCTAGTTTTCCGACTTGCCAACAATGGGCTTCAGGGCTGCCTCCGAGCGCCAGCCGCTTGTCTATTGATACTTCAAAAGATATAAAGTTGTGATCGCTTAGTGACTCTTTATCGTTAACTTGCCATTGGGTGACATTACTTTTCATGTCGTTTGATGCTATTGTTAAATCTATGATGGATGATTGGTCTCGTCTCTGGAATGTAGGCTTCTCACCTCTGTTAGCAACGGCGAAGTCATTTTCTGACATCCATTCAGTTACCACACGGCCCCTAACGTAGGTCACCTTCATGCCCCACTGCGGGGACTTCGCGTTGAAGTCTCCAGCAATTACAGCTTTTTTTTTCTTAGCTCTGATTTTGCTCCCAATCTGGTCGAGTGTCGTTTCCAAACTCTACACGTCGTCATTACCAGAGTAATAACAACTAAAGACCATGAAGCCACATGTTTCTACGCATACAAAACCATGGCATATCCTTACCATTCTATCGGTAGACTCCCATCCACTACCCTGATCGCAGCATCTAGTTTCTCATCAAACTTCTAATCTTTTCTATTTCGAATTGAGTTTTTATTCGGCTCCGATATTAAAAGTATTCCTACTTTTTGCTCCCTGGCATATGCGAGCGCCAAATCTTGGGCTGCTCGGCTTCTATTTGTGTTTATTTGTAAAATCTTCATCCGGCCTAGCCCCCCCCTTTTTTTTTGTGCGCTGGTTTAGACTCCCCTGCGGTTTTTTTTCTATTACCAGCCTCTTCTGGGATACCGGGCATGACCTGTCCAATGCTCCCTAGGTTCCAAACCCATCCTGCGGCACATCGGGCAATTCAATATCGTCGGTCCGGCACAGTCGAAACTACGGTGTTCTCCCCGCTTATCAATCTACTGCTTATTTTATACATAGATTAACATATAGGAGGAATAGTTCTAGAAATATACATCTTTTGATTTCTAATACGTAATTTTAAAAATACATTTTATACACATATTGTAAAACTTATAAAATTATTAAAATTAATAAATTGTGCCGTACTGTTACATGTTTATAACAGAAGTTGCAGGAAACTTTATGCTCTATAATTTTTGTAATAACTATTTTTAACCTAGGTGGCGCTGGAGAGAAGATATTCTCAAGAACTAATTTTTGGTACCATTTTTTCAATATGGCGGTCGGTCAAGGTCGCAAACTCAGAATATTAATTAAGACAGCGAACTGTAAAAATCGACCAAAGAAGAACTCTGTTTGACCTTTTGTGATTAAAACTCACTTGTATGTCTTCATTGCCTGGATTAATAGAAAAATCTAGGATAAAGTGTGTCCTTCAGATTGACAGACTAAAATATAAAAAAAAAATTGTTGACGATAAATCTGTGTCATAGTTATAAAGTTGCCAAGCCTAATTCACTTAAAAACACTAGTGCCTTCAAAAATGAATCATAAATATTCCTACAATACCAATTTGAATTGCCGCGCTGTTGTAGATAGGAATTTTTCTCCATTCGTTCCGGAAGACATTTACCATCCTGCACTTACTGTAACTTTGAAAGTGAATTTTATTGTAGAGTGGGGATTTGTGCTAAATAATAATTTACGGTATGACTTCCGTAAGGCTGAGTTGGTGTTTCTATATCTAAATTTGTAAAATACTGACTGGTACAATGAAAATGTTAAAACTTATATGATGCACAGGTTAGAATGTTGTAAACGTTTTCCAAAAAAAAAAAAAAATAAATAAAATGTTGCACGTATGGTGTTATTACAAAAAAACGCTTTCAATTTCTGTAGGTGTAAATTTTCTTTCCATAAATTCGGTGGTTATGACAGCTATGTCGAAGTGCACTAATACAAATTAAAATTAACAAATCTTCTGCACAACAAAGCAGTCAATTGCAATTTTTACTGTAGTGGCATTAATTTATGGCAAGCCTACAGAAACGTATTTTAGAATTAGTGAATTCTCAACATATCAATTCGTTTACATATTTTCCTAATTAGCCACTAAGGTTCATTTTCAACGTTTGCTTTTATTTCACCCAATAAAATGCTTTGCAAACTTTTCAAAGATTTACAAAATTAATAGAAAAGTTATTCGAATCGCGATTTTCCATTTGTTTCCTTCTTTTTGTGTAAACCAGTACAGCGGAACTGATAACATATTTACTTTGAGTAACAAAGTACATGCATAAATACTGAATGCACAGAGCTTCAGCTTCCGTCTGCATTCTAAACGATTCAGTAGCTTCATGTTCTCTTTCACTTCGAGCGGGCCGCAATTCAAAAACTTTTAAAAGATTGGTTTTAGAAATCCTGTTCTCTATGGGACGAAGTCAGCGTAAAATAATTAGCTTTCTTTTAGTTGAAAATGGCAGAGCTCGTATGCCAGCCCTAAAACTAAAGTTTGATGGAAATTTTAAAAATTCTAGTTGATATTGAAGTTTTGAAATGTAGTGCATACTTCTCTGCTTTGTAAAATATTATTAAAACTTCAATCGCGTGTGCCAGCAATGGGAAAAAGTTCTTTATTTGTATATAATAATGGAGACATTAAAAAATATAGATAATTATAAGATAGAACAATACATAAAATATCGGGGTTATCGGTCCGTGTTACCTTATTAAATAAGACTCAATTTATTCATTTAGTCTCTATATTTCGCCAATGTTTATTAGCTTCATCAGGAGTGAACAATGAGTTGGCACTGGTAAAAGATATCAATACATTTAAAATATCAGTGACACTTTAAAAAACTATTAAAATGGGAATCAATAAGATGTTAAATGATTAAGACATTTAAAAAAAAATATATTTTTTTTTAATGTCAAGTCTGACAGAATGGTATTAATTATTTAACATCTTATTGATTCCCATTTTAATGGTTTTTTAAAGTGTGTCAATGATATTTTAACTATATTGATATCTTTTGCCAGTGCCAACTCATTGTTCACTCCTGATGAAGCTAATAAATATTGGCGAAATATAGAGACTAAATGAATAAATTGAGTCTTATTTAATAAGGTTACGCGGACCGATACCCCCGATATTTTATATATTGTTCTATTAAGTACTATCGATATTTGTATTACCAATAATTATAAGATATACAGAAAGTTCGAGAATAATTAACTAAGACAAATATTTTTGTGTTCGCTGGTTTAGCTAATTTTTAGAAGTTATATTTTTGTTTTTGCACTATACAGTACTAGTATCTTGAATAGGAAGGCCGAATTAATTACAACTTGCTCATTATGTTTCCGATATTTCATAATTTATTGTGTAATTTTAGTGCTGAAAAGAACCTAACCTCTTACCCCAACTATTTATGTATGGTTAGATCTGTAATTTTAGTTACTTCTTCTGCTTAAAATTTTAAACTAATAAAATTTTAAAAAATACCACACGATAATTTTTGTTTACTCTTCAGTAAATGTATAACAAAGTTTATTGTGTAATTTAACTTCTTAATATCAAGCACATAATAGATTAAATTAGTGGTCCTTTATAATCTGTTCTTCACATCCACTTATCTTAATATAAATTAAGGTAGTATCAAAATTAACAAAAGTTAAAACACATGGATTCTTCTGTATCTGGTCCGAATGAAAATTATTGCACTTAACGTAAATTAACATTGTACTAAGTTGGGCAAACTTTGACTTAAGGAAATTCCTTAATTTACGTTTATTAATTGCACCAATCAGCAACCACCAGAAACGGCATAGCAGTATATGCGTATTACTTTCTTATACGTAGTATAAGGAAGTATTGTGATGATGAAAATTTCCCACCTCGAGATTTTTGCAGATGTCCACGTTTTGAAGTCCCCTGATACCAAAAAAGTGGTTTTTAAAAAATGTCTGTGTGTATGGCTTTGTGTATGTCTGTATGTGTGTGTGTGACCAGGATAGCGGTCAAACCGCTACAGGTGTCAATTCCAAATTTTGTATTTACGAATATAATCTCCCTCTTGAGATCTGATTAGATTTTCAGTAAAATCGGCAGACCGGAAGTAGTAGTTTACTTAAGTAAAAAAATTAAATTTTGCCAATATTTCAAGTACTAAGTTTAAACAAATTTATAAAGAACTTATATCTACTCAAAATTAAATTTGAAAAGAATTTTATTAAACAAGTTTTTTAAAATTCCTACCGGAAATAGGTCTTTTACTCTTATCGAGAAACAGGTTTTTACGAATATTTCCCAAGCCATGCTTTTTAGACAGGTACGTTACGAGTATAAAAGTACATATTTAGAACTTAATTTTCAATACCTTTTGTATAAAAAAAAGTTCGGACTGGAAGTAACACTTTTACTCGTATCGAATAGCGATTTTTTGCAAATATATCGTAAATTATGCATTCTATATATATTTATCAAGAGTACAAAAATATTTAGAACTGGATTTAAAATATTTTTTGAAAAATGAAATTTCAAAATTCGGACCGGAAGTAACACTTCTACTCTTAGCGAGTAGCCTTTTTTCAAATATCTCGCAAAGTATGCATTATATAGAAATTTATTAAGAGAATAAAAGTATTTAGAATAGGATTTTGTATATTTTTTGTTTAAAAAAAAAGTTCTTAAAATTTGAACATGAAGTAAGTTTATTTTTCTAAGATAAAAGTATTGAAAATAATTTAGAACTACTTGTGTATAATATGAAACGCTCATACGTAAGTCGTGTGGTGGCAACACCTCATTTTTTTTTATTTTCTAATCTGTTATTTGAAACTAGCATAACCTAAATTTGCGAAATTTGCTGCACAATTTGTCCCAGATATTTTATTGTTTTGTACGTTGCAGTTTCATTATATCATGAACTACTGCGTTTTAATTGATCTGCTGCATAGCTATCCCCATTTATATGACAAAAAGCCGTTTTAGAACCTATCTGATTGGCACTCCAGCAGCTCATACGCCTGCGCCCTTAACGTAAATTAAGGCAATGTGAACAACTTCATAAATTTTGTGTTAATTTTACGGTACGTTAAGTAAGGTTTAAGTTAAGTTAAGTGGTTGAGAATTGGCTTAAAACATTTACTTCATAAATTCTCTATTCGTATTTATATTTCAATTTATTACAGGACAAATAGATATTTGATATACTCTCTAAATTAATTGTCACAGTCTTATGACGGACGTTTCAATTGTCAAGTATTGACCCTATAATATTTTAGTAATGACTATAGAAGCTTCTAAACATCAGATACGTTCAAAAATGTTGATGATTACACGAATTAATTTAATAGAAGATTAGGTCCGTAAGTTTTGGGTATTTGTAGATGACACTTTTATTTTCTTAAACGTCATAATTTTAGACTCAAAGTTTTGTCGACAGAGTTGCTTCTTAGGTGTATGAAACAACTTGGACTTAATGCATTGATTCAGTTGATTCTCCTGGCAATGCTAAGGCTTGTTTTTGTATTATTAATATTATTTCAATGAACTTGCATTGATCTTTAGTAGCCTTTGACTGTGTTGAGTGATGTGTGTTGTTTGAAAAATTGGATGGAGTTGGAATAATGAGACATTGTTTTCAATTGAAACAGTCCTATCTAGATAATAGAAAGCAGTGCGTAGTCGATAGTGATGGAGCTGCTTGTGACTGGAGGCCGCTGAAAAGAGGAGTGCCCCAGCGCTCTGTCCTAGGTCCCTTATTGTTTTTGATATATGTGAATGATCTCCCTCGCAGGACTAAACATAAAACAATACTGTATGCTGATGATACTTCGTTAATTGTAAGAACTATAAAAGATACAACATACAATGGAATACTGACTACTGTTGAGGACGGTGGTTCATGGTTTCATGTGTTGAACTTTGGCTATTTTAAGAAGAATCGAATAAAAATTATTTATGAATGTCAACAGCTAAATATGGCACAATGGCAGTTAAGTTCTTGGGATTGTGGATAAATACTCAATTGAACTGTAAAATGCATATCGACCACTTGGAGGCAAAGATATCATCATTTAGTTATGAATGAAGTATCATAGCTGGATCTGTAAATCAGTCTTCAAGTCTATCTACATATTATGATTATATGTAATCAAGACTTGGTTATGGCATAATGTTGTGGGGAACATTGGTTTATGCATCCATGGTGTTCATCCTCCAGAAATCGTGCTTGCGTAGTGTTTTTGGCATGAGAAAGATTTATTCCTGCAAAGAAATTTTTAAGAGACAGGAAGTGCTTACATTGACGGGCTTATATATTCTTGAGTGTGTGAAGTTTGTGAAGGAGAAACATGAGTTTTTAAAAGTGCAAGAATTACGACATAATTATGAGACCCGAGGTATGGTATTTTCACATTTGGTGCCTCACAAGTAATTAAAAGTATTGTGCAAAAGAGTTGTATCACCCAAATAATAAGAGTGTATAATCATTTACCTTCACACATAAAATACTGAAACGAAATAAGCACACACACACAAAAAAAGAGAAGCAGACCTCCGGGCGACGTTAAAAACGTACCAGTAAACAAGGCAATAAATTATCCACACATATGTACTGCGAAGCGACAAAAAGTTTAGATCTTCTCTGGTATATTTCCGGATGATCGAGAGAATTTTCTCGTATACTTCTAGGCCTTTTACGATGCAGATATAAGAACCGCTGGGGCCGGGATGATTCATTAATTCAATAGTAGTCGCGCGCGGTATTTAATGAACAGTTGAAATAAACATAAATACAGTGAATGGTGCAGTGTTATTATAGTTCAAGAAGTAAATAAATATTACAGACATAAATAGTAGTCATTGAAATAAATATGTGTGTTAATTTATTCGTAGTAGTTTTAAGTGTGTTACATTTATTTCATATTTTTATATTGTGATTAGTTTTAAGTGTGTAAATATACAGACAGTTTTAAAACATTTGCACGAGTTGTTCATTTCGACCCCGAAAACGCAACAATACTTACCTCAAAAAAGGCAAAGAACTGTATTGTTTGAGATACTCATTAAAGAAGCCTTCAATATCAGAGATGAGTATTTTAAATGTAGATTTTGACGCATATGAATGTGAATCTGTTTTATTGCGTTATTTGCGTGGATGTACATTTTAGCAAATTAAACACTGTGCATGTATTACTGAATAAATAGCTTTTATTTTATTTTATTATTGAAGTGTAAACTTCTTTAGGCGCGTTGCGTTGATTGTAGGCAGTGAACAAGACTGACCTGCAACGCTCGGATATGTAACGCTCTTCGGGTAAAGTCGGCTAAGGGAACGAGATAAACAAATATATCATATAGAGGTACTTAATTTCAATTAAATTGAAATTTAAATGAATAAATAAATTCATGTCCCAGAACAGATTCGATCCCGAGACCGCACGGTTATGAAGCCGATACGTTACTATCAGACCAAGCGAGGGACCGTAAGCAAGTATTTATATCGTCTATTTATACATACACATACATCCGAACCGACCAAACGAAACGGACGCTCGCGTAAATGTAATAAATGTGCGAATATGTTTTATTTAATACGTTACTGAATATTATATGCGTGTATTTCGTATTATCTACGGTATTATTAACCTTGCCTTGATGAAGTTTACACTTCCGCCGTGTGGTTTTAAGCACACTCATTCTTCTTGTTATTTTTTGTTAGGATGATTTGTGAATTATATGTTATATATACGCACTCTAACGTAACTTTTATTTGTAAATGACTTTCAGATATTAACATTACATCTGTATTATTTTGTTAAGACGAAATTAATTTTTAGACGAAAACAATTTCCTTATGAATTTTCTGATTGAATGTTAACAAGAGGAAGTTGAAATCTCCAACAAAAGGTGACAAAATTTCTGTCACGCGTGAAACTGTTTTTTTCTCTTCTTTTATACGAGGCCATAGCTCAATCTAATGTCTTTAAAAACATCCGACGAACGATATTTGGCCTGACGCGAAGAAGAAATCGTGTCTACCTCTTAATATTATTATTATTGGGTCACCGGGGGATAATACCTCGTGCCCAATGGATCGCACCCGTCCTTGTTCAACTGTGCAGAAACTGTTTAGGTCATCGCAGGAGAGATATTTACTTTCTCTACGTTCTTTTTTTTTCTTTTTCATTGTTGACCGCCGGCCCTTCGAGCCCGACAATGAAAATATACGGCTTACGACGGGAAAAACAGGGCGAAAATAGAATTAATGGGGGGTGAATTTTCTTTTTTACCCGATCGGTTGAAGGGGTGATATAGGGATGTGGGAGAAGAGATATAAGCAAGTGCGAATGTGAATTATTAAGCCATTTAGGAGAACGTATCTGTATAAATATCTTCGGAAAAAGTAGCAAAAAGTTATTTCCTTTGCACCGGGGGGATAAATTCAGTTTATATCTTACATAACACGGACTTCGATTGGAATAATAAAGTACAAATATTTATTCTATTTTGAAACATTTTACGATTTACATAGTCAAAGCGAGTCAAGTCAATATATTTATATTAATGTATTTAAAAATACAATAACAGTCAATATAAAATGTAAAAATAGATATAAGTAAAAATATAAATGGGTATAGGTACATATGACAGACAAACAAGATAGTTTACTACAAACTACAACACTGAAAAATACAGGGTGTGAAACGGACTATTCTATCTTCATTCACCAATCAAATCTCATATAATCCTTTATGGAATAACATTCCTTTTCTATTAAAATTTGTTTATTTTTTTTTTTTGAAAAACATAGGTACGTTATCCAGTTGTTTCATACCTTCTGATATGTGGTAGTAGAGCTTACATCATAGTAATGAATATTGCCCAGTGTCATCGCTAGCCTTTGCTTCAGAATACGTAATTTATTGCGTTCTCGTGTGTTGTATTGGTGTTCGATACAATTTGTCTCATGTTGGTGAAGGTATTAGTGAACGTAGTTCAGAGCATGATATACCGGTGTCTATTTCAGCTCGGCCACCCTTTATCGTACAACCTGGCGGATAAAATCTTGATATTAAAATGGACCACGGGAATTACAACAAAAATATTTTTAAGTTGCCAAAATGATCGTAAGGGGGCGCAATTCTTACGATGAATTAAAAATCGATAATTTTTCATTAAATTCTAGATTAAAAATGTTACTAGTAAAATTTTTAGACGTTTTTATACAACTTTCATTTCAAACTTTTTGATCTAACTCCCATACGAAGGGGAGGGTGGAGGGGGGGGGGTATGTCTGCCTACAAATGTAGGTATAATTTTGGTTTGCCCCAACGGATTTTAATGTTTTTAGCGCATTAGATAGAGAATTTTACAAAGAATTGAAGGATATGTAGTACATTACGTGGTTGTCAAAAAAAAACAACAGGGGGCATTGTTCTCAACGTATGTATATTACTTGTTCTTTCTTTAAAATTTTAAACATAAAAAACTGAAGGGAGTGATGAAAACCGGAATGCTACCTTTTTTATTGACGAAGATATAGTCATACGAAGACAATTCAGAAAAATAAAAAATTCTAAATATAAATTTATTTATTTATTGGTAGTAATAATTTTATTTTAATTTTAAGATAGTCTCTATACTTCATTTCTTATCCTTTCCAACACTTAAATAAAATAATAATAGTGAACAGTGTAGTTTGCTTTTTTTTTTAAATTTACATCATACAACATGGCATGCACAGTGATACTAAATTACATTGTGATGAGATATCCACGGTGGGCCATGAAAATCCAATGCAAAGATAGTGTCACTTGTAGTTAATCCTTTTGTACGTATTTAGCAAATTAAGCCTTTTTGGACACCTGCACATAATTATTACGTTTGTAAAATGACGTATTCTAACGTTGAAGCCTATGACATGATCAGAATGTATTTTCAATGCTTAGAAAATGCATTCTTGCTTCGGGGCAATATTCCCTAAATTATCGCGAAAGATGATATTATTGAGTTTTTATTCGCCTTGCCAGATGTTATTGATTTTTATTTATGGGGTAAAATAGAAGACATAGTTTATCACAAAAAGCCGAGTACAACAATTGCTGCCTCCGAAATTGAAGTAACTCTCTTTCTACTAATCGACAAGTAAACATGTGTATTGAAAATAAAGGTGAACACTTTGAACACTTTTGAAGTTGAAGTCTTTTTTAGTTTTATTTTTTGTAGTTTCGGATTCAAATATATTTTCTTTTCTACTTGGTCAATATATATTCCTATTTATGTTTAAGTATTATAATAGGTTCTTTTACTTACTTTCATGTTATAGGCGGGGATGAATTAGATATCAATTTTTATACCCTTTCGTTACTAATGAGTTATGATTGGTTATAACTAATGCATTATATTATATTGTTTTTTTCTCTCGTTATTGTCTACTTAGTTCATGAGTTATGGAAATTATTTTTGCTGTTTTCCTATAATTAGATCTACCTATATCTGTTGGGTAATAAAGATATATTATTATTATTATTATCATTGTTATTATTCTATTTCAATGTCTAAAAGACAAAACATGAAATTTAATAAAATAGCTAGAGAATTTGAAAACATTTATGGAAGACTAAGATGAAAATTCAAGTGAAAGAGAACTATACATTGTCTAGTGACCCTCTTAAAATTAAAATAAAATTAATACTCACAATAAATAAATAAATAAATAAATATTTATGTCTTTATTTTTCTGGATTGTCTTCGTATGACTATATCTTCGTCAATAGAAAAAGGTAGCAACTTCCGGTTTTCATCTTCCTCTTCAGTTTTTTACGTGCTTTAATATTACGATATTAAAAATATACCGTTTCATTTAAAATTTCAAAGAAAAAATAAGTAATATACATACATTGAGAACAGCGCCCTATGTTATTTTCTTTGATAACCACGTAATTTAGTACCACATACCCTTTAATTCATTTTAAAATTCTCTATCTAACGAGCCCAGAAATATTAAAATCCGTTGGGGTAAACCAAAATTATACCTACTTTTGACATACCCCATCCACCCTCCCCTTCGTATGGGAGTTAGATCAAAAAGTTTCAAACGAAAGTTGTATAAAAACGTCTATAAACTTTGCTAGTAAATTTTTTAATCTATCTTAATCTAGAACTTAATAAGACATTATCAAATTTTTAATTCATTTTGCGAATTGGAAACTTAAAAATATTTTTGTTGTAATTCCCGTGATCCATTTTACTATCAAGATTTTATTCGCCAGGTTGTACGATAAAGGGTTGCCGAGATATGGCCGGTGGCCGAGCTTAAATAAATTCATGTCCCAGAACAGATTCGATCTCAAGACCGCACGGTTATGAAGCCGATACGTTACCATTAGACCAAGAGCGGGACAGTAAGCAAGGATTTATATCGTGTATTATAAATGCTTCCTAAAATCTCCTTAATAATGCTTGCGGCCGAGGCAAGACAATCTCGAGTACGTTAAAGTTTTTTTGTACTCACCGCCTGTAAAGTGACATTTGGTGCATGTGTAGCTCGACTGATAAATACGTTTTCCCGGTAGAGGCGACTGTAAAAATTGAAAAAATCACTGGCACTTTGGGACATTTAAAAAAAATCTGACTTGGTAGTAATAAAATTTAGTCTATAAAATACTACTTCCCTCCACTATTCTTCACTAAAAGTTGGGGAAATAGGAGTACATTTAAAAGGAGAATCTAATGTACCTTATGCAATGAATTAAAAAATCGCTAGGACGATTGAAATTAAAACATTTATGGAAGACTAAGATGAAAATTCAAGTGAAAGAGAACTATACATTGTCTAGTGACCCTCTTAAAATTAAAATAAAATTAATACTCACAATAAATAAATAAATAAATAAATATTTATGTCTTTATTTTTCTGGATTGTCTTCGTATGACTATATCTTCGTCAATAGAAAAAGGTAGCAACTTCCGGTTTTCATCTTCCTCTTCAGTTTTTTACGTGCTTTAATATTACGATATTAAAAATATACCGTTTCATTTAAAATTTCAAAGAAAAAATAAGTAATATACATACATTGAGAACAGCGCCCTATGTTATTTTCTTTGATAACCACGTAATTTAGTACCACATACCGTTTAATTCATTTTAAAATTCTCTATCTAACGAGCCCAGAAATATTAAAATCTGTTGGGGTAAACCAAAATTATACCTACTTTTGACATACCCCATCCACCCTCCCCTTCGTATGGGAGTTAGATCAAAAAGTTTCAAACGAAAGTTGTATAAAAACGTCTATAAACTTTGCTAGTACATTTTTTAATCTATCTTAATCTAGAACTTAATAATACATTATCAAATTTTTAATTCATTTTGCGAATTGGAAACTTAAAAATATTTTTGTTGTAATTCCCGTGATCCATTTTACTATCAAGATTTTATCCGCCAGGTTGTACGATAAAGGGTTGCCGAGATATGGCCGGTGGCCGAGCTTAAACAGACACCCGGTATATACATGGGTGCCAAAGTAAGAATGTTTTTTTGTTTGAAGGAGCCCGCTGTACGATTCGTTGAACCTCAAACCACAAAGAGCTTGTAGTGTCATCTTTTGTAGAACAAATATCCTACTTGCTGCCCCAGACGTGCCTCAAAAGTGGATTCCATATGAGAGGCGGCTATGGAAAACGGAGTGATAGGTGCGCACTGCAGCCTATTGTGTTGCTATTGATTTTATTCTCTTAATTAGCATAGATCCCAGATGACAGTTTTTTCGCCTGTTGATCTATGTGCCTACCCCCCTTTAATCCAGTATTCATAGTCAGGCCCAAAAACTTAACACTTGTATCATCGCCTGTTCTTCCTAATTGTTGTGTTTTGTCGAAATTTAGATTGAGTTTATAGGCTGCGAACCACAATTCAGCTCTTTCAACATCTTTATTGGATTGTACCTTCAGTATTTTCTCATCACTATGTTTGGTGATGATGATGGTACCATGGGCATATTTCGATCCCGGGCAAGATCCCTGGCAGGTTGTTGACATACACAACAAATAGCAGCGGACCCAGAATCGACCCTTGGGGCACACTACCATGGTATGCCCTACTTGCGATATATTAGACTTTAATTGAACCGTCTGCCTCCTATTTGATAAGTACGACCTAATAAATTGCAATGGTCGACCCCTTACCACATAGTATTCCAACTGGTTCATAAGTATACCGCGGTTCACTGGGTCAAACGCCTTTCTTAAGTCCAATAGATTTAAGCTTGTTATCCTCTTTTCATCCATGCTTATATAGTCCAATACACTTACTAATGCAGTCGTTGTTGACTTATCTTTACCAAGCATGTTGACATGTTGTTAAAAAACCGTTTTTTCAGAAAAGTGAGATAGTCTTGATGGGATGGCTTGTTCGAAGACTTTAGATATAATAGGCCTATAGTTTTTGCAGTTGTTGATTTCATTTTCTTTATAAATCGGTACCACTTCTGCATGCTTCAACTAATCCGGAAAATACCTCCTTACAATGTTGATATTAATTAATTACCTTTGTCAAAAGCTCACTTAACTCATTAGAAACATACTTCATAGCTTTGGTATTTATCCCATGAATATCCTCACTCTCATTACACTTGATATCATTAATTATTTAACGTATTTTCCAAGCGTTACCGCCTCCAAGAAACAAGATCCATTACTTTTTATTTTAATATAATTTAGGAGAATAGTTGGTGTTACCAGATTGGATAGAATCAGAAATGAGAAGATACGAGAAAAACTAGGTGTAACATCAGCAATAGAAAAAATCCAGGAAAAACAACTTAGTTGGTTTGGGCACCTTACACGAATGAGTAACACGAACCCTGTAAAAGAAATATGGGAGGCCGGCTGGAACAAGAGGAGAAACAGAGGTAGACCAAGAAGAATATGGAATCAGGGGATAGCGCAGCTGCTGACGGACCGGGGAAGTACCTGGAGGGAAGCTCAAGAAATGACTAGGGATAGGATAGGATGGAAAAAATTCTGCAAAGCAGATCGCCTCGACGCCTAACGGCAAAAGAGAATACAGATAAATAATAATAATAATTTATCGCGCCTAATGGGTCATTGCAAGTAGTTATGGTATTTACCATTTCCATCCTTATTTTACAGAAGTACGTGTTCATTTCATCGGCTGTGAGATCGGATCTTTCACTTACTCTTTTTCTATCATTAGATACCTCTCCATTGATAAACTTCCATATCATCTTAATTTTGTTTTCGCTGTTTTGTATAGTGTTAATGTTGCTTTCCTTTTTATTCACTGCATCGTGATATTGTCTCTTGCAACTACTATAGATCGAATACCATGTCTCATGTTTGGTAGACATAGCCATGATTGCAAGAGCATCCAATGAAGTTTTCATATTTAACAGGTTATTATTTACAGGTGTATACAGTGTGCTTACCGACGACCTGCGTATAAGGCTTACTGTGAGATAAAACGACGACACCGAGAGTTTGTATGAGTTAGTACGAAAAAGCAATATACAAACTGCTCCTTGGTCGAGTGTAGTGTTGGAAAAGAGGGGATTCGAGTAGATTTACGCTCAGGCTAGAACGGGCTGGGCTGACTCTCCGCTTAAGCAGAGCAACGAGGATAGATAGCGCAGCTGTACTGCAGTTTGTATATTGCTTTCTCGTACTAACTCATACAAACTCTCGGTGTCGTCGTTTTATCTTACAGTAAGCCCTATACGCAGGTCGCCTGCAAGCACATGGTATATGTTTCTAATGTGTAATTTCTTGTTACTTTTGCTCAAGGATAAAGATTCCTGGAATGCCAAAATCATAGTGGAAAACGTCAAACAGAGCCCTAGCGTCATATAAATTTAATAATCTTAATGCAATTAACTTTTTGAACGCATTAAGATTATGTGTTGATTTATGTGTGTTTCTCGTATCTCAGGTGTATTACTTACATCACAACTTATTATTTGACCCATGTGACTCGAAGATCCACTGTTGTTTAAAACAAACTATTTCCATAGTTTGTTTTAAATTAGAATTGCCTAAATTGTGACATTCTTTCATTAGTTTAATATTAACGAAGAAATTTTAGAATTGTTCTTAAAATTTCGACTTTTTTGTTGAAATGGTTTACACTCTGAAAGACAGACCTGAAATTGTGATTTTATATGGGATTGCAAATAAGAATTATTTCCAAACGGCGACGTTATTTAACAAAAATGTAAATAATAATAAACGGAATACGAATAATCGTGGTATACCAGATAAAACTACGCAACTAGCAGTTCTTGGGCATATTAATTTAGATCACAAGCTTTCGTTGAGAAATTTATCCAAAGTTTCGGAAGTGCCAAAATGAACCTGCCATAAGATACTAAAATTAAACAAAATGCACCCTTATAAAATACAACTTCACCAAGAGTTGGGTGGTGGTGATTAGACAGAAAAGTCGAATTTTGTGAAATAATAATATGATTTGGTAAAATATTTTGCGCAGCCTTTGCTTCAGTGATAAAAGTTGCTTTTACTTAAATGGTCTTGTCGATATATATTTTTCGTGCGCAGGCGGCAGAAAAAAAATAAAGAATTCAATTGGCCTTACGCCGACCCTGGACAATATCCACCTGCTTCACTTTCACAATCGGTCCTTTTCAGGACCACCATATTACTTGTGTTAAAAAAACGGTGGAGGAATTGATACTTCATAATAAATATCAAACCATTAATTACTTTAATTTTACACCCGCTAGAAAAAAATAATTACATTCCTGATATTTACTGTAATAAAGGATAGACAAAACTACGATTTATTGAATATTCTAAAATAATAATAATCAGCTGTTTCCGACTACAAGCACATTAAGGAGCAACAACCTTCCTATTTTAAAAATAAAAACAATCTTTTATTGTCTGCAATAAAGTGGGTCGCCCATCTGGGTCAATAACCGACTACATAGCTGCGTTATCTAGACGCATCGGGCAAAAAATATGTTTTATATGAATGAGTACGATTTAACATTTTTTTCGCGTTTTGTACAAATAAAAGCGTGTTCGTTTCTATTTACAAATGAGCATTCTTACGTGTATTTATAAACATACATTCTGTGACAGGTCCGTAATGTAATTTTTTTATCTAAAAAACAACATAGAAAATTAAATTTTTAATTTCTTCGTTATTGCGGTATATTTGGGCCTGTTTCTGTTCGGACTTTACATACCTGCTACTCCGTCTTTTTATTTCTGGGATAGCCTGTATATTAGTTGTGACAATTATTTAGGTTCTTTATCAAATTATTTACAATTGTAGAATATCTTTATATAAAGTGTTATTTCTTTGATAGGTTTACTTATGAGAGTTACCGTTTTAAACAGTTCTTCTTTTAATTTTTAGAATACAATACAATTTTCCCTTTCCCAACAGAGTACTTTCTTTCTACTTACCAAGTGTTACATGGCAAAAATTGTCACAAAGAGTTCCTTCGAGACACCAATTATTTTACGCGACTTTTAACAAACTTCTCTCCTAATTCTCGCTTTAATATCACTTGCTATGTTCACACCAACAGGAACAAAAGTGCACCCAGTCTACTTTTCATAATTTGGGGTACCTAATTCAACGGTGAAACGCTGGAGAGTATAATTTTCTTTCACTAGGACATACGGCTTCGCATAACGAGGACGTAAAGCGAGTTAACAAACTTCCTCTGACTGAATAATTTCCTGTTCTAATTGAATAAGGTCCTTTGGCATAATGCAAAACGTGTAGTCAGTCGTCAGACTTACAGTCTTCTCTCTCTCTCTCTCTCTCTCTCTCTCTCTCTCTTTCTCTCTCTCTCTCTCTCTCTCTCTCTCTCTCTTCCACTCTCTCTTTGTGTGTATGCGAGAGTCCTTGGTGGGTGGTGGTAAAGTAGACGTATTTCCACCACGTGCTGCTAAACGTGGTCCTAGTGGAGAATACAGAGAATTCGAAACCGAGAAGGAAATAAAATGAAAGAGGGGGCTCGACGTAAGGCCCCCAAGTCGCCCCCTTTTAGTCGTGTACATTTCATTAAAATGGGCTCACGCAATGGCAATTAATTCGTCGTTATCCGAGTTCGTTTTGACGAATTTTCGTTGAATTTCCCTTAGATCCGTGGCGGTGTCGATGAGATAATTCTAAAATGGATCGCTTTTCCTCCGGTTTAATTTTTAATTTCATTAGAACATGTTAGCTAGTTATACTTATATATAAATAAAAAATAATATATGTATTTAGTTCAAATGCTCATAATATTGCACCGATTGCCATGAAAAAGATTGTGGAACTATTTCGGGTGAAGTAATTATCTTTATATAGCTCTGATCAATTTTCAAAATTTTTCATAGCACAAGGTAATTAGTTACTTTGAATTAATTAAAACAATTAATCGAAATATGCCAAAAATTTGTAATAATAAAAATGTATTTATTAACACAACAAGGGAAGTGTGATAAAAAAATGTGCTTCGGCTAAAAATGTAATTTAAATACAAACATTTTAAATATATATACCGGGTGTCCCAGCGAAGGGGTAAAGTCCATCATTGGTATCTAATATTGTAGACAGCGAATAATTTTTATACAAAAATTATAAGCTCTACAATTTAAAAATATTTTCATTTATACAGACTGTTCGACAAAGACAAACCATCTCAAACTTATGTTTTTTTTAATGGAATGCTATCCATTCTTTTACATTTTATGAAAGTCCTTGAAAGGCTGATTAAACTGACATCAACTTGTATTTGTCGATTTTCAACTGTTTCTGAGATATGCCGACTTTTCTTTAAAAATTGTACAGCATTTGAAAAGTTGCTATGAAATAACAATTAATGATGAAATACCTATTATGAGCTCAATTTGTAGAGATATCCTTTCAGTAAGTGAAATTGATGTTTATTTCGGCATATCTATGCATCTTCTTTAGAATTACATACCATTCGCTAAAGTTAAAAATTATATAAAAAAAAAAAAAAATTGAACAGCCTGTATATTTACTAGTTAAAAATATATACTTTCTTTCAAAGTGATATTGCAAAGTTATAGGATATTATATTTGAATAAACCCGATTACGACTTTAAAATATGAGTTGCCCTGACTTGCACTACGATTATAACTAAAATTAATCTAAAAGTGTTACTTCTATTTTGCTTTTACAAATAAGTAATTTTTATTGAAATGTTAAAAATCATAAAAATTTTGGAAGTTCATGATTTTAATAATATAAAATATATCGCAGTCGCTGTATGTCAAAAATGGTTTAAACGTTAAACTTAGCTATATAGCTTCTGTTTAAAGGGAAGTGAGTGAGTGCTCTTCAAAAATTGTTAACAATTTGAAGAAACTGGCAGTATTCCATATGAAAAAGGAGCCCTGTATCTGCTGCCGTAGAAACACAAATGCACAAAGGATTCTTTTGTTAAGCGTTCAAGAAAATCCTCATACAAGAGTGCGTAAACTTTCTAGAGTCCTTGATATTAGCAAAAACTTTATTAAGAGAACTTTAAAGAAGATTTTTTATTTGTTGTATAATAACTTATAATTAGTATGATGCTTGAAAATAGTAACTTATATGTTCTTCAAGATATTGCGAAAGCTATAGATGTTTTCAATAACGTACATTTAAATACTTATATTTACGGTTTGCTTTTCAAGTTAAGTTTTAAATCTAAGTATTAGGTACTTCTTTAATTTTAAAGTAATTTAAAATTTAGTCTAAGTATGACGATAAACAATTTTATGACACAGAGCGACTACGATATTTTAACTACTGTTAATTCATGAATTTCCAAAGTTTTCATTTGATGAGTTTTAAAATTTTAATAAAAATTACTTAGGTATTTTTAAAAAGAAAATATTAGGATTAATTATTAATTATTTTTTAATCGTGCTGTCTAATTAAGTCAAGGCGACTCATATTTTTAAATCGTAATCGGGTTTATTCAGATATAATATCCTATTACTTTTGCAATATCGCCCACGGCACTAGAGAATACATATTTTTAATTAGTAAATTTTAAGTACTTTTCAATGACATAAACATAATTTTCATATTAATTTTTTTAGATTTTTTAATTTTAGCGAATGGTATGTAATACTAAAGAACATGCGTAGATATATCGAAATAAACATTAATTTCACGTACTGAAATAGTATATTAAAATACAAGTTTCATAAGACACGATTTTTGCGCACGCGTTCAAGTTTAGAAAACGAGCCGCTAGGCGAGTTTTCTAAAGAACAAGTGCGCAAAATGTCTTATGAAACGTGTATTTTATACTATTTTTTCTATTTCGGTTATTAAAAGTTCAAAAAAGCTTAAAATAAGAGACATGTTTTGTTCGAATATTTTAGAAATTTTGCTTTTTTGAAGTTGGTAACTCTGATTTTTAAGTAGAACGTTTTAAATATTTAAATATCGGTGGTGCTATATGTAATTGTGTTTAAAATTCAGACTGATTTATACAATACATTATTTCAAATTATCAACAAAAAGGACGAAATAAATAACTGTACGCCCCCAAAGATTCGCAAAATAGCAGAAGACAATTTACAAAATCTTTCGTCCACAAACTCTCTACATATTTATCAAAACAAACTTTTGTAACAGTTGTACTATTCAACATGGTAAGTAAATGTCAATAGTAGCACCCGAAAACTTATCATCCAACTCTGCTTAACAATTTATATTGCTAATTAGTAAGTGAAATGTTAGCATGTGTGCTTTTTATTCTTTGTACAATTTTATTGCACATTTTTGTTACTTTAAAGGCTTATATTTTGATATTTAAATACGATTTGTTTCCATTTTTTTTTGTTACCAACTTCAAAAAAATAAAATTAGCGTGCGATAAAGTAATACTTTATGCAACCAAAACGGGTGTCGTAAACTGAACTTTATAGCACCGGAATAGAAAAAGATATCTCTACTACTTGAGCCCATAATAGGTATTTCATCATCAATCGTTCTTTCATAGCTACTTTTCAAATGATGTATAATTTTTAACGAAAAATCGCCATATCTCAGAAACAGTTGCAAACCGACAAATACAAGTTGATGTCAGTTTAATCAGCCCCTCATGGGGTATCATAAAATGTTAAAAAATGAATAGCATTCTTTTAAAAAAAAACATAAGTTTGTATTAGTTCGGCGTTGTCGAACACGTATAAATAAATAGTTATTTACGAACCAAGTGCGTGAAATCATATTTCGCGAATGAGTGACCAGTTTAAAGCGCGAGCCGAAAGGCGAGCGCTTTATGGACACGAATTCGCAAAATGTTTCACGCACGAAGTTTGTACAATATTTTTTGTACGAGAACTATAATAATAATACATATTGTTAAATACGTTATCGTTTATGACACACTACTAATCTCTTGATATTAATTAAAAAAAATTGAATTGGCAGTATTGATTATTTGAAGTGACATTTAATTTAAAATTATCAAATTCAAAAAATTCTATTTCATTTCCTTTTATTTTCATAGAAAAACAACGAACTGGGTAGCATATTATTAAGGTTAGGAATTTATGATTTTAAAATGTCACTAAATTAATCAAGTTCTAGGAAGTACCAACTTTACTTTTACGCACTCGTGTTTAAAGTGACTTTTTACGCACGCAAATCGAATCGTGAAATGACAGGTTTTGATAAGCGAGTACAAAAAATAATTTTAAATTCTAGAGCTTATGATTATCTACAATTTTTGTATTAAAAATTATTCGCTACCAATAATTGACTTTACCGATCCGCTAGGACACCTGGTATATACATATGCCATTGTAAAGTTCTTAAAATTTACTATTTAAAAATACCATATTTTCTTTTGCATCTGTGAGCAATATTGCAAAAATTATAGAATGTTATGTCTGAATGAGCCCGATTACAATTTAAAAATATGAATTGCCTTGACTTACATTAAACATAGATTAATTAAATTAATTTCTAATATTTTCATTTTCCTTTTACAAATAGGTAATTTATACAAAAATTTTAAAACTTGTGAAAAGTTTGGAAATTCATGAATTAGCAACAGTATAAAAAATATCGCTGCATGTCAAAAATTGTTTAAACGTCAAACTTAGATTAGAACTTCAGTTTAAAGGGACATCATCATTATAAGTACATGAATTTATATTAAGTGCAAAATGAAATATTTAAAATTTGAATTAATAAATATAGTCTATGTTTTATGGGAAAGTGATCGAAATTATTTGCTGGCACCACAAATATACAGGCAAAAATATCCAAATATGTGACTCCCATCGACAAATTTGTTAACAAGATTCTGCATGAAAAAAGGAAGGGCGCCATAGAAAATGCAGATGCGCAAATAGATGTTTTGTTATGCGTTCAGGGGAATGATTTTATAAATAGAGTTGACGTCTGTAATTCGATGTTGCACAAAATAAATTAAAACCACAGTTTTGTATCTCAGATTTTGTTTGGTGATGTAGCTACTTTAAAGAGCAATGGTCTAGTAAATAGACACAATATGCATTACTACACCACTGAGGATCCGCACTGGTTGAGAAATGTTGATCGTCAACATAAATGGTCATTAAATGTATGAGGTGGCATCCTTAACCATCAAGTTAACGTACCTTTTAATTTCTTATACGTAGTATAAGGAAGTATTGTGATGACGAAAATTTTCGACCTCGAGATTTTTGCAGATGTCCACATTTTGAAGTCCCCTGATACCAAAAAAGTGGTTTTTAAAAAATGTCTGTGTGTCTGTCTATGTGTCTGTCTGTGACCACAATAGCGGTCAAACCGCTGTAGATATCTATTCTAAATTTTGTAGTTACGTGTACAATCTCCCTCTTGAGATCTGATTAGTTTTTCAGTAAAATCGGTGGACCGGAAGTAGTAGTTTACTTCAGTGAAAAAATCGAATTTTGCAAATATTTCGTCAATTACTATGTTTAAATTTTTTATAAAGAATTCAAATCTACTCAAAATTAAATTTAGACAAATTGTCTTAAAAAAGTTTTTCGAAATTTCAACCGGAAGTAGGTCTTTTACTCCATTCGAAAATCAGTTTTTTGCGAATATCTCTCAAGTCATGCTTTCTAGGCAGGTACATTACGAGTATAAAAGTATTTAAATTATAATTTTAAATATCTTTTGCATAAAAAAAATGTCAAAATTCGGAGCGGAAGTAGCACTTTTACTCTTACCGAATAGCAATTTTTGCAAATATGTCGTAAATTATGCATTCTATATATATTCATTAAGAGTACAGAAGTATTTAGAGTTGGATTTGCAATATTTTTTGTATACATGAAATTTCAAAATTCGGACCGGATGTGGCACTTTTTTTCGAATATCTTGCAAAGTATGCATTCTATAGCGATTTATTAAGAGAATGAAAGTACTTAGAATAGGATTTTAAATAAGTTTTGCATAAAAAAATTCTTAAAATTGTATAGTGTGAAACGCTCATACGTATAAGAAAGTCGTGTGGTGGCCACACCTCATTTTTTTTTAGAATGGTACACTAAAAGGAGAGAGGTATCTACAATTTCTTGAGAACGATCTGCCTATCTTATTAAAAATATAGATTTGTATACGTGCCGTGTAATACACTTTCAACACAATGGAGCTACAGCACATTACGAAAGAAGCGTCTGAAACTTTTTAAATAATTTATTCGTGATAAATTGGATTGGCCGTGGTGCTCCATTATCGTGGCCACCTATATCGCCAGATTTAATTCCAATGGATTATTTCCTTTAGGGTTATGTTGAAGCGAGTATATAGAATTGTTCCAACAGCAAGAGAAGATATGCAAGCAAGTATTCGGGAAGTATTTTCTTCCATCAATCAAGAACTAATGGTAAATGTTTATAGGTCATATGAAACACGACTTCAAACGTGTTTAAAATTGGAAGAGCAGAATGTCGAATATTTATTATAAATTCTTCTTTACGTAAACGTATTTGTTTCCATATTTTATATATTTTACATACTAAATAATATGAACATACTATAAAACCAATCATACGCATTTTCTAATTTGTTAGTTGATAACTTATAATAGCTGTAATGCTTGAAAATAGAAGCTTACGCCCATAACCGGGTTTATTCAGATCTAATATTCTATAACTTCTGCAACTCATAATATCTCAGAAACAGCTGAAAATCGGCAAAAACAAATTCATGTCAGTTTAATCACCTCTTCAAGGGCTATTATTAAATGTAAAGGAGTGTATAACATTCTATTTAAAAAAGCATCAGTTTGTGTTGGTTTGCCGTTGTCGAACACTCTGTATAATTGAAAATATTTTCAAATAATTGTATGATTATCTACAATTTTTGGATTAAAAATTAATCGCTATCTATATTATTAGATAACAATAATAGACTTTTTCGCTCCTGAAAACCATCACGAAGACAGATTGTCAATTGCTCCTTCTATTAGAAGATCTCATATTTGAGGACAACAACCGAATTCGCCGCGAAGAAGACGTTGTTAACGCACGTGCATTACCAAACCCAGGAAGAGTAAATAATAAAAAAATTACTGCGATTACTAAAAAAAGACAAGAAAGAGGATGATATTGGCCGAACTCCGCTATAGAGCAACCGTAGACACGCGTTTGAAACTCGTTGGTCATCGTCAGTACGGTGTAGTCAATTTATTCTATCAATTTTTCTATTTGTACAACAATAATAGAAAATTATTCTTAGATTTGATGTTTATTTATTTTAACTGTATACTACAAAAGTTGTACAAAAATGACGTAAAAGTATATAAATAGGAAATAAATATTTGTTTATTTTATTTTAATATTTCATTAAAACAGCTATCCTACACGAAACATAAGGTTATAAACCTTAAAAAAATTGCATAATTGCTATCGTTCATTTACCAATTATTATCCTAAACCTAATATACGCATTTATAGCAATATGTATATTAATTATTATCAACTTCGAAATTCGATTACTGCAACACATTTTCCAATTCAACACATCGGAAACATGCTAATCGGTGATTGCTTTAATTGAAAATATTCCACACACCAATCGTGACTTCATTAATTTGAGGATTAAAGTCTTTGAACTAACTCCATCTGCACCACTTCGAGTTTGAGTTAAACACACACACACACTAAGTCCTTATAAGTAATTGTTGTATTTCTCCTTCCTTTGAATATGTCCCGTCATTAATTGGAACGGTTCAAACGTCGCGCAACGAAAACTCTTAACACTAATAAAATTTGAGTACACGACATCTTAACTAATTGTAAGCTTCCCTAGTTACTGGTACTTCGACGCAACTCCCCTACCATCACCATCACTCCCAGTGCCCCCACCCCTCGAGGCTCCACTTCACCAGCACTTCGCCACCCGTTTCCTCGTCAGACACAACCAAACTATTTTCAATTTATGCAAAGTGTCTGTCTTCATAACATAAGTATATATGTACTATATAGAGTCTCTCCGAGAAGTTTTAGACGAAATGCTCTCGGCACAGCGCTTAATATCTCACATTACAAATTACCCCAGTCAAACTTAATTATATATTGTTAAATATGAGTGTATGTTCATACAGGTTGGAATAAATTCATTAGAAAATAAGAAAACAGTTTATAGAAACATAAAATGTATCGCATCGATACATTTTAGTTTCTATAGCAGGTCTTTGTTAAATTTCTAATTTTTGTTAGTTATTTTTGGAGGCCCAAATATACTTATTTAAAGTAGAAATTTAATTATTAGTTTTAATTTCAGATTATTTTTACTAAATTAATTTTTAATTTCTACTCCAATTGAAACATGACGCGCCCTCTAACGAGGCTATCCTTTGGTCGTAGTTATCGATATACAGTGCGTTCATGATGAAAGGAACAAATTCGTAAAATTCAGGTACCGTAAAATGGGGTGGCTTTGATATTTTTTCCACATTTTGTTTGTTAAAATGGTGATTTTTAGTGTATATTAGTCAGAAAAAAATGTTTTAGTATGGTACCTGTGATTCCCGAAACATTTCAGTTAAGGATTCATTTATATATTTTATAGAAACACGAAAAAAAACATTCATGCCGTATCAAAGTCATACTCTGATTGGGGTTACTTTGATAGCCCTTTTTCTATTGCATTTTCTTGAATGGCTTTTTCATGGAGGCTATCAATTTCATCCACAATCAATTTTACCAAGTAGTTTTTTATCAATTTTAATATACTATGAGGGTGACATTGATAATGCATAACAATAGTATATGTATCAAAGTGACCCCATTATGCCAATGTCTTAGCTTGTAACAGTGACATTAACTACAGAAATAAATGACAAAATTGACATTATGTTATATTATGTGAGGAGTAAATAAGAACTAAAGTTATTTCTTAAAGGTATAATAATAATATATAATACCTACCTATAGAATATCATTGAAAGTAGCCTCAAACAAATCGTTCTCAACTTCCTGAAATGTTTTTTTTGCTGTGTTAATTGACTTTAGTCCTTGTAAGTTGTAGTCACCATCTGGAAGGATCTCTTGCAGTTTGGCTGCGTGACGATAAGATGGGGATTTCCTCTTTCCTGATAAGACTCTGACAAGAACAAATGTGCCCACTGTTATGTTGTTTGCCTCAGGAGCTTCATAATCTAGTTCGTCATCGAACGCTTCGTTCTCCTCCTGTTCTTCTTCCTCCACTTCTGATGCTTCATTTTGAATAGCATCCAAATTTGCAGAGTCCTCCGAATCATTAGATTCTTCCTGAGCACAACACACACTTTTGCCAGGGACAACATTCAGACGGGTTTTCTTTCTAGCTTGAGTGCGCAAAAGGTTGCTAGCAAAACGTTTCTCGTTTAGAAACTTGACTAGAGCATTTTCGTAATTGTCTTGAAATTGTGGATTGTCTTCTTCATTTATATGTGGTATTTTGTACAACACTTTTTGAGAATTCAGGCGGAAATTCCGCTGGATTGAAAACCACTTACCAAATCGCGCTTAATGGAATCTGGCTCGCTGGAATTTGCATGTTGCATTTTTTTCCAGTGCTCCCTTCAGTAGTCTTGGAAATTCTTCTTTCTTCACTGTTGTTAATTTAGGATTGTCCATTTTCCATTTGAGTAAGATACCTCTCCAAACAACTTTCAATGGTCGAAAAAAGCACACATCCAAAGGTTGTGTGAGGTGGGTTGAGTTGGGTGGCATACAGACAAAGGTAATATCATTTTGGTGGCACAATTCTAAAACCTCATCATTAAAATGAGAAGACAAATTATCACCTATGAGAATTTTTCTCCTTGTAAGGCGCGTCGCATGTGGCAAGAATGTGCTTTTAAACCACTCTTTAAAAAAGTTGGCGTCTATCCATTCACTTTTAGTGCGATTGTAGCGTGAACCAGAACGGCAACAGCGTTCGTTACAACATGGTTCATCTTTCGGCCCACTTTCAGTCCATCTATCCCACAAGTGTTCGGATTTATAGATAACGTAGGGTGGTAACATGGTTCCTGAGGCAGACCCGCAGAACATTACTGATGTCGCGGACTTGCTATGATGTATTATATTTTCCGGATACTTTTTACCCCTTTTAAGCAATAATTTCTTCCTTCCCGGGTCATCAGCCATATTTGTTGCATTGTAATTAAACAAATTAGATGCAGGTACGCCATCAATAGTTGTTTTCAAATGGTCAAAGAAATCCTTAATCGTGTGGGTTGACATTGAAGCCTGAGTGCGCTTTATGCTACTTGCAAGGGTGTTCTTATGTCTTCGCAATAGTGAGTAAACCCAGTCTTTTCCCGGTGTGTTATCTTTGAATTTGCCAACAATTCGTCCCTGACGTTCTAAAAACGACTTTGTTACCATTTGTAAGCGTTCCATACTTATAGGAAAACCCCAATCACCACACGTGACTGCAGCGTTTATTATTGCCCTTTCTTCTTCTGGTTTGAATACTGTTTGTCCACCATGTACATTACGGTGTAAGCCTTTAAATTTATTATATAGAGTGCCGTATGGAAGTCCATAAGTTCTGGATGCCTTCAATATAGACCAACCATTCTCAGCCACTTTTGTTAAAGCGTTTTCAAGTTTCTCTTGTCTGTAATTTTGGTGACTTCTAGCACCAAGTTTTATTTTTGTAGGTACGGCCCATAATTCCAACATCCACTAGTACAAAAAGTTTTTTAGATGATGCAGGGATGACTTCACAAAGTGTATTTTAATGTACTTATTGCACAGGGTGAGATTGATAGAACTATCAATTTCACCCTGAAACTCATATCAAAGTGACCCCAACATTAAATGGTGTCTTTTTATATTAACCGGTATGATTTTCAAGCAAAACCAGACAAAGTGAGGTTAAAGAAGTAATTCGTAATAGCATTAGCAAAAAAGACTCAAGTTTTTTTATAAAAATCACAAAAAAGAAGGGTGTTTTTCTCGAGTTGCCATTTTAACATAAATCTATTGCTGTAGTTTGCTAATAGATAAAAATAATAGCCGCCTTACTTACCGTCAACAAACTGGTGCACGTTATTGCTGGAAACTTAATATAACCAATAGCAGAAGAGCTGGCAGATACTTTATGGCAGTCTATTTAAATTTCACGTATAAGTACGATTGATTATCAAAGCCACCCTCCAAAATCAATTTCACCCCATTTTACGGTAATTATTTTGCAGAAAAACGCTCGGACAGGTCGACTAGTATTTTTAGTTGTGAATTTTTTGACATTAGATAATACTAATCTAAAGAAGAACATATGCAGCAATTATTGTTTATTTTTAATGGAACAGCCTATATATTATGCCAATTTTGAATTGTACGGTAGATTATCAACACTTTTTGTGTAACATATCACATCCCCGAAATCAGTGGTTTTCGGAATAATGACGTTTGAAATGTGATAAATTAAAAATACATGAACCCTAAATAATAAAACATATAAAAGAAATAATAACATTTGCTTTATAAATGGTCAATATGTTGTCCGTTCACTTCAATACATTTTTGTAGTCGACGGATTGTTTCCTGTTGAACGTTTTCAATTACCTCTGGTGGAATAAGTCTTATTTCCTTGCGTATACTATTCTTCAGGTCATCAAGATTATTTGGTCTATTCACATAAATTATATTTCAAATAACCCCATAAGAAAAACTCTAATGAGGTTAAATCCGGTGACCTTGGTGGCCACTCAATAGGACCTCTGTGTCCAATCCATTTATTAGGGAAAGTTATGTCAAGAATATGTCGAACTACAATTGCAAAATGAGGAGGTACGCCATCGTGTTGAAACCATATGTCAGTGTGAGGAATATCTGGATCTTGTGGACGAGGAAGCACAAGAGCTAAAGCGGGTATGAGTTCAAACTGAAGAAAATGTAAGTAGCGTTCCCCATTTAAAGTTTCTGCAAAAAAAGTCCAATTTTGGACTTTTTTTGATTTTAGACAATACCTGCCAGATATTTATTTTTTGACGATGCTGTGTGTGATAGTCTTGTGTCCAACGAGGATTTTCAGTTGACCAGTTCCTGCAGTTTTGTCTGTTCACGTGTCCATTTAAAGTAAAAGTAGCCTCATCAGAAAAAAAGAATAGGTCATCAAGATTATTTGGTCTATTCACATAAATTATATTTCAAATAACCCCATAAGAAAAACTCTAATGAGGTTAAATCCGGTGACCTTGGTGGCCACTCAATAGGACCTCTGTGTCCAATCCATTTATTAGGGAAAGTTATGTCAAGAATATGTCGAACTACAATTGCAAAATGAGGAGGTACGCCATCGTGTTGAAACCATATGTCAGTGTGAGGAATATCTGGATCTTGTGGACGAGGAAGCACAAGAGCTAAAGCGGGTATGAGTTCAAACTGAAGAAAATGTAAGTAGCGTTCCCCATTTAAAGTTTCTGCAAAAAAAGTCCAATTTTGGACTTTTTTTGATTTTAGAAAATACCTGCCCAGACATTTATTTTTTGACGATGCTGTGTGTGATAGTCTTGTGTCCAACGAGGATTTTCAGTTGACCAGTTCCTGCAGTTTTGTCTGTTCACGTGTCCATTTAAAGTAAAAGTAGCCTCATCAGAAAAAAAGAATATTTTTCATGAAATCTAAGTTTTGATTATTAATTTCAATTATCTGCTCCCAAAACTGCGTTCTTCGATCGAAATCGTCTTCTACTAATTCATGTATTAATTGAAGCTTATAAGAATGATATTTATTTTATCGCAGTATTTGTGACACAGATCCCGTTGACATATTACAATTTCCGGAGATTGTCCTAACGGTTGTTACATGGAGATTATTTACCGTTTCTACTAAAACGTCTAATTGAGAATTATCTAATATTTTTGCTGGTCTTCCTTTACGTAAATATCTAACGTGGCTGTGCTCAGCAAATTTCTATTCAATTTTGCTAACAGTAGATCCAGTAATTGGAGGTCTATTTGGATGAATTGCATTAAATAAATTAGACACTTTTTGTTGAGTACGCGCCCTATCTCCAAAACCAATCATAATAAGTACTTCAATACGTTCTTTCTCAGATAAACATATTTTTAAAACGAAACGTATAACTAACAAAATGACACTGACAAACTAAAAGCCGGTGATTGTTTGATTTTTATTGCCACAAAAAAAAACATGAAAATGGTCTAGTGGTCATAGAATGAAAATCAATTAATTTGAAGAAGAGTTTTTTTTTTTGAAGATAAAATTTGCAGTATCAGGTTGTTTTTGTTGGCTTTTAAAAAAATGCTCAAGGTGTCTTTGTTCAATTTAAACATTTTATTTCATTACTTGTGTGTATTTTAATTTATCACATTTCAAACGTGATTATTCCGAAAACCGCTGATTTTGGGGATATGGTATGTTACACAAAAAGTGTTGAGAATTTACCATACAATTAAAAAATGGCGTAATATATAGGGTGTTCTATTTAAAAAAAACAAAGATTGCTGCATATTGCTGTGACCTCTTCTACTTTGGTTAATAACCAAAAGTTAAATTAATAAATTAATGTACTTTAGTAATCTCAGGGTCTAAGTGTGAATTTATTTGTTTCGATAACGGGTAATGTGTCGCAGTCTTATACTTATTGTGAGTCCTAGCTGTGATAGTGATGTTTACTTTCCTTAGATTCTCCCTGGGATGGGTATTAATAAGTAGATATAGAATGTCAGCACAACTTATTTTATTTAATATAAATTTTTACAAAACATTGAGTAAATATCATTATTATGCAATACAATACATTATTCATTTCATTATTATATCCAGCCTTTTCCATCTGCGGTACAAGCACCTTGCAATCCTTGATTCTTTAAGAAATTGTTAATAATAAATAAAAATAAAATTCACTGCTCTAATCCTTCATGTATGCTCATATTTCGAAATTGCCGTTATTCAACTAAAGCGTTAGCGCCTCGTTGAGTCGCCCTGAACTGAGATTCGCACGTCAATCCAGAGCTTACTCAAAGAAGAATTTATTTTTAATTATTTAGATAATATTCTAAATTTTATTGCTATCCGGAAAATTTATTAATGCTTCGTTAAATCGCTTTGAATTAAGATTCGCACGTCAACCCAAAGCATATTCAAAGAAGAATTTATTTAATTATTCAAATAATATTCTAAATTTATTGCTATCCGGAAAATTTATTAATGCTTCGTTAAATCGCCTTGAATTAAGTTTCGCACGTCAACCCAAAGCATATTCAAAGAAGAATTTATTTAATTATTCAAATAATATTCTAAAAATTTATTGCTATCCGGAAAATTTATTAATGCTTCGTTAAATCGCCTTGAATTAAGATTCGCACGTTAACCCAAAGCATATTCAAAGAAACATTTGTTAATTATTTAAATATTCGAAAATTTTGTTGCTCGATCATTTATGAAACACTCATGAAGGTTCCTTCATTTATTTATTTTAGGATTGCAAGATGGAGTTTATTTTATAGTGCTTGTACTCACTTTTCTTGGTTGTATAACATCTCGAATTCTTCCTGGTAGCCCAGTCCCTCCATTTTAATTGAGTTTATTGTTGTAGCTTTGTACGGTCCAATACTGGTATTTCGCGCCTCTGTTTTCTGGCGCGCAGCTATCGTTGTCGCTTCTTACGACTACAACGTTTGAACCTTAAAGCGTTTTATGCCTTTAGATTCTTTATTTCTTCGGAGCACTGGTTTAACTATTTTCTTTTTAAGTCTTGAAGAGCTTCCGATGGACTTCCTATGGACTGCCTTATTTTCGCCGGTGTGTCGCCTTTTATAGCGATTAACATTTGACGAACGATTTATTTTGTTTTAAATCGTTCCTTTAGTTTGAATTTTCGTCTGCTACGCCCTCCGTGTTTATTTTGATAACTATCGAAATCACGTGGTCATGTGACCTTCTTTCCACCATGTTTGTTATTGTTATTATTTACATATTTTACATTTTTATATCCATGGACATTTGATTGATTTTTTATCCATTGGTAGGTATTCTTTTATTGTATTTTATTATATTTACTAATGCTTTATTTATTTATTTTTAGCCTAAAATGTCTTGAAGCATTTGTACGTGAATAAAATTATGTACTATCGCATATTTAAACGTACATTCAACAATGTCTTTTTTATACTGTAAATATCAGTGAATTTGCATAGCCAGCATAATGTTTTATTTTCAACGATGAACCAGGCCACAATATTTACATTCTGGATGCGTTAGTGTATATCGAAGACAAGTAAATCATATACCTTTGTATGCATTTCCATGTCCCATACAGAAGAAAATACAATTGATCTTGTGACCGTGAAATAAATGGTATATATATATTTATTTATGTATATAGACCTTTGCTTAATATTGTATTTTTGTTTTTAGCTTGGACTTTCTTGGAATATATTCGTGTAGAGAAGGAAATGAACAAATCGTGCCCCTTACGTACACTCAATAATATTTTATACAGAAAATATAAGTGAAACGTGCATAGTGATACATAACACTTATTCTCGACAATGTTGGTGGTTATAATATTGATATTCTTTGTGATAATTCCTATTTTTGAACTATTATTGCTGCTAAAGAATGTATTGCCGGGTTGACCTACTTTTCTATTAACTGCTAGTAATACTGCTTTAAGTTATTATATCCTTTTTTTATTAAACGGAGGTCAGTATTTGAATATTGTCTTATAGAACATGTAATTCCTGTACACCAATTTATTTAAACATTGTTTTATATTTTTCCCATTCTATTTTTAATTGTGTGCTATTATTTTACGGGTATGCAACCCATATTGCATTGACGTGTATACTACTGCCTAGTTATGAATTTGATTAAAATACTAAATATATACAATTTTGACTACATACATTTGTACTGATTAGTGGATTATACTGTATTTATTTGTTAAAATATTGAATTATAATTTATATTTAACATGTAAATTTATATTTATTTAAAATAAACATAGTGATATTTTATTTTTGTTGATTTTTTATTTGTTTGGTTTCTTTATTTATCTATTTATTTATTTACAAGAAAATACCACAGCAATATGTTCTTCTTTAGACACCCTATATATAATTTTCTTATGTCAAAAAATTTACAACTAAAAATGCTATCGACCTGTCCGAGCGTTTTTCTGCAAAATAATTACCTGAATTTTAAACGAATTTGTTCCTTTCATCATGAACGTACTGTATAGTAGGTGCCTATATATTACTTTGAGTTGCATTTATATCTGAATTATTGTTTGGTTATTTTTTGAATTAATTTTGTTACTTTTCAATAATTTTACGTCTTTTAGACCGTTTACACCGATAATAATGTAATCCAGGATTTATTAGCAATAGCTCAGCTATTAAGCCATTGTTATATTTCCTGTCATTGCACCGTTAAAATTTAATTCTTATAGTTATATTCAAATCGCTGAACAGATTCAGTAATTACGTAGAGTTCTCTTGATCACACCAGAGTCGTATGCACACAGGCATATAAAATCATTCAAGAATCAATATCTGTAAAATAGTTATTGTTGTAGTTTTTCACATAAGAAATTGTGCATATTCAAATGAAAGCAAAATAAATGCAGCCAAAACAGATATAACGGAAACAGAAACGTAAAAGTAAATAGACACCTACGATATGTGATACTATTAGAGTTTACTTAATCGCCTATCTTTGCCGCCGATCGTTTTTATGCATAGGATGCCTTGATCACGTTGTAATCACGTTGAGATCACGCACTTTTATTACTGAATCTCTTCGGCGATTCTAGTATAGATAACAATTGGATAGTAAGGAAAATTGGGGAATTTGTATATTCCAATTTATTTAATATGTTTAAAAATAGTTCTAATAGCCCTCTTTAGTAAAATGAAAATGCGAGAAACGTCACTACTCATGCCCCAATGCACTATTCAGTAACCCATCCTTGAATATAAGTCAGAATAGTAAAAACTCTTTAGTGTGGAAAACTTACAAGATTTGCCCAATTGAAACAGTAGCACGATTTGGCGAGTTTAGAACACAACTGGTCTATGTGTTCCGACCACTTTAAACCCTCATCGACAACGACACCGAGCAATCTACAGCTGCAAACCAAATTAGTTTCTGAGTCAGCCATGTTAAACCTTGAGATGTTAAACTTCCTTCTGTTATAAAAAGCATACACTGTGTTTCTTCGATATTCACGAATATCCTATTAAATTTTGCCCACTTATACATTTGCGACATGGCTACATCAGCAGCACTAATAACATGGTCAGCACTGTTCGATGAAACCACTAAACGACTAAATGGTAAATGGGAGCTATTCAAATACGAGAATTTCATAACATAAGTATAGACCCGACACGAGAGGCTGATGACTCATCGTCCATGGGCGCACTATTGAAATGTTGTATTTCTAAAGAGGTTAAAATTTTATTTATATAATTGGTGGTGATATATAAAATACAAAATACTCTATTATTGGTTCATTTTGTAGTTCAAGTCGAGTAAAGGAGTAATAATATTAACTAGCAATACCTTCTCAAGGTTCTCGTCTGTAAGATTTGTTTACTTCGAAGTCTCTCGGAATACTTTTGAAATTATTAATATCCACATCTAATGTAGTTAATCCATCTTTTAATTTGAGATTTCGATTTTCAAAATATGTAATTAGTTTAGGCAAATTTCCAAAGTGTTCCTGAAGGAATATCAAGTGATTTTTAAATTTGGGATTTGTGTTAGTTGCTTGCACTCTGATAACTAAAAATGTATGCGTATGTTATTGAAACTTAACTAAATCCAGTGCACACGTATGTCAAGATGATCCCCCGTACTTTATTTTTCTTACGAAATATAAGGTAAATATAATAAATTTTAAGAACTCCTCACGCTTCTACCTACGTCCATGAAGAAAGGAATTTAAGAGTAAAATCGATTTTTTTTGCTGTCGTTTTCACGACGTAAATAGATGTTGCAGCTCACCATATGAATAGTGCTATTCAGTAACTGCGTGATGTTATACATTATTTCTTTTGTCCGTCGTAATTTCGGTCCCGTACGTCCGGTCTATAGTCATAAGTTAAGAAGATGAAGGGGTGGAGTGGGGGCGATAATTTAAAAAAGTTTAGAATGATTAAAATACGAAATTTAAAGATAATTTATTTCTGGACCACAAAAAGGTAAACAAATATATACAATTAAAATCGTAACCAAAATCAAAGGCAGAAATAAGGCATTTTCTCTATCAGGCACCGTGGTGAGATCTATATATGAACAAATGGTACGCGCAAAACACCGAATGACACATAGTCGCCGATAAAATAAAATACACAATTCTAACATCTGTAATTAAATAATGGAAACCTAAATAAATATCCAAAGCACTGAGGAATACTCTAGAAATACAAATATGTATTCCAAACTCAAATTCAATAAGTAAAAAAAAATACTTTCCAAAGAATAGGTTTCAAAGCATAACTCCATTTAAAGTCAATAGATAAAACGGCAACCAAAACAAACGGACAAAATTTATTTTGAATTAAAAATTATAATATGCGCAAAAAATGTTACAATACATAGCTGCTGGCGCGAAAACTACATCCTCAATCGATCTTGCAATCCAACACATACCAATACAAAAAAAAATAGGCGTGGCCACCACACGACTTTCTTATACGTACTAGCGTTTCAAATTATAGAGTTTTAAAATTTTTTTATATAAAAATTAATTAAAATCCTGTTACAGTAGTCCCTCATTATTCGCGGAGGATAGGTTCCATGAAAACTCCGCGAATATTGAATTCGCGAATATCGGGGTACAAAAATAACGTAAAGTACATATAGGGATATGTTCCGAGTGAGAACAAACCGTGTAATTATAACTTTCAATTTATATTTCTCACAACAATATTTATCTAAATAAATAATATAAACTACATTATTAGTCCTTTAATTCATGTCTGCAAAAGAACGTAAATTACTAACTTGTAGATGGACCTTCTGTGCTGTCTTGATATTCTATAATGCCGGGTAATTTGGGAGACGCAAAATAGTTCAAAATGGAGGGCTGTCTTGCTTTACCTCTTTTTTCTAATAAAATAGACTTATAGGGAATGAATGTATTCTCTATTCCCATTTTGAAGGCTTCTCTTCTTTGAGAATTTGTATCTATCTCATCAACCAAATTTTTAGCAGTGTCTAGAATTGAGTGAAGTTGTTCTAGATTTTTTATTGACAGCAGATCTTTAGAGAGACTGCAATGCCGTCATCAGCTCGGTTTTCTTGACTGTCTTCTGGGTGTAATTCCACCAAATCTCCAATTGTCAATTCAGTATCGTCTGCGTGAAGAACCTCCAGAATATCGCTATCATCAAGATCTTCAAAACCTTCCCCTCCTATTTGCCTTCCTATGTTAATGAGCTGACTTGTGTTTACTTCAGGCAGAGCGATATTAGAGATATATTGCCTAACGCATTGAGGCCAAATGTTTTTCCAAACGGCGTTCATGGTTGAACATTTAATATCATACCACGATGCTTTTATATTTTGCATCGCATCTATGATATTATAGCTTCGCCAAAAGTCGCGAAGTGTTAGGCTTTCAGGTGTCTCTGTAGCTTTTAACATGGCAGTAAGTGTGTATTTTAAGTACAGCTTCTTAAAAGTGGCAATAACTCCTTGATCCATTGGTTGAATTATGGAAGTTGTGTTTGGTGGCAAGAAAACTACACTTATATTTTCATTCAGCTTTTGTAAGTTTACCGAGTGACTGGAGGCATTGTCCACTATCAGTAAAGCTTTAAAATTGATGTTTTGTGATTTGCAATATGTCTCAACCTCCATGGAAAAGCATTTAACTAACCAATCATTAAAAATTGATCTTGTCATCCATGCCTTTTTGTTAAATTGCCAATGTACTGGTAATTTTCCTTTATCTACGTTCTTAAGAACACGAGGATTTTCTGAATGATAGATCAATAGTGGTTTGCATTTAAAGTCTCCTGCAGCATTTCCACAAAGTAACAGTGTTAACCTATCTTTCGCTACTTTAAATCCAATTGCCTTTTTTTCTTCCTTGGAAATGTATGTGCGTTTTGGCATGAGCTTCCAGTATAACCCGGTCTCATCGGCATTAAAAACTTGCTTACTGTTGTATCCACCATCCTCAATTATTGTTTGTAACTCTTGTGGAAACCGTTTCGCAGCTTCGTGATCCGCACTAGCAGCTTCGCCAGTAAACTGGATGTTATGTAAATTACTACGCTTTCGAAATCGGTCAAACCATCCTTTACTAGCAGCAAACGTTTCACTCTTTAGAGATGGTGTTTCATGGAGTTCTTGCATTTTTAGGTGATCATAAATCTGTTTAGCTTTTGCTGTTATGCTTACCGAGTCAATGCCGATTTGTTTCTTATTGTTGTCTTCAATCCAGTAAATTAGTAATGTTTCCATCCTTTCTACTAGTGAAGATCTTGTCCTCTTTACTTTTTTTACTGACAATGGTGTTGCATTTTGAATAGACCGTTTAATCGACTCTTTATTGGATCTTATGGACCTAATAGTAGACTCATTTACATTGTAAAATCGTCCAATTTCAGAAGGCTTCTCACCGTTATCTAACCGCTCGAGTATATGCCATTTTGTGCTCAGATCTAAAACACTTTTCTTTCTTTTTGCAACACTCGAAGATTTTGTTGCCATTTTTGTAGCTACAAAGTTACAAACTTCAATATAAAATAATCAATATGGGGTTAAACTTACCAACAATACGCCAGTTTTATACTTTTCTTATTGAAAAATATATATGTATATTACTCGTAAAATAATCCACACAATAATCTGATATTTAAACACACCACACGTAACTATCCTATAATAAGAATACCTCTTTATTACGTATGTATAATAATATATGCAAATCGTATTTGATTTGTAAGCTTTTAGAGTAATAAGAAAATCGGGAAAGTACAGAAACGCTATGTAACTGCAGGGACTTCCCACGCTAAAGCGCGAATACCGAGCGCGAATATTGAAGGATGACGGTAAATCCCGATTCGCGAATACAGAGGGCGCGAATAGCGGGGGTCCACTGTATAAGTACTTCTATTCTCTCAATAAATCTCTATAGAATGCATACTTTGCGAGATATTCGAAAGAAAGCTAAGAGTAAAAGTGTTACTTCCGGTTCGAATTTTGAAATTTCATTAATACAAAAAATATTTCAAAACCAACTCTAAATACTTTTGTACTGTTAACAAATATTTATAGAATGTATAATTTACAACAAATTGACAAAAATCGCTATTCAATAAGAGTAAAAGTGATACTTCCGGTCCGAATCTTGAAATTTTTTTTATACAAAAGATATTGAAAATCAAGTTCTAAATACTCTTATATTCGAAGCGTACCTGTCTAAAAAGCATGACTTGCGAAATATTTGCAAAAAACTGATTTTTGATAAGAGAAGAGGACCTACTTCCGGTATCAATTTCGAAAAACTTTCATAATAAAATTCTTTTCAAATTCAATTTTGAGTACATATGAATTCTTTATAAATTTGTTTAAACTTAGTAGTTGACAAAATATTAGGAAAATTCTACAACTTCCGGTCTACCGATTTTACTGAAAATCTAATCAGATCTCAAGAGTGAGATTATACTGGTAAATATAAAATTTGGAATTGATACCTGTAGCGGTTTGACCGCTATCGTGGTCACACACACACACACACACACGCACACGCACACGCACACACACACACAGAGAGAGAGAGAGAGAGAGAGAGAGGGGGGGCATTTTGAAAAACCACTTTTTCGGTATCAGGGGACTTCAAAATGTGGACATCTGCAAAAATCTCGAGGCCGAAAGTTTTCATCATCACAATACTTCGTTATATTATGTATAAGAAAGTAAGACAAAAACAAGTGGTGGAAAAAAATAAAAATCGAAATAACGCAACATAATCGAGCCATAGTGAAAATGAAGTATCAAGCAATGCTACATATATTTAAAACGCTAAAGAACATGTAAAAATCATTGAATTTCATGTCAACGCAATTATATCAAATTCAAAAGAAAAAATATACGTAGAAATAAAAAGCATTTCACAGGACAGAGAAAAAAGAAACAAGAGCAATTAGAGAGATAATTGGAGAACTAGAGTAGGCAGTTGATGGCATGAAGCGAAATAAAATAAAAAATAATATTACTATAAATGTTATAGAAAATCAAGCCAACAAGAGGAAGTAGAAGACATTGTAAACAAAATCACTAAGAAATTAAATATCAGCTCATACAATAAATAAGTACTATCGACAAAAGATATTTGAAAAGCAGAAAAACAATTGAATCGATTGCAGTCTACGATTGTCGACTAAAATGGAGAGACAGTCTGATTTAGATGAAAGAAAAACTGACGATAATGGAATATATTATATTTCACAATGTCAGGCTTCTAAAAATAACAAATAAGATAGCATAAAAATATAAAATACATCGTTTAATTCCCCCATACCTTAGCAATATGTACTGTAATGCAAAAATAATAGCAGTTTCTGAGTAGACATAAATTAAAGAAAAATATCCTCCAAAAATCCGACGAGATTTAAATTGTACTTTCGTTCCTGCTGTATAAATAAATATGGTCCAAGGTTCGTGGCCACGAACTGGGATAAATAAACCGAATTGTTATTCAGCAAAACACACCAGTTTAGACACTTCATTTGTGAACTCCATCCCGGTCAAAAAAAAAACAACTTCTTTTCCTTTTCTGGGAAGTGTGTTTTTCGTTTTGGGAAACGTTTTTCCACCCTTTCTATTCCCTCTTCGTCTTTTTAACTTTATTTTTCTGTTTCGTATACACTTGATTTATAGTTTTGAAAGTTTGTTTTCTTCCTGTGCACAATTTGCCTGCCGAAATAACGGCAGTATATCTTAGCGGCACGATGCGAATAAAACGATGGCTCGTCGGAGTCCATCGTACTCCCCCCCCCCTATTCCCCCGAATTTCCCCACGCACCCATCTCTCAATTCGCACCGCTCCTTTTCAGAAATAAAGATATACATAAACGGTGATAAAATATGCGTTTGGAGTTCGGGTACGATTCCAAATCTCACAGTGATTTATTGATGAGATGGAATAGTAAAAAGGGGGATTGCCCCCTCTTTCAAATGTGCTCTTCTTCTTCTTTTCGTCCTTCATTTCTGTCTTATTGCCGTGCCCGAGATAACTTTCCAAAGCATAATTTTTCCGGGAAATTGTTCCGTTTGAAAAAAAAAAAAGGGAAAACGATGGTTTTTGATTTATATATATAAAAAGGAGAGAACACTTAGTGTGATGATGTATGGTGGATGGAAACATGGTCTGGAAGAGCTGGAAATGGGAATTTTATAGTGGCTGATATAGATCTTTCATGAAATTTGCTTGCGTATGGAGAAATTGAAGAAAAAATTGTTTATCTAATCCGAGAAGAAGATATAAATGGCTGTTTTTAATACTTAAAAGATATATTAATCAAAAGGACATAACCTTACAAATTTTGCTACAGATAAATTTGCAAAAAGACTGCATTTTGCCTAAAATATAGAGTGACTGTAAAATATTAAAAGTTTTGTTTTTCGATTGGCAACATTTTCTAAATTTATGTTTTTTTATGACATGTTCATTATCAAAATGTAAATTTGTCTGGGCCTTCAAATCAAACGTCAGAAAAAGCAATATCAACAGACATTTACCCAACTGTCAAATTATTTGTGATAATTGTCAATAGATGGCACAGTTTTGATGTAGGTACAAGGTCAACTGTATCTCGCTATCGCTGCGCGGTATAAGGCCGTCATATGACTTCGATTTACATTTATGAATTTGATTCTGGTAACCTCAAAATTTTGATCATTATTGAAAACGCCATCTAGTAGTACCCAAAAGAAATAATTTCTGGTTTTTTATTGAAATAACCTTTAAAATAACACTTTAAACATTAACTTTAAAATAATTAATACTTATAATTTTAAAATAATGAAACAAAAAGAATTAAAATTAAAAAAGTGTTGCTGAAAGTGAAGTTCTTGTGTAGTTTGAAGAACAACCATTTTACTTACGTTTATAATTTTTTATAACAGTTCAAAAGGTAACAATATTTGGGTTTCAATTACGTTGTAAAGTATTTGTTTAGATTTTGTATATGAGTATTTGGATTTAAAATAATATTGCGGTACAAAGTAATCGGCGCTTTCAAGGGTATTGGAAGATTTTGATGCTCTTACCATTCCACATCTCAATATTTGCCTCATAAAATATTCGGCCACTCTGGTATCGGTAGTGTGATATGCACCTCCTTTAAGCCTAACATGTAGAAATATTTCTTCTACAGAATTGCAACTAAATGATCTTGTTAAGGCAAAATTATGTTGTTGTACAGTATACTCAAATATTACGATAAACTGATATACATGTATATACACTTATTAAAATAAATAGAGAATATTTACACTAAACATGTTTTTTCAGTGTATTTCGGTATATATTTTATTCAGTGGCGGCTGGTGCGCGTTTTAGCGGTGCAGTTGCGTGGGCGGGACTGGTTCGTTTGTTGTCGGTGATATGCTCGACATCTGGGAGTACATCGCCGATAATGGACGAGTCGGTCTTTTCTGTGTGGTTGCTCACGCCCCGAGCCGCCACTGTTTTATGACCTTTTTTTCCAGTTTGGCCCTATTATAATTTGCTAATCTAGTTAGTTAAGGTAACGCACTCTTTGGTGCTGCCTATACCAAATCTGTTAGTATTTCGACACACACATTTCAAGACAAATCAAAATTTGCTTTATAACACTAATCAGTTTCTCGTTGGCACTTCTCAACCTTACGATGATGACAAGAAGCATTACTTGTAATAATTAGAGCACTTTAATAATTATCACAAATATACATATATACATTTATACGTAAACCTATATGGATATATGTACGTGTTGAGATACACAGCATACACTTAGGTGTCATTACCAACAGCGAACGCACAGACACCGGTGTTTCGGCCTTTGAGGCCTCGTCAGTGTACGTGATGCTGCTGGCAATGATCCACAACTAAAACCGTGTCTTATGTCCGTTGAATCGCAGAAGTGCCTATGAGAATATCTCAGCGACATCTGCCATCCAAGCGCGACACCGAACACGACAGTTTCATCTTGCACACTGTGCTAAAGACAAAATCTCTACGCTAAATGTGTATCTCTGCATATAAGGCTAATAGGTGGCACCGCCATATCACAAATAAATAGGATATGAAATACTTGAATGTGTAACGTACATTAACGGATAATAACTATCACAAATATACATATATACATTTATACGTAAACGTATATGGATATATGTACGTGTTGAGATACACAGCATACACTTAGGTGTCATTACAAACAGCGAACGCACAGACACCGGTGTTTCGGCCTTTGAGGCCTCTTCAGTGTACTTTAATAATTACTATATCATCTTTTTTTGTCCAAACAAAATTAACAATGTTGAAATATTCATAATAAATCCACTTGTATGCTTTTTAAAATTGTACTAAATCAGTCCTCAAATACCTCAGAGTAGGTTTATTTTTAATATTAGTGACCGTCTGACAAAGCACTTCGCTCCAGCCCAGGAATTTTTCAACTAGAATTTTATACATCTACAAATATTAAGATATAAATTTAATCTAAAAATGCAAAAAAATATAGCCATTTACCAAGAATTTTCCTTTTCCTATACTACATTTCAAATAATTAATATATATATATATATATATGTGTGGAGGGTGTTGGGGAGTCCGGCAACAAAGACAACAAAATGGAAGTCTATTAACTTTATTTTCTCCAATATTTCGCAAAATTACATTATTGCTTCCTCAGGGAAAACTAACGGTAAGAGAAAACACAAATAAAATGAGATATCACAAAATAACTTTTTACAAGGTGTATAGTACTTACAGTTTCGACTTCTATGTGGAAAAATTGTAACGCTATCATATCTCGTATGTTCTAATGTACGAAAGAAAAAAACAATATAGTTCTTTCTCCTTTCTCATTTACATATAACATTTTGAACATTTGATATTTATAAACAATTTAAAACAATTACTTTAACACTCCGCAGCAAGACAACAGGCACAATATAAACGACAATAACAATTTTACTCGATCTATGCTGCTAAACGTTCACATAGCGACTGACAACACACAAAACCCCTACATATACATATGATGGACATATTACTCTTTTTAGTCGTATATGAATAAAATATGCAACAATTCACCAAAACAATTTTTTATGAGGTACACATTAATAATGAATGTAGATGTTGACCTAATATATATACATAGTAATGTTCTATCTAGTTGTTTAATCCTATTATTGAACAAAATTACCCACAACGTTCTCTATTTAACTCTAATAAATATGAATATATTGCACTTAAATTTTGCATGTCCGACTTAAAATTCATTGTTTTATGAAGATTGATTTGAACCATCTCCATGAATTCCCTGGAGGACCTATTTACAATATTATCTAATATTTCTACATTATCAAAATTAGGGGAATGATCTTTTTCAATCATGTGTTTAGCCAAAGCACATCTATTTTTCCCTGTTTTTATATCACTTTTGTGTAATGATAATCTTGTAGCTAGCCAACTGGACGTTTGACCTATATATACTTCATCACACCCACCACAAGGTATAAGATAGATAACATTAGATTTGTATTTTTTATCTGTTCTATCTTTTATATTTGAAAAATAATCTTATTATATATATATTTGGTTCTCGTCAGCGCAGTGTAGCCAAGGAATAGGATGGGATAACCTTGGAGCTGAAAAACATCAATCAGAGACATACACAGGGGACAGCCTACCAATTGAGGCTTCAGCTAGAGTGTCCTCGATATTGAGGATGAATCTAACGTCGCCGAGGACACTCTAGCTGAAGCCTCAATTGGTAGGCTGTCCCCTGTGTATGTCTCTGATTGATGTTTTTCAGCTCCAAGGTTATCCCATCCTATTCCTTGGCTACACTGCGCTGACGAGAACCAAGTAGTTCGAAACACGTGTCCGCAGTTGCATTTTCAGCGGAGTTAACCCATTAAATTCTTTACTTCCTTATATATATATATATATAAAAGTACCTTTGGGATTACTTGCTTTTTAGCGAAGACTATTTTGGTAAGAACTAAATGACCCAGAAGAGCAATGTTTTTTAGACGCGTTAAGTTCAGTTGCACGTCATCGATGACGTTTACATGTTGTCATAACTGTATTAGAGAAACTAAAAAAGTTACTTTGTTAAATTATACTTGAGGGCATTTATTTCATTAGCTTAAATAGAAGATCTATAAATTGATCGTAATATACGCATTAATGGCAAATAAACACATAATTTCCGTTTCAATATTAAATTTCTTTATTACATATTTTTAATAGACTAAAAGTTCAATTCGGTGTTGACAGATAAATCATATATGGCAAAAAGACGTGCGTTGTGTATGTTCTTGCTGTCAAATTTTTCATGTTTATTTTTGCTTTAAACAGTCGAGGCTTTTTACAAAATTTTCTATAATCATGTGTTAAATTTAATGTGAATAGGGTAAGTATTGCTTATTTTAAATTATATTATGGATACGTAATGAAACATTTAAGGTTTTTCGACAATCTAAATCAATATAATAAATAAGTTGAGAAAGACTGAAGCATTAGAGCATTTCAATTACTAAATATATTACGTTAGAGTTATTGTATAGTGAATAATTTTTTTCTTTGGTTATATCAAATGTCACTGACAGAAATAAAAGTAGATCCGGCAACATATATATGGCGAGTCGTCATGGATCTAGTATAACGTGCAACTGAATGTAACGCGTTTCCACCATAGTTTTCTATTGGTAGTATAATTTAAGTAGAAAAGAATATGGAATGGACAAAATAAATGTCAAATCAGTCAAATGTCAAACCTACTGTTTTGATATAATCCAATCATATTGCATATTCTCAGCACGTAATTTTAAAAATGCTCAGCGATTATCAAGTAGTTTATAATGTTTTGAATAAATGGCGCCACTTAAGGATCGATATTTTGAGAATAAAAATGTCACGTTATTTGACGGCCTTATATCGCGCAGCTATAACGAAATACAGTTGGCCTTGGTAGGTAATTAATTTTTACACCAGTCGACTTACGTTATCGATTTTGTGCCAATTGAGGTTTATTTGAAAAAAACTTAATATGTAAAAGTATACTGGCGTTAATGTTCGTAAGTTATTGAAATTTATATCGTTCTAAGATTTTTGTGTATTTTTGGATTGGAAATTCCTTGACTTTTCAGTCGCTGTCATCATGGCATTTTATTGGTTTCTTATTTTATTTGGCTCTCATGTTTTAAATTACTTGCAGAAGTGTATAAAATGCTTCGGCTGATTAAATGTGCCTCAATCTTTTACTAAAGAAGCTACAGTGGCACTAACATGTTTCTAATACAATTAACATAACGCAGAATATTATTTGATTGAGCACTGCTGATATGGCTTTTTTAAGAGAACAGTAAGCAAAAGTATGAAAGCTTATAACTTCAATTAAGTGCAATTATTTTGCAAGCACTTGGTTGTAATATATGTTTCTTTTTGCTTATTATTAATTATATTTTTTCCTTCAAAATTGTACATATTATGATTTTGCATTAGGCAGTGGAATTTGTGGAATAATAACATTTAATCACCTATACAGGGAAATGACTTGGTAATTTCACCTTTTATAAATAACATTATCATTTATTTTATTTTAAAATTCAGTATTGACAAGGATGGCGTTTGCTACTATCCGTCCATCGGATCTTTTGAGTCACATGATTAATTGCGTGTGTTATCAAGGACATCCGCACCTAGAATGTATATATAATCATTTCTTTCCAATCTCAATGACTAGATAAGGATAGAAATTTTAAACTTTAAGGTGGGGTTGTCTTCTCCATAAGAGTAATAAGACAGACAGAGAAAATATACCGCCATGACATGTTACTGCGGTAGTCAATTTATTAAATTTTGACATATAACATTGTGCTTTGCGTTTTGGCACAGGTTTGGGTTTAATTTCGTTTGATTGCTTTTCTAATTATCTTTTCAGAACTAAAAAAAATGTACCTATTTAATACATTTTCTGTAAGTATTCTAATCACTAAATTTATTGGTTATAGGTTAAGAATTTATATTTATTACAGAGATATGCCTGAGAAACGTCTGAATTCACATTCTCAACAACTTGTATTAAATGTCCTGGACTTTTTTGAGAAAAACAAAGTCGTGCACGTCTCATAAATATAAATGCACCTCTTGAGGTAATAATTATATAATATATTTTTTGAAATCATAATAAAGGTTTGAATATTGCAGAGAACAGCTGCTGCCCTTAAAATCTCCGCACAAACTATCAGAAATATAAAACAACGAAAAGGAAAAGACCCAGTACTTTCTTCACCCAGTAAAAAAAGAGCTCGTGTCAAACCCAAAACAGAAGATTTACGAGAATCTTTAAAGATGGAAGTACGAAACACTATTTATAACATGTATAAAGAGAGTATGTTATTAATTCATTTATGTTTCACAATTTTAATATATTTGAAATTATTTCAGAGAAACATGTTAGTCTGCTTACATTGAAAAACGAATTACACACCAAAGCAGTAATCGATATTGGAAAATAAAAGCATGATATAGCCCTTTAACGAAGCACTTTTTTGAGGAAGTATACAGATAATTTCAAGTCAAATTCTCCAAGACCGGTGATATTCCTTGATGAAACATGGATATATTCAAAAGATAATTGAGGAAGATCTTGGCATGATACATCTACAAAAAGTGTTCGAAAGCCAGAAGGTTATGATGGCAAAAGGTTTATAATTTTACATGCCGGAGCTGAATCAGGGTTTATTGAAGGTGCAAGTTTGATATTTGCATCGAAAACCAAAGCAAAAGACTATCATGCTTAAATGAACAGTAAAAAGTTTGAGGAATGGATTAAAATACAATTCATGCCACATTTACCAAACAATTCACTGGCTGCCCAGCAATAATAAGTTTTTCCGGTGAATTCACAAAATATGAATTGTTGGATTTAGTTAGGAGAAACAAACCTGAGAAACTGTATTTAATACTAATGAAACATCCAGTTCAGATTCAGATTTAGAATCTGAGTGACGTTTTTGTAATATAAAACAATGTGTGTTTATCTGAAGAAGTTCTTATCTGAAAATCCATTTATTAACAACTTCTTTATTTTATGTGGAAATGTACGTGTTTTTGTTTCGGTGAAACATTTATAAGAAGTTAATTTAAAACCAATGGATGTGTAGTGCATTATTATGAAATATGAATCAATACTTTCGGCTCACTCTACATGCATGGCTGGTAACAGCCGAACATTGTAGTTATGTTGGTGCATTATTATTTCTAGTATACGAAGAAAAAGAAAGCCACTCATGCACTGATTAAGGATTAATTATTTAAACTTGTCTTTAAATTTACAATACCTAACAAAATAATCAGAGGATTGTTTAATAAGATTTATTTATTAAGATAGTTTCACTTAATTATAATAGAAGCAATAGTTAATAAATAGTAATATGAAAATAAGTTTAATCATATAGAAATATTATGTGTGAGATTATAACAGTTTATTATAGATATTTAGCATACAATATATAACAGTTTAAAAAAATGTAAATAGATTTCCAATATATTAATAAATAAATTTAACTTATTATTAAAGTTTTGTGTTTTGTCTGTAATGAAATGCCTAATTAAATTCTAAAATAATGGCCACGTTGTACAGGAATAAATTAATATTGTATAGTGCCATAACTAATTATAAATACAAAATTATTTACAACTTACATATGTTAATTACAGCATTAAATACAATCACAATTTTATCTACTGTTTAATTTTTGCATATTCTTACACTTTCTTAACACATACTGAAATAAGATACTTTAAGGTGCTAACGAGTTCTTCTTTTAGAATAACTAAAATTCACTTGCAGAATTCCTAGTGCTTTCTTTATTAAAAATGCTGTTCCTCCTAGAACAACATATCCTGGATTAAGATTGTTGCAAAAATTACTTCTTCCATTCATTTTTCATATGTAGATCACCCCGAGCATCACTAATGTAGCACATACTTCACTGAGGAGGTATTGCTATTAAAATTTCTATCGTGCTTATAAATAGAACAGTACTACTGCTGAGCTAAAGTATTATCTGGTTTTCCAATGATAATTACTCACAAATTGTAAAAATAACCATAAATCAAAAATTATTTTGAACTGAACTGATTTTCCACAAAATAATTCCATTAAAAAATTGTCACTAGAAAATAGGTAGAGGTGCATTTAAACATTTTATGTGTTCTATATTCAGACTGACATGATTTGTTGTTAAATATTTTGAGATATTATTCCACTATTATGTTTTTTTTTTCATACTAAGGAACTATACATAACCCATATGTTGTAAGACGAATGAATGACAGACCGGCAAATTTTGTTCATAACCCCAACGGTTATTATTGTTTTACTGTTTTATTAAATTTCATTATGATAGATATAGCTAATTTTAAGCAATGAATAAAATATGGTATAAAATATAAAAAATATTAGATATAAGCATTATAAGTTCTTTATTTTTAAATGTTTAATTCTATTTTGTAAGGAATGAATTTGAGCCAGAAGTGTTGATTTAATTCATACGGATCAAAATTAATCACGTGACTCAAAAGATCCGGTGGACGGATAGTATATTCGTACACTGAACGTATAGAGTAGCAAAAAACGCTTGATCAACGCACGATATAAATCATCTGCTTTCTGTGATTTTGTCACATGATTGTGAATATCCCACGCAACAAAATCACAATTTTAGAGAAGAATGAAAATACGTATTTGCTAATGTAGAACAAGTGAGCATATAGTGATTTTGCTAGTAAGGATAACATTGTCTGTCATTTTGAAATATATGTCATATATGTATACTTTTTACTTTTGTTATATAGTATTTAGTATTGTTCCTTGTCTTTGCGTTGTTTGTATTTATTTAAGTTGTTATTATTATTATTCTGTCTTTTTAAGGACTCTGTTAATGATTAAAGATTTATTGAAGGTAAGATCTATAAATCGTAAACAAAGCAAATGGTTTATAGGTTAATTATGTTTCAGCTTTCCAGAAGTGTTGAATTTAAGTTACTGTTTTTACCTCTTTATACAGTACTGTACAAAATGCAGCCAGAACTGAAGAAACGAGTCAAGAGACATTTTACAGTGCTAGAAAAAGAGACTGTACTGAATATATTTACCAAACGTTAACAAGAATGCCTAGCTGACTCTAAGACACGAATTGTTGACTTTACAGCCGAAGCTGCAGGCATCTGCTCTGCAAGTGTTTTTAATATTATGCGAGAACACAATGCACAAGATGTGAAACCTCCAAAGACGTATACACGAGCACGATCTGTCCTGGATAATATTCACTCTTGGTTGCAAGAACAAAATATATCCTTTCAAAAAGATATGGTTAAAGATGAACTATCACAGTTAGTCAAGGTGCACAAAGAACATTTCAATAAATATCCGATTGATGAACTTGAATAGAACAGTACTAAGACTACCACCATATCATTGCGAATTGAACCAGATTGAATTAATATGGGCCCAAGTTAAAGGAGAAATTGCAAGGAAAAACACTACATTTAAATTAAAGGAAGTCAAAGAGGTTACACACTTCATTGAACAATGTTACAAAAGAGAACTGGTTGAATGCCATCAAACATGTTAAAGAAGTAGACAAGAATATGTGGGAGTTAGACGTAATTGTTGAAAATTTACAAGAGAGTTTCATAATTAATTTGGAAAGTTCTGAAAGTAGTGAATGTGACAGTGACATTCAGGAATAATTTTAATTGTCAACACAGAAAAATGTAAAATATATGTTTACATTCATAGTCTCTTTCTCTCTTTCTTGAATATATTTTTTAAAAATAAAGTATATTGCGTATGCATTTTATTTATATATGTTTACTATGTATGTACGCTATTTACACACGTATAAAATTCCTTACAAATTCACAATAAAGTAACTACCTATGCCCTATTTTAACTTGTAATTTATATTATATGCACATGTGAATAATGTCTTTAATATATTTGCTTCATTTTTAAATACTTATATTGGTTTTGTATTATTTGTTAAAATTCCTGATATTGAATTTGACAAATGCACATTAAATTTATCTTAAATTGTTTAAAAAATGCGCATTTGTGTATTTTTTGTCAATTAATATTTATCCACTTATTAAGTGATGGATTTTAAGCAATTTACGAATGTTTTGTTGGTATAGGTTATGTTTGAGATTTACGTAGTTTAGTTATCTAAAAAGACAAAACATGCATTTGCTGTAAATTTAAATCGGTTCAGTATTTTATATAAACTAATAAATTGTTGTTATCGAAAATTTAAACATGTAATCAAAAGATTTTATAAAACTTTATTGTTAACATAAGTACTCTACTGTAAATTGAGCTGTGCATGTGATGCAGTCGTAGACAGGTCGTGATTACTCTATACGTTCAGTGAATGAAGTATAGTACCCACAGAGGCATTTGGATAGATTGTGATTAATTTTTGTCCCCTTTATTGATAATTCCTTTTTTTTATCTAAAGCTTTGAGCATTATTTTGATCTCTCGGGCGAGAAATATTATCAGCTTGTCAATTAACTTATTCCAAGGTAGGTCTTGATCAATCTGTTTTCTCATAGATATCATCGAACCATCCCTTTTCCGCAACAGGAAACTGCGGCGAGAGTGTTTCGACCACTGGTAGAGTGTGTGGACTTCGTGACACATTAACAGTAGAGTTAGACAATCGTTTTCTTTTTGTGAAGTGCCATACTTAACCTTGACTACAACGAGAAGATATCAATACAAACTGTCATGCCATAAGCAATCACGCCCTTATTCTAGATATTTTATAATTTTAAAGCAATGTGTATTTTGAACGTTTTCGGCAATATAAACTCGTCCAAATTTATGTGATTCTCTTCCTATAAAGTATATTAAATAATAAATAATGAAGTATTACAGAAATGGAAAGGATTCTATATATGCGAAAGAGCAAATATAAACCTTGATACGAAAATAATATCATATTTTTTCTTGATAATTCCCGGAACATTAAGTTAATGTTGCAACTCCTGGGCCACGGCAGAAAAGAGAAAAGGAAAAAGGTTCATAAATACATACACGAAAAAATATAAACTACGCCATTCCATTCCGGTAAATAAATTATTCAGATACAATGGAAGATTACGCCATTAATTTATTTGAAAAAGAAAAACGTGGAATGACAGACGAATATCATATTAAAGAAATATGTATTTGTTTTATAATTTTTTGTTGTCTTTAAATTGCCGAGGGGAATGCATTATTTTATATTACACATATTAGGTATTTATATTTAACAGGACCGGAAATCCAATAATAGAAAACCTGAAACAAATAAAGTTTTATTAAATATGCATATTATACAGGCTGTATTTGGAATAAGGGGACAGAGTATGATAAATGGAAAGGTGCAATTATGCAGAATATAAATCCCAAAAATTGTGAGTCAATTACGACACAAACGCCAAAATTAAAAACCCCCGAAAAGTGTTTAATGTGCCGCCTATGGATTTAGCATGTGTCTATATGTCGTAGGTATTGCTCCAGATGTCGACGGTTCCACACAAGTTGAGAAGACGTAATAATTTCCATCGAAGTAAATAAACACGCATAGATATACGCAATAACAGCTGTAGACGTTATAAAAACCCCAATGATATCATTGTTTAGTATTTCTAAACAGGTGTTCATGCCAAGAGCTCAACAACCTTAATATGAAATATCAGCTGTTAAAATATCTTTTCAACAACGAGATTTTTTTTTATTGAGATGGATTATTTAGATATTACGTTTTCTTCTGCTATTACTGTTATTATGATTAAATTCAACGACTTTTTAGTTCTTATTTCTCACAAAAACAAATTTGTGTTGTAAAATTTGCCCAACTCTACTTATGAGAAACTTTTATTTTAATTGGACGCAAGTAAATTAAAAAAAAACATATTTTATTTCAGTTCGTGTGTTGCGTAAGCAATAGTCGAAACATCCACACGTAACAATCGAACGAGACTGACCTCGCACGTCTTCACACTCCTACTTACTAACCTACCCTTCCATAGCCTACAGTCGTATTAAAGTGCAGTGGCGCGACGAATATTTTAAAACTATCTTTGTAATTGTTAAAATTTGCATTTGCGCAAAATATTTTGGATTTGAGTCTAATAAAATTACATCTTTCCATTAATCATACTCTGTCCCCTTCTTTCAAATACACCCTGTATATCACATGTGTCATAGGAGATAGTTTACAACTTGTTTCTAGAAGGCACTTAAGATTCTACCGATATCACTATTTTCAACATACCATGATGCATTCATTATGATTCTCAACACATAGGTTTTTTGCTATGGGTGTATATGGTGCAAAGTAGTGGTTCAAGGATGCTGTCTTGAGATACACCTTATTTTATAGGATTTATAATAATAATGAAATTGAAAAGTGTTAAATACGTAGATGCTACAACTAACATCAACATCGGTCTTTAAAAGACACGGTGTCTGTGCATTGATTGTCGGTTATGACTACAGAGCGGACACGAACGGTTGATGTCTCATCGCCCACGGGCGTACTATTGAAATTTTGTATTTTTAGAAAGTGTTTAATTTCACTTATATAATTGGATATCAAGTGGGTGGTGATCTATAAAATACAAAATACGTTTTTATTTGTTTATTTTGTAGTTCAAATCGAGTAAACTTTCCGTACAACAGTGACTGCAGGGTTATATTCAATACTCATTGAACTGAATTTTTCGTAACGATTATTCAATACAGAAATTCTTGTAGTGGTACGTAAAAGATGTCATTCTTTTAATTGAGATCCTAAAATTTGTGATTTTTCTTTGGTTAAACCCAATTCCCGTATCAAATCATTCAGATCTGATTGAGTAATGAGATGTGGTTCTTCAGAAGGAATATACGTCACATTACTTGAAAATGACACAATCAAAATATCGTTTATATCCTCCTCGTCCGTGGAATTTGCAGAAGAATTTAAATGCATTGGAGTCGGAACCTTCCAATCAATTCTTTTCAACGGTTTGCTTCCAGATGAAATGTCTAGATACATTAGTTTGTGTTTATTTCCTTTTGAAAACCCTTTAATTTTTACAAGACAGACGTAACAGTCCGTAACGTATCTACTGGTTCACTCCAAATCCAGCATATATGTGGAACCCCTTGAATTTGAATTTTGAAGGCAAAATATTGTTCATAACATCTTTGAATTAATTCACTTAAAGACTTTTTTTGCGATTTTGTAACATATAATCGACAGACATAACAAAACTGTCCGGGCATCACATGCAACACAACTTATGGAACAAGGCTTCAAACCGTCCTAACTAACTGACAATTCAGTGACATTTCGTTTATCTCGTGCCAGACTGCGTCTACAACTGAGCAATAAATGAATCACTACGCCGGCTGCAACCTTCGTAAGTATCGATTCCAGAAGATTCCATTATAGTATATTCCGCGATGATTGAAATATTCTGTAAGAAAAACATAATACGTCTTCTACATCACGGTTACTGTACTTTTTCTTTCCTAGTTTATTTACACAAAGCTGGAAGCTTGCTAAAATAGTGTTACTACCAAAAGTAGCCGAGGGCATCGAGGATACTCCAAGATACAGACCTCTGTGCTTGCTTAATACAATAAGTAAACTCTTCGAAGCAATTATCAGGGAGAGATTAAACGAAGACATGAAATGAAAGGGAGGATTGCATGATAATCAATACGGTTTTCGCAAGGGTAGGTCCACTATTCAGGCTACGGAAACAGTAGTAAACACAGTAGTGCATGTGAAAAGCGGTGGTGCATTTTAGTGACCTTAGATGTAAAAAATGCATTCAACACAGCAAGTCATAGTCTCATAATAGAAAAACTTCGTGAGAGGGGGTTATGTGGGTATCTGAGAAGCCTGATATCAAATTATTTGGAAGACCGAAGGATACTGTTGAGTGAGGATGAGATGATGGAAGTAACTGCGGTGGTATCACATGGACACTCTTGGGTCCAACATTGTGGAATATTCTATATGATGGTGTACTTAGTGTAGAACTTACGGAGATGGCGACGTCCATTGGGTTTGCTGATGATTTGGCGATCGTAGTAGCAGCAGATGATGAAATATATCTAATGAGACACACAAATGAGTGCATGAGGAAAATCAACGCCTGGATGGACAGACATAAATTAGAACTGGAACCAACAAAAACTGAAATAGTTGTTCTAAAAGGGAAAAGGAAACGAGACAACATTGTGTTTAGGATAGGGAATGTGCAAGTAGTGCCAGAAAAAGAAGTAAAGTACATAGGTGTAAATTTTGATGGAAAGGGTTCATTCGGTAAGCATGTCGAGAAGGTTGCTGCAAAAGCAGAGGAATAGGCAGCAAGCCTCGCGAGACTTATGCCCAACAACAGAAATGTCCTGTGTTTGGTTGTCCATAGCATCTTCTTATATGGGGCTCCAATATGGTACAGAGCGATGAATATTCAAAAAAACGTGAATACAATAACCAAAATCAAAAGAAAAATGATCCTGCGTGTAGCATTGGCATATAGGACTGTTTCAGCTGTTGCGTTGCAGGTGCTTAGTGGTACAGGGCCCATACAAGTGTTTGTTCATGAGAGGTGGTATATATACAATCGCAAAGATGAAGGAAGAGACATAGTGAAGAAACTCGCAAGGCGAATAAGCATGAGCAACTGGCAACAAGAATGGAATGAAAATGTTGATACGGCCCAGTGGACCAAGAGACTCATTCCACATATAGAGGAATGGGTCAGTTGCAAACATCGTAGTATTGATTATTATCTTACACAGGCTTTCACGGGATATGGGTCGTTTAGTACCTATATTAAACGGATAGGGAAGCGAGAAACAGATGACTGTCAGACAAATGTGGATACACCGGAGCATACACTGTTCGAGTGTGGAAGATGGAGTGAGGTGCGGGAAGCAACACGGGATGAACTATATTAACACCGGACACAATAGCTATAGAAATGATGAAGAGCAGGAAGAGGTGGAAAATAATACAGGAAATGATTAGAAAAATAGTGCATCAAAAATAAATGGACGAAAGAGAGCGAGCAGACAACAGAGGAAACTAGATAGATTAGTAGCTGGATACGCCTGATGCATGTCACTAAATGACGATCCCGGGTGTATTAAAAGAGCTTAGGGGGGGAGGTTAGTGAGTTAAAGTCCCTGTGCATGATGCATTTCCCCCCGACAAAAAAAAAGGTTATTTACACAAGCTTTTAGAAACTACTAAAGCCGACCAGTTTGGCTCGATGTCCTAGTAAAGGAAACTCATCGTTGAGGGTATCATTTATGAATTCTGCGAGTATATGTTAACAAAATTATAATATGATATTTCAATATATCCCATAATTTGTTAAATTTAATGCGTCAACTTATTAAATACACTGTATAAATTGAATATTTCTAAAACATAATCTTCTTCTGTTCGGCTTCATAACACTCTCGAAACTTTTCCATTTTCCGTCAGTTATGATTTATCCAAACCTTCTCTCGTCCACATCTCATTCATCCACAGTACATAAATCCTTCTCTCACAATAGACCGACTGCTTCGTGCATGCCCCGAATACACGGGAAGTTTAATGACTTAAAAAGTTTGATCCGTCTTTTCTTCTATATCGTCCTCTATTCTTCCACCCCCAGTCGTTTCCTACCCTCCTGCGTTCAGTAACCCTTCATCACATCATCACGGCTATTCTGTCTTCCCTTTCTTACCAGAAAATTCCACCGTTTCGCTATTCTTTTCACATCCTTTAATAACTGAGAATCGTGGCATTCTCTCGCCAGATCTGTATGAAAAGGATTAAAGTCTGAAACAGGGAGAGGTGAAACAAATGAAGAACGACTGAGAGCACCACGCGTTTTCTTCGAGTTTTACTGATTACGCCTCTATCCCGAGGTACAATCGAATGTGGAAACAATGGGTTCAGCGTTACAGCCACCTAGACGGGGAGCTTCGGGGCGGTTGTCCTGCATAAAGAAGGGTGAATTTCCATTGTACACGGCTGAATCCCTTCAGTTGCGAGTAATATCCTAAAGCGTAATTCGTGTCTTGTGACTGTATTTCTAAATGAACCGGTTACGTTTTCCTTCAGGTTTTTCACATATATCGATTGATTATTTCTTCGCTTCTTGTTATTTTTTTACTTTTTTTATAACCCCAGTTACAATAATTTCCATATCATTTAATCCTTTAATCCTCCTGAAGTTATTAATTTTCAAAGAGAATATTGAATGGACACAGAAATATTTTATCTCAAAGTGTTAGTAATTAATGATTAGAGATTAATTTCAGAGCAGAGAAAAGTTTTAATTAACTTGAAAAATGCAGTTATTCTTTATTTCATATTATTTTTACATAATAGATTATAGACATTTGCATTTACTTCTCTACTGTTACTGCTTGTGAAGTCTTATTTAACGAATAGATGTAATTATGTGTGTACACTACATATAAGAAAAAAATAACTGAAACATCCATGGTAATTCAAAGAAGCGGCAAATTTTGAAAATTAACTAATTTGATGAAAACAAATTTAAAAAAAAATATTTATATCCTTTAGTAGTACAAATAATGCCATTTTAGAACAATTTATTTTAATTTTTTTTTATTCATACCATGATCGTTGAGTTTCAGTTCTTGTATATCTATAGAATAGTGTCGGTCGTACAATACGACGTGTTATGTCATCTCATAAATGTTGTAAAATGACGGGACTAAATACTGAAAACATCCAGAATTTAACGATCGAGATATGTGCTGTGGAATATATCGAGGAAAATATCGAAGAAGGATAGTCACTATCACCGACCAATTGTCAAGTTTTAACGTCAGAAAGACGACAAATGTTGGACAGTTTGGGAATGAAAAGTGCATTTATTTGACTGATGGACTGAGAACGTAAGCAAAGCGATAAAACGGGATCGATATTTTTGTTCTTTTTTTTTTTCATTTGATGAGTGAAGACTCTAAATTTATAAAGTTCATTAGTCAAACAGTTACATAGGCGCTAATGAGAGGACACGATGTGAATATTGTATTGGTAAAGAAGTGAAAAAATGCCGAGTTCCACTGTGGTTTTTGTTTGATAAAATGTGACACTAATTGGATATGTATTATTGTTATTATCTACCAATTATTGCTGTTGTATCGTTATTTTCTATAGGTATTTGTCCTATGCTGCAGGTACATAATAAAATATCTCCCATCCTTCTCTCTATATTACTATAAATTGTCAATAAAATTAAAATGTTTATCACATGTAAGTATAGTAATAAGAGTAACGAGTTTTCTATATTATAAAAAAGTTACACACAATTGCCATATTTACTTATGCCAACAATGACATTCAATGTGACAATTATGCCTCGCAACAGATATATTAAAGTTTATAGAAAAAAAAACTTTATCTAACTTCTGACGTAATATCAGTTCGTGAAAAAATTTAAATTTTACGAATATACAGGGTACGTGAAATGTTTAGATAATCGGACATTACAAAAAGCATCATGGCAATGCTCGCGTTTTATAGGAAATTGTATTAAAGCTGTAAGCGGGTGCAATAGAGGCGGATTCAAGCTCGAAGAGATTGAACAATTTAGCTTGTTATACATACTAAAACACCAGAGTCCTCTTTTATGCGCTCCCGGTGTTAACACAAATGGGAAGGCATGGCCTACCTACGGTCGGAAAGAAAGTGCCACGCCACTCGGCGAAGATTCCGTCCCTTAGGCTATTTTCATCCCTTCGATGAGAGAGCAAAACCCTGAAAAGAATTTTTGAAAATTTGTTGACGTGGAATAAATGACGCTCTAGTGCTGCTTTCTCCCATAAGAAGGACGTGTAAAGGAATAAATTTAACTATGTTTTCAGTATTCAATATGTCGGTGGGTTGGCACAGTTGACAATGACGCCCCGAAGTCCAGGAAAAGTTCAGTAAAATTTAGTCGGAGACACCAAAATTGACTGAAAACATCCACCTGACGTTTGATTTACGCTAGTAGTCGCATGAAAATTTAATTGCAGGTTATGAATTAAGGAAACCATTAATAAACTTCAGTTTGAAATGACATTTGCCGGAAAACGTCAGAACTAGACAGAATAGTGTCAGTCGTGTGGGACGCTATACTTTTTCCTCAAGCCAAAATCAAATTTTGACATGCGATCAGTTTGAAGTATCACATTTAGAAGAAAGATGTACGAGCCCTCTCATAAGTTAATGGTGAAAGAATTTAAGTCACAATGTCAATAAAAACATATGAAATTTAACCTATAATATTTAGAAATTTTATTCGTAAACGTTTGCAGGGTTCCTTCGTTAAATACTGGAAATATACAAATAGACTGAGAAAATCAAATACGAAAGCATTAAGGTGAACTCAAAGCCAGGTATCGATATAGAAGCGGTCCTTCTTTTCAATTTTTCGATAGCGACCTTTTATTTGATATGTCGGTATGTAATTAAGCTTAGGTGTAAGAATATCCTTTAAAGTAATGAGAAACAAACATTGACGGGCAAAAAATCCATCTGACGTTTGACTTGCGGTGAAAATTCAGTTCCAGTAATGAACCATCAAGACGATCAATAGGCGATGACACTTGCTGGCATTTATTTAGCTGATTAAGTGGACATGATACTTAAACAATCAAACGGGGTCGATATTTTCGATTTTTTCGAATGAACATTCATAGTCATAATGGCAAAGAAATGAAAAAATGCAGGTTAAAGTGCAATACTTTACTGAAATGAAATACTTATTAGATATGTATTATTGTTATTACCAATTATTACTGTTGTATGGTTCTTTTCTATATGAGTTTGTTCTACGCCGACGGTACTAATATCTAATAAAATATCTCTCATCTTTCTCTCTATATTAGTATAAATTGTCAATAAAATTAAAATGTACTATCATATGTAAGAATAAGAATAACAATCATTTATTTATAATATAAAATGGTACTTAATGCAAAAAAATATTACAGAAAATTGCCACATTTAGTTATGTCAACAATGACATTCAATTTGACAATTAGTTCTCTGAATAGAGTTTTGTAGTTTATAGGAACAAATAAACGTCAACTAACTTCTGACACTATGACAGCGTGTGCAAAAGTTTAAATTAGCCCTATATACAGCGCGCATCAAAACTTTAGAAAATCGGACATTATAAAGGCGTCATGGTAATGCACCCGTTTTACAGGATATTGTAATAAAGCTCGAAAAGATTGACAAATTTATTTAGTTTTCTTTCTAATGGAGGAATATAGACAAGTTTAATCGAACCGGCAAAAGCGACAAAACGGAAAAGTTATCTCCTTCACGTATACTGTCCTGAACATGTTTCGCAGGTGAGCACGTATAGAAAGGACATTTCTATAATGCATAAGGCTATTTCCATGATTCAAGATGGGGCTGTTCTTAAGAAATGACACTTCCAGAACGGTATCGCGTGGACGTGATAAAATTTTTTTACGTGAACGTGGCTCGAGCAGGAAAAATCCAGCAAAATATTTCCAAAATTAAAATAAATGTCAAATTAGACAGGTGCATGGAAAAGTTTCAAAAATTTCACATTAACGATAAAATTTCACATAGCGCAAAAATTTTCGCAAAATTAGCGTAGATTTTCTGTTTTCCAAGGTAATAGTGATTTAAAGCCATTTAATAGTACTTTATGTTTCACTTTTTAACGTAAAGTCAATTATTCAAGTTCCTGTTCTATGGGTTTGTCTTTTAACTCATTGAAGATATACTTGATTTACAACAATTACGTGTCAATAACACATAAATAATATTCTATAAATCAAGAAATTGTAATTGTATGTATTCTAAATGTATTTCAAAAATGTTGCTTTAATCTTGGTAATTGTTACCGAATTTTCAATAATTTTTGTTTCTTTAATTTCATCTTCTTAAAACTGTTTTATATATCTTGAAAAAGTTCTATTTACGTTTCTCTTTTGTAGTTATACGGTGATGTAAGGAGTTCCTTTAAGTTGTTTGCTTTGACGTGAAAAGTAAATAAAGTTTGTCGTTGCAACTACTTTTTTACAGTTAATTTGTTAATTTATGTTTTCGAAAATGTCCTAACAAAAGTGCCAAATAGACTAGAATAGACATTTTCGCAACGTTTGCGTGTTTTTCCTCTTTCTAAGTGTTGCGCTACTGGAGGTGCAAGTTCTTTAAAGCGATTTTGCTACCGCGTATAGGAAAAAGCTAGCGGAACACGTCAGATTTTGGTAAGTGTAGAGAAATTTGATTTGTTTTGAGGATTTCTCAAAAGTGTAAAAATCTTCAAAATTGTAATTTCCTGTTTTGTAGTCATAGGTACGGTACTTTAAGTTCCTCTGAATTGTTTTCGTCGACATAAAAAAATAAATGAAACCTATCATATATCATATTGTTTTGTTGCATTTATTTTTTTCTAATTATGCAATAATTTTTATAAAAATATCTCCCTCTTTCAAAACTTTCCCAGGTGGGAAGCTAAAGAAAACAAAAATTTTTATAACACAAGATATTTTATTTTATACTCTTTATATTCAAAATTACAACAACAAAGAGAAAACAAAAACAGTTTATTTACATCAAGAAAATAGTAAATCTTAAAAATAAAATTGAATTATATAATCATGAAGTATTCTTTTAATAATAAAAGTTTTAGTTTGAATCATATAAAGTCAAAAGTCCAGAGCTATTTCTCTTTCATTTTTATTTGTTTTGTGTGGATGCAATGCCCTCATGAATTTTTAAGATTGGTAAGCTCGTTAAGAGGTATTGGAGACTTCTAGTGTAAATTGCGTGTGTAAAATGTTTGTTACTTACCTTCTACGCCATTAGAGGCAAAGCAGTTTTGCTTGAACTACATCTCCGATATCTATGGGGAACTGTAGAGATGCCAACCTCTGACCAAGCAAAAACTTATATTTCATGCTCACTAATATTTTACATACAATGGAGTATAAAAATGTTGTTACCATTGCAATAGTTTTTTGTTTGTGTATTGATCGTATTCTTTTTTATAACAACATAATTTTAACAGCACTATACTACATTAAATAAATTGCATTTATAATTATAAACAATACTATGCAAAAATTTCTTAAAAAATTACCATACATATATGCAAAAAATTAAATTGTTATTTCTTATATGTTTTATATTGTAATAATAATTTAAATTTGACCTTTCTTCTCCAGACTAAATCAGGAAAGAGACTATGGAAAATTGGCTTTGTTATCATTTGTCAGTTAAAAAGTTAAAAACCTTAACTAAAATGCAACTTAGTGGAACAGTACTTAATGCACAATTACTGGATAAAATAAGTAGAATAACAGCTTATATAAAGGATGGTTCATTCTTTATCATATATTTCTTTATTGTGTGGGTGTAGCTTATAATCTATAGTGATGATATTTGTAATATTCTAATAATAATTTGTAGTATTGTATGGAGTTGACCAAAATAAGTAAATTTTGTTTGCAAATATGGCCGTCTGTAGAGGGGTGTCGCTTGCATTACTATTTATCTGCTGTACTTCCGTATCCAACAGCTTGAATTTGGTAATTAATTAATTGACTGCGTTAGTATATGTTATTTAAAGTGAATTGTATTAATAAAGAAAATCGTATCAAGTCGTTCTAAAAGAAAATTTAAAATCTATTATCTACAGAATGTGTAAATACAGAGATTGCAATGTAATATAGAGATAATATTAGAATTATTGAATGTGTTGTGACTTACATGTTGGTCCAAAAAGGAAGAAGCTACTCTTTCACAAAATCAAGTTTTTGTTGATATTGTATTTGGTATTTGATGACGCAGTCAATCACCACAAACAACGTCTTTTTTCACGAAAAGGCTATCTCTACACATGTTATAATTCTACTAAATTTGAATCCTCATGATAGAGGGCGCCATCTCTGATAAGAAATTATTCCACGTAAATGTATATATAAATAAATAAATTGGTAGGAAAAACAGCCCTTTTAATAATAACAATTATACAGAATTCAATTTTATTTAAAGATTTCTTCCGTCAAAATTCGAAAACAGCAACAATCTATAATAAAAACACAAAAATATATATATAAACAATAATAAATACATAACACACATCTTGTTGACTAGAATAAGTTTTCTCTTTTTTCTTCTTCTTGATTATATTTTTACCTTAAATTTCCGTGTAAAAACTAATTTTAATAACCGTTCACTTCAACTATTACACTTTCCTAGTCCTTACAATCTCACAACGTATACATGAATTAGTATTCTTGTATCTTCCATTCAAAAATCTTCATTTGTTAATGCACCCTAAAATTTCATATATTATGTATTTCTTTATTTTTTTGATTTCTCTTGAGGGGTTATAAATTATTTTAAATTTATTTAAATATTTTTTGTTTTTTTTTTGCACTTTTGTTAGATCCTTCTGCATATGGCGTCATTCAATGTCAGGTATATCTAGTGTTTATTCACAGATTTTACGTTTAAACACATAAAACTTGTAATGTTTGTGGCCGTTATACAAGTAATTTTAAAGAATTAATTTTATTTTTATTTTGGTCACGGTAATAAATTCTATTTTTTAAAAATTATTTTTGTTTATTTACAATTATTAGGTAGTGTTAAAAATTTTAACGAAAATATTGTTTTTCAATGTTAACATTTTCAATGTTTCATCATGTTTATAATATAGAAAAAAATATTAAAAAGAATTTTTTTTTAATTTAATTAAAAAATCCCCCTTTCTCTTCTTCATTTAAAACATAGAATTTCTGCTTTGTTTGTATTAGTAATAAATATTATTAAATTATTCGAAGCAATAACATTTCGTAAAAATTTAATTATTTTTTTAATAAACATACCTATACCGGGTGCGACAATAGTTTGTCAGCGGAGCTTAGCATGAAAACTAATAACGTTGTGGCAATGAGATTTTACGTACGTATATAGTAGACTACTGTGGATTTTCTATTTTTATTTACAAATATACAGGCTGTTCCAAATATTTGCAACCAACTTGAATTTTTATTTTAAATAGATTCCTATACTTTCTAGCTATTATAATGATAGCCAACCAAATTATCTTTGCAATGATATAGGATATGTGCACTTCCGACGGTTACTTTTGGTTTTACTGATAATTTTGTTAAAATCTTAAGACTTAAAATGTTAGATGCTGCAACTGTCAAGGTTTTAACAAAATTAGCAATAAAACATACAGTCGTATGGGTGGCTATCATTATAATAGCTAGAAAGTACAGCAATTTATTTAAAATAAAAAAGTTGCAGGTGTTTGCGAAAATTTGGAACACTCTGTATATTTGTAAATAAAAAAAAATGCACAGTAGTTTACTACATACGTACGTAAAGTCCAATTGCTACAACGTTATTAGTTTTCATGCTAAGCTCCGCCGAAGGTATATAAATATTTGAAAACAAAAACAGTAAATCAATAATATTTTTTATGAAACAAACTAAATAACAACATTAACAATGATTTATTTAATAGATTTACCAAAAATTATTTCGTATGTTTTTGAAACCACTTCAAAAAGAAATTTTTTGAAAATTTCTCTTCCGTTTCTTAATATTATTTTTTTTAAATTTTATTTATTAATATATACAAATACGAATATTTTGAATAATTAATTTAATAGTTATATTTATATAAATTAATTTAATATTTTATTTCCAATTATGTTTTCGCTAAGGGTACAAGGTAGATAATATTTCTTTCTTTTTACAAATATCACTTTCATTTTTTAAAAAGAATTTCAAATATTAAATTTTATTTATTACACATTTATAAATTAAATTAAGGCATTATATAAATTACACTGGTCTACAATGGAAAAGCTACAGAAATTTCAACCGACCGGGCTATGTAGGGGGTGGCAATTGCAAGTCTGCGCTTGATTCTATAAAATAGCTTGCGGAACAACTAGTCCTTGTGATCCCAGTGAGATTTGTAACATTTATTAGATTTAAGAAGAAACAATACATGTCTTATTCTTGAAGTTGGCAGCTGTTAATTTACCGGAATTTCTCGCAGTAATTGTGAATAAATCTTTAGAAAATCGGAATGGAGCTAGATACAAGAAAGTTGCAAAGACAAAAATAAAAAATAGTAGACAAATTGCGCTAACTTGTAATAAGGATTGGTTTTTCGTAAAATTAATATAAGAAATATGAGCAAATAGTTATCAAAAATGCAAATTAACTAAAACAACTATTTTTCAATTTTTTTTGTGGGAAATTGAATGGTTGGAATGAAGGAATAGATAGCGATGGTCTTCATGGATTTCTTCGAGCAGTTGACGGTTTAGATAATATTCTTCTGGATAAGTTGAACTAAATGGTTAAAAGTGGAAGAGTAGTGTGTAATGGCTGCTACAAGTATAAAAGGAAAGAAAATTCAGTTAATATAAAAACGTGCAAATTTAGTACCATTTCTCAATGACATAACCTAGGCTTTTTATATCTACATACCCGGCAATTTAATCATGAATCATTTTACAACGAAGAACGTGTTAGAATTGTGCAAACTTATTACAAAATTAATGTTTGGACTTAATCATGCGCGAAGTGATAAAGTAATTTGCAATTTTATTCGCAAATTTGAGTTTACTGGTTTGGTTGTTGATTTGGAGGTGCCAATGCATCCACGTAGAGCGCGATTCAATGAAAATATCACTGCAGTGCGCAAACATTTTGCTGATTGTTCCAAAACATCAGTTCGTCGTCGATCTCAACAGCTAAACATAATGAACAGCTCTTTGCACCGAATTTTGACCAAAGATCTGTAAACAAAATTGTAGGATTTGGAGAAATAAAAATCTTTGTGTGATTGAAGAAACACCATTACATCATCTTTGACTATCCGTGTGGTGTGCATTTTGGGCTGAAACATTTCTTCATGACTGAATATATTCTTTCAGCAATATGACGCCACGTGTTATACGGCGAGGGAAACTTTGGAATTGTTATAGACTCGTTTTCCCTGCCTCATCATGTCTCGAAATGGTAATATTCAGTGTTCTTCAAGTTCATGCGATCTGACTTCCCTCGACTATTCCTTTTGGGGCTTTCTCATAGACAAAGTCGATTCTAACAATCCGATTAATGACCTAAAACAACATATTCTTCAAGTTATTGGTGAAATTGAACCATGATTATGTCAAAAAGTTATTGACAATTTCACGCAAAGAATCTGTAGAAACAGCCGCGGGGAATATTTGCAGAATATTATTTTTAAATCATAACTGCCATGTTCTACTTTTTGATGAAATATACACTTACGTTATTTTTCTAAAATTCTCGGTTTTATTTAAAAAGGAAATCCCGAAGTGCCTATTGTGGCACCCTATGCTATTATTTGGAGAGTTCTTTTAATAGCATCCATTTTTGGACCCTTCCTGTTTTTGATAAATATTAATATATACATTTCTATCAGATTAATACGCTTAACAAATGCTAAACCAATCCATTCTGTCCATCAGACTGTATTGTTCCAATATTGTACAGGGTTATTCATTATAAATTACCGACCCTTCATCATCGTTATTATTGCATATACAAAACAATGTTTCAAATAAAAGTTGTGTGGCTGAGACTGAATTTTATTTGCATGCTACCAAAAACACAGTGGCGTGCAGATACAGCGGTATAAAAAGAAAATAATGTTTTTTTTTAAATGGAGTGTCCCTGTATATTATTATAATTTTTATAATGGTCTCTTTACTCTGATTTCAGGAATATCCCATATGATACCGGTATTTTCAACCGTTTTCAAGTTATTAAATGTCGAATATCGTAGTTACTGTACTACGAAAAAGCTAACATTATTAAAGTATGCTATGGAAATGACAATTATTGTATTTGATAAATGAGATTTCCTTAATAAAATAGTCAAAATGGAAATGTCATTTATCAAACACAATAATTGTCATTTTCATGGCTATCTTTAATAATGTTAACTTTTCCATAGTGCAGTAACTGCGATATTCGACATTTAATAACTCGAAAACGGTTTAAAATACCGGTATCATATGGTATATTTTTAAAATCAGAATAAAAAGACCATTATAAAAATTTAATAATATACAGGCTATTCTATTTTAAAATAAACATTATTTTCTTTTTATAATGATGTATCTGCACGCCACTGTGTTTTTGATAGCATGCAAATAAAATTCAGTATCACCCACACAACTTTTATTTGAAACATTTTTTTGTATATGCAATAATAACTATGATAAAGGGTGGGTAATTTATAATGAATAATCCTGTACGCTGCCAGAAAAGTTGGAAACGTGCTTCCCTTTATAAGCATGCCTCATCAGTGTAGAGCTCAACCTGATTCTGTGTGGTATAAGTGTGTGAGAAAATGCATATAGTTCATTCCAAAATCTCAGCGAAAGGACATTTACAACATAAGTAAGGAATATTTACCACTTAAATTTCAGTATTGCCGTAGCATACCTGGATAAGGTCTGGATGCCTTCAGATATATTGAATTCGGTTATCGTATGATTTTTGAGATTGGCTGAACAATGGAAAGCTGAAAAATTGCCCAAAAAGAACTGAGCTAAAAGAACCTGTTCGAAATGAAACTGCCTTGAAAGAAAATTGCCTATAAATAACTGAAAAATTGCTTGAAAGCAAATTACCCGAATGTATCAAATGCTAGAATTACCTGAATACAAAAAGAATAATTAAACAAGAATTCCCAAAAAGCAATTAAAAAAAATGAGAAATGTTCTTATAGAAAAATACATCAAAAATTATATTTTATTAGAAAAGGGCCTCTGCGTTTGTTACTTGCTTCGCATATTCCGTATTGTTCTTGTTCCGCTGTTAATTTCTGAAAAATTAGAGCTGAGGCAGATGACAATGCTGTCAGTTAAGATACATCAAATCCAGAATATATATCTAACAAAAAATTTCTCGGAGTTGTTCGAACAGTTCAATCAGAGAGTAGTAAATAATTGGAGTTTTGAAAGTCAGTGAAAAACTTGTTGTTTCTTAGCTGGAAGAAGAAGATTTAATGGAATTAGGTTACCTTTACTATCGTAATCGAAATCTTAACATTTTAAATTTATTATTCGTATTTAATGCATCCCTTTTAGCAGGCGATAGAAAGTTAAGCGTATATATTGGACTGCTGCTGAATGTTATATCGTTGTAATCTTAATCAAGCATATAAAGGAAGTGTTAAGCAACAGATAGGTTATATAATTACTGTGACTTACATATATACATTTATACGTAAAACGTATATGCATATATGCATGTGTTTGAGATACACATGCAATCGGCAATCGAACGCACAGACACCGGTGTTTCGACCATTGAGGTCTCGTCAGTGTACGTGGAGACTGTCGACAATGTCTTCAAGACTTAAAATGCTGCTTATGTCATTTTTTGCGTGTTAAATGCAGTGAGAGTATCACAGCAACATCTAACACCCAAAAGATGACACAGGTAGGTTATATGTTTTGATTTACTATAGAAGCAATAACATTTGTAATATTTCCGAAGTACAAGTTTATAAGTATAAACATTTTACTGGAAAAAAACATATGTTTCAACAGAAATATATTTTATTTCTGGTAAATAAAGTAAATTAAGAATTGTAGACCAGGGTTATTACAATGCCTTTAATTTTTTGTAGGTATTTTTAATTCTTTCATATATTTTAATTGTAACTTTCATTAAATCACTTATAATTTATTTTATTTTAATACCCTGACACATAAATACATTTAATTTTAATCCTCTCTTTATATGTATATGTTTTGGTTTTTCTTTATTTGAAGAAAAGTAATAAAAAAATACAATTTAACTTCATTATGTTACCGCATACTCTATAAGCATTATCAAGAACACACAGTAGATCACATTACCCGCCACATTAGCACTGATAGAAACGGGTCTGACACTGTCATCCGCCATGACACTGCTCGCAATAACTACGGGCCCATTTGCCGACACACTAGACACTTCCGGTGCGACACACGATGTCAGGGGAGAGGTGTAGTTATCTAAACCTTGACATCTCAAACGGTGTTCGCCCAAGCATGCACTGTAGGCTATGGCATGCGGTATGTAACTTTGGTCGAAGGTCCCTGCGAATAGTGTGGTTGCCAGTGGGCCCAAGGCGTATACTGGAACATCTTCACCGCTGTGAGTCGCCCATTGCCTTGGTACTGCTGCAGTGAAGACTTGATTCTTGCTCTCCATCGGTGTGGTAACGTTCAGGGGAACGCTTCTTGGATTGCTGTAACCTGGGCCGTTTGTGTAGAGAATTGTGGTGTAAGGTTGACCGTCGACGTCTGAAACTTTGTTGTCCAAACCTGGAAGAATGTATATTCAAATTAAAGCATAATTGTAAACGATTTTATAAACAAGACAAGCAAATAAATTGTGTAATTGAAAACCTTAAGGGCGCGTTTCAATATTGGCAAATCCATTTCGGTTCGAAACTAAGATTTTCGTTTGTCTTAAGTACTACTAGTAATAATTGGATCGCGTCACGATATGAATTCTAAAGAAAATATCAATTAACTTAAAATATTTCAAGGTCATTGTTATTACCTGCTTCCTAAATTTGTACCCCTTCATACGCAAATGTGTATATTTGGTCTGTGCAGGCTTTCTTTCCATTTTGATTTGATAGGTGTTAATCTATTCGATACTTTTTAGTCAACTTTCATGCTGAATTTGCTAGAAAGACGTGCTAACTTTAAGCATTTATTTCGAATTTATTTGTAAATTGAAGAACTTAATATACAATGTTGCTCATTAGTGCGTCAAAGTCCAATATAGGCGTTATTAAATAGTACTGAAGAAATTTATTTTATAAAAAGTGACACAGTAACAAAAAACACACATTTTGAAAATACTTTGAATTATACAGGGTGATGCGTTAAAATGGCACACATTCGACATTTTTTTATATGAAACACCCTGTATATCTTTTATTTACTCTTATCTACTTTAATTTCCGTTTTCATCGATATCTGGTGTTTTGGTTTTGGTTTTGGATGACGCATTGTTGAGTTATTAATGAAAATTATAAAAAAAACGGTCGCGACAATAATTCTATGCGGTAGTATTACGATTATCTAAGACAAAATTATTTAGTAAGTATGCAGCCAAGGGATCTGTTGAACCTACAAAATAATCAAACATTCATTTTATTATACAGGGTGTTTGTTACAATGCAATCAATTTGGCTATCGTCAAAGAGCGTTTACTGATTTTTTCAAATGGAACACCCCGTATATTATTAAATTTTTGGAATGTTGTGTTAATTGCGCTTAATTTTTGGTTAAAAACATCCTATACCCAAACCCAATAATTTCGGAGTTATTTTTAATTTTTCATTACAAACAGCTAAATTATTTGTTTTCGGTTCGAGTTAGTGTACTGGGTAAACGATTTGACAAACAAAAACAAATAAACGACTAAAAGTATCAAACTGTAATTTTGTTAGAAGCAATATTGATAATAAATTTTCAAAGTGACCCCCATTTTGAATAGAACACATTTAAAGCCGTGACAGAAAGAACCTATTTACGTTTTGCAACTTCTCAATGGAAACTGTTTCAAAAGCACGCATTATACGTAGCCTCATCTTGTCTGCTGTAGTTGGAGGTCTCTGGTATACAATATTTTGCATGTACCCCTATAGAAAAAAATTAAGTTTGGTCAAATCTGGCGATTTATGTGGCCAACTAATGGGACCACCGCGGCCGATCCATCTACCTTCGAATTCTTGATTCAAATAGTGTCGGACATTTAGTGCATAATGTGCTGGAGCACCGTCGTGCTGAAGCCACATATTTTCTCATAGACTGGAGGAACGTTTTGCAGAAGCTGATCATGTCTAATAATAATGATAACAATTATAATAATATGCAAAACAGAAATATAATCGTATTATTGTCTTCATAACGTACCCATTAGTTCAACATTCTAATAAATATGTTTTACCCGTTAAAAAGACGGGTAAAGTTAGTATTTGCAAATATCAAATGTCAATTTGAAAGTTGATTTGATTTAAATACTATGAATTTCGAGTATTTTCATGTTTTTGTTTTATTTATATTTTGTATTTTGACTCCTGGACAATTTTTAGAATGGATTTATTTTGAAAGTTTGAATTAGAGAAACTCTACATATTTCAAGGTAAATTTGGTAATGCGCAATGAGATTACCAATGACAAACAATTAGTAAAAGCTATGCCCGTCATTATTTTGTCTTTTTATCATACTGTTATTTCATATTATAACTTTACCTTGTTTCAGAATAAGGAGTGATTTAAATATCGCGCCAAAACGGTACTATTTTTAGCAGATTGTATTGGTTCCTGCATAAGCAAATTTAACAATGTTTATGATCTGATCTGTATCAGTACGTCACGAACATTAGTGATAAGGCACTTCTAACCAAATCGTGAAATTCACCACCCAAACAGCGTCAACGATTGGTACAATAAAGACGACAAAAACAGTTTTAAATATGTACAAAATTCTAACTCTACAAACACCAAAAATGAAAAAAATAGTAATTGTAATAAAATTAAATTATCCGTTTCCGAGATATTTGACCTGGGAGTTTTAAGTGGTGCAGCCTGTATAAAAAAAAACCTCTTGGATCTTCCGACGTGTATCGGGTTCTATGTTCGTACGGCAATGTATACATCGACGAGGCCAAATGATCTGTCAGCACTCGTGTCTCCAAGCATGAGCGCTGCACCTGGTTGTTGCGCGCGCCCGGGTCTGGAATGTGAATCCATCAAAATCCAGAAGCATCCTAACAACTTGCACCAGGACGAAGGTAACTATCTCCATCACACTTGAAAATCCATCATCATCAACTCAATCATAACATACCCACTCCGCTGAACCGCATCACTAAAGACAATATAAACCACCCCCTGCCAACACACACATCTTTTTCAGTTTATCGCAATAGTAGAGTACCTGAAAATGTATCTTAAGATAGTGGACGAAACGTCGGGCTTGGGAGCAAAAAGAACGACGCGCTTTCAACCTAGATTCCAAGCAGGCGATTCATATATTCCAATATTATCTCAATAAAAAATATTTATCATATATGTATAGGTATTATAAATAAGATTATATATGAAAAAAAATGTTTGTTTATGTATTTAAGAGAATAAAAAGATTTGGTGTTTACGAACATCATTTCGCCTAGACAGACAATCGCGCAGACAACTACATTCGCCTCGCCCATCCAATAAAGAGGGATAAGTTTTTTAATCTCTTTGTAGCTTCTCATTAATCGTTGTTATCTGGTAATACCGCAAATAACGGAATCTGAATTGATTTAACTACAATCCACTAACCAACAACTTACCCATGTACGAGAGCTAAGCAAAGGTGAAGCATATCAACGCTTGCAGCTATATCATCAAAGAGGAATGACATACCTCTGCAATACGTAGGTATATTTTACTTAGAAAAAGAGAGTTACGTAAAATTTGCTTAGGTTTGTAAAGAAATTTCCAGATGCTCTGTTTTATTGACGTTTTTCAATGCTTTATATTATGTGAGATACTCCAATTTTGCTTAGTTTGGTCTAGGACATAAGTGAAAGGGCTGACAGAGAAATAAGAAATCTTGCAGGCTAAAGAACACTCTATTAACATCTGAGATAACCTCAATATATAACATGTTTCATATAAGAAGCAGGTTAATTATCTCTTTAATTACTTACTAAAAATTACAAGGTGATAAGTTTTATTGCATGATATACTCATTACAAAAATCAAAATATGCATCAAATGATAAGCATAATTAACGGGTTGTATCGTTTACATATACAACAAAGTATTAAATCATAGTTTCTAATTTTCTATGGATTAAATGGAATGCCTCAAATGGAGAGAGAGTTCAAATTTATCGCATTACAAACTATTTATGGAGAAACTTAATAGCCATCTGAGTAGCCACTAACTTTAATGAAATTTTAGATTGTCCTTAGCACAAACCATTAATGTAATTACTCTAGTCATTGCTGTCGCAAGTTTATATCGCTTAGGCATTCAATAGTCAACTTAAAAAATAAATTTACAGGTATCAATGATACGTAATTTAGATAGATTGATTGGTAAACGACAACTTTATTAATTTCGTATACGGGGTGATAAATAAATAAGGGCATATTAGTGTGAAGATAATATATATCAAATCGCATAATAAAAGTAATGCACTTGCGGAAACACTCGGCCAATGAATCCGTATTTCTCATGATTTGATTCTTGAAATATTAAATGTGGCAAATATATAGAGTGAGTCTTCCGTTTGGAAGAGAGATTGTACCTTTATTACTATAAATACATTTCAAAGCAGTTTTTTTTCCTATGAGCGCCATTCACTAGGAGCACCTTAAAATTTATTTTATATTATACAGTGAGTTCCACAAGATAGTCGATGACCAAAGCTATATTTGTTTTAAACGGAACATCCTGTATACTATTACTTTTTATATTTCTTGTAAAATTCTCAGTCAAAAATTAATAAGATAGTATAAGCTGAAACTTAAAGTTTTGACCTATTAGCATTTTTCCGAAAAATTCAATGTCTTTAAACAATATCTCTTTCAATAGCGACGTGTTAGATACAATTTATGGGTGTTCTTTATAGTAAAAGACAACCTAATACAAGTAAATTCGAGTTTGTAATTTGGTGGTAGATCGAGAGGTAAAAAATTAAAATTAAATCTGCTGAATAATAAACAAAAAAGAAAGAAATTATAATTTGAATTGTTAAGTCTCCGGATATTTCAAAATTAGATTTTTTTGTAGACAAACGTAAAATAGCAAATATACAGTAGGTATATCTGTAACCTCAAGAAAATTATGCAGAAACATATTCGATAAATAGTCATCATTTTAAAAGCTTGTTCAAACATGTTTGGAAGTGAGTGGATACTCATTTGAACATTTGTTGGATTAATATTTACTTATTTTATTGTTCTTATTATATTTCATTTTCTTATTTTAATAACACGGCGAGTCTCCTAGACGTATGCACGTGAACTCACATTGCTACAACGTTCGAGTTTTAGTGTAGTTAGATAAATACGTAAACTGTAAAAACCACATCATCATCAACAGTAATTAGTGGTGATTCTTCCTGTGATAGTATTGCACTTGAAAAATAAGTGGAAGCCAACAATTAAAACACAAAGAGTACGTGGAATATTGCTTGCGTGTTTTTGTTCTTTGATTTATACAAAACGGTAAGAAATTGTATTTTCTTTTATACATAAACATTTTACCTGACATGCTGCTGTGACCTTCACATTAAATAAAAATAATAATGTTAAGAATTAGTTGAGTTGATGAAAAAGAATATTAATTTTATCTTTAAAACGTTTATTTTAAGATTTAGGCATTACTCAAAACAAGTTATAATAAGTAAAATAGGTTGCCAATATTCAAGGGCAATGCTATTACAAAAATGTACACGTTAAAATATGTATATTAAGTTGAATAGGTACTAAAATTAGGTATGCTCGAGACGAGAACACAATTTTAAATGAATACTTAAATATAAATTCATACATACATAATGGTGCCAATTCTTAGGAAATATCTTGTAATAGTAACACTTAGGATGTAGTAAATACCTCAGACGTATATCTATGAACAGTAAAAGGATATGAACATTCAATATATGAAGCGACAGATTGTAATGCTTTATGTAAACAGGAACTGTATAAATTAAAAATACAATTATTAGTTCCTATATGTATAACACAAGGATTTCAATAGACTATGGAAATGGTCATATGTGGTTTAAAAACCTGCAAAAGAAAAATGAAGAAATTCCTTCAGGAGGATTTGCGACTAGATCTTCCATTTCTTTGACTACCCGCCTTATTATTTGCTGAGAAAGGTTTTCTACATTACGAAAATGAAAAGTGTGAACACATGGATGTTAAAACTAACATCAAGCAGTAAATAATTACTGTGACTTACATATATACCTTTATACGTAAAACGTATATGCATATATCCATGTGTTTGAGATACACACATACATTTAGTGCTATTGTCGACAATCGAACGCACAGACACCGGTGTTTCGACCTATGAGGTCTCATCAAACACTCAAACACATGCATATATGCATATACGTTTTACGTATAAAGGTATATATGTAAGTCACAGTAATTATTTACTGCTTGATGTTAGTTTTAACATCCATGTGTTCACACTTTTCATTTTCGTTTTGATCGGTGACGCCACCTAAGGCTCTATTACATGAGATACACTATTAACATACAGGCCTCTGTATAGCAGAACATGCCGTCAGAAGCCATCGCTTTGTTCTGTGTCATCTTTTGGGTGTTAGATGTCGCTGTGATACTCTCACTGCATTTAACACGCTAAAATGACATAAGCAGCGATTTAAGTCTTGAAGCTATTGTCGAGAATCTCCACGCACACTGATGAGACCTCATAGATCGAAACACCGGTGTCTGTGCGTTCGATTGTCGACAATAGCACTTAATGTATGTGTGTATCTCAAACACATGCATATATGCATATACGTTTTACGTATAAAGGTATATATGTAAGTCACAGTAATTATTTACTGCTTGATGCATCCATGTGTTCACACTTATCATTTTCGTTTTGATCGGTGACGCCACCTAAGGCTCTATTACATGAGATACACTATTAACATACAGGCCTCTGTATAGCAGAACATGCCGTCAGAAGCCATCGCTTTGTTCTGTGTCATCTTTTGGGTGTTAGATGTCGCTGTGATACTCTCACTGCATTTAACACGCTAAAATGACATAAGCAGCGATTTAAGTCTTGAAGCTATTGTCGAGAATCTCCACGCACACTGATGAGACCTCATAGGTCGAAACACCGGTGTCTGTGCGTTCGATTGTCGACAATAGCACTTAATGTATGTGTGTATCTCAAACACATGCATATATGCATATACGTTTTACGTATAAAGGTATATATGTAAGTCACAGTTATTGTTTTCTACATTGTTAGACATCGAAGCCATATCCTTTAAATATATTATTTAAAACCATAAAATGTATAAACATATTAAATTCAAGAGTAACACAGTTACAAATGAAATGTCATAGTGTTGTATTGCACTCCTTTCTCTTGGTCGACCAGCATTAGTATTTTTTTTTAGTAACCGAACCAATTTCATTTATTGATCCAACCTTCGAAATACATTTCCACTAGGATGTCTCCGATTTGGGTAGCGTAGACGATATTTGTGTTCTGCCATATTAGCATTTCCATTACAGAAATCATACATCATGTACCAGCATTACTTTCAGGTCTTTGGTTACTTTATTGAGTATTCTTTCATTATTTACTGTTCAGATTTAAATTATATCAAGTCTAATAATCAAATCAAAAATATAGCCAACGTTCCATTAAAGAAATACATTTAAACAACAGTCTGTTATGTAAGTATAATTCAGTTTTCTGCACATGCAGTTAGTAATTGAAAAACATCATATACATCTGGATTAGATCCTCGTATTATGAGAAACATTAGTAAAAATTGTCCCCATCTAATACTCCGTTTCCAAAACAATAATCGAAAGAACGACATCTATGTTTCATAATATGAAGGGCTCTATGCAAGAAGTCCCTAAGTGACATTTTAGAGATTTTGTACTATTAGCGCCATCTCTAATAAGAATGGATGAACTTTCCATCCCACTTGCTGGTTTCCGTTTAAAAGGCCCCTAACCATGTTATTTTAAATGTCCCATTCTCAGCTGGTTTAGGAATTTTTGTGCAAAAAGTACCTAAGTGTTTAAGAAGTACCTAAATGTTTAAGAATACCCTAGGTAAAAAAGAAGTGGTTAGTTGCATTTTACATTAAAACAGCTCTCAACTACCTATTGTACCTAGCGCAAAATAAATACTTTTTCTAAGATGAGCAGTGATGAAAGTATCGCAGGTAAGTTGCAATGTTAAAAAGTTATGTAGATGAGTACCTATTACAGTAATGTATTGTTTTTATAGAACCTTATCCAGCTAGCGATGATGACGATGTGTGGCTGCCTCCTGATGAGGTTAGGGTTAGGGCAAGTCCAGTAGAGAATTATGACCTGATTATTACTGAAGACGAAAATGGGAATGATGAAGAAAAAGCAAAACCAAAGAAAAGAAGATCAGATCCAAAAAAATGGGAAAGAGAAAACAAAAAGTCAAAGTTAAGAAAATCTCGTATACAGAGTGAAATGCCAGAATGTCGCTGTAAGTGTAAAACCAAGTTCACTGGTACTTCCTATAAGCAAGTTTGTGAACGTTTCCAAAATTTAAGTAACCATAATGAACAAAATTTGTACTTGCGAGGGTGCATCAGTTCAAAACCAGCTGCGCGCCATTCTAATAAAAATAAACCTCCGCGAAAGGTTTTTCAGTATACTGTTGTAGACAACAACAAATCTGTTACAATTTGCCAAAACTTTTTTCTTGCAATGCATGCAATCACTAGAGATAGACTCAGAAAGAAGATTTTAAAGTTTGACATAGACGATGTAAGAGATTTTAGAGGAAAGCACCATAACCGGAAAAATAAATTACCTACCGATACAGTTGAAAAAGTTAACAGTTTTTTGAAAAATCTGCCAGCCGTTGAATCACATTATAGTCGTTCACAAAACATGTGCAAAAAATATCTACAGTCTGATCTTACAGTATCTCAGCTCCATAAGAACTATGGCCAATGTTTTCCTGATAATCCAGTGAAGTATGGAATGTTTCATAAAATTTTTGTTGAAAATTTCAACTATTCTTTTGCTCATCCAAGAAAAGATATATGTGCAACTTGTACAAAATTTATGGCGGATCTTAACTCGGCAAAATTACGAAACAATGAAAATGAAATAATGTCTCTCAGTACCGCTAGAGAGTTACACCTTCGTCGATCTCAGGTTTTTTTTACTCTTCTTAAAGAGAAAAAAGAAAACGCAAGCAACAAAGAGTTAGCAATATGTTTTGACTTCCAAAAAAATTTGCCATTGCCGGTAACTAATATTGGCGACGAATATTACAAAAGGCAACTTTGGCTACATAATTTTGGAATCAATAATATTGTCAGTAATCAAGCCACTATGTTTCTCTTCACGGAAAATTTTGCTACTAAAGGTCCGAACGAGGTTATCACAGCTCTAAATTATTATATCAAAAAATATAAAACCGACGAACAAGAGAAATTATCGATTTTCTGCGATAACTGTTTCTCGCAAAACAAAAACAGATATTTATTCACTTATTTAGATTCTTTATGTGCATCTGGAATTTTTCGAGGTATTGTGGTATACTACCCTATTCCAGGACATTCCATGATGCCTGTAGACCGCTGTTTTGCCCTGATCGAAAAAAAGAGAGTGAAAAGGGAAAAAGTCGATAACCCAGACTATTACATACAGCTTATACAAAATGCCCGATGCAAAGATCCCTTTGAAGTAGTGTTCTTGGAACAATCCTTATTGACCAAAAGCAGCAAAATTACAGGAAATTTTGCGACACTGAAAGTGCTGGACTACAAAAAGTTGTATGGTGACAAAATAAAATCGTCCTTACCGGGAATTTCAAAATGCCGATCAGTTATCTTTTCTGCTGCGGATAAACCAAGACTGAGAGAGGCTATGACTGGGGATTATGGCAGTTGTTTCAACTTATACAAAGTAGGATATCAGAGACTTCTTTCCAACATTATCCCAAGTTTTGCATACGATAAATTTTTAAAACTGAAGGAAGAGAAACTGGCAAACATAAAATTTTTGGTTCATTATATTGAAGCAGAGGAAAACAGGGAGTTTTATAAAGTGTTAGACGAAGAATCCGTGAAGTTGGGAAGAGAAGAGGATCAAGAGTCTGATGTAGAACAGTTCGAATAAGTTTTTTGTTGAAATTATTACGTTTAAGCAGAAAAAACCTTTTATTGCGTGTTATGACAATAAATTAGGTTTGTGGGAAAGTTTATTTTATTATTATCGTATATCACTGGTCTATTTTTACTTGAAATAAAATTTTTGAAACAAGTTTGCAGTAATTTTGTTAAAAAGTACCTAAGTGTAAATTGTTTATATTTTTTTTTTGCATTAAGTGTGGATTTTTTACCTTGAAATTTGGCGATAATATAAGAAATGATACAAATAATCTTTAGGAAAAAAAGATTAGTCAAAATCAAAACAATGTGATTTCCAGATCAAATTGAAACATAAAATCTCAAATATCTCAGAACATGAAAAAGTGACTTAGGGACTTCTTGCATAGAGCCCTTCATATGAACATAAGGGAAATAGTGCATTTTTAAAGGAAACTCCTGATATATGTCCAGGTGATTTTTTTTAAATGCAAGAAAACAAGCAAATCACCTTACTTAAACTTAAAACTGATAAGCGATCTGCACTACGAAGAATATACGAGTGGTATATGGGCATAAAAACATCAATATGAAAAGCAATGGAGAGAAAAACGAAAACAAAAAGAATATATTAACGATATTGGGATAAAGTTTGTTAAATGAGCAGGAAAAAAACTAATAGAGAAAAAAATATCACAAACAGCGCCACCGAACACTACCAATTTATTATCCGAATGGAGTTTAATTAAAACATTGACGTTTTTATGAGCGTCCGTAGTCCTAGGGTCACAGTGAAGCTTTAACTTCCACGGAAGCCGCCCAGAAGCAAACAAGAACGTTGCCGTCGCAGTACGTGGCATGTTCTATGGAAAGGGGAAAAAGTCGTAAAGTCCGTTTGGTAGTAAAAAGACGACTGCATACGGTTCGTGCTGCATTGAAAACCACAAGTTTAAGCTGCGATAAGAACCGAAGTTAAATAATTTCTGTGTGGGTGGAAAACGAGGTTAGTTAGGCTATTGTTCGATATGAAGCAGTCAAAATTATGTGTTGCACATTGTGTTCGACAGTGTAAAACGCCCACCGAAAAGATAAAACGCGAACATTTCCGTAGTATTGTCGAGTCATCATCTTTGGAGAAAATGTATGATAAATGAGATTAGTTAAAAGAAAGGAAGATATGAATTATTATTTTGTGTCGTACAATTTCAGAACGTTCACGTTGTCTGAATAATATATACAGGAAGATTAATAATATATCAAAAGTGTCACATAACTAGAACAAACAAGATTAATACAAATAAGGCTCGGTTTGTCCATTTCCTGTTAAGATAGCCTGCTCATACACATTATTTAAGTCTAATAATTAATTGAATAAATTGAAATATAAACCAAAATCTTATGATGCATAAATTTAAGTTACCAAATTGATAATAAATAAATTCATTAATATGGAATACAAGTAGTGATGTTCTGCTACTTTCAAGAAATATATCAGATAGAAACAAAAGGAGGTTCATTGTGAAGGTAGACTACTAAATGCAGCTTAAATATCAGAAAATCTTCAGATATGAACGACAGCAACCTCCACGGGCGCAAGAGGTAGACCTTGTCAACCCACGTGTATAGTCCAACCCAGGAATGATTAATCAATAAGGGAAATATCGTGCATACATAATAAAAATAGAAGGAAGAATATCCGGTTATTACGATGTAGAGCAACCGTAGACACGTGTTTCAGACTTGTTCGTTATCGTACAGTGTAGCCAATAAATCAGGAAGTATATCCTTGGAGATAGAAACAAAAGGAATATCATCGGGAAGATTAATTGCATCTGACTGACAACAACCGACTCCGCCGCGAGGCAGATATTGTCAACCAGCGTGTCGTCGTTGTTGGTTTAGTGCCAAAAAAGAAAATTACAAAATCTGGATCCGATAGGTGGCGCTGTGAGCAAGTTATTATTATACACTATATATATGTAAAAAGAAAAGAGTATAAGAACTGTTGTAAATATCGGGGTGATCGGTCTGTGATTTAAATGAAACTCATTTGTTCATATCTTTATAATTCGTTGCCCTCTTTACAACTTCTTCAGGAGAAATAGATTTGAACTAGAGTTTTTCTTGACAAAACGCAACAATAGAAAGTTCTACACATATTGCTGTGTGCTGTACCAGCATCATTTATTAAATATAAATGTAATATTTTTATTATTCGATGTATGAACTTATTTTTAACAGCACGTACTTTGTAAGTAATGGTGAGTTCTAGCAGTGTATTCAGCCCCTTCTATCTCTTGGTAAACCTCTTGCTTAGTATTATTCTGGGATAAGGTTATAATTTTTTTGTTAAAGAAAAGTCTAAGTTCATATAAAAATCATATCTGTATATTTTTATTAGAATATCAATTATAGATAGCATCGCTATAATATATCCACATTAAAATTTATAATACAACGCAAAACTCGATTCCCAATAGGTAATCTGTTAGTATTGAGCTAATTCTATTTTACCAGAAACATTATATTTGCACGTAATGCCCTGATAATCTAGAAGTTCGCAATGGTTAATGTTCAAAGATTGGCTTGAATTGACCACTAGCTTCAACCATTCGCACGTATTGTTGCTAGCGCTTCAATATCTGCCACACAGAAACATTCTCCTTTTTATATATTATTATATTTTTGAAATTTTAAATTAATGATAAAATGCGAAAAATTAATGATGCCTGATAATGTATTCGAGAATAAACATTCGCACGTTGTATTCTCCGAAACACCCAACACCATTAATGATCCTTTCTGTGTTATAAATAAACTAATGAATTATTATTTAACAGGATAATATCTATTTAACTCTTACTGCTCAACGTTATACTAGAATAAACATTTTCACGTTGTATTCTTAGAAACACATTGCAGCATTGATAATCCTTTTCAATTTTAACAACTTACTTTGTTTCATCAAATATCGATTCAAACTCTGCCTTAGGCATCTCCATATTTAAATATAAAATTATCAAAAAGAAAATTGAAATTATATTCTAATACAAACTAAATACTTATACGTTGAATCGTAGTGTATTCAACCTTACGTTTTAATTCCTTATTAGCTTTTAAAAATTGTCTTGTTCCTTCGATGTCGAAATAAGAATTAATTCATGTTCATCCTTGCTTTTCGAATTTATACCCGAAACAAAAGAACAACGACTGTCGATCACGCCCTCCTTCTAACTAAATTTTAGGTTGGTATTTGTAGCATCTTGTTCGTATAGATTGATGGCGTTTAAATGACTCACTCTCTTTACCGTTCCATCCTTCAACATGACTCTTTCTCTATTGTTTGCTTTAATAACTTTTTTGTCTTTGAACAAAGGTCCATTATTTAAAATATTCAATGCAATTTTCACGCCTTGTGAAAAGTTAGGTTGCGTTTTGTTGTACACAAACCATACTTCTTGTTTATCTTTTCTACAAAAGAAATATATTACTTAGACTTATTTTGTCTTTATTTTGTACCTATTTTAATACTTATCTAACCTATAATGTAATAATAAAATCATTTGGTATTTAAATTCTCTATATTTAAATATATGCAACCCATCATACACTTGTGTTATTAGTATTACATGATGTTGAAATTTTCAGTAAATATTTTTTTAAACTTAAATTTAATATTTTCTTTAACACTTAAACTAGTTCTTAACATTATTCTTATTTTTAAATATGCAAGGACCACGGCAATATGTCACATCGCTGTTGTGTTTCTCTTGTGATGTGTTTTTAACTTTCGATTGTTGCGTTTTTTTTTAAATTGATATAATAAATATGTAACTTGTCAAGAAAAACTCTAGTTCAAATCTATTTCTCCTGAACAAATTGCAAATAGGGCAACGAAATATAGAGATATGAACAAATAAGTTTCATTTAAATCACAGACCGATCACCCCGATATTTACAGTCCTTATACAGTTTTCTTTTTACTACAAAGTACGGTGCTCAAATATAACTTTAAATTTTCAGTTAGGTGTGCTCTAAGTTGAGTAGGAATAATCTCTTTAAGCAGTTTCGATAATGTATAAAAAACACATTATAGGACAAATATAGTAAGTAAGTAAGAAATATACAGTGCGTTCATGATGAAAGAAAAAAATTCGTTTAAAATTCAGGTAATTATTTTGCAGAAAAACGCTCGGACAGGTCGATTAGTATTTTTAGTTTAGAATTTTTTGACATAAGAAAATTATATACAGGCTGTCTAAAGAAGAACATATGCAGCAATCATTGTTTTTTTTAAATGGAACAGCCTGTATATTATGCCATTTTTGAATTGTAGGGTAAATTCTAAACATATTAAAGAAATTTTTGTGTAACATACGATATCCCCAAAATCAGCAGTTTTCGGAATAATGAGTTTTGTGATAAATTAAAATACACATAGGTAATGAAATAAAATGTTTAAATTTAACAAGGACACCTTGAACATTTTTTTAAAAGCCAACAAAAACAACCTGGTATTACAAATTTTATCTTCAACAAAAAACTCTACTTCAAATTAATCGATTTTCATGTATTTTTTTTAATTTATCCCATTTCAAACGTCATTATTCCGAAAACCGCTGATTTTGGGGATATGGTATGTTACAGAAAAAGTGTTGAGAATTTACCATACAATTCAAATATGTCATAATATACAGTACGTTCCATTAAAAAAAAACAATGATTGCTGCATTGTTTTTTTTAAATGGAACATACTGTATATTATGTATGTTCCATTTAAAAAAAACAATGATTGCTGCATATGTTCTTCTTTAGACATCCTGTATATAATTTTCTTATGTCAAAAAATTCACAACTAAAAATACTAATCGACCTGTCCGAGCGTTTTTCTGCAAAATAATTATTTGAATTTTAAACGAATTTGTTCCTTTCATCATGAACGCACTGTATTATTATTATGACAAGCATTTGAAACATGGGTTAAATACGGAAAAGGTATAGGATAGGACAATTGACTATAAGGAAATTAATAAATTATACGAAAACTTAGATATTCCTTCCAAATTTAATTTAAGGACTTCTGTATTTCATTTTATTATTCTAAATTTTGTAAATTTACCGGGGTATATAATCCCACAGATGATAGCTATTTAAGCGTAGTTGTTTACTTGGATAGGCACTTGTAAAATAAACCAGTAAAAGGTTCATACTATAAGGGTTTGTGCAGCAGCAAACGTTACGGTGCACACAAATAATGACACTTTTCAGCGTGAAAATATGCCAGTGCACAAAAATAAGAAAGGCATTTCTTAATAGTTCTGGCAGAGGATAGTAAGAAATGGATCTGTGCTTGCTGGTTTCACGGTAGATTCCAAAGGGCTATATTTATCTATAAACTTGACCTAGGAATGAGTCATTTACTCGTGACTGTGGAAACATATGCATTATATAAGTTAAATTAAATTATATGTAATATTAAAATGTCGTAATTGAAACCATGCTAGATGAACTATTTATGTAAAAATATTTTTCTTAATTTTTATAGTATATTGATTAGAACATAAAGACATTTTTGATATAATAAACTGTATTAAATTTTCTTAATACAATATACAGGCAAATTCTTTAAAAAATTTACAATGATTGTGAAAAGCATTTGTATATGTTAGCGTAAATAGCCGAAATCCGTTTTTACGCGTACTTACTAGTAAGAATGCGAAGTAACTACGAGCATTTGTAATTTCGCGTTCTTACTAGGAAATACACGAATTAAAATTTTTATTCGTTGTTCCTTCGCATTCTTACTAGTAAGTACGCGTAAAAACGTATTTCGGCTATTTACGGTAACACATATAATAAACTAGACAAGAAGTATAGTTATAACTAAGAATGGCACTTAATGTATGTGTGTATCTCAAACACATGCATATATGCATATACGTTTTACGTATAAATGTATATATGTAAGTCACAGTATTTATTTACTGCTTGATGTTAGTTTTTCACTATTCATTTTCGTTATAAATAAAGACTTTGTTATTGTTTTAAGAAATCATTTGTTCATTTTATTAATTATCTCATCCATTAAAACTGCATCTGACAGCAGGAGTATTTGCTGGGATAGATATACTAAAGCACACGAAGCAATAAGATTTTATAAAAATTTAAGAAAAAAAAATGGAAGTAAACTACTGTTAACTTATTAAATGCAGAAATATATGTATAGGTTATTTTGATGGGATTTATAAACATTTTACTTTTCTTTGTTTAATTTTGCAACCATAGCAATACACTTCCATTTTTGTCCTGTAATTGGAGATATCTGTAGGGAAATTCGATAGCCCACTTCACATCTAGACGAAGCTGATTACATAACATATAATTATAATAATTTAGAAACCTACATCGGATATAATAAACCACCTACGTGCATTACTCTTAGAGATATACAATATTTAATTTCATCCTACATCTCCCCCTATATTACGAAATTCAAAGGCGCTTTATTATATACCAACATATAAATACCTCTTCAGAGAAGCACATAACTTCACTATTGAGTGTACTTTTACATATATTTTGGTGGCTTCCCTTTGATATAGGGAACTACATTCTATTTTGTGCCACCCAGTGCTTTCCCTGAGAACTATATTTCTCATTCAATTTGGACAAACAGGTATATTGTATGGGCGAGGTAGGAACATGAAAGGTATCAGAGAAAGCTTAAATTAAATGAAACTTCCTAGGCGAAATATCCTTCTCTGTACATCTTTATTACAATATTGAAAACATTTTACCTCTAATGCTAAAACGGTAGGGTGGAACAATGGATGGGTGTTTGAAATGTTTGAACTGATATTACGAGAAGTTTTACAACAATGAAGCGTGCTAAGTTTTCTGAGTGATGATACTACTGTTCGTACGCCCTTAAGAGCTGTTGTTTGTTTATAATTTAAGTTTCCAATTTGAACTGTTGCTTGATAGTAATACGCTGGAAGTTTAGCTAAAGATAAATACATTTTCTTATTTTTTAATTGCAACCTGATTGGAAGCAAAGCTAATTATCTCCTTGTTCAGATTACTTTTTAAAGTTTGTTTCGTTAGCGATGTAAATTACATTTTAAACCGTTGAAAAGAAAAGAAAGGATTCTATATTAAGGTTTTTACACGTCTTCCCTTGAAGACGTGTTGAATCACATTTAAAAGATGTTTCAAGATCTAAATCTGACTTCTGCGATTGTTTTCAATTTTAAATGAGACTGTTTGGTCGCTGTTAAATTAGTTACTGTTTAGTGGCTATATATCACTGAGTGTCTTGAGTTCCGCGATAAATACGTTCCGCGATAAATACACATGTTTTGTTGTTGCTTCATGTTACTGTGTATTATTTGCGAAATAAGGAAAATTTGTCTACAAGATTTAAATAAGATGAAGAAACCCCTGTATATATGATTTTTAATGTAAATATTGCTACCTGTGATACGTTTACATTTTATAATTAACTGAAATAACGATCGTGTTGTATTATTTTAATATTAAAAATATAATTCCTTTTAATATTAAAACAGGTTTGATTAACTCTATGTACAGCCCATAAAAATGTTAATTAGTGTCAGGCTTTAAGCAAATGAAGAAGAATTTTAAGAATTTTAATTGTATTTTTTTTTAGCTAGGCGAAAAACATCGGGCCTAGAAAAAAAAACATATTTCCTTTAAGTTACGCAATTTTGGTCATTTATGCTTGCCTAAATGAGATATTCGAGTTAATAAAGCTGACACAATAATGGTTAACCCTTCGGCGGGCGCATCGCGGCATTTACACGGCATTTAGTTGTTTCACGTTAATAGCGCTAATAACTAAGAAAATATATGTAATGTATGTAAAATAAGACAAATATACTACGCTTAATCATTTTATTAAAGTAAAAAATATAGGTAAACTGAACAAAATAATTTAAACTCAAATATAAACTTTCAAAATCGAAAAATATTACATTATTCAACTTCCATATTACGTTTTTCCTTCTCACACTCTAAACACTTGACAATAATGTTACTGTGCTTCTTACATACATTTTTCTCACAATGTTGACAAATTGTCTTTGTTTTGTTATTTTTGTGAGTGCCACAGATGTGGCAGATGCCTTGTTGGCTTTTACTTTCTTATCGTAGTATAAGGAAGTATTGTAATGATGAAAATTTTCGACCTCGAGATTTTTGCAGATATCCACGTCTTGAAGTCTCCCGATACCGAAAAAGTGGTCTTTAAAAAATGTCTCTCTCTCTCTCTGTGTGTCTGTGTGTCTGTGTGTGTGATCACGATAGCGGTCAAACGACATTACCAAATTTTGTATTTACGAGTATAATCTCCCTCTTGAGATCTGATTAGATTTTCAGTAAAATCGCTAGACCGGAAGTAGTAGTTTACTTCAGTGAAAAAATTGAATTTTGCCAATATTTCGACAACTACTAAGTTTAAATATATTTATGAAAAGTTCAAATGTACTCAAAATTAAATCTGAGAAAAATTCGATGAAAACAGTTTTTCGAAATTGCTACCGGAAGTTATTATAGTCTTTTGCTCTTATCAAAAATCTGTTTTTCGCAAATATCTCGCAAGTCATGCTCTCTAGGCAGGTACATTACGAGTATAAAAGTATTTAAAACATCAGTTTCAATACATTGTGTATAAAGAAATTCAAAATTCGTACCGGAAGTAACACTTTTATCGAACAGCGATCCTTTGCAAATATGTCATAAATTATGTAATTTATATATATTTATCAAGAGTACAAAAGTATTTAGAGCTAAGTTTGACATATTTTTTGTATACATGAAATGTCAAAATTCAGACCGGAAGTAGCACTTTTACTCTTAGCGAGTAGCACTTTTTTTTGCAAAATATGCATTCTATAGCGATTTATTAAGAGAATGAAAGTACTTAGAATAGGATTTTGAATAATTTTGTATAAAAAAATTCTTAAAATTGTATAATTTGAAACACTCATACGTATAAGAAAGTCGTGAGGTGGCCACACCTCATTATTTAGTTTGTAACTCATTCACTTCATATTTAGATAAAAATCCAGAGACATCTTTACGAAGCGATTTTATTTGAGCCCCCTCTTTCAAATGGTCGTCCATTAGTTGTAACGCAGGATTTTTCAAAAACACTCTTCTTCTGTCTTTGTTATTAATGTTGTTGAATTTGTAAATGACTTGAATTTATTCCACATATATCCAGATGTCTGAAAAAAAGTGCAAGCGGCCATCTTGTTGTAATTCTAGACATACTTTAAGAATCGCACATTTGGTCGACAGTATCGACACCTCCTTTTGTGGCATTGTAATCTAAATTTAGAAGTGGATTTTTGGTTTCCTTTCACTTTACATCAGAGAAGCTGTGCATAGTTGAGAGAAAAATTACTGCTTTATTCTTCTTGGGAACAGTTGAAACAAGACAGACATCATCTTGGAAATCAAACTGAGATGATTGCGTTTCCCTATCTTTATTTAGCAGGGATTCAAAAGGTATTTCTCTTTTATTTTTTTTAATTGTTGCAAGCAAAGTTAGTCCTTTTGTTAACAAATATTGTGCAGGCGGATAACTTGTATAATAGTTATCTGGGGTTAAGTTTCTTTTTGATTTTTTTATTGGTACGACTAGTCTTTTCACAATATCTTCGGTTTTGTTTGATTTCAGATACAGGCCCGGGTTCTTGCTCTCCACAAGAAATTTCAAAATTGAAAGTGTAGAAGGTCTTGGCGTCACAAAAGGCATAAATCTAAATGTCATACCTTGCGGGATGGTTTGGAATATATTGCACAAAATGAACAGCGACCTCTAAAAGCATGAAGCATTTCATCAATTGTTACAAATTCATTTAAATTGAAATGAGTTATACAGCTATTGACAAAATTATCATGAAAATTACGGATCGGGGCTAATTTGTCATTCTATTTTCTTTCTTCTCGCGTATATAGATTATCGAATAGTAAAGCACGAAGTTAAAATTTGAAACGCTTGTAACTGAAGAGAACTCTCAAAAGAATCATTTTCGTATCATTTGGATCCCACAGCTCCAAGCAGTTGGTATGACTTTCTCTTTTCGTCCCAATCAAATATAATACACCTAGCAGAGCTCCAATTTCAATTTTGGTTGTGTCTCTGCAATCTCACTCTCCCTCTCTTGAATAGCTTACGTCCTGTCTTTCCTTTCCTATCCATACGTTAATATTTCTTACTACGTCGTCAATCATTTGGTCAGTAATAAACAATCTAAAGGAGTCAATTTCTCTGTGCATATTTCTAGTACTTGCTTTTGGACCAAGTAATATTTTTATGATATTCTTCGAGTTTGTTTTCCCAAGTGAAATTGGAAATGATATTCTTCGCGTTTATTTTTCCAAATGAAATAGGTTTGCTTATTCAAAGTGTCTCATTATTTTGAAAAAACGGTAGTAATCTACAAGTTGACTTTGTTCGTCAATGTCTGAGATCTCATCGATTTCTTCCGCTGATTGCTCAGAATCACTGCTGTAAAGGATGTCCCAGAAATAAAAAGACGGAGTAGCAGGTATGTAAAGTCCGAAGAGAAACAGGCCCAAATATACCGCAATAACGAAGAAATTAAAAATTTAATTTTCTATGTTGTTTCTTAGATAAAAAAAATTACATTACGGACCTGGCACAGAATGTATGTTTATAAATACACGTAAGAATGCTCATTTGGAAATAGAAACGAACACGCATTCATAGAAAAATATGCTTTTATTTGTATAAAACGGGAAAAAAACGTTAAATCGTACTCATTCATAATAAAACATATTTTTTGCCCGATACGGGGCGGCCCACTTTATTGCAGACAATAAAAATTGTTTTTATTTTTAAAATAGGAAGGTTGTTGCTCTTTAATGTGTTTGTAGTCGGAAACAGCTGATTATTATTATTTTAGAAAATTCAATAAATAGTAGTAAATATCAATAATGTAATTATATATTTCTAGCAGGTGTAAAATTAAAGTAATTAATGGTTTGATATTTATTATGAAGTATCTATTCCTCCTCCTTTTTTTTAACACAAGTAATATAGTGGTATTGAAAAGGACCGGTTGTGAAAGTGAAGCAGGTGGATATTTAGTCCAGGGTCGGCGTAAGGCCAATTGAATTCTTTATTATTTTTTTTCTGCCGTCTGCGCACGAATAAAAACTTGATATTTTGAGGGTAGGTACGTTTTTACACAATCTAGCTTCCGATTTCTGCTACTCCGTCTTTTTATTTCTGGGACACCTGTATAAGTCTTGTGTTATCGTATCTTCTGTGTCTATTTCGCTATGATTTTCGTCACTATCAACCTCAAAATTAAGTTGTTTTCTCAGCTCAATTTCTCTTTCTTCAGCTGTTGCCCTGACGACCTCTTCTAAAGCTTTTTCTAACGCATCGGTTGTTAATCCGTTACGCGAACTAAAATTTAATCAAATCTACTTATCTTACAAGTATTAAGTATACATGTTAGCATACATAATAGTACATGTGCACGTAAATTGCACACTACACAATATTATGAAAAAACTGGCAATAAATAGAACTTACATGACTGGGCGCGCTGCGGAAAACACACATCAAATTCAACCTACTTCCTATCTAACGTCTGTAACAACTGAGCGGAAATAGCTTATGGTAAAAAAGTGTCGGTAGACGGCGCCAATAACATAGACAAGGAATACCTAAACGCACAACATTACAGAGTTTCCCACATCTTAGTTATAACAATAAAATGTAAATTTGTGGCATAATTTCTATGAAGTGAAATTGCAACGAATGAATTTGCCCATTCGAGGATATTGAAGTTTAATGAACCGAACACGGTTGAAAAAGAAGAAAGGTATTTTAAACTGTACCAACTTTTTGGAGAGGAGAATATCGATGAGTTTATTAAAAGTAGAAGATTATAATGGCTGGGACACCTGGAATTAATGAACAAGAACAGACATGTGAAGAATATTGTTTGCAAAATCCCTGATGATTGCAGGAAGGGAGAACGACCAAGAAAATACTGGATAGAATTAATAGAAGAAGATCTTAAAAGAAAACGGAATGGAAATTGGAGAACACTTGCCAAACACAGAAAAAATGGAAAGAAGTAATTGGTCTGTTTAATTTTCAAAAATACACAGATATAATCCAAGAAATGTGTGCCTACATTTCTTCTGAAAGGAGTACGACACCTTCTTGTAGATTCAGCAAAACATTATCAATTTTGAGAATGAGTTCTTGCAATAAATGTGCATTCCTCAACGCACACTCGCTGTATGATGAATAAGCCACGGGTAATTGCAATTTTTTTACATAATATTTGTCAATTTAGAAAAACTGTCAATGAAGATAGCAATGAATAGCGTCCAACTTAAATCAGCAAGTCAAAATTTGACATCCTATTACATCTGGTATTGTTATATAACATTGCCTTATTTCCTAACTTAACTTATATTATTGCAATGTCAGTGTACACTTGAAGGAGTTAATACGTACATGTTTATGAAGATCGACTTTAACAATTCATATTGCTGAGCTGCAGGACATATGCGGAGCAATTAACTATAGTTGCGGTGGAAATTATATTTTAATATTGCAGTAATTGTAACTTATGTTGATTTAAATACAATTATACAAATCGATTTATGCAAAATTGTACACAGTATGTTTTTAGAAGAAAAGATGTTTAACGAAGGCTTAATGAGTAATTTGTTTGCATGATTTAATGACATTTATTTTTGTTTTGTGTCATTTATTAGAATGCACTGATAACCAATGAATGCAGCGAAGTCGGAAAAATCGAATTACCTATAGCGAAAGATAATAGTTGTCCAACATAATTGCAAAGACCAGAGAAGTATATTAAAATACAAAATTAAACGGGATATTAAAACCAACCTTGTCTTATAGATGAGAAATCTGGATTCTGAACCGTAAGAATCACGAAAGATTAGAGATTTGGAAAGAAAGATAACATTGTGGATTTTTTGTGGCAAAAGAACCTAATATAGCTGGAAAATAAGAACGAATGTAGAAATATACCAACTTTTTGGAAAAGAAGCTTGTAGAAAAATTTGTTAAAAGAAGAAGATTATAATGGTTGGGACGCCTGGAACGAATGGAAAAAGGAAGAAATGTAAAGAATATTATTTAGAATTCTTGGTAAGTAGATTGAAACAATGAAGGAGGATCTTAAGAGAAACAACAAATTAGAAATTGGAGTGCATTTGCCATGGACAGGAGAAAATGGTAAGAAGTACCACAGCTCAAGACCTAAATGAAAATCTAAGCTACACAGCTCGTCTATTTAAAAGCGCAACACTAAATCAAATTGTGAAGAGCAAAATGTTAACAAAAAAATGGGTGTGCTTAATACCACACGGCAGAAGTGAAAACTTCATCAATGCGAGGTTAATAATACGAAATACAACTTTTTTTTTCGTTCTATATTCTATTACATTTACATTTTCCATTTTCCATTTTCATTCTATATTACATTTGAAAAATATATATTTATTATTATCGTGTATACATTATTCTAGTACATTTCGCAAATAGACGATATGATAATTCTCATACTAGTACCCGCGCTGTTCTAATGGTAACGTGCCGGCCTTACACCCGGGCGGCTCGGGATCGCATCTGCACGCGGACAAGAATTTTTCAGAAAATAAAAATACAATATTTCGCCTATTTATTCTAAATTTCAATTTAATTGACATTAAATACCGCCAGTTAGTGTTATAATACAAAGCCGAGCGTGAAACGGTTGCCGAGCGAGTATAGCATAGACCGGCAGAGACGCGTTAACTATATCTCTCTCGCTCCCTTAGTCGACTCTACTCGAGCCGACTTTACCCGAACGAGCGTTACATTCCGAGCGTGACGGCTCAGTCTCGTTCAGTGCCCAACAATCAATGCATCAACGCGCCCAAGTTTTCACTTCAAAAACAAGTTGTGTTTTACGAGTACTATTTGTTGCCCTAAAATATTCGAATTTCCTTATTAAATTTTCAATAACTATAACAGATGGTGTTAAATTTCTTCCGAAATTCTTCTTGCAGTTCTAGCAAAACATTTCCTATTTTGGTAACGAGTTTTCACAGTAAATATGCTTTCTTCAATGGACGGTTGCTGCATGACGACCAAACCAGAGCTAATCGCTAACTTTTTACTTGACATTTGCCACTTTAGAAAAACTGTCAATGAAGGTTGCAATGAATAGCGTCAAATTTCAAACGGAAAGTCGAGTTTGGACACCATTGTAAGGGGTGTTCTAAAATAACAATAGTTTACCTAATTTTCCAAGGTTAATGCAGTATACCGTATGTGTCAATTTTCGTTAGGTATAGGGATTCAATGTTTACGTGCGATTTATACGTATACAAATAATATGTGGCAACGTGTGTCACCCCTACTCTCCGTCACCAATCCCGGCAACAATCGACATTACAACGATTTTCTCCGATCTTCCCACTAGATTTTACATTCAATCTTTAGCTGCGAACACGTTGCGATCTAGTCTGCCATAAAAGCAGTCTTATTACTGGAACGGGAAACATCAAATGGCCGCCGCGATCTCCCGATCTACTAGTTTATTATTATTTTCAGAATTCTTTTTTATTTACCTTATTTTTAATTTTATTAGAATTACGCTTTTGTGTGTGTCATGCAGCGTGAACGCAGCTTAATAATTCTCTGCATTTACTGAAAGGAAAAAGAAAAACAAATCCTTGCAACGCGTAAATATTATTACTGAACGCATTACAAACACCCAAGCCAATGGTCCAACAGTTACTGCTATAACTTGAGCTTGTATCGGTCGCGCTCGCATTGGAAAGGAAAGTAGGGCTGCCATGTTGTCACGTATTGCATGAATTAATCGCCTATGGCTAATGAAAATTGACACATGCTGTATATGTTTCTTGTTTTGTACCTGTAATGTAGTAAGGCCGATTATGCCTTTATGAGTAAAGACATTTCGAAGCGGGATTTTCCTTATGATAGCTGTTAGGAGCACATTTTAAAAATGTTTTGTATTATACAGAGTGGAAGATCCTATATGCATTTTTGAATTCCCCGTATAATTTTTAGTCAAAAAGTTATAAGATAGTATAGGCCTAAAGTGTAAAGTTTTTGACTTATTCCCATTTTTCTGAAAAATTCAGTGTTTATATAAAATTATATTTCTCGAAAACGACGTATTAGATGGACAAAATTTTTTGCAGTATTGTTTACAATAAGAGGTCCTAATAGAAGCATGTTCTATTTTTTTACAGTTACTAACTGCATGTGCAAATAATTGGATTAAAATTAGATGACATGTTTTTGTATAAAAGTCAATTTTTTTAAATGGGACATCCTATATATCAGTTTATTTTTGAATTGTTTATTAAATTTCATGTCAGAAACATGTAAAATGATAATACTTTAAAAGTGACTATTATAGAGTTATTGTCGTTTTTTGATATGCTTTTGTTAGTTTTTGTAAAAAAGTAAATTTTTTTCAAACGGAACACCCTGTATATTATTTTGTTTTTGAATTTCTTATTAAATTTCACATCAAAAACATGTAAGACGTTAATACTTTAAAAGTGACTATTACTGAGCTATTGTCTCTTTTTGATATAATTTTGTCAGTACTACACTATATTAATTAAACCACAAAACTGACAAAATTATATCAAAAAGAGACAATAGCTCAGTAATAGTCCCCTTTAAAGTATTAACGTCTTACTTGTTTTCGATGTGAAATTTAATAAGATATTCAAAAATGAAATAATATACAGAGTGTTCCATATGAAAACATTGACTTTTTTGCAAAAACTAACAAAAGCATATCAAAAAACGACAGTAGCTCAGTAATAGTCACATTTAAAGTATTAACGTCTTACATGGTTTTGATATGAAATTTAATAAACAATTCAAAAATGAACTGATATACAGGGTGTTCTATTAAAAAAAAATGACTTTTATTCAAAAACGTGTCATCTAATTTTAATCCAGTTTCCAGCACATGCAGTTAGTAACTGTAAATAAATAAAACATGCTTCTATTAGGACCTCTTATTGTAAACAATATTGCAAAAAAATGTGTCCATCTAATACGTCGTTTTCGAGAAATATAATTTTATACAAATATTGAATTTTTCAGAAAAATGGGAATAAGTCAAAAACTTTACACTTTAGGCCTATACTATCTTATTACTTTTTGACTAAAAATTATACGGGAAATACAAAAATGGAATAATATATAGGCTGTTCCATTTAAAAAACTATAACTATGGTTAGCCACCAAGTTATGGAACACTCTGTATAATACAAAATATTGTTAAAATGTGCTCCTAATGAACAGCTATCACAAGGAAAAAAAGCGCTTCGAAATATCTTTACTCATAAAGGCATAATCGGCCTTACCCGCTTAGATGACTCACCCTGTATATTCCTATGAAACTACATAATATATAAATTATATAACAAAGTAGAAATATATTTAAAAGGACCATAACTGCAGGGACCCTTTAAAGCACTGCACCATTTGGTCTAGGATGTAGGAAAAAACCCACAGTAACATACAATTATGCCTCTTTGACCAATAATATCAAACATGACTTTATCTTCGTACTCTCTTGCAATAGAGAATGTTACTGTTGTTGCATATTCTGCGCCTCTATTATATTGGATTTTTATTGACACACAACAGAAACAAAATTATTACTTCTGTGTTATTGTTATCCTAATTATTATACAAAATTTCAGAAAGATTACATTGATTTTGGTGAATGCGCCGGGTATAAACGTTTTATTTTACCATACACGAAAACTACGAGTATTATTATTCATGGAATAACTCTATCGTTATAAATACGCCATTAAAAATGATAAATCTCTGACATTTTGCGATATTTATATATTGCAAGTACTTTGCTTTCTTTGGAAGTATAAATTGGAATTTTATAGTGGCTCCAGTTTTAACTACTATAATAGAAATTTTAATTACTTTTTTCCGTCTTAATAGATCCATTCTCTGTTAGTAGAGCTCGATTTAAATCACATAGTAAATTACCACTGAATATTAAAAATGGTGGTAGTTTGACGAGAAAAATTAAAACTTCTATCAACTGCAATCCAGAGGAATTTTCTGATGAATTTTAATTTAGAGGAAAGGGCCGATGTTTTACTAACAAATAGAGTTAGGAGCAATATATTTTTCAGTAAAATCTTTGATAATAATTATAAGTATATTAAAAATAACAAAATAATATACATGCTGTTCATTAAATGTATTGCTTATTTTTAAACTGTTTTCAATCAATTAAAATCACTATTGCTATTTTCTATTAAAAGAAAAAAAAACGTTTAAAAAATTCCACCTTTTTTTTATCTTAATCAAAAAAATAAGTATTAGAAGGAATTCTTTTCTCTTTTCATTTTTCTTTTCTGATAAAGCTGCGCAACACAACCCAGTTATGTTATAATTTGCATACTTCAGCTATGTAAAACAGTGAATTGTAATTATTTAATAGGTGTGTACTCAGGTAGAAAAGACATTACGGCCATTTGTTACATCCACACTTTAAAATTCTCTCTGTAACCTAGACATAGTCGAATTAGAAAGTGAGAAATTGTCTTGGGTATCAGAACAGTGGTCGTGTTATATTCATTCATCTTAGCCGGCTTTGATTTAATATTCATGCGCAAATGGAAATGGCATTTTAATGAGACGCCCAAAAAACGGTCTTTAGTTATGGTAATGAGGTGATATTGCCATGAAATATTTAAGAGTATTGTAGTACATGGTAATAAATACATGTATACAATGTGACTTAAAATTGTATTACAGTCATTTTATTTTTCTTTTCCGCAGTTGTCATTTGCGTTTCACTATTTGTCAATTAACTTTCCAATTAATTTATAGTAGTTGGCTTGCTTTATCAGATAAATTCCGTTTCTGTCAAATGGTTTTCCTTAATTTTGCTACACATGCATAAATATTTGCATCATTACAATGGAAAATAATAAAAATAATTGTCAGAGAGGGAATAATAATAAGATGAGCAATGAAATACGCAAATTAATCATTAATTCTTTGAATAACGGTGTTACGGTAAAGAATGTTGGACAGCAGTCTGGAGCTTTTCCGGATACAGTTAGAACAATTTATGCACCATAAAGAAGAACTAATAATACTGCAAAAGTAAGAGCATCGGCAACAAAAATTATTAAATGCTCAAAAAAAAAAACAAATACTTGACTGGGTTGACCTGGATTGTTCTTTAACCCACCAGTTGGGAAGAAATATGCTTAAACCAATTGGCACATCTTCAATAAATATCACTATCTATGATTAATAGAACATTTAAGAACTTTCATTATTGTGTTAAAAAAGTGCCATCTTTTCCTGAAAGATTAAATACCTACACCGGACATTATTCAAGCTCGCTTTGATTACACAGTACACTATTACAGAATGATGTTGGAAAGAGAAAAAAACGTTATTCATTGACGAATACGAAATACAAATATATTCTCGCGATTTATGCGGAAGATCAGTGACAAAATTCCAGAGCATCAAAAATAAAATTTGTTTCAAATTCAAAGTATGCCCTTTAATTTACTGCACTTTTCTGAATTTCTCACAACGTTAATTCAACATTTACATAATGACGATGTAGAAGGGCTCATATTGTTATGGACAATGAAGATTCCATAGAAGTGAGGTCATGGTCATTTTCAAGTGTTTCTTCCTGCTTATAGCCCTTTTTGAATCTAATAGAAGAGTTATTCAACCAGCAGAAAATAAAAAGAACACAGCCAAGTTTAAAACAATTTTTATAACCAACTACTGGAACAAACATACTCGAACAATATGAAATAACAACATTTGAGCATATATGGTCAAAATTAACAAAGCATCTCTTGGGAATAAAAACAGTACAAGTACAGGACCTGTTCCTCTAGTCACTTGATACCGCTTCGTATTTTAAACAAAATGGCTATGTCGGATGAAAATTCAAATTTTGGATTTGCACTGTTCTTAATCTCACCGATTCAATTAGATTTCTACGTTTTTCGTTTCGCAATTTAATTTACTCTATAACCGTTTCTTTTAAAACTTTTTCCGAATATTTTTTGGCATGTATTATTAAAATAATATATGCCAAAAAATTTACCGACAAAACCAATTGCAAATATCTGATGATGGTTTCTATCAAGACCAAAACGTCACTAGTAAGAAATAGCCTTTTTGCCTAATTTTAATAAACCCTAATTCCGCCATACTGACTTTTGTACGAATTTCTTTTTAATTTAATGTTTTAAAATATTTCTACAATGTCCTATATTCATCTCCTTTCAAATATTCAAAACAAATTGTACTAAATATACAGGGTGGAGCACCTCATTCCCGTCGGTTTATATACGAAAAGTGGTAATATGTTTTATTTTTATTTTTGTTAAAGGTTGTGTAGGTTCATTAGGGGCACGTTTTAAAATTATTTTGAAATATACAGAGTGATCCAAAACAATTTGGCACACCAAAGTTATTTATGAAAATTTAAATGGAACACCCTGTATATTATGGGATATTTTGATGCTATAGGCTAAATTAAGGCCACTTACTGTTATCTTCCCTATACCTAACTCAACCTCTTTTCGAGATATTTCACTATTTTTGAAAATGTAGATCAAAATTTCAGAGACATTGCTGTCTTCCATATTTGAGCGAATTATTTTAAATTGTATTTAATGTATACTCAAAGCATTAGACTCTACAATAAGCTAAAGTTGATATCTAAAAATTATACAGTGTATTTAAAAACTACATTTGTGTTTTGACTAACATTAAAGGCAAATAACTTTCTTATTTTAAATGGAACACTCTGTATTTATTGCCATATTTAGATTCTAATTTTAAGTGTTTTTAAAACTGTATTAGGGTTTCCTATACCTATCTCTTATAGTTATTTGGTAATTTAGGATTTTCAATTTCAAACACTAATTTCTTGCAAAATATTTTTCAAAATGCTAATATTTATTAACCGATCGGGTTGATTGGTTTTGTTTCACATTAATTAAAAGGCGTCATAACTATAAAATACACATACTTTATTAAACAAACAACAAACTTAAATTGTAAAAGAAAACTAATGTTTTAACAAGTGCTCGAAATGATGTCCATCTATTTCAATGCATAATCGAATTCTCGCTTGAAAGGACTGTTTAACTCTTGTTAAAATATTTTGTGTTATAGAACGAAACGCTATTCTTATTTGATCTCTCATATCGTCGGGTGTGGTTGGTGGTGTATCATAAATGATATTTTTGACATATCCCCATAAGAAAAAATCGGGACTCGTTAAGTCTGGGGATCTTGCTGGCCAATTCTGTGGACCGCTGTAACCACATCCTTTGACGAATTTTAGGTGGTATATTTTCCAAAAGTACAAGCAAATTGTCTCTTGAAAATCGAAGAAACATGGCGCCGTTTAAGTGACCATCAAAAAAGAACGGACCTACCACTTGCGTTCCAATTATTCCACCCCATACATTGACACACCATCTGTGTTGCCTATCAATAGTTCTAAAAAAATGGGGCTTTTCGTCACTGTGGTAATGAAAATTATGTTTATTAACTAATCCGTTATTGTAAAATGATGACTCATCCGAAAAAAGTACAAAATCGAAGAAATTTTCATCTTCACTAAACTTTTCTAAAACCTATAAACAAAATACGAGTCGTCTATCGTAATCTACTTCCAAAAGTGTTTGGTGTAATTGAATACGATACGGGAAGAAGTTATGCCTTTCGATAGTTCTTCCGACGATCCGTCTGCTTATTCCACTGGCTTCACATACTTTTCGCTGACTTGTATGCGGATTTTCTGCCAGAGATCCGATAACAACAAAATCATTTTCTTTATTTCTCGTAATTGGTCTTTGCCTTCTGGTTTCTGATAAGGCACACTTCCTGTTCTTCGGAAAACTTGCAATAAATTTTCTAATGACCGCCTGTTAGAATGACGCCTGTTAGGATATTTTTGAGCATAAACTCGTGCTGCTAGAAGCAATTTTCGCCACACTCTCCGATTACTAAAATCATATCCACATTTTCGTTTTCAGAGTAGGTTCTCATTTTCAATAATTAAAATTATTTAAACGACGTCGAATAGCGTTGATGTCTTAACTAATATGTACTGTCACTGTCAAATAATTTATCTGTTTGAAGTATTTATAACAGCGGCAAGGCCTACTTTTGGAAAAAATTGCAAGAAATTAGTGTTTGAAATTGAAAATCCTAAGTTACCAAAAAACTATAAGAGATAGGTATAGGAAACCCTAATACAGTTTTATAAACAATTAAAATTAGAATCTAAATATGGCAATAAATACAGGGTGTTCCATTTAAAATAAGAAAGTTATTTGCCTTCAATGTTAGTCAAAACACAAATGTAGTTTTTAAATACCCTGTATAATTTTTAGATATCAACTTTAGCTTATCTTAGAGTCTAATGCTTTGAGTATACATTAAATACAATTTAAAATAATTCGCTCAAACATGGAAGACAGCAATGTCTCTGAAATTTTGATCTACATTTTCAAAAATAGTGAAATATCTCGAAAAGAGATTGAGGTAGGTATAGGGAATATAACAGTAAGTGGCCTTAATTTAGCCTGTAGCATCAAAATATCCCATAATATACAGGGTGTTCCATTTAAATTTTCATAACTTTGGTGTGCCAAATTTTTTTGGATCACTCTGTATACTTCAAAATAATTTTAAAACGTGCCCCTAATGAACCTACACAACCTTTAATAAAAATAAAAATAAAACATATTACCGCTTTTCGTATATAAACCGACGGAGATGAGGTGCCCCAGCCTGTATAGTTATGTTAAATGTTGTAGTTTTCATACTCTGATATAACATAGCTCTCATTATATTTGAGACTCTTGTCCCTAAGTGTATTACTGACTACTTTTTTAAAAATAACCTTTTCTGTGGAACAAGATGGTTACATACCAGGAAGGGATATTGAAACTGTTCTGTGTCAATATGCTCACAGGATTTTGTCAATTCCTAAGGAGCGCGGTTTGGCATGTCGTCTGTTTTTCGACTTGTCAATGGCGATTCATTGCATTGATTTTCAATATTACTGGAGAAGCTAAATTCTTACGGTATACGCGGAGTAGCAATAACTATACTTCATTCACTGAACGTATAGAGTAATCACGAGCTGTCCACGACTGTAACCCCTGCACAGCTCAATTTACAATAGAGTACTATAATTAAAAATAAAATGTATATAAATTTTTGATTATATGCTTAAATTTTAGAAAACAACTACTTATTAACTTAAATAAAATACTGAACCAATATAAATTTACATAAAATACATGTGTTTTGTTTTTTAGATAGCTAAGATATGTAAATCTCAAACATAACCTATATCAAAAAAGCATTCGTAAATGGCTTGAAATTCATCACTTCGTAAGTGCATAAATATTTTTTTTTCATATATTAGAAAATTCTAATAAAACTTTGTGAAATACCTATAGCCAAGTGTGTTATTCTCGACAATTAAATTAAGGATAAATATTAATTGATTCAACAAAAAATACACAAAAGCGTATTTTGTAACAATTTAAGATAGATTTAATATGTATTTGTCAAATTAAACATATAAGTATTTAAAAATGAAACAAATATATTAAAGACTTTATTGGAATGTGTATAAAATATAAATTACAAGTTAAAACAGGGCATCGGTAGTTATTTTATTGTGAATTTATAAGGAATTGTATACATGTTTAAATATAGTACATGATAAACATAAAATGCAAAACACAATATACTTTATTTTTAAAAAATATATAAAAGAAAAAGCAAAAGAAACTAGGAATGTACTCAAATATTTTAAACTTTTTCTGCGTTGTCAACTAAAAAAATACTCTTGCATATCAGTGTCTTTAAAAAGATTGAGAATAATAATAACAATAACTTAAACAAATACAAGCAGCGCAAGCACAAAAAACAATACAAAATACTAAAGCAAAAAGTATACATATATTTCAAATTAGCAGACAATGTCAGTCACAACCATGTGGCAAAATCACAGAGAGTTGATGATTTATATCGTGTGTTGTAGGATTTGTATGTAGCTATAAGAACCAATAGAAAGGCAGTATTAAAAATCACGTGCTGTTCACGCGTTTTTTTTTACTCTATTCGTTCAGTGAATGAAGTATAGAATGTTACTTAAGTAATGTTAAGTAAGTTATTACGCAATCGGATGAAACTACTGTGACTACGGATGTCCCACAAGATAGTGTTCTTGGGCCACTAATATTTATAATTTTTATGAATGATATCCGATCTGTTGTATCTGATTCTAATAACAGCATCATTGCTTATGCAGATGACACCAACTTGAGATAAGGACTTGCATGAAATTCATCAGGAGAGCTTGAAATACTACAATAGATTGCGTGCAAGACTGGTTTGCAGCAAATAAGCTCATTTTTAGTGAAGGAAAAACTGCATATAGAATATTTAGATGTTCGAATGGTATGCCAGCCTTGTAAGACATTATTTTGAATAGTTTGTCTCGTTGCACAAAGTTCTTGGGAATCTGGATGTATGAACACTTAAAATGGAGTATCCACACCACACACACAAAATTTGTGAGGTACTAGTGAGGGTATGTTACGCTCTGCTCATATTAGCTCAGACACTGTATGAAAATATCAAGTTATCGGTGTATTTCAGCTCCTTTTATTCAAGAATACGGTTTGGAATTATTTGGTGGGGTTATTCATCGGATATGACTAAGATTTTTACAATTCACAATTCTGTTTGGAAAGCGCTACTTTGACACTTGCCGAAATTTGTTCAGGACTAGAAAATTACTGACTGTATATGGTATATACATCTATGAATGTTTGTTGTTTGTATATAAAAACAGAATGTTTTGCAGTGTTTCCGAATTCCACCACGCTATGGCACAAGAAACAAAAATAATTATAGATTACCTCAACATCGTTTAGTGGTACCGGAAAGGAACCTTGCTTACGCCGGTATGTTATTCTTTAACAAATTACCAAATTATATGACTCTGGGCAATATCAATGAGTTTAAAAGAAAAGTGTTTTCCTATACAGGGTGGCTCACCGGGAAATGAATCGATCGATTGCGGAAAAACTATAGCTAGGAATAATCTAAATTTTGACACTATACTAAAGTCGATGTGGGCCATTCACCTAAAATATTTTCAAGATGGCGGTACTTCGGGCTATGCCGGAAGTAGGCACCAACTTCCTAATTTTAAATAGAATACCTTATATGTTGTCAGGTTTTGAGATTCGACGTGAAATTCTAAATATATTTCATGTATAATGTCATATAACTAAGTGTAACACTTTTTGACTTATTGAAATTCTTATGTTAAATTAGACGTTTGCAGGCAGAAAATCATTAGCACTTTTTCCATATAAAGATGAATTTATTATTTAATTTGAAGTAAATTCTCTCAAATAGATGGTCGAATTAAATACTATTCGTATAAAATTGTTACAATTATTAGTACAGAGTGTGCGAATTATACGCCTGAAAACGAATTTTGAAAAATTGCCAAATGACAATATTTTTAATTGGGAAGCGGCAACTTTTATAATTTTATCTTATTCTGCATTAAAAATAAAATATGTCTATTATAAAAATTGGTAGTTTTCGAAATATTGGCAAGTTAGTGTTTTTATCTTCTACAATACATACTGTTTGCATTAGTTCTTTTTTCATTAGTTAGCCCGTAACCTCCGTGATATAGAGGCCTGGAACAAAGCTTGTGTCACGTGATCTGACGTCACGAATGCCGTCTGTCGAGCATTACAGTTTAGATTTGCCGTGGTCGCACATGTCAATCGCGTGAACTAGATTTCGCAAGTTTTTCTTTCAAAAACCCTCATAAAGAACTTCAAATAAGTTAAAGTGATAAGTTAAAGGTGTAGAATTTCAGATTTACCTGATTTATGTGCAGATAATTTGTAAAATCAGTGAAAAGAGAGTGTTTCTCAATTGTGGAGTGCCGAGTTTGTGGGTTAGCAAATATGGCCGCTGGTAAATTTTGTATGTGAACGTTGTTTTATTACTTATAAATAACTTTCGGGTGGTGTCGTTTATAATATGGTTGTGTCGTTTATATAAAATAATTAGTTAATCAAGAACGCCAACAGTTTGACTAGATACCTGAGTGAATCTTGTTCATTTAATTAAAAATGCCTGATAAATGCTGCGTACCTAATTGCACAAGCAATTACGATAGTACCCATACGTATGTGTCCGTCTTTTCTTTTCCAAAAGATGAAGAGTTGAAAAAAACGTGGATTAAATGCATTCATAGAGAGTCATTTAATCCAACAAAACATTCAGTAGTATGTATTAAACATTTCTCAGAGTCATCGGTTATAACAATTGATAAAATAACCAGAAACGATGGATTATCTGAAAACGTCTCTTCTTTTTCAGATATATTAAATAATTCATTTGACATTGCACTGAATGCTTCTGTATTATCATCTTTGTTCTATATTGCCGGATACTGTGCACATTCACTAATTAAGTTTGTTAATGGTTGTGACAATTGTTTAACATCCATTACTACCAATTCAGATTTTGTTATAAATTTTACCAATTGTGGTGAAAATGACTCTGCAGATATTAGCAAATATTTGAAAAATTTAACAAGAGGAGCTCTAAAACAACCATCTGAATTATTCTTTGAAGTCTCTATTCAGGCGTATCAGATATTTAGTGAGCTTATTTCAGATAAATATGAAACTGAATTTCTAAAAACAGGTAAACAAAGGATTATTTTACGGGAATTGACAATGTTAAAATTGGAAAAATATGTAGAAGAAATCAATGAGAAATGTATTTTATGCAGCAAAACGTTGAAGTCGATATTGTTAAAAAATAGTCATGTTCTTGCCAATATATTTCTTAATAACTATTCAAAAATAATCAACGACAAAATTAACACCCAAAACATGGATCTATCCAAGAGAAAACTGATTAAATTTAATAGTTAAGTAGTTATAAAACACATTAACGCATGGAGATAGGGCCGGCTTTCGTGACGTCACGATTGCTTGTTCGCGGCCTGTACTTTCTCGTAGGTTACGGTTAGCCATGAGAGTGTTTACAAAATTATAAATTGTCATTTGTTGAAGAAAAGTCATTTACCTTATCATAATTCCAATAAGTCATGCCGGGGCGCTTAAATTATATAAACGATGATTATTTAAATTTATTTATTATTTATGGGAAATGTAATAAAGTTATGTCAAGAACATGTGATACATTTACATTACATTATTATCGTTATTAATAACTGGTTTATTTCCCTGAATCTTTGCCCTCACCCATCAAAAGTTTCTGAAGTTTCCTATAATACGTTTAACGGTATTGGTAGATGGTTTCCGTTTTTGCAGATATCGAGTTGCAAATGTATCACATGTTCTTGACATAACTTTATTACATTCCCCATAAATAACATAGGCCTACAGTGATTTTGATGTTTGAAAGCTGTTTGCTAATTTGTATATGTTTGGGGGCCCTTATTCCAAAAATCGCCATATTTTTCCTCTATCACGTACATTTCTTTTATAGCGCTCTATGTCTTAAACATGCTATTTTATTAATATACATACCTATGACATGAATATGTGTGTTCCATGTTAGGCATGATTTTTAAATGAATTGATTTTTATGAAATTAAATGTGATTTGGCAACACTGGTTAATATTAGATTTCTCAGCAAAGCATCAGCGTCGGCGCAGAAGCATCAATACAACGTCGAAACCTGCTTATGTGCTGTTTGGTTGTGTTAATCGTCGTGCTACTGTGTCCGTGGTTGTTGTCTTCGTTGTTGCGTATTTTTAGTGTTCTGGAACGTATAGATATGGAAAGAAGACATTGTGTGAACAATCCGAATAACTTTTATTATATCTGTGGTAGTTATGTCGTAGTAAAGCAGAGGCAAACTATAACTTCTTTTGTGAAAATGTATACCACGCTTATTTTGGTGTAAAAATTGGCGACCAAGACAAGTCCTGGGCTCCTCATACTGTTTGTTCTGTTTGCGTTGAAGCATTAAGAAACTGGCAAAAAGGTAGGAAAATGATTAAGCTTTGGTGTTCCTATGGTATGGCGAGAGCCTAGAAATCACAGTGATGATTGTTATTTTTGTTCATGTATTGTTCAAGGATTCAGCAGAAAAAATAAGAAACAAATTGTGTATCCCAATCTTGACTCTGCTATTCGACCAGTTCCTCATGGACCAGATATACCGGTACCTACCGCCCCAAAAGCACTAGAAAACGTCATATCGTCAGAATCAGAGGAATCTAATTTCGACCCAGATGACTCAGATTTCACACCAGATTTCAGAGAGCCCGAAGTGTTTAACCAGAGCGAACTAAATGATTTAATTAGAGATTTGCACCTTCCAAAGGATGCATCCGAATTGTTAGCTTCCAGGCTTCGTGAGAAGCATTTACTGGCACCTAACGTCACATCAAGCTTTTACCGGGATCACGAAAAAGAGTTATGTCAATATTTTACTCAAGACGGGCTAGTGTATTGCAACAATATTCCTGACTTAATTTCAAAATTAGGAAATGTGCCGTATGTAAAAGAAGAGTGGCGCCTGTTTATTGACTCAAGTAAGCGTAGTTTAAAAGGCGTTTTATTGCACAATGGTAACGAACTGGCCTCGGTTCCCGTTGCCCATTCGGTACATTTAAAGGAAACGTATGAAAATTTAGAACTTCTTTTAAAGAAAATAAACTACCAAGAACATCAGTGGATGCTTTGTGGTGACCTTAAAGTGCTGTGCATGCTACTAGGACAACAAGGAGGTTATAGAAAATTTCCATGCTTTATTTGTGAGTGGGATAGTCGAGTAAGAGATAGACATTGGACTCAAATAGAATGGCCCTCTAGAACAAGCTTTACACCTGGTAGCAAAAATATTTTAAGAGATAGCTTAGGTGACCCCAAAAAAGTTTCACTGCCTCCTCTTCATCTCAAACTTGGCTTGATGAAGCAATTTGTTAAAGCCCTAGACAAAAATGGACAGTGTTTCAAATTTTTGTGCGAGAAATTTCCAGCCTTATCCGATGCCCAGTTAAAAGAAGGCATTTTTGTTGGGCCGCAGATAAGAACATTATGCAAAGACAAGGATTTTCAAAACACGATGACCAATGTCGAGAAAAACGCCTGGGTTTCATTTAAAGAAGTAATTGATAAGTTTCTTTGGAACTCTAAGGACGAAAACTACTAAACTTTATTATTATTATTTAGCTGATCATATTTATTTAATTTATGTGTACACTGAAGGTGTATTATAATACACCTTCTTCTGGAATACATATCAAGTTACACGGCTAGCCTCAATTAAGGAGTAATGTAAATGAATGCTAGGTAATAGAAAAAGTGTAGGGCTCAACACAAACCCCCGAGACACGCTGTTATGAAATGAAGATCAGTCAGAAAATATAATTGGTCATTAGAATAAATTTACAAATGTATAAACTTTCTTACTTACTTAATTATTTAATTAACTGTTTGACTGTTGGTTAACATGCAAAGATAGCATATTTTGCTTATGAATTTCCAAGAACTTAGAATACCGTTACAAATGTATCGGTAACCAAGTGCCCCCACCTCCATTCTTTCCACATAAAATATCTTGTATTGTTCAAATTATTCAGCTTCTTTTTTAGACATTCGCCGTGTTATCTGTAGTCAAGCAAATTTTATGCTCCATCGTTACTCCCACAAAATGGAAAATTATAGTCATTCTACCATAAACAGCTCCCATATAAACAGAAATATAAACTTTCTTTACATGAAAATATCATATCCATAAATACCTACGTATACTGTTTATAGGTTATGTATATATGTGAATTACCGATACTTTCCATCCCTTGTAAAGCGCAAAAATTCGGTAGAGAAAATTCTAGCAATAACATAAAAGGCAGAGACAACACATTCGCTACACATTTCTCCTTTACATAACTGGGTTCTTCATCTGCAGGAAAGAAATTCAGATGCCATCTCGCACTCCCACCTATTCTCCGTCTCGATCCATGTTCCGCAAAGAAACCAGCAGGAAAACAAAATAATAAAAATCACACCGTTTTATTATTTTTATATAGGGGGAAAATTGCAACGTCTGCAAAAAATACTAAAAGCCCCTTTTTCCTTTCATATACGGGGAAACGCATAAAAGAATAAAAATGTATCAAGAGCGTCGTAAAATTCTTAAAATGGAAAATCCAATTTTACTCCGTTACCGATATACCACGGATATTGTTAATGCCGGGTTTACAGGGTGATTGGTGATATCGGTACTATCTGTAAATAACAGATCAGATTACAAACGCCAACAAAATTATTCTTTTTTTTTTTAGGTGCCGGTAAAATTACTACTAATTTTGGATATATTTGACGTGTAGATTTCAAAAATATCTTATACGTAGTATAAGGAAGTATTATGATGAAAATTTTCGACCTCGAGATTTTTGCAGATGTCCACGTTTTAAGGTCCGCTGATACCGAAAATGTGGTTTTCAAAAATGTCTCTCTCTCTGTGTGTCCGTGTGTGTGTGACCACGATAGCGGTCAAACCCAAGGTTTGTAGAGAACAGGTTGCGCCGTAACTTTTGACCAATGAGAGAACGCGGCGCGAAAATGTCATTCAGAGTACTTATTTAAATAATGTCTATATCATTTACACAGACGACTAATTTAGCACAAGCATCTAAGGTGTGAAGCACCTAATTCAATTCGTTCTTATGACTGACACTGTAAATGAATAAATTAAATTGGAAGAATAAAGTGATTACAATCATTCGTACCCCTTCCTCATCTTCTTGGCTAAATTTCTTGATGTCTCCTTATTTTGTCGTTTACTCATTTTCCCTTTTTTAAATATTTCATTAGTATTTCTACAACTTATTTTTGTTCTTTACTTTTAGCCCTTTGCACTCTTTTACTGGACAGTGCTTTTGATATAGATTCTAGCAATGAATGCAATGATGGTAGGGCTAAAAGTATTTTAGCCGTAGCTTTTAATTTTCTGGGCGTAGTACTCATGAGCTTCGCCTTTAAGCTATCCTTCTAATTATCACTGGTAAAATGTACACTGCAAATTTTTGACGTATTTGGATTCCATTTATCTTTTCTGTGACAACGCTTTATCTACTTATTTCTTACTTCTGCATTTTTAGGAATATTCAAAAACCTTCTTTTTTCTCTCGCTTTTTGGCTTTTATCATATTGATGTTGCAAATAGCAATACTGGATCCAGTTCCAGGCATCTAAATATTGAGAACTACGATATTATTTAAAAAGAACGTTATTACCTATTGTCAACTCACTTTGGCAGTTATTTCGTCTCTTGCCAATGTAAAAAAAACAGATAACCAAAAGGACTGATGCTTGTGGTTGCAATTAATTTTACTTGTTAACCACAACAGAGATATTTTAACTCACCCACTAATGAAGAGCATAACATTTAAAAATGGTTTAGGTAATCTAACAAGGTTAAAACTCTACGAAAATACGGATAAACTGACTTGAAAACACAAAGGCGCAAATGTAAACAAGCTTGTGTACTCTGAATGACGCGCAATATGGCGTCACCCCCTACTCACCTGCGTATGTACATAAATGATACAAAATCTGATTGGCCAACATGGAGTCAATATTACGCATTTTGTTATAATACTACCCCAAATACTTATCATAATTACACACCATTCGAATTAGTGTTCGGTAGAAAATCAAACATTCCTGAGTCGTTACTAGGCACACAAATTGATCCCCTGTATAATATTGATGCATATGAGCAAGAATTCAGATATAGAATGCAACTCGCACAGCGAAGGGCGAGAGAGCAACTCGAAAAATCAAAATTTGATCGTAAAACCTATTTAGATAGTAAAGCTAGTAAAATTGATTTGAAACCAGGTGATCTAGTTACAGTAACTAACGAGGCTCGACACAAATTCGATTCTTGGTACAATGGTCCTTTTGAAATTGTCAATACTCACGAGGTAAATTGTACAATTAAGGATAATAAGGGTAGACTTTCCACAGTACACAAAAATCGTGTACGCAAATATAATAATCAAGATTGTAAATAATAATTACTTAGATCTAAGATTTTATTGTTAGTTAAATAAGTTTAAAATAAGCAGTAAGGAATAACAGGTATGCATGTCTTACCTGAAAATCATATTTAATTACTTTTGAAAATAGAACACCCAGGTTCCTGTAAATGCCTCTTGCAAGTGGCCATAGCAAGGGTCATTCTCCTAAAAATGGGTGGTGTAACACTCAGTATAGTGTTATAAGTATTGTAAAACATTTAATAATACAAGTCAGCAGTTTGACTGAATGCGGAAGCTTACGACATGCATGCTTGCTATCCTAATATGGTAAAATGTATATAGTAATACGTAGATAGGAATCTAGGTTACCAATATCGCACATTCCTTTATTTTAGTCTATATATATATCTTGTACATATATTAACGGACACTTACAGTTACGATTATAATTAGATTTACGCAGTATCAAGTAAATAAAGACATATCGAACAATATGGTGTTATTAATTATATAAACGAACCAACAAAGTATTACACAGGGTATGTAAAGGAAAAAACATCGGTCACGCAGTTTGAAAAGAAGTTTTGCAGTACATGCAGCAATGTAATTCAATATGTAAATACAGCTCATAAATAAAAGTGAGGAATTTCTTTTATTGTTTGTTAAATGGTAATTCGGGAAATATTCTACTGATTAATATACCTTTTGAATTATAGTGTCCTGTCACGTAACAATATATTTGATTAACATCGATAAATTCGAAAATGTAGCCGATATACAGAGTGTTTCTTTTTTGAAAACAATGACTTTTCGACAAAAGTGAGTCGCATAAATTAAATTCGGTTTTCTGCACATCATATCAGTAATAATTGGTAAAACACTTACTATGAAGAAAACTACCAAAAATAGTATAAGTAAAAAAATATATATAAAAAACAATGAATTTTTTAAGAAAGACATACCGCCCTTTCTTATTTTTTTCTTTACTATAAATTGTACAGAGAATTCAAAAATTTAATAATATACAGCGTGATCCATTTAAGGAAATATAACTACGATTGGCCAAAAAATTTTGTAATATGCCGTATAATTCAAAATAAATTTAAAATATACTCACGCTGAGTCGTTATCATAAAAGAACCGCCTTGCAAAATTTTCAATCAGAAGGGCCACAATTTACTTTTGCCACTGAAATGACTTGCTCTGTATATGTATGCTGGTTTATGTAGACTATGTTTTAGAAATGTTTTATATTGCAAGTGTGCAGCTGTACAGTGTACGTCAAAAGTTTCATATTTCTTATTAATCAAGCCCGAACAAAAACAAAGTCACCGAAATTGTATTTTTCATACTCTGCCAATCAAACCATATTGCACCGCCACAAACTATATTATCCATTTTCATTTGACGAACTGTAAAAATTGCATTCAGGTATTTTTTTCCATAGACTGAATTTTTGCGAAAATTTAGATTAGTAGAAAGTGTAATTTGGGCTAATGGGGCAAAATTTCGTAAGCATGGAGTTAACACAATCGGCAAAATTGATGTTCTTGAGCTTGTGAAACTGTGCTCGGAGTTGGAACTGAATCACAATTCAGATAAATAATTTGATGTTTCGATTTTTTGAACGGCCTAAACTACTGGCATAATCATATCATGTCTGATTTATCTCCAATATTTTCAGCCAATTATAGAGGCTGAAAAGTTGAAACACTTGCAATGCATGACATACGTAATTTACCCTGTATATATCGTTAAACTAAAATATTTACGGAAACACAGCGTTAAGATTAATTTTAAATGTTACAATCAAAATAATACGCTCACCTAGTATCGGATGCCCTCTTGGTGTAGCTTGACCACCAAAGGTGAACACATGCGAATGATCTGCGGTTAGAACCAGTAACGTTTCTGTGGGATTGACTAAAGCAAGTGCTGCCAATAGAGCAGTTTCCAATGCTAGAGTCTCGTCGAGTGCTCTGTAGGCGTTGTTATAGTGATGAGCATGGTCTATCCTACCACCTGAAGCAAACATATATATATGATAAGAAACATTTATATCATTTAATTAAATATATAAAATATTGGCGTTGAAATGACGGTTTAGTATTAGCCTTGCACGATAGAAATCAATCCAAACAAGTGAATTTTGAACATATTCATTCTGTAGCCTCGCCCCACAAAATAAAATATAACACATTCTTCTAAAAATGAATGATAACATAATCATTGACAAAACAAACAAATATCCACATAAATCTTGATATCAAACTTAAATGGGTGTAACGGTTCAAAAATCACAGGCTTACTTACTTTTATTTTTAATTAACTATTATTTTTATTCATAGTTGAACTAGTGCACTTTTGACTAGTTTAAAAATTAGTAATATTATCTTTTGTATATTTTGGTATGGTAGCATCATCTATCGCTTAAGTACTTTCTCTTTTAAGTCGATAGGCTGTTGTTGTAGATATCTGTTGTAATTTAGATTCTTTAAATGGAATATTTTCTTGTGTTTTCTTTTCTTAATAATTTAGTAACAATTTAAATTGAAACCAAGTTTAATTAACTTAACTTCGTTAGAGTTTTCTTTTGATATTGTTCTTCATTACCGGCTTTTCATTTCGTTGGTTGTCATTTTGATACCTCGCCCAAGCAACACACTTACGTATAATATACGTATGATAAACGTTACCACGGTTGAAAATTGGTTTTGGTCTACAAAATAGACGTATTTATTATACGAAAATTCTATGGAGTGTTTATTAGTCGTCTAATAAATGATTATACTATTACAAGATTCATATTTGCTCCGTTGCAATACGTATTATAGTTGTCTTTATGAAACGGTTATTAGACGTCAATGGATAGCGCGTATTATATGTATATTTTTTAATATATTTACTCACTTCTAAATTAAACGCTTTATCTACGTAAAGTGTAAACATATTGTTTTAGATAATGAAAGACGTATATAAAACTATAAGGTTTTGCTCATTTTAATACGTACATATCGAGTATTTCTTAACACTATATAAAATACGTATATTTTCTGTTAATTTTTGAATAATATATATCCGTCTCTGCATAAACCGCTTTACTTCCGTAAATACTACATATTATTTTTAGGATACTAAAAACATATATAAATGTGTGTTTTTAATTCAAAATAATTATTAAACGATAATATAATTATTATTATTTGGTTACATCTACTTAGTAGCTAGAAATATCTTCTGCTGTTGTGCTATGCGGTGCACGGCGACAACGATACGGTACCTATAGGTTGTAGGTACACAGTTTCCTATCTATTTTTATTGTTTTTGTTTCCTTACCAGTAATTAGCAAAATAATAACATAGAGCTAATTACTTTTTAATGAACCTCATATTTTTAATTTCTGCCGTACGATATTGCAATATTTTATTACCGCCGTGATGAAGTTGTGACAAAAAACTACATTATAATATTACGTATGAAATGCATCTAATATTGGTATTTGGTATTTAGTAGACGTCTGGTTATGCATCAGCCGAACAGAAAAAAACGAAATTCACGGTCAGTATATTTATTGTAACACATTTAAGTGGACGTAGCGTTATAACAGTATAGGTAAGTGTTCTGGGTTATATTGTATATTGTTAATGTCCTGCCGCTATTTTATTGAACTATGCCGTTATTGTTTTAATATTCCAAATCTTGCCAATTTTATTATCGACGTTAGTACCTATACTTCATAAATCGATAAATTGTAACGACTAATTTAGAATATTTATGAAATTGTGTCTTGTCGAAACTTTAATAATTTATACCAGGAGTTTTCACAATATTATTCTTCTTCTCATTACCTTTTTAAACCAAATTTGAAAACGTAATATCTCTGTTTACAAAGTATATTAACGGTTTAACGATAACGGCTCATTTTTTACATATCTAAAAACATTAATAATTTTATTATTATGTCATTGTTGCAGATCTCCTTTTCAATCTATTTAATTTTACTTATATAGTCGTGTCGTGTCTTACATATCAGCTTTATTATGCCAAAAGCAGTTGAAGTCGAAGACATTTCCGTCGACAAGTCGGACAAAAATGTCAACAAACTTTACGAGATATCAGAGATTCAGCAAATTTAGGATACCATTTTATCTGGATTGATTCTTGGTAATTATTTAGTTTATTATTTTTCTACTATGCTTATTTTTAATTATATTGTAATCAATATAGCTTCTGTAGAACTGGAATTTGCGGGACGTGAACCAGTGGACGTGCAAGATTCAACAATTAAGAGTGCCATACAAGATTGGCTGAAACAATAAGAAAAGGGCTTCTCATATTATCTAAAATTTTGTTCTTGTTTTCATCAAAATTATATTACTACATATTTTTTTTAAGTACGTGATGTGTTAATAAATATTATTAGTATGATTTCATATTACAAAAGTCTTTAAACTTTAATTTACTTTTTTAAATGTTATACTCCCCATGCGCACCTATATTCTTCAACTACGTATATGTTTATTATATCTGTACCTTCGCAGGACAAAATTATTTTTATTTGTCATGTATCAAGGTAAGTATACTACGAGTCTAAAATAACGTATAATAAGCAAATAATGTATTCATATATAAAATATTACGATATCCTAAAATAAAACGTACATCATGTACATATAACAACCGAATTATATATACATATAGAAAATATCTACGAAATCCTTAAATAAAACGTATATCATATACGAATATTTTAATGTTGACTGTAACGTATAAAAAAGGACTAATTTATCGGAATAAATATAAACTCTCTGATACGAATAAAAACAGAATACATATTAATATGAAATAGACGTCGAATCGCCGGACATTTCTTCGAAGGTTTTACGTATTTCATCGTTGAACATAAAACGTAGAGTTTCGCAATTATATAAACGTTGAATATTCGTAAGTGTGTTGCTTGGGCGGGTACATGTCATATGATCATTTCTGTTTTTGACCTTAATGAAGTAACATCGTGTGTTTTAATCGTGAACCATCATTCAATAATTTTGCTAATTGCGGACTATTTGTGTGATTGGTTTCTTTATGGAGAAGATTTACTATAAGATTAGTATTTGTTCGTGAAGCAATCTTTCTATTTGACGACATTTTGGTCGGATTTAAATGTGATTTAAAGTCACATGGTGTTATCCTATGGTATATGACATAATATTGATGTTTATTCGCATGCACTTTGGAAGAATATAAGGATATAAGTCAGAGAAAACTTGAGACGTTAAATTGTGAAATGTAATTGTAATCGTGTGACATAGGACCACAATTGTATGTGGGAATTGTCTATTAAGCCCTCTGGATTCATATGATAATTGACGAAAAAATGAGAAAATTTTGTACGCTTACGCTTACGTTTATTGCAATAGGTTTCAGTACAAAACTAATTTGTAAGTATTTTTTAAGTTTTGTTATCAAGATAGTGTAGCTTTAGCGTCAAATTTCTCTGGCCTATCTCAGCCAATAAGTATGTGTTTGATTCAATTTTGTTATCGATTATTGTGTCCATTTTACAATTTTAATCATGACTTGCCAGTGCAAGTATGGAAATTTTCGATGATATGCTAAAATTCGTAAAGAAATGTAAACAGAAACCATATCGTTTAAGACATACTTTATTTCTCATCTCACAACTGTTCCCGCAAATATTTGCTACAGAAAAAAAGTAAACGAAACGCCCCCACGTATATCCACGCAAATATTTACGTTTAAATAAACAAACAAACAGGCCGACTTCGCTCCCTATACTTTCCCAGGGAAATCGAGCTTAAAATTATTCGCGTACACCATTCTTCTGAGTTTAAATTTCCAGTCAATTGACATGCGTTTGCCGAAACATTAAGCGTCGAGACCATTTGTCTTTGAGAAAGTTGTTCTCGTACGTCGCCACTGCTTCCCCACTCCCGACCATTTTAACGTCTTCTATTTCTTCTTCCTCTTCTTTACCCCGCTACCCGCGAACTTCAAGTATATCCGAGCGATTTCTATTTGGAAAGATAAGACGATGAGGAAGAGGAAGTGTTTGCGAGGATATAAGGAATCCGTCAACTCGCTGATACCACTGCTGGAACAAACTTGACGAAGTCAAGTAATGTTAACTATGTAGTCGAAAGGAAAGTTTTAGATCGAGTGATGGAAGTTCGAAATGTTTCGGTATTGACTCTGGGAGATGTATGAATTTCTAGTGCCAAATATTTGAGATAATTTCCTAGTTTGCCCGCCCCCCTCCTAAAAAAAGGACGAGGGCAAATGAGGGAAGGTAAATAGCTAATTTGGATGTAAACTGAGTCAAAGCGCAGCTGTTCTGGAAATTCATGACTTACCGTTTGTTTAACTAATGTATTAGGTATTGCAGTGTTAAGTTTTTGGCATTTTGATAGTATACATACTGTCGAAACAATAATACACAACTTACATTATTAACAATTTTATTGTGTACTGATAACAAGTAACGGTATGACTACGATTATAACAATTAAGAATCACTATACTAACTTACCTCTACTATTTATACCTACTGAGCTTAATCTAGTTACGTTATTTACTAAATATATTGTGCTAGTGTGGAGTCCTACCATCAATATTTATATATCGTTATTATATGAGTTCATGAGTCAGTATTCAGTTAATGATAGAAAATTGAGAAAATTTAAGAAATGGAATAGTATTACCGAGTATAATATTTATTGTACTAATTTTTATAGTTACATAAAGTCCATAGATGTTGTATATAGTTTATTGGATAAGGTCCATTGTTCATCAAATGATACCAGTTTCTGAAAAATAGAGATTTTAAAATTAATTGAGAATTTTGATGTATTATATTATTGTTAAAACTTGTTCAATTGACTTTTATGATAAGAAAAGGTATTAAGAGGTTAATTTTAATAAAATGAATCGTTAAAATTGATTAAAAATCTCCCGCCTAAATTCAAATATGAGAACTGTCAGTGGCTGACAATTTTGACATTTGAAGAATTTTTAATTATGAATAAGTAAAAAAATATTGGAAATACACATACCTAACTATTGCTAAATTTATGGAGAAAATTATAGAAATATAAGTAATGATATATGGAAAAGTATTTAAGAAAAGTAAACAGATATAGAATTTATATTGATTATAATAATCGGTTGTTCAATGGTAATTGGTTAATTTAAAATTTTGCAATATCACTAAGGATATGAAAATAAATAAAAAAAGAATTCTAAAATTATTTTAGAAGAATAGCGTATGTGAAATCGGTATTACTAGTTTATTAGCCGATATTACATAAATGAAGGCATATTAAAAGCTAATGTGTATTAGAATATAGTATTCTAATATTTTTAAGCTATAATTCAAGTGAGAAATAAAAGTATTAGTATATTTAATAACAAATACGATCAGCTAACAAGCTATAGTGAAAGAAGATTTAAGTAAATTAAACTGTAAATAATAATAGAAGATACACGAACGAGAATTTAAAGAAACAAATTTAATTTCCAACACATCCATTTTTGAAGGATAAATTGATTCCGGTAGCGTTAGACGAGGACATCCAGAGAGAAAATTCAATATTGATGTAGATCGTATTTCAAGATTATCTATTGTGATTGTGTAACTAGACGAGGAACTTCTTGGATGAAGTGGCATTTTTTTTTGAGCACTACACTAGGACATTCTACGAGGAACTTCTTGAAACGAAGTGACATTTTTCTTGGAGCACTACACTAGGGCTGCTAATTGTATATTATACACATGTATATGTAGGTTGTAGCTGGTCCAAACCTTGAGATATTAGATATAGTTGTACGACATCCAGGGTCCACACACGATAGTGTTATATTTGACCGCAGTGGCTTGAGAGTAAGAATGGAAAGAATAGAAACAATTGGTCTCTTACTAGGCGATAATGCATACCCATGTAGGCATTATTTATTAACACCTATTATTCAGCCAAGTTAGTATTATTAGATACATATATAAACTGTACTTGTATGTAGTAGTGCAACAATTGTTAACTATTATTTTTAGCTGGAGAAGCGGAAAATCGATATAATTTCTCGCATGTCAGGACAAGAAACATAGTGGAGAGAACTTTTGGCATATGGAAAAGAAAGTTTCCCTGCTTAAACAGAGGTTTAGGCCTTAAATTAGAAACTACTGTAGCAGTGATTTGTGCCACGGCTGTCCTGCATAATATTGCCATTAGGCAAAATGATTCAGAATTGTGTAACGAGGAGATGGAGGTGGAAAGAGAGATTAATTTAGGAAATGTTCCTAACATGGATGAAGCAAATGGATTGCAATTTAGGAGACGATTTGTACAACAATATTTTGTAAATTAAAACAATTATTACTTTTATAAAAATTAAAAAAACCTCTCTTTGTAAAAATATTTGCCCTTTATTTTCACAGCCACGTTTACACATTAATATCAAAACAAAAACAATAATTCAGTACAACAAAAAACAATAATTCTATAATAAAAAAATCCAGAGTAATTAATATCTGAATAACAAAAATAAATAATTAATATCTCAAACAACAAAAAATAAACTTAATTTCTCCATAATAAATAAAATTTGTTTCTAAAGTAAATGAAACTCAACAGATACGAAGACAGCTCATGGCAGATTTTGTCGGCATCTCTCAAGCTTCAGCAATGCTGCTTCTTTTTCATACTTCATACGAAGTATCTTCTGCCACTTGCAGTTCAAACTTTGCAGCAGACACTCGAATTGCATGCAATTCAGCTTGCTGTGCAATTGCCTCCTCCAGTTTTTGCCTCCGCAACATTTCTTCCAATTTCAGTTTCTCTCTTCCAGTTTTGGGCTTGATTGAAGCTAACAACAAAATAGAACCATTATAAAATGTAAGTTACAAAATTAATAAAAAAAATTGTAAACTTACTTGATCTTTCTTGATTCTGACTTGTTTCATTATGTGGAAGAAACTAAACTTGGAGTCTGTGGCTTGAAACTACACAAAAACACTAAAACACCTTACCACACTAAAGCACAAAAATGGCTAAATACGTATTTCAACAACTAAGTTGTCATCATCAGTAGCACTGATTAAAAATTGCGCTGTCTACACACCGTAGCGTACAGAGCAACACTGATTTCCAATTTACGGGGATGGTTTATTCTTTTACCTAGCCTATTAACTACTTCATTAAAAATACCTGATCGTTGTACCGTTAAATACGTCATACTTACTATTCTAATCCTATCCTTTAATTCTAATATTCTAAGAAAACCAACAATATAATTTCCTATTTACGGGGATGGTTTATACATATATTTTTACCTAAACTATTAACTACGTCATTAACAGTACCTGATCGCTGTATCGTTAAATTAGTCATGCTTAATACTATAATTCTATCATTTAATTCTAATGTACTATGAAAAACTAACGGTATCTAAAAGGTATTGTTTACAGCACAAACTTATATAAACAAGATTGGGGAATTGGCCCGTTATCTGAATTCATTAATTTATTTTTATTTTTCTGAATGTATATACTCTCCTAACTATCTAGTTCTCTATAATTGCGCACTTGTTTTATAAGTTTGAGGCCGCTTGCTGGAATATCATGACCTGTGTCCGAAATATGTCGAGCTACACTAGACTTCTCTGTCCTATTAAACCGAAAATGAGCAATGTGCTCTTTATAGCGAGTTGCAATCGAACGTCTAGTTTGGCCGCTATATTTTTTCTCGCATTTATTACAATTAATTTCATAAATTCCAGATTTTTGTTCTACCTCAATTTTATCTTTAGTACTACTCAAAAGACTTTTCAACGAATTACATGATTTAAACGCGACTTGCACACCAACATTTTTAAAAATATTATTTAAGTTTCTCGAAATATTATGAAAAGGTAGGACAACAAATTTCTTATCTATATCACTTTGAGGTAGCAAAGTTGTGGAATTTAGAATTACATTCTTACGTTTCATTTTTCTTAAGATATTGTCAACTACGTCTGACTGGAAACCATTGTATTCAGCGATACCTCTTATAAGGCGTAATTCTTTCTCGTATTTATCTCTTGTAAGTGGGAAGTTTAACAAGCGATGGATTAGAAAATTGAATGAAGACAATTTTTGTTGCAAACAATGATTAGAATCTGCTGTAATGAATCTGTTTACATTGGTTTCCTTTCTAAAAATATCTATTTCTATATTGCAACCTGCTTTAATTACTAATGTATCTAGAAAAGGTAATTGTCCATTGTTTTCCTTCTCAAGAGTGAATTTAATCGTGGGGAATTTTGAGTTTAATTCATTAAGAAACATTTCGGTATCATACATTTTAGTGTCAAAAATCGCGAAAATATCGTCAACGTACCTTAACCATACTTTAGGGAAATATTTGGCGTTCTTTTTGAAATCCATTTCAAAATTACTCATGAATAAATCGGCAATAAATGGAGACAAGCAATTTCCCATGGCAGTCCCATGTCGTTGTTCATAGAATTTACCTTCTATTTGAAAACAGTTATTAGACATACAAAGAGATGTTAACTGCATGTATTCATCTATTATCGCCTTTTCGATATTATTGTTCTGAAGTAAACGTTCCAAATATTTCAGGGTTTCTGGAATCGGTACTGAAGGAAACAATGAACTGACATCAAACGAAATCAAAATCTCACCTTCTTGCAACTTATAATGTTTGATTTTTTGAATGAACTCCAGCGAGTTTTTTACTGCAAAGCTATCTTGTTGCAATGGTAAATTTGTGAATTCATTTACTAGCCATTTAGACAGTAAATAAGTCGGTGAGTTTATACCTGACACAATAGGTCTCATCGACTTACCGGGCTTATGTATTTTAGGTAAACAATACATTCTAGGCATGACCGGATTGGATACATTTAACCGAAACTTGAGTGACGAAGTTATCAATTTTGGACAATTATTCAACGCGTTCTTAGTTTCTCTGACTAATTTTGGTAGTGGATATTTGTTTAAACACACGTACGGACCCGTACTAATAAGTTCTTGAACTCGGCAAAAATAGTCCGATTTATCCAAAATTACTAACGTGTTACCCTTGTCGGCCTTAATATAAAAGCAATCTTTCGATCTGAGATTTTTAATAATGTTTAATTCCCTATTATTTCTGTTTTGTTTATGCAGTTGTAAGTTCCTTTCAATTTGAACCTTGCAGGCCTCCCTAATAAATAGTTTCGATGATTCATCAAGACTTTTTATGGGAGTTTCAATGCCAGCAATCACTTCTTCAAAAGGTATCTTACCACTAGGTATACAATATTTCAAACCTTTATTTAATAAATTTAATTCTTCGGCGTTAAAAGTCTCAGATGAATGGTTGACTATAAGTGTCTCTTTCATAGAACATACCTTCTGACACTTATTGACGTACGGACAAAGCTTTTGAAATTTATTATTGAGTTTCATAACTTTCTTTTCAAGTTTATAGTTAGTTACTTCCACGATCTTTCTATGAAAATGACACCAATGTTCAAATTCAACATTAGTTAAATTTTTTGTTAATTTAAGATGTAAACTATATAATTCTAATTCTAGTCTACTACGCTTACTATACTGATATTTAATTTCTGAACTCAGCCACTTGTCTTTAGCAGCTTGAATTACTTTATCCGATACCCTACAATTCGTAGTAACATTTACTTTCATGAATTTTGGAAAAACGCTCTCGCGTTTGCAACGTTTCAGAAATTTAATATCAGCGTCTAATAATCTTACCTTAGTAAATAAACCATGGAACTTATTGCACTCCTTTGACCGGACAGTCATGTTTAAGAAACTAAACTTGGAGTCTGTGGCTTGAAACTACACAAAAACACTAAAACACCTTACCACACTAAAGCACAAAAATGGCTAAATACGTATTTCAACAACTAAGTTGTCATCATCAGTAGCACTGATTAAAAATCGCGTTGTCTACACACCGTAGCGTACAGAGCAACACTGATTTCCAATTTACGGGGATGGTTTATTCTTTTACCTAGCCTATTAACTACTTCATTAAAAATACCTGATCGTTGTACCGTTAAATACGTCATACTTACTATTCTAATCCTATCCTTTAATTCTAATATTCTAAGAAAACCAACAATATAATTTCCTATTTACGGGGATGGTTTATATATTTTTACCTAAACTATTAACTACGTCATTAACAGTACCTGATCGCATATTGTTTTTGTTAGCCATTTTTGTGCTTTAGTGTGGTAAGGTGTTTTAGTGTTTTTGTGTCATTATGTGGAACTTCCAACACCGGTATGTTTGCTGTACTTTCATCTAAAAAAATTATTAGTTCATTTGCATTTATAGGCTGTATTAATAACAAAACACTCCTTTTCAATGTCAAGAATAAATAATATGTACCTATTTCTGGCTCATTTGAATATTCCACTGTCACTTCATTTTCTTTATTATCTGCAACAGCAAACATATTACTTTTGATCTCACTTTGATGTATAAATATTACTTTCTTCTTCAAATATGGCTGTACTATCATAAGTATTTGTAAATTCAAAATCTATGTTTGCAGAGTCGGTATCAACCAATTCTAGTATTGGATCACTTTCAAAATCTGATGGCGATCCACCACCTGTACTTAATAAACAGTGTCTTCTTGCTGTATTCTCTTTCCTTTTTCTAAAAGTTTCTTTAATTAGATACTACGTACAACATAAAAAAAATAAAAAAATACAGGTGCTTTATATTAGCCCATAACTTTTTCAGTTGTACTACTTCTCTCTTCACATTCACTTCTGGTTGACTATTATATTTTGCGGTTAAAATATTCCATGCTGTGTTTTTGTCTTTTACCGTATATGCATCAGTCTTCTTATTATCAATAATGCTATGTGATTTTATTAAATTGATTAATAACATTTTTTCACTCAGCGTATATGGAATATGTTTTTTAGCTGACATCCTAAAATAAGCTATTATTTGTATAACTATAAACCATATATTTACTCATATAACTTACTCTACAACAAGAAAAAAACAACTTCGATTCTAAATTCGTTTTAAAAATTATCACAATATAAATAGCGTTAATAAAAATCGATTCCAAAGCTAAATTACAATAAGAAATGCATAACATTAAAATTGTAAACAAATTGAAATAAATTTATAAATATTTATGAAGCTGCAGTTTTACTTGTGACAACTGCTTAAAATAAATTACCCTATAAAAATTCAAATTTGTGATTCTTATTACATTCTCGGCCGAAAATTGTCGAAGATCGCTTTATAAAACACAAAATGTACTTATCAAATTCTTGACGATAAGTACGTCTTGGTTAAGACATTGCTTGGCATTATCTTGAGAAACGACTATAAATAGCAGCCTAGGACATTCAACGAGGAACTTCTTGGACGAAGTGGTATATTTTCTTGGAGCACTATACTAGGACATTCAGTAAGAAAAATCCAATTTGACGTACGTTCCATTCAAGATTAACTATTGTGGTGATATCCATATACGAAGAACTTCCTGAACTAAGCATCATTATAATTGGAGCACTAAACGATAACATCCAGGGGAAAATTTCGAACGAGTAAGGTCTATTTATAATTATTCCAGCGCAAGAATTCATTTCCTAACTGCCCAAGGGGTATTTGAGCAGTAGAATAAGGAAACCCCAAGGTAAATCCAATCCATTGATAGCTACAAGCATTACAGCTACAGCTACAGGCATTATTCATACGAAGATATACGTTGACAAGGATCTCTTATGTAATAGAAGGTCGTATTGAACTTACTAAATTTTTAAAATAACACAAGAATGTGTTTATAAAAATAATCAAATTATATTCTATTGAAATTGAAATAATAAGTTTATATTACATAGTCATTTATAATTTGAAATATTTGGTCTTCTCATTTATAATCTATATGAAAAAGCATATTTTAAAATCTCTATTAGTTAAAAGATTGTAGATAAATTCGTACAAAATAGAAAGATCTATCCATAAACATTATAATTATTAAGAGGATTTCAGTATTTACATATAATACTACTCCATAAAATACGTAATAGTTGTGAATTGGCAAATTTTCTTACGTCTAAATACATATAACCTACTTTTGACAGATGAGAAGTTTCAACCACGTGTATGATAAGGCAGTAATTTCGATATTGAACAAGTTGCGTAGATATTCTGCATTTTACTGGCATTTTCATCATTGAACTGGAACATTTGTGTATATTTCCTTATTAAAACAATATATTATTTGTTGGTTGTACATATTTGTTTTACTGGTTGTAATCGTTTGTATTTTATGAAGGTATAGCAGTATTTAGAGTTGCTGTTAACCTGAAATAAAAATCAAAACATCACATTAATTTATGGTGAATAAATTATATCAGAAAAAAAACACTTACCCTGAGATGTGAGCCAAAGATGTGTATTATAGAAATCTTACTTAGTTTATCGATTTTTATATTGATTGAAAATATATCCATCGAAATATAATAAAAAATAATATGCTTGGCATAGCGGACATATTACACTAGATCCGTAGTACCAACTTTAACACATAATCCGACTAGGAGGGTGTTAGATGTCAATTTAAATAGAAAGGAACAGGTACGGACTTTTTTAGGTGTATAATAATAAAATATCTAAAAGGATAAATAAAATAGTTTATATTATACGTACTATAGTTAAATATTTGTAAGCTGAATAAATTTGTACAATATTCAACCGATTCATAAGAGATATTAAAAGTATTTAAGGAAATTCGACTGAATTAGTAGGGGCAAATTGATAATACATTTAGTACATTAATTATATTTAATACAGAGAGTATTCTATTATTTATTGGCTAACCGAACGTTTGTGATTTAAAACATAAAGAGAATAGATTATTTTGGTGGTTGTTTTTAGTTCATTGTAGTTAGTTCACAACCTTACAGGGTGTACTAGTACAATATTGTTAAATATTATCCTACTTACTAGATTATAAAACATCCCTAAGTATTTGTGGTAGATATGAGGACACATGTGGCAATTTCCGCGATGTATGACATATTGAAAATATTGCCCTCAATACATATTACACCTCCTTTCGCTGGGGGGAAAGAAAATAAAGAACGCTGCTGTTGTTTATTTTCTTTCATATCTTCAATCCAAAATTTGCTCTTATTATCTAGTATCTGACTCATTGATATAAGACTTAATTCTATTGTTGTGTATTTCTACTAGTTTATTGTCTACACATCTATTATTACCTTTGGTGGGTTTTTATTTTCCATACTTGTATAAGGGCCTCTTATAAGTACTATTGTCTTTCTAACGAAGCTCAGTCGGTAGAAATTATAATCGAGTATGAAAAATAAATAATAATGTTAGGTTTGAATTCTTTTGTAAAAGTTATTTTAATATTTATTTCAAAATAATATTTTTTTTAAACGCAATATGATGTATGTTGATAAATAAGTTAAGTAATGATGGAAAAAATTCGTTTTAACACATAAACAATAAATTCAATTTCAAAATTAAATTCTCCTTCTTAATGAAAATTATTAATTCAATAATATAAATATGACTATTCAGATGATGTAAAAAAAATAGAATCATTTTTACAATAAATGAAAGATCAGTTCTATTATTCTCTTTATCTTATAAAGATTTTACTTCAATGTTTGATATTAACGATTATGAAATGATTTTCTTTTAAATGTTTATAATTTTTCTTTACGATTTTCTGTTTCCGTCTAGAACTGGTCCTCTTCATAAAATACATCTATCCCGGATTGCAGGTACAGTTTCTTAAAGTCCGGATAATATGTCATATAAGGTTAAGTTAAATTCATCCAATAGGTTTTTTCTCGTATTTGTATCCACGTTATGGGCTTCTTCTATTTCGGTAAAACGTTTCTTATATGTATTTTACAGTTTATAAATTCAATTCCATTTATTTTTATAAGTAACGTCAAGGTAATTCCGATTCAGTAATCACTTCGGTTCAAAATATGAGTTCCACAAGTTTACGACTTATTAAACAAGTAGACGATGATAATTAACTTATAAGATCAGGTATTTATTAGTTTTATACCAAATTTTCTATATAAATTCTTCTTTACTCCAAAAATCTCGTTTAATTACATAATTCTTTACCATTCATTTCAAAATTCACAATCATCTATTTGTTTTTCAGTAACCAGGATAGTTTTACTTAGTTTCCATATACGTATTTGATTTTTCATGATAATGACATTTTTTTATAGTAATTTAAGTTGCCCATCTTATGTCTTGACAATATTAGTTATATTGTGACTTTTTTAAAATCTTTCAATAACAATGAGATTACAATAAATTTAGTTCCTATCTAACATTTTATATATTTCATTACTATTCTAATAAAATTCTTCTATTCTATATACGAATGATCTTTGATTTGAATAACATAAACTAATTTTCTTGATAAGTAAATTTTGATTTTATACTTGTAAATGTTGACAATTTAAATCATTATATTTGTGCATCCTGTTTGTTATAAAAAAGTAAACTATTGGATTATTTTTTTTTATGTACAAGTTATAACATTTTACAAGATTGTTTCTCTCGAATATCTATTCATAATAATCGTGAAGCATTGACACATGAAATCTACCCCTTATTAAATTTGTTTCAGGTTCAACCAATTCATAGGTAGTATCACCGAATATTTTTCTTACCTCATAAGGTCCAATGAAAGTTTTATAAAATTCGCTACCTGATTTTTATGTTTGTCAGTAACTCTTTAGTTCTTTATGATTACTTTGTCTGTCACGTTATAGTTTTTAAAATGTCGACTTTTCTCTTGTTTTTCTAGTTTATTTTTCTTCTTTTGATAATATTGTTTAATGTTTTTAAAAGTTTCTTCCAAATTAGCGTACTCTTCATCTCTCCGATTCTTTCAGGATTTTGGTTAGTCATAGGAAATACTGGTGCTAATCCAATTTCGGTGTTCGGTGTATTTATTTATAACTTGTTCAATCTTTTTGATTTTCTTGAGCCATAAATTATGATTATCACTTAAAATTATGCTGATGTATTTAACAACTTCTTTAAACATTCTTTCACATGGATTGGAATTTGGATGTCTGATACTTGTATTTGGTATTGATATGGAATAGGATAATTCTTTCCATTTAATGGTTCATCATTATCAGTAATTATCTTGTGTTTATAATTTCTGGCAAATGTAACTTGTTGATTAAATAACCTTTTATTTTCCATCAATATTCTTTTCATATCGTTCGTTAATCCTTCTTCTAAATCCCTTCCAATTATTTTCTTATTTAATTCTTTAATATAATCTTCTTTCTTAACATCACCATTATCATATGCAAATAAATCCTTTCTATAATATAACTCATTATTAACATCATTATAATCATTATATATAAAATTCTTCTTCTTATTAAGTATTGTTCCATCTTCCAAAATAACATCTTCATTATCCCTTAATTCTCTTATCTCTTCAACATTCCTTATAATATTATAATTATTAATGCTAATATTCTTATCTTCTTTTGCTAGTTTTATTTCATTGTTTTTAATACGGAAGACATTATTCTCAAAATCAATTACCATATCATACTTCTTAATATTATCAATCCCTAAAATGCATTGAAATTTCATGTTTTCAAACACTTAGAATTCAAATAAATAACTTTCCTTATTCAACATCGTTTCAAGGCAAACCTCTTCTTGAATTATTGCTAATTTTTTCTGATTTGTAGCAATTAATTACATAATTCTTTACAATTCATGTAAAAATTCACAAATCATCTATTTGTTTTTCAGTAACCAGGTTAGTTTTACTTCGTTTCCATATACGTATTTGATTTTTCATGATAATGAAATTTTTTTGTAGTAATTTGAGTTGCCTATCTTATGTCTTGACAATATTAGTTATATTGTGACTTTTTTAAAATCTTTCAATAAGAATGAGATTACAATAAATTTAGTTCCTATCTAACATTTTATACATTTCATTACTATTCTAATAAAATTCTTCTATTCTATATACGAATGATCTTTTATTTGTATAACATAAATTAATTTTCTTGAGAAGTTAATTTTGATTTTATACTCATAAATGTTGACAATTTAAATCATTATACTTTATATAATGCTCGCAAGCTTATTACCTATTTCTTTCTCTCTTGACTCTCTACCATTTTTGATGAAATTAATTATTACTTGCTTCTTTGCACATTTATCTGTAGTCGATACTTTACTTCGATCGCGTAATTGTTGAAATTGTAAAGTAACTCTATCGCGGTTGTTATAGATGACGGTTTTGTTTACCTAATACTACTTCGTGTGAGGTATACTTTGCCGCCGTGAGAAGTGTGTTATTGAATGCGAAACACCAATTAGAAATCCAAGTGGACCAGTTGTCTTTTCGTTTTGACAGTTGTATTCGGAGATATGCTCCTAAGTTTCTAGAGCGCCTAAGGTCTCGTGGTGGTACGCGATTGGTTTTAATTGTAGTATCCCTAGAATACTGCACCTTTCTTTTAGGATACTTGGCATGATTCTGTTCCTTGATCGGATACTATTTGTTCGGGAATTCCATATCGTAACATGAAATTCTCCACGAAGGCCTTAGCTACGGTTGAAGCTTCTTTGTTCTTAATTGGGTAAACTTCGACGAATTTAGTTAGTTCGCACTGTAATGTATTTATTTTCGTCAGGATATTGGTTTTTTTTTTGGCCTACGAAGCCTAAAACTATTTTTTGATTCGCGTAAGTTGTGTGTTGTTCTTACAAGTTAGTGTCCATACAGCCCGGAGTACCCATGGTCCTTTATCACATGGCGATCCTTGCCTGCCACTTAGAAGATTCAAAGTTAATTACGATACGAGACCTACAAATTTTAGTGGAAGTAGGGAACAAAAAAACAAGGCAATTGATATTAAATGATTACCACATGTGACCAACAGGCGGACCTATTACAATAATTATTATCAAATTTACTACTTCACTACCTTTACTTACCTATACATAGTACTTATAAGCAAGTATTGTGATGATGAAAATTTTCGACCTCGAGATTTTTGCAGATATCCATGTGTTGAATTCCCTTAATAGCGAAAAAGTAGTTTTTGCAGACATGTCTCTCTGTCTCTGACAACGATATCGGTCAAACGGCTACTTGTTACCAATACCAAACTTTATAGTTATAATAATATTCCTCTTGAGATCTGTTTAATTCTCAGTAAAATTTGTAGACCGGAAGTAGTAGTTTACTTCAGTCAAAAAAAATGACAGTAATATCTCGTCAAATTCCAAGTTTACACGGATTTCTAAAGAAGATAAATGTATTAAAAAGTGAATTTTAGAAAGATTTTATACAAAAGTTTTTCGAAATTCCTGCCGGAAGTAGGTGTTATTTTGTTATTGAAAAACGGTTTTTGGCAAATATATGGAAAATTGTTTAGAGCTCGATTTGGAACAATTTTTGTATATATGTAATATAATTACCAATTTATTTTGCAATCAAAAAACAAAAGCTTAGCAGTTTGGGCGCTGATAAAAAATAATACCATTGATTATTCCAGGTTCCACAGTTTAGGGAGTAAGATAGTATTGTTGAAAACTGATATTAATTTCTTAAAATGGTGCAAACAGAGTAAAGGTTTTCCTCAATTTATAAAAGTTGATGTATCATCTAATTATAAATCTAGTAACCAAGTTATTTTTCACGTGAAAACAAAATGGCTGAATTCAGAAATTATATATCGGTATAGTAAACGAATAGGTTAGAACTTGAATTGTATAAATTACACGTGTGTTTAACGAAGAATTTTAATAATTATGAAGCACTGGTGTCAATTTCACTAAAAACGTCGTGGAAATCACCGATTACAAGTTTAACATTAGAGTTCGCATATTGAATAAGACATTTCAAACTAATTCCGCGTAGTCAAAAACCTAGTATTGATTATTCTATGAAACAAACACTAACCGTCAATCAGTCATCACATAAGTTAACGTTAAAGGATTAAGTTTATTAGACAAACGCCTAAAATGTTGTTTGCCAAAGAGTAAGGTTCCTATGGAGAAGATTATCGCAGGCAGATCCTGCAAAATCCTTTATAAAAGGGACCCGTAAAGTTTAAATCCGGGAAAACTTACAGCAGCACAAATAAATTGTAGTAAGTAATGAATGGAATACGATTAAAAGTCTCAGAACCTAAGGCTGTTTTTACGTAAAAGCCGATAAAGACAACAAGTTGGTAATTACGGACAAAAAATTATTTTAACCGAGTTAATCATTTAATGTCGGACGGACCTTACGCTCAGTTAAATAAAATTCCCCTCACGAAGATGATTAATCAGACTAAAGACGCGTTAAAAAGTTGTCCACATTTAATAACTTCTTCTCTTAAATTTAGTTTAAATGTAAGCAACCCATTTGTATCTAGATTATATTGTTTACCTAAAATTCATAAACCAGACAATTCGATGAGACCTATCTTCTTCTTATAGTGACTTTTAAGTCAGGCCTTAGGCATTTTACTTTTAATCTTGTCGATATTAATCTTAATGTGGCTTGGTGGAAATGAACTCTTTCAGAGGATTCTTACGGAAGAGGGCCTAAGTGAGGGAGAGCCTAGGTCTTTTGTGCGGCAAGTAGATTTCTGGATCGTATAACATTTCTGCTGTGATTTTTATGCTGTCGTTGCTGTCGATGGAGTCATGGAATTTTCGGGAGAGATACTCGATGAATTCTGGGATAGAGGGGGTGTTTGTCTCGTTGTGTATTTGCGAGTTTCTTACATACCAGGGGGCTTTCAGGACCATCCTGAGGGAAATATTTTGAAATAATTGTATTGAATTTATACAGAGTATACCACAACGAGATTTCATTAGAACAATATAGAAAACTAATAAGAGTTGAATTTTGAAATTTCGCAAATATTAGTATCGCCTTAAGCTCTTTCGATTTAAAATAGTTTTGAATTTTTGCTTCTTCCGGTTACACCGGAAATGGATATCAACTTTCTTATTTTAAATTTAATACACCATTTTTTATGATTGATTCGTACTTCCAACTTAATTTTAAGGGTAGTTTGTCCCATAAACTTTGCCTCTAAAGTTAGTCAATTTTTGTAAAAAAATTGACAGCAGCAGACTATTACTCATAACAACATTCCCAATAATTGAATGCATGCACATATTTAAAATTTTAGGTAATCATTTTGGAAAGTATACTGCTTCAAATGCGGTATTATAAACTTTTCAAAATAATACAGGGTGATCACAAAACCATGTTAAACATTTCATCTAGAAAATATCAATATCTTGTAATTTTTAAATAGCATCCTACATTTTTTTAACTTCATTGGATTGCACGTTCAAAATTAGGGTCAGTATGTATTTACTTCCCTATAACTAAACGTCTTAGTTTCAGAGTTATTTTGGAAAATGTATCAATTCCTATAAAGTTTTATTTTGTATAATCAATTAGGCTATGGAAATTCATGTGAATAAATAAAAACAAGTTGCAATCATATTACCTGTCATCAGTAAGGTATTTACTAGTGCTATTAAGCGTTTTAGTTGTCTTCCGTTTCTAAATACTTGAATGAAAGTAATAATGTCGCGATCTGGATTTAATAACTAAGATTTTTTAAATCTAATAATAACATATGGTGAATGTAATAGAGTAATCCAGAGGACATGTCGTGTTTATGCAGAGAAATATCCAAATCGGTCAAGACCTACAAAGAGTATCTTACGCAATCTTTTAAAAAATTGCATTTCCTTCGGATCATTCTTGCCCCAAACAACCAAAAGAAAACCTGTTGTTGATAGTGAAAATGTGGAGGTAACAGCACTTGCTTACTATACAGCACATCCTAGTAATTCTCTAATGGATGCAGAAGCTGAAGTAGGTGGATCCAGAATGAGCATACTTCGAATTTTGAAAAAGAACAAGTGGCATGCTTACAAATTTCAACCTGTTCAACATATTAATGAAGCTGATTTTGTAACAAGAGCGCAGTATTGTGTGTGGTTTTTAATGAAATTACAAGCCAGGCAATTCGATCAGACCTATTGTTTCAGGCATCAACTGACTGACATACATACTTGATTTTGGAATGGTTAATGAACGAATTTAGAAATTTGCCAGAAAAACCAGATAGTTTTTCAATTGAAAACTCATTAGAATTTATTCAAAAAGTCAAAGATCATATGCTGGAACAGGATGAAATTTTAGTTTCAATTGATGTAAGTTCGTTACTTCCCTCAGTCCCGATTCCAGAAACATTGAAATATTTAGACGATTGGTTGATTAAGAATAAAATTGAACGCGTAAAAATAGATGTATACCTGAAGTTGACAACTCTTTGCAGTACTGCTTTCAGTTCTGAAGCAACTTCTACGAACAGCGACAGGGTAGAGCATTGGGAAACAGCTTTATTTAATTTAAAAGTATTTCCCTAAAGTATGGATTAGGTACGTTGACGATATTTACGCGTTTTTTAATACTAACTTGTGTGATTTGGATGACTTCATATTTGAATTAAACTCGAAATTCAATACAATTAATTTCACAGTCGAAAAGGAAAACCATGATCAACTATCATTTTTAGATGTTTTGGTTTTAAAGAATAATAATAATATAGAAATAGATATCTTCCGAAAAGACACCAACGTCAACAAGTTTATAACAGCGGATTCAAATCACAGTTTTTAGCAAAAGATTGTTTCTTTTAATTTTCTTATTCATCGGTTGTTAAAGATATACAGGGTAAGGCCGATTATGCCTTTGTGAGTAAAGTTATTTCGAAACGGTTTTTTTCTTGTAATAGCTGCTCATTAGGAGCACATTTTAAAAACATGTTGTATTATACAGAGTGTTCCATAACTTGGTGGCTAACCAAAGTTATAGTTTTTTAAACGGAACATCCTACATATTATTGCATTTTTGTATTCCCCGTATAATTTTTAGTCAAAAAGTAATAAGATAGTATTGGTCTAAAATCTAAATTTCTTGACTTATTCTCATTTTTCTGAAAAATTCAATGTTTGTATAAAATTATATTTCTCTAAAACGACGTATTAGATGGACAAAATTTGTTGCAGTATTGTTTACAATAAGAGGTCCTAATAAAAGCATATATTATTTTTTTACAGTTACTAACTACATGTACTGAAAACTGGATTAAAATTACATGACACGTTTTTGTATAAAAGTAATTTTTTTTAAATGGAAATTGAATTCCTTATTAAATTTCACATCAAAACCATGTAAGACGTTAATACTTCAAAAGTAACTATTACTGAGCTACTGTCGCTTTTTGATATAATTTTGTCAGTTTTATGGTTTTAATTAATATAGTATAGTTACTGACAAAATTATATCAAAAAACGACAATAGCTCAGTATTAACGTCTTACATGGTTTTGATGTGAAATATAATAAGGAATTTAAAAATTAACTGATATACAGGGTGTTCCATTTGAAAAAATTGACTTTTATACAAAAACTAACAAAATTATATCAAAAAGGACAGTAGCTCAGTAATAGTCACTTTTACAGTGTTAACGTCTTGCATGTTTCTGACATGAAATTTAATAAACAATTCAAAATTGAACTGATATGCATGGTGTTCCATTTTAAAAAAGTGACTTTTATACATAAACGAGTCATGTAATTTTAATCCAGTTTTCTGCACATACAGATAATAACTGTAAAATAAAAAAAAATGCTTCTATTAGGACCTCTTATTGTAAAGAATACTGCAAAAGAAATTGTCCATCTAATACGTCGTTTTCGAGAAATATAATTTTATTCAAATATTGAATTTTTCAGAAAAATGGGAATAAGTCATAATATACTATCTTATAACTTTTTGACTAAAAATTATACGGGGATTACAAAAGTGCAATAATAATAATAAAAGTGTTCCATTTAAAAAACTGTAACTATGGTTAGCCACCAAGTTATGAAAGACTCTGTATAATACAAAATATTTTTAAAATGCGCTCCTAATGAGCAACAATCACAAGAAAAAAAACGCTTCGAAATATCTTTACTCATAAAGGCATAATCGGTCTTAACCACGGAGATGACTCACCCTGTATATGAAAAAGAGCTTAGTTTGATTAAAAAGATCGCAAAGTACAATGGTTTCGATTTAGAAATAGAAACTAAGCTAATTAGGAGACATAAACTTAGGAAACAAATTCAGGTTACTACATGTTTGCTACCCCATTTTTTATATCTTTTTTTGTGGTAAGGGACTTTTGTATTTAAACCACGAAACATCAAGTTGTTATGTAGAAATGAAATGGTTCGGTGTACTTGATAAAATCAGACGTTTGGTTGAGTTTTTTACGCTTTTCTCTAGATTATGTAGATCTCTCAAATGTATTATTTCTCTTGACACTCCCATTTCATCATAAATTGTTTACAAACCTTTACTGCATATTACTTCACTGTCATTGACAATATATACTCCCAATAATGTCACGCAATATCCTAACATTTTGAAATTCATAAATCTTTCAGATTTGCGTATTTTCTTAAATTGCTTAATTTCGGATGTCCTGCTCTCCCTTTTGAATTCATAAGAAATATGAACGAGAAAAAAATTAGAGTAATTTAGGGGAAAAAAGCATATTTTAACTTTCCAAAAGACAGACAGAAAAAGAAGGGAATAAAACAGCTCGAAATTAAATTTTTTTATATTGTTAATCCCTCAAGGCCAATTAGGAAGAAATATTGGCTTGTAGTACGAGGACCAGATACGACAAAAGAAGATTGGAAGGGACGAAACAAGTGGGACGCCCCGTGGAATAGATTTTTATTGTATAATTATGCAAACGAGAAGCAATAATGCTTAATCTAGGTCAAAATATCTGTTGTGAAAGGAGGAGTCAGTGTAGATAAAGCTGAAGGGAGTAGTGGAAAAGAAGAGGACGTTGTTTTTTTTTTACGTCCTTTTAATTTCGTGTCCCACGCCAGGACCCTCAGGACTGTAGATGGCGTATCATTTCAATTGTTCAACTTTAGCGATTAAAAAAAGTTTCTGACGATTCATTTTGAATTGCGAACGAGAGGTTTTAAGGTGCGAGAGGGGGGGGGTTAGTTAGAGGTGGTAGAAAGTCCGTCGTGTTGGTTGCATGAGCAGGTGGGTGTTTTACGGCATTGAAGAGGAAAAGAAGAAAAAAAGGGACTTAAATGACTTTGAATTTTCAATCAGGCGTTGTTAAAATGTATTGTCGGTAGATTTTACTTCTATCTGGCAGTTGTATTATTAGGTGAGCTTTATGACAATTCCTCGTTAAATAATAACAATAATTATTAATTTTACTGTATTTGAATAACAATACACAAGCGAACCTCCAACAAGAAAAGAAAAAGAAAACGTTACAACACTGCATTTAAAGAATATACAATACAAAATGATTCTAAATTACAGAGTAATTTAAATAATTTACTATGGAAACATTTGAAATTATTTACATATTCAGGGCGAACCACTTAAAACTCCCAGGTCAAATATCTCGGTAACTGATAAAGATATTTGAATTTTGCAAAAAGTAGTTACTAAAAAATGTAATTGACTCTAGTTTGTTCTCACAATTGTGTTTTATTATGTGAAGATATAGATGGCGCTGCGATGAAAAGAATTTTTTTGATCGCCACAATTTCCATTTGTTTTTTATTTGAAAGAGTATTAAAATTAATGTAAATTTTACTATTTGTGCTAGTTTTCAATATTTAACGGTTTCATAGATATTCGTATTTAAAGAAAGTAAGAGTGATTGTAAAGTTTTGTCGTTATTTTGCTTAAATACTTAAAATGATCAAATATAACTAACAAAGATGTTCAAAATTGTCGCTTTGTTGATTGCTACATAACGTATATCGCCTTATTAGTTCTCTTCCGCAAACATTTAACAATGTATTTCTACTAATTTTTTGAACACTTGCATACATTTTATTATAAAGTTCGCCTATATCTGTTATGGGTTCCTTGTAAACTTCAGCTTTCAAGTAACCACACAAGAAAAAATCTAGCGGGGTTAGATCCGGCGAACGAGCCGGCTACCTATGGACGCCATTAGTACCAATCCAACGACGTGGGAACGTTTGATTAAAATAGTGAGTAACTATGTTTGTATTATGAGCAGGTACCCCATATTGATGTAACCACATATTATTTCGCAGCTCTATAGGTACATCTTCCAAAAGTACTGGTAAGTCATTTTGCAGGAAATGTAAGTAGCGCACACCAGTTAATGTTTCATGATAAAAGTGGGGGCCTAAGATATATCCGTTTAAAATTCCATACCAAACGCTAAACGCCAAAAACTGTTTGATTTTTTGTTTGCCTTATCCACTTAGGATTATCTTCTGACCAATATCGAGCATTATGCTTAATTAAAGTAACATTACGAAAATGAATAGTGTAAACACATGGATGTTAAAACTAACATCAAGTAGTAAATAAATACTGTGACTTACATATATACATTTACACGTAAAACGCTTTTTCTGTGTCATCTTTTGGGAGTTAGATGTCGCTGTGATACTCTCACTGCATTTAACACGCAAAAATGAAATAAGCAGCTTTTTAAGTCTTAAAGCCATTGTCGACAGTCTCCACGCACACTGACGAGACCTCAAAGGTCGAAACACCGGTGTCTGTGCGTTCGATTGTCGGCAATGGCACTTAATGTATGTGTGTATCTCAAACACATGCATATATGCATATAGGTTTTACGTATAAAGGTTTATATATATAAGTCACAGTATTTAAAGTAACATAGTTGTGAAAACGACATTCGTCACTCCACATGATATGTTTCATAAAGTTGTTGTTTTCCGCTAACATTACAGAAAATTATGTCAGAAAATCGAGTCTGCGTTGATTATCTCCTATTTTGAAATGGTGCACTAAATGAACTTTAAACGGAAAGTATTTATTTTCTTTCAGAATCCTACGGCAAGAGGTTACAGATAGATCATGCTGTTCTTTTAATTGCCGTAGTGATGTATGTGGATTATTATTAATTGTTTGTAGTACCGCTGCCGTAATTTCATCATCTCTTAGTCTTTTCTGCCTTAATTGTTTTTGTTTTTTGAAGCTACCGTAACTTCTGAGATTTGCACACAGACTTAAAAACGTTTTGTGACCTGGTAAAGGCCTGTTTGGAAAGCGTAGAGCATATAATCGCATTGCTTCAGATGCATTTCTACGGGATTCTCCATGAATTAAAACCATATTCAGTTTGTCTATATTTGTGTGTAAAAGCTTATTTTTAATACAATTTCAACGCAAACTGAGTAAATGTTTGAATGAAGCTAATTATAAAGACAATTAATAATCAAGCAAATGTCATTAATGTGTGCTAATGTCAAAATATTTCATAAATAATCAAGGCAAGCATACATACATATAACACAGACATGAATGCTCTTCTGCCTACATATTATGGGTGCCTATAAAGTGGAATTTATAAAAAGGAACTAACAATAAAATTTAAATTGTGAAGTAACTATAATAGCAAGAATTGTGAATATGTTTACTGGTATTTTTCCCTACAAATTAAATATTTAAACAAAATAAAGACAAAACTTTTGAATTAGGTACTCTTACTTTCTTTAAATACGAATATCTATGAAACCGTTAAATTTTGGAAACTAACACAAATAATAAAATTTTCATTAATTTTAATACATTTTCAAATAAAAACAAATGAAGATTGTGGCGATCAAAAAAAATCTTTTCATCGCAGTGCCATCTATATTTGCACATAAAAAACACAATCGTGACAGCAAACTAGAATCGATCACATTCTTTAGTAACTACTTTTTACAAAATTCAAATATCTTTATCCGTTTCCGATATATTTGACCTGAGAGTTTTAAGTGATACACCCTATACATATACGCAAAACGTATATGTATATATACATGTGTTGGAATACACACACACATCTAGTGTCATTACCAACAATCAAAGCTTGTGTATCCCAGCACATGTATATATACATATACGGTTTGCGTATAAATTTTTAACGAAAATTCTAGTTGCTGGTAACTTGCTACTCTCTTCTATACTTTTAAATGCAAATTAAATAAGAGTGCGCGAAAGATGGCGTTTCCACTTAACTATCCATCTTAAATAACCAGTATCAGAGTTACTGATATAAACTCAATGTAACGTTAAGGTAAACTAAGAACCTTAAAATTCAGCTCACACTCTCAAAGATGTCATACCTGTCACTTCTCTCGTATACAGCTGTCAAAAATTGAAGATGCCGGATGCCTCTAACTACAGCTGCGAAGCGTGGGTTCTTTACACAGAACATGTAGATGAATATAATCAAAATTAATGACACCACTCCAATGTGTAAACTAGTCGCCCTCCAAAAGGTTATTTTGACCCGGGAGATTACCAATTATCTTGTATGAGGAGGTTTATGGAGATAAGACGACAAGTGTAAAAGCAAAAGCTGATGTAGAAATTAAATTACATTAAATAAATTCCAAATTAAACACAAGGTTGTCTGCAACCTTAATTAAATGTGAACTTATATCAATAACAAATTATCTTAAGGGTTCCCAAAAACTTAAATATAATATATTAGCCTGTATGTGTGGTTGACAAAAAGAAAAGGTACGAGATAATTATTACACATTTATATATAAAAGATAGGTCGTTAATAGAGACCAGAACTCATTGCCTTACAGATACGAACAGTTTAAGTGACTTATCGAGTCACAAACGTTTGGTTAATCTACTGTCGTAAACAAGTAAACTAGTTGACTATAAGAATCGATGGCCTCATAATTGTGATCCACAACTTATAAAATTTATCTATATATCTATAAGTGCTCCAAAGTAAACACACCAAAAATTAAATTTTAAACCGTAATGTTAAACTAATAAATTGTGATGGTTCCTTACAATTAACAATATTCAATCTGAAGTTAGAAGACTACAAAAAAAAAAAACGTTCTACTGCTCACAATGGTCGGCGAAAAAAAAATTCAGTAATTCTGCCGTTGAAAGTTCTATCCGGTCTATTTACTAAGAGCTCACAAATAAAATAGACAAGGCTGTTTTGTCACATTCACAACATAAATTCGACAATTACAGCACCTATGTGATGTATTCAATTCAAAAAGGAAGGATCGGTAAACAACGAGATGTCCACGTGCATGAAGATACGCAGTTCTGCTATATGGTCGATAGGCCCCCAAAATTAAAAGCAAGCCGTAATGCGTCGACTAATATCAATCGAAAATCTGTCTCATGACAATTATTCGAAGTAAAGAAAATCTGTTCCACAGTATCCTACTTAAGTAGTTTAATATTCTAACAAAATTACACTATAAAGATACAATAATTAATTTCACTGCAGAAAACAGACGACAAAGTCGACGCTGACTTGCTTCAAAAAGGATCTATGATAAAATGATCGATCTATGGACGTTGATGAACGACTCCAATCAAAACAAAGAGGGAGGAAGTTAAATAAAGACGCAATAATGTATACGTAACAGAATTTAACAAACAACCAAGCTAAACAAAAGTCATAATTGCTGGATGAATTGCAAAGGAGAAAATTAAAGAGAATAAATGACATTTTAAAATAATACAATTATTCACAAATTTAAAAATTCAATTGACTTAAAATTAGGTAGCCACTCCCTAATTTTGAGTCAATTGAACTTTTAAATTTTAGTAGTTTTAATTAAGTCCTAAGTCTCCTTAATATTTCAGGATTCTGGATCAAACGGTTTTAGCGATTCCTCTTCGATACATAATCGCAACTCTATATACAATCTCGTATTGTAAAAATAATTTTTAACAAACATTTTTATGTCAAATTTCTGAGGAATTTTAATAATGAGTATATGATATTGATATTGTTTTATCAATGTAGCTACAATCAGCCTAGCGTAAATAATCCTGCAATTCTTGAATTTCCTATTTGATTTCATCTATGTACTCTTTCAATTTGAATTTCCATCATCTACGTATAACGACCCTATGTACGTTTTATTCCAATTTATTTTATTTCCTCACCAGAGATATTCGAATATCAATTTTAGTTTCGCCCATCTCTTTGGTTACTTTTCCTGGATGCACACCAAGTCGGTCACAGAAATAATCCGGCTCAAATGAGCCGTGAAACTTACAGGAACGGCGTCGGATCCTATCAAAACTGCACGGGAAAAGCGAGGACGATATGCGACAGAGACTAACACACCAATGAGTAGAGACACCGAGGGTTGCTCCCCCGCCTGACCCCCATGCAACGAGCAACGCCGCAAATTTCCCATATTCAGCTGGCCACGGTCCAATATTTTCCTCCCCCTATTATGACTATAGCTGCACGATGCACGAGAATTTAAAACCCGTCGTGGAGAACCTGGTCAAGGCAATCTTTAACGTGTCCTCCAGTATCAAAAGAAATGGGTCGTCGAATTGAATTTACGTCGGCGATTGGATATTACAGGCGTGAAAGGGAGAAAATAATAGGATAGGATGGAAATAAAAAGGGAAAAATAGACACAGGGAAGGGGTAGAGTAATGGAAAATGTAAAGGTAGCGAGATCCTTACAAAATGTGAAGCAGTTCGGTGACCTCGTATGAGGGTGCAATAAAGATGTAAGTAACATTAAATTTGGTGAGAGGGGTGGGGGGTCTTCGTTTTTTGGGAATTTATGCAAATGTCCTATACATTATTCTTTCTCGTTTTAGCTTTGGAATTACATTCACGTTAAAATATTTTCTGTTTTATCTTCGTAGGCGAGTAGTTAAAGTTGATTTAATTTTATGAATATTTGCATAAGTACTCTCGGTCTTTATGAATTTTGTGGACTTATACAGTGAGGACGCGCGGGTTGGAATAAATTCATTAAAAATTTGTGGTTTTGTTTTATGGAAAAACACTCGGATAGGTCGATTTTTATTTTTAGCTGCGGTTTTTTTGATGGTAAATTGATGTACAAAGGATGGTCCAAAAATAAGTTACAACCATCAATTTTTTTGTGGAGTGGAAACATATATTTTTTATTTAGTTTGTTAGTGCTGCATCGAATTCTAAGTATGTTTCATGTACCATGTCCTATACCCAAACACAACACTTATCGAGAAATTTACAATTGAACATATCAATAACTGCAGTTATTGATATGTATGTGTATACTAGAATCGCTCTCGCAACCGACATGCGCCACCAAAAATTAAAATGGCGTCAAATTTGAGACGGTGCAAAATTTGATCTGTCAAGTAATATTAATTTTGATACTATAACCCTAAATAATCAATTAGACTTGTGATTTTAGCACTACCGACAATAATTCTAATATTTAACTATTAATTTGATAATAATTTGGCTTAAGTACTATTAGAAACCGAATATAATGATTATTTTATATTTGTATGAATTTGTCTGCTGTTAATAATTAAATATAAGTACAATAAAGGGAAGATTTTCAGACAGAATTGAACTTTTGGGGTTCATTTAAATTCAGAAATGTATTAAGAAAATATGTTCCAGTTAGTTTTACTATAGACAATAAAGATATTTACTAGCAAAGACAGTTGTACAGCAGTATCGTTACCAGTAGTGCTATATTGCTTGTCCATTAAATGAATTAACATTAAAGTAATTGTACATGCAACAAGGTCAGAAAGGTATTACACCTATTATAAAAAAAAATTTTTTTCCAGATTCTTACTGTTCACTATGATTATTACCATAATCACTGACATACTAAAAGCAACTTGTTTGAAACATTTCTCGCAAGTATATCATTGAATACAACATAGTTTTTGCATGCTAATCAAACATTTTTGATTAAGCTAAACTCATCATTATTATTTATTTAAGCTTTAAACTAGTATAAATTCTATCCATTCTTCTATTACAGTCAACGTGTTTAACCCTTCTTAAATATATCACATATTACATATATGATCTTCAAAAATTTATTATTATGTGACAATCACCTGCTTCTTCGATTAGATAGCTTTCTGTCTTGTTACGGCACCATTGTTCTGTGAACATTAATTATACTGTTTGATTGCATGCTAATCACACTTTTAATTAAGCTATACACAATCATAATTATTTATTTAAGCTTTAAACTAGTATACATTCCTTGTAGTTAAAGATTATATTTAATGCTGAATTAAACAATTCAACATCTTAAAGTATTTCAAATGTTGAGTATTCTTAAGCTGAATTTTTGTACTGATCAGAATTCAACTTACCAAGCAACTTTAAATTATAATACAATAATGAACAAGTATTTTTACTATCCCAATTTATTATACACTACATTAATACTATTACAATACTATCACATATTTTTCAAATTATATAATCTTAATTCCATTCATAACAATAAATAATTACAAAATTAAACGCGTACAGAAAATATACAAGTTATTTTCGAAAAACTATAAAAATAATATAACAGAAATATGTTTTAACTGCATTCCCCTATGCAAATGCTTATATTGTTGTCACATTAATAAACTCGATCATTATTTTATTCTGGATCAATTTTTTTGAGAAAAATTAAATTCAGTTATTTAATTTTAGAATCGACACACTTTATTCCACAACAGTTAATTTCCTAACAAGTTCCTAATAGGAACACATGTCTCGTACAATTTGTCATGCCTAACTTTTCCTAGTGTTTCATTATGCTTTCCGTCTATGTTTGAAAGACAGGTGCTGACATCAATCATCCACCATTCTTCTATTAGTCAACATAACTATACCTTCTTAAAGTTGAAAATTTTCTAAACAGTATGTAATCTTCAAACATTTAGTATCTTAGTGAGAGTCACCTACTTCTTCGATTAGATAGAATTTTTCTTCAACAGATCAATGTACGTACAAATTATTTAACTATCGTAATCTTCTGCTGAAGCATTATAAACAAATATGTTAACAGATCCCGAAATCTGTCTATGAACTTTGATATAGATACTGAGTTTAATCCATCTCCAATTCTTTATATGCAACATTTGTTTTATCAGTTGATTATGCTAGATAACAAAGTAATTACAAGTAAAACCAAACATTTCTGTTGAATAAAACTTACCGTCTCTTATATAATTTGGTTTAGATCAATATATTCGATTTATTTCTGCACAGGAAAGTGTGCTGATTAGTTTTTAATGAGGTTGTTTAAGAAAGATTTGCTTCAGACTAAAAATAGTCAGCGTTTCTAATGCCTTTAATAAGTAAATTGGAAAACACGTTCAGACAATATTTAGCTTGCATTCTTTTATGTCAGATATAAGTAGGTTATAAAATCCATACTGCAAAACATGTACTAATATGCAATGTACCAGCAAAATCTCAAACAGGTCATGTAATTATGTGTAATAAAAGTTCTTTGTTCAGTTTCATGTACATAATCTTACTCTTTGCAGATCGTTTGCAAACACACTTGAAATTTCCTAGGAGGACTTAAAATTGTGATAATAAAGATGACCACAATATCATTCACATTATTCGCTACGCTCGTCAAGTGTCATCCGCTCCGTGAAAATAAAAATCTGACAACAATGCTCAGAATAGCCATGTATTAAATAAAATATTGATATAGGAAAGTAATATTTAATAATTTTATCTATAATATTTAATTTGTAACTGACTTTCATGTAATAGTATTTTACTAGCCGTAGCTATTTATCCTAAAATATTAATTAATTATTTGAATTTTATTGTTCTAAAATTGTTCCGGTTGACTGGAATTTGTAGTGGTATTGAATCAGCGTCTTTAGTTCGTAGTTTTGCCATGTCGGTTGCGAAAACGATCCGACTATAACACCCTTTGTACATCAATCTACCATCAGAAAAACAGAGCTAAAAATAAAAATCGACCTATCCGAGCGTTTTTCTATAAAACAAAACCAAAAAATTTAAATGAATTTATTCCAACCCGCGCGTCCTCACTGTATATTCAGTTATAATTACACGAGAGCTTTCTTTTTTCCGGATAAATTTTCAGTTTTTAACGAAAATTTTTGTTGATTGGTAACTTACGAAACAAATTGGCACCACGTTTCTCCAACGAGTGCCAGGACGAGTTGTTTTATCGAGGAGGTAATTTGTTGAGTCCAGTTACCATTTTGTAACTAAATTTGAATTTGAAATGAAAAATTTGTCCGGAAATAAAAAGAAAGCTCTAATGAAATTCCGTAAGGTAATTCACTAAATGTGTAAACAATTATTGAGGCATTTAATAAAAGTAATTATATTATTTTAAAATACAGTTAATACAATATCCTCTAAACTAGCGAAAATATGCTATGCTTTGAAGAATTTATAATACCACTATAGCAGGGATATATTAATTGACTCTTACTTTGGATACTTTCACCCTGTACTGAAGTATGGGGTTATTCCCCCACACGGGTATTTCTGATGCAAAAGTGTGCCAATAGAATAATGGAAAATTTGAATTAACGTGATTCTTGCCGAACATATTTTATTAAATTAAATATTTTGACTCTGCCCTCGATATTTATCTACGAAATCTTGTGTTTTGTATATAAAAATATGAGCTTGGCCCAACCTCATAAAAAGACTCATCAGCATGACACCTGAAACAAAACTCACCTGCTCTTTCCAGAAACATCTGGAATATTTGGAATGTAGACTTTTTAATCATTTACCTCGACATTAAAAATATAAATACTTTATTTGACCTTAGGAAATCGTTAAAGCAGTTTCTTTTGACAAAGTGCTTCTACAGATCGACGAATATGTAAGGCTGTGATTTAACTTTCATTTGTATTTTTAATTATTGTGTTTTATTTGGCAGTTGTTTTCCTTTTTTTTTATATTCTATATTTTTGTATATATTTTGACGATTTTACTATGAATGTTTCTTTCCAATAATTAATAAATTTGAACTTGAATCAAATTTACTATATCCATTGTCCTCTAATGTTTACCTGACATCTACGTTGGCTTCTCGTAATTGAAAATTCCAGCTTGTCTATGAAGAAAGTAAAAATTGTATCTGATATCAGTTTTTTATTAGCGGTTGAGAAAAATATAATCAAAATAACCATATGAACAAACTGGAACCGATTTATTTAGTGATTCTGCACTGCTCATTATGAGATTAATTTGATGTGCGTGAACAGTGTGTACTGGTACATTACAATTAAAATGAATAAAATTGCCCCAAAGTTGGGCGATATAATGTAAAGGAACCCCCTTATATTTAATTTAATAAAATTGTTGAGTTTAAATCTAAATAAAATTTAAATAACTTGCTTTGCCGGCTAAACTCAAATCAGATTATCTCAGGGCGATTGGAATTAATAAGAAATGATTAAGTAAACGGTGTTCCTAAACATTAATTATATTTAATAAAAAAATACCATTGTAAAACTTTAAACAATTCGTATATTCAAAACCAATGAATTATATATATAACTATTTTTGACATATAACAAAAGAAATAAAATATATTCAAAGACAATTTTAATCCATTTTTACAAATAATTAATGGCCATAGATTTTTATGTATATTGTTCGACGTAGTCTAACATAAACAACGGATGCCAGAATTTACTACGTCGGCTGGTTTTGTGTACTATTATATAAAATACACAACAATGTTAATACAGATCAAATTACATTCTCCTTCATAGAACGGAGATGATATGTATTTATCAACTTTATTATGTGAATCTCAATTTAAAATTTATTTCATAATTATTTCATAATCTTTAACTCTTCATTATCTACAATATTTTCATTTACAATAATCTTTTAAAAATACCTTATAATAATAAAGCTTCTTTCTTCGCTCTTCGGCGATTTCTATCCTCAGCAAACTCTCCTTTGCTTGGCGTTATCATCAACGGAATTTCCTTAGTAGTCACGATCCTGACGTGACGAATCTCCTTGCTCTGCTTACTGGAGCACAATATATTTTTTATAAACTTTTAACACTGTGCACATTTACTCTTTAAGTGCTATTTTAATCACTATTTTTCAAATAACAATTCTTATAATTGTTATCGCATTTATTATAGGAGTTTTAGGTTCTCCTTTTTATAGAACATTTAATGTATATTACTCAATTTTCTGATAGTCGGGGTTTGACGACTTCTTTATGAAGCCAGCCAGTCAAATTCCTCTGACTTTGGAGTTAACTTTCCGACTCGAATGAAGTCTAGCGGTTGACTCTCTCGTTTTTAGCGCGTGTTTCTATTTTATATAAAAGTGTCTGTGGTTCCCCTTTCTCTATATAGTTCGGTTATTTCCACTTAAGTTTCCCATACACACTCTTTTACGTAGGCGAATGTTTATCACAACTGTAGCGTTTATTTCACTGTTGTAAACATTCGGCGCCACGGTTCTTAGAACTAAATACACACTAAGCTTATGACTAATATTTACTTAATAATACCATAACATCTTCATTGATTTTAAATATTATTTCTCTTCAAAATATTAATAACAGAATATACTTAATTACATCCTAAAAAAATAAAAGTATACAATTAATAACTGAAATGGTCTGTACCGTTACAAGTGAACATAGTTTGCGGATGAGTAGGAGACCAGGAATCAAAATGGGGATGTTAACGTAAAAAATCCTATATCACTCCAAGATGTACATAAAAATATAAAAGTGTAATTATGTTTATGTTCGAGTTTATTTAAAAAAAAAAAGCTTTAATATTTGCCAACGTGTTCATAATTCTGCCCCGCATATGGGGCAAAATAAAAATTACATTGAGGCCACTAATCATCAGACTCACAATACCTACTGTTATAAACTAACTCAGTATCATCTTGTGCGACAAGTGTACATAAATTATGAGATCCTCTCTGACACACTCTTTCGTGCAGCGTATACTAATTTATTGTATTCCAATGCGAGAGAGCAAGATTTGCTTCAACACTAATCGCTTTCTTGTTAGCGTGTTTCAACTTTACGATAAAATATTCAGCCACACTGAGAAAATTAAAATGTAAATTCAAGTAAGCATGTGGTGTCCACTTTTTGTTGTTGAATAAAATTATATATATATTCAAGCAACACCATCTTCAAAGAAGTTTTCTATTTTATTTGAATTTTATTAGTTGAATAAAGTAATAAATGAATTGATACGAATAAAAATGATTCTGCTCAACATATTCTATTTTAAATATATTTACAATATTAAAACTATTTCAGATGAATAAATAATCTGTTAATTTAAATTTCTCCATACGTTTAAATCAACATGTTTATATTTTAACATTAGAAATTCTAAAACTCCTTTGATTGAACTATATTAGAATGTTGTACTAAGGCGGCGCCGGTGTGCTTTTGCGAATATGCAGGTTTCATCCGCATATAAGCAGATGCAGTCGGGTGATATATTTACTTCCAGATCATTCATATATATTATGAAAAGTAGTGGCCCAAGGATAGACCCCTGAAGTACGCCTTCTGTAACATCCATTAAGCACGATTTTTGCCCGTAAAACTCCAAGAACTGCTGCCTATTCTGAAGATACGAAGGCAAGAGACTATGCCCAACTCCTCGAACTCCATAGTGCTGTAGTTTTTCCAGTAAGATGGTATGGTCCACTGTATCGAAAGCGCGCGTTCGATTGCAAAGTATCAACTCTGGGTATTCCTAAAACTCATATTTTCGCCCATAGGAAACCACATCCCTTTACACACTGTATATTTTAAAGTAGGACTACTTTCGAAACAATTTTTATGAGAAATTCGGAAGACATATACAGAGTAAGTCATTAGTAGCCGCTTCTTCGATTGCTCTTTTGTGTTTTAAATAGACGAAGAAACAATTAGTGGAAGATTCAAGGTTGCTTGTGACACATATTGTAAATATACTTTAAGGCCCTGATGAACTTCTGGTTTACTGGAAATGAAAGGAAATAATTTTTTTTAAATGACTTACTCTATATATTTTTGGATTTTCTAGTACTGCTTTAAATTGTCTATTCAACTGTTTTTTCTTTTTCAAAATTGAGCCAATAGTTATTAATTTTTTTTTTTTGAAAATATTTGACCAAAACACGTGTTCAGAAAAAAATCATTTTCACATTGTTTTTAAAAGTAAAAACATTATCTTTGGTGATGCTTGTAGCCAAGAAAATTCTGCATCATTTTGTATAAGCTGCACTCGTGAATACCCCATAAAACTTTGTATTTTCAAAGCCTACTTCTCGAAATTTTCACATACCAAAACCTTATTTTTTTAAATGGAATTCCCGCTATTTTATTAAGGCATTTTGTATGTATGCACTTAAATATTCGTTCAACCAATGAAAGGCAGGAATGGGGCCCGACTGCCTTAGTCAACTGCCATGCCAAACAAAGTATAGGTTAAATCCAACTATCCCAAAAGTAATAATTTTACAGAATGAAGAGCATCACATTTCAATTTTTTAATTTCGGCAATGTCCAGTTGCAGTATTTAATTTTTTACACTATTGGTTAAGAACGAAATAAAATAAAGGCTATGTTTACTGACATATTTGAAGATGCCGCTCCACTAAACGGTGCATGAAACAATACTGCTGTCTTCAATTTAATTTGCCTAATTGCTCTTATTTTTTCATTGTTCAAGCTCTTCATAAGAGTTGGCTGTAATTTTTCAAAATTATAAATTGACGCAATAAAACTTTGATAGAAAAAAAATTAGAAACAAAATAACACAATTTAAATAACCTAAAACTATTGAGCAACGTAACAACAATCAAAAGTAAGAAAAACAAATTTCATTAATGAATATGTTCAACATAACCAAAACTTTGTGCAAATATACGTGAGTATTCTATTTTCCAAAGAAGTACTAACGTTGTGTAAAACGTTTCGACATATTCTTATATACGTTTTTCTCATTTTAATATTCATGTCTTTAACAAGTTTTGAAAATCTGTCCGTAGAAAACGAAGATACTCTTCTCCACTAACATTTTCATCAAAGAAATAAGGTCCAATTATGTACCTACCTACGCTATTTTTCCTCACACATTTAATGCCTAGTGATTTGGAAAGTTTGTAGATGTGATAAAGTGAAGGTTTTTATGTGTTATGATAACGTTATAATAAGATAATTGTGACGATGAACATATCCACTTCGTTGGTAAACAACAAAAAATTGTGAAAGTCGGGATAATTTATGTATGTAATATAAGCGATTCTGAAAATTTCTTTCATCTAACCTTGTGTATGAATATGCTACGGATGAATTACATATTTCGTAATTATTCTGGATTCTCAAATTTGACTTAAATTTAACTGACTAATTTGCATAGTACTAGTACGGGGGTGTTCGACTACACTCGCAAGTACCATAAACGTCTTATACTCACCAGTTATTAATTTTGTCCGCTCTTTTTTCATATTCAATACTTTCTGTTTGCTCGAATCGTTCCTTTACACGTTCGAAGGTTTCTGACTTCGGTGGACTTTTACCAAAGATCGCTATGCATAAAGTCTGGATGCTGCTTTCTTTCAGATTCACCCAAAACGTCAATCATATCTATTAATTCTTCATAAGAATAATTCATTTGGATGCTAACTAATAGCGATGCCAAATTTGACATAATGTTTACCGACTTTCTTTAATAGTTGACTCAGACGGGACGAATATTTGGGTGTATAGAACAACGCTCGTAGTTCTTTCTTTGACCGCTTATTGCTCCCACAGTGATTATCTCAGGAATTACAAAAGATAGGTATATGACATTGTTAACAAAAACAAAAGAAAATAGAAAAGGGAACAAAATGTCACAATAAAATACCGGGTGTTCCATTTAAAAAAAAGTATGGTTTTGGTATGTGAAAATTTCAGAGATTAGGCTTTGAAAAAACAAAGTTTTTTAAGGTATTGTCGAGTGCAACTTATACCAAATGATGCAGAATTTTGTTGGCTACAAGCACCACCAAAGTTAATGTTTTTACTTTTAAAAACAATGAAAATTTTTTTTTTCTGAACACGTGTTTCAAAAAAAATTAATATCTCAAAAACCATTAGCTCAAATTTGAAAAGGAAAAAACCGTTAAATAGACAATTTAAATAGTACTAGAAAACCCAAAAATACATAGAGTGAGTCATTAAAAAAAAATTAAGTTCCATGCATTACCGATGAAACCGGAAGTGCGTCAGAGCTTAAAATATTGTGCCCCAAGAAACCATAAATCTTACACTAATTGTTTTTCTTTTATTTAAAACACAAAAGAGCAATCGAAGAAGCGGCTACCAATGACTCACCCTGTATGTAGGTACAGAAAAGTTGTGTGTTGACCACACCTACTTATAATTTATATATTATTAATTAGGTACTATCAAAAATGTTCGTAGTGATTATTACTATTTTTATAATTTTGATTATTACAACTTAGTAGATTAATTTTTTTTAACTATATATATTGTTTTAAACAATAACATACACACAATTCGCTTATATTTTCAAAAATATTAATAAATCAATTAAATTAAAATAATACAATGAAACATGTGCCCCCATAATGCAATTATTCCATTAATATAAGTGTTATATGGGGTCGCTATATTAATTCAGTTATGAAACCTTCGAGCCGGCAAACAATGAATAATCCTGACGCCCTCGAAAAACTTAATATAACATCGTCATTGGGGCAAATCCCAAACGCCACAGAACATTCACGGCCCCACAATGAACTAGCACAAAATGTAGGTTGAAGCAAGCACAAAAACACATCCATATGTATGTATATACGTGTCTATATTGTACATGCCTGTAATGCTAATAATATATACACACTTACTTTCGACGAACAGGAAGAATCCTTTGGGGTTCTTCTGCAGGATGGAAAGAGCAGAACGGGTCATGTCCGCCAGCGAAGGATCCCCTGTCGGACCGGGATCCCGATCCACCTCGAAATCCATGTGGGAATAAGCGAAGAGTCCTGTCAACAGAATTACAATGCCTACCATTAGTAAAATCTAATATTCTGCCTATTTCCCCGATGACGATGGTACGGGCGACCGGTCCTCCACATACTCATGCAGATCGGGGAATTGTCGGACAAATAATAGAGCGAGAATAGACGAGAAATGGACAGTGTGTGCTGGGTGGAGAGGGATTAGGGGAGAAATTGTCATCACGTGGCCGTTGGGGTTAAGCAGGGAAGTGGCGGATGAATATCGTTAATGGTCTGGTGGTTTCTTATCTCTACGTGTATATATACTAGCTTGTGATTTTGAGGGACCCTTCTAAGTTTCACTTAATGTTGGGTCCTCTCTCTAAATGGGAATTAGTGTATCGTTAATGGCATGTTAGAGTTTTCGACAGAGGTTTTGGACAGTGTATATCTCGGAATATAATGCGATTTTATCGTTAGCAATCTGTTTTGTAATTAATACGAATAATTGATGTAAATTGATATTGATTTTTTGTAAATATACCAGGGTGTAGATAACGGAAATAAAATAATAGGCGACAGCTATCTAAAATTGCTCTATGAGTCTGTGATTGTTAATAAACGATTTAAAGATTTTGTGTTTGAATGCTAGTTTCGATTAAAATTTTTGTTTTTCGTACTTCCACTAGTAATAACTCTAGCTGACAATTCTAATTTTTTTTTATAATAACTGTTGTAAAAATGGGTGTACATTTCTTACAGACTTTAACTGAAGGCATAACTGAAAACCAAATCTTTCCACCACGTCTAGTTTTAGAGTTATAATCATATACCGCTAGCAGATAAACAATAATATTGTATTTGTTATACAGAAGTTATAAAAATAAATATACAGGGTTCGGCAACGAAGCGGGGACGGAAGATTATATGCTTATTTGAAAGTCAAATATTTAGTCATCGGATATTCTTGCGCACCATCAAGCGCACGTTTTAAAAATATTTTGGGTTATACAGAGCGGTCCAGATGGAAATTCCAGACTAAAGTTTTTTTTTTTTAATGGAACATCCTGTATATTAATAGATAAAATGATCCGCGCTCGAAAGCTGATTACATCGATATGATGCTGTATGGGTCTAAAGTTGATAGTTTCTGTGTTAATAATTATTTTATCGCCAACCGTCAGTAAAGTGATGCGTTACCCTAGCGTTATACGGAGGTAAAGAAACACTTTATCGTACTGTACAATAATAGTATATTAAAATACAAGTTTCATAAGACACGATTTTTGCGCACGCGTTCAAGTTTAGAAAACGAGCCGCTAGGCGAATTTTCTAAAGAACAAGTGCGCAAAATGTCTTATGAAACGTGTATTTTATACTATTTTTTCTATTTCGGTTATTAAAAGTTCAAAAAAGCTTAAAATAAGAGACATGTTTTGTTCGAATATTTTAAAAATTTTGCTTTTTTGAAGTTGGTTACTCTGATTTTTAAGTAGAACGTTTTAAATATTTGAATATCGGTGGTGCTATATGTAATTGTGTTTAAAATTCAGACTGATTTATACAATAAATTATTTTAAATTATCAACAAAAAGGACGAAATAAATAACTGTACGCCCCCAGAGATTCGCAAAATAGCAGAAGACAATTTACAAAATCTTTCGTCCACAAACTCTGTACATATTTATCAAAACAAACTTTTATAACAGTTGTACTATTAAACATGGTAAGTAAATGTCAATAGTAGCATCCGAAAACTTATCATCCAACTCTGCTTAACAATTTATATTGCTAATTAGTAAGTGAAATGCATGTGTGCTTTTTATTCTTTGTACAATTTTATTGCACATTTTTGTTACTTTAAAGGCTTATATTTTGACATTTAAATACGATTTGGTTAAATTTTTTTTGTTACCAACTTCAAAAAAATAAAATTAGCGTGCGATAAAGTAATACTTTATGTAACCAAAACGGGTGTCGTAAAGTGAACTTTATAGCACCGGAATAGAAAAAGTACTTTACCTGCCGCTAATATCTGTCAGCGTAGCCATGACTGATGACTTTAAAAATAAATCGTTTGTCACTGTCATAAACTGTCATAAGTTATTATATCTTTATTTCTTAAATTAACAATTTTCACGGTTGGCGATAAAATTTTGTATGCACCACGTCAGTAAAATACCTTTACCGAACTCGTCTGTTACTCGCCGCGCTCGCTTCACTCGCTTGGCTCGTAAATCAGACTCGTTCGATAAAGTATCACTTTACTGACTTGTTACATAAATAACTATTACTTGATAAATTAATACATTTTAGTAGGGTATTCTGCATAAGGAAAAATAAAAGAGCCGAATCCAACAGAATAGAATATTTATTACTAGTATTGAGTTTCGTTGCTACGTGAAATAAATTCTGTAACTGTTGGCGTTATACAGAGTGTTCACAATTTCGCAAAATCGAAGAAATCTCGTAATTTTTAAATAGAACACCCTGTATATTTTTAGCTCATTGAAAATCCCTTTTACTACGCTTTCTATTGATACCTCATTTAATGCACCTAGGATAGATCATTTGCTAATTATTTCTTTTTAAATTTGAATTAATGAAAAATGCTTGTATTTTTAGTTGCTAATTTGCACTTTAAAACCTTTTGTAAGGTCGGATATTCAACAAACAATCCATAAATGGTCTACAACAAGAAGAAACCCCATTTAGTTTGAGAAACAGTTGATTTTCACTCAGCGGTGAACGCAAACATTAAATTAATATATAGTAATATAGCATTTTCAATAGATTTACTGCTCATCAAGTTATCTGGTGTCAGCTTTAAGCTTGTATACTTAATAACCAAGTTGTCAAAAATTTCGTTTCATGTTACACAGTGTTTCGTTCAGTGTTTAATAGAAATTGCTATAATGACTAATTTTAGTATTCTAGAAATGGTTAATATAATATTTATTCTTGGAGAGTGTACAAGAAATTGTTTCCTAGCAAGTAGAGTATATACAGAGAGATTTCCAAACCTTGAAAGAAAGCGAAGACCGGAAGCATTTAATAGTATATTATGCAATGAGCATTTAATGATAGCTATTAAGACACGAGTAAGAAAATTACAATACGAGGCGAAGCCGAGTACTGTATTGAATACGAGTGTCTTAATAGCCATTAGATGCGAGTTGCATACACTATTTTTTCTACGACCCCATAATAAAACATTATTTTTTGAACATTCCATTTCATAAATTGAGGTTAAAATTTTCCATGCACCTTTGCGAATTTACCTGGTAATAAATTGTTCGTGGTTACTAAGGCTTGTTCCATAATTTCTGGTGGACTCAAAATTTACATTTCACTGTCATTATCCCTCATTTTTACCGTTTATATTTTCAAAAAAGCACAAATTTTAAGTACTTACTTGTAAATTCCAGAGAACTGTCACATTTATTTAATTTGTATATCTGTCAGATATGCAGTCGCCATATTTAATATTGTTTGAATATTGGAATGTCGCATTCCTATTGGATATAAACTTGTATCGTAATGAAAAATCTGTATTCCTATTGGATATAAACTTGTATCATAATGAAAATCTGTATCGTAATGGACATCATTAAAGTACTAGTTCGGCATATCTAATAATACAATTAAAGTATGGGAGTAGAAAAAAGGTTATTAGAGAGGTTTATAGAAACTGGAGTGTAACCTACAAGAAGGGAGAAATAAATAAACCGGCAATCAATGAACAAAACTAACTGGCCGTATTATTAACAATACAGAAAAATCCACATATAAGTATATACGGTATTTCAAAGGTAACAGCTATTGAAGATAGGAGCGTACGGAGAATTTTAAGAAGTCATAAGAATCATGCGTACCATATGGAATTAAATCAGGAATTGCATGGTGATGATTGCATTAAAAGAACAGACTTTTGTGGTTAGTTGTTAAATAAAATGCGAGAATTGCCAAATATTTTAACAAAGATTTTGTTTAGGGTTGAAGCTACTTTCAAAAGCAATGGCGCGGGAAATAAACATAACATGTATTATTATGCAAGACAAAACCCGCATTGGATACGTCATATAGACAATCAGAATAGATGGTCCCTTAACGTCTGGTGAAGTATACTTGTCCCATATATCATGGCGCCGTACTTTTTCAATGCAACCGTTACAGGCAATACGTATTTGGCATTTCTGCAAAACGAACTGCCTAATTTGCTTGAGTATATGGATGCTGACACCCGACAATTTTTTTGGTTTCAACACGATGGTGCCCTGCTCATTATAGCCTTAACGGGAGTTTCTATGGCGATGGAAGGAAGACAAATGGATAGGACGAGGTGGTCCAATCGCCTGGTCTCCACGAGGTCCAGATCATACTGTATTAGACTTCTACTTTTGGGGATATATCAACGCTCTAGTTTATGTGGAAGTTCCTACAATAAGGGAAAATATGATGGAACGCATAAGAGAGGCATTTAGAAATGGCAAGAAACATTACAGCATGTTCAGCAGAATTTTACCAGGCGGCTTCATTTATGTATTGAGAGACATGGAAGGACATTTGAAAGTTATCTTTGATTTATTTGCATTTACTATTTACATTTCCTTTATTTTTGATTTGCTGTGCTATAACTTTCGTTAATTAAAATTTCTGTTGTGGTTTATAATTAGTATTTATTTAAAATAGCGCAAACTTTTAATACTACTGGTTAATGAAAATCAACTGCTTCTCATACTAAATGGGGTTTCTTCTTGCCATAGACCATTTATGGATTATTTGTTGAATATCTGACCATACAGAAGGTTTTAAAGTGCAAATTAGCTATTAAAAATACAAGCATTTTTTATTAATTTAAATTTAAAAAGAAATAATTAGCAAATGATCTATCCTAGGTGCATTAAATGAGGTATCAGTAGAAAGCGTAGTAAAAGGGATTTTCAATGAGCTAAAATATACAGGGTGATCCATTTATAAATTACGAGATTTCTTCGAGTTTGCGAAATTGTGAACACTCTGTATAACGCTAACAAATACAGAATTTATTTCACGTAGCAACAAAACTCAATACTAGTAAAAAATATTCTATTCTGTTGGTTTCGGATCTTTGGTTTTCCTTATGCAGAATAGCCTACTGAAATATAGTAATTTATCAAGTAAAATAATTATTAACACAGAAACTATCAACTTTAGACCTATACAGCATGATATCGATGTAACCATCTTTTATGCGTAGATCATTTTATCTATTAATATACAGGGTGTTCCATTTAAGAAGAACAACTTTAGTCTTGCATTTCCATCTGGAACACTCTGTATAAACCAGAATATTTTTAAAACGTGGGCTTGATGGTGCGCAAGAAAATCCGATGACTAAATATTTCAAATAAGCATGTAATCTTCCGTCCCCGCTTCGTTGCCGGACCCTGTATAAGTACAATAGTCTTGATATAACAAATACTTGAATGTTTAATTAGTATCAAGAATACAAAAACACTTAACTGCATCCAAAGAAAATTGCTGATATATCAAAGTTTGCAAAAATAGAGTGATTTCTGTCTTTTATGTTGCCTGTTGATTTTATAATGAGAAACGAGCAAAAATCTCCCATCATGACGGGATCCCACCTACTTCGGTATCATTTCTCCATTTTAGCCATCTTTTGATGGAATCTTTCGCCCTGTTCGTCACCCGTCTTTCCTAAATTGGCAATAAAGAAATCCAAATGTGAATGCAAAAAATGAACTTTAAGCGACATTCGGCATCTTAAACTTTTGTAGTTTTCTAGCAAATTAACCACGATATCTTGGTAGATTTTGCTGTTTTGATTTCCCAGAAAATATTTGCAGACATTTTTAAAAGAACTCCATGTTGCCAGCTCTAAATCATTCATGGTACGTTCAAAATGTTCATGTTTGAATAGCTTTCTAACTTGTGGCCCAACAAATATTCCTTCGGGAAAATTGGCATCAGACAGCTTTGGAAACTTATCTCTTAATTACTTAAAACAGTTGTCTTCTTTTTCTAATGATTTGACAAACTGTTTAACCAATCCTAATTTAATGTGTAGATGGGGTAGAATCACAAAATTAGAATCCAGCAACGGCTTAAATTTTGTATTAAATTCCCCAAGAGCAATGCTGGTCTGTGGCTGCCATTCATTTATTTGGTAATGATGTTGGACCGCTCGCGGCTATCGGTTTTTGAGTATAACTGCCCAAAACTGGCCTTTGAAAATTTTTTGAACATATTTGTATTTTATATTAACAAGTGCTTTCTATTCGTTAAAGATCATATTACTTCTGACAGACATATATATTACTGGGTTACGCCAGATATTGTGAATCTCCGGAACAAAATGGTAAAAGATCTCACCAAAAATTTCCATGTTTAAGAGAGGCTTTTTTCGATTGTGAAAGGAAGTATAATGATATATTACGGATTAGAGAGCTTGATCTTAACAATCAAAGTTTTTTATGGTAGCCGATAATAAAACCAAGGCTGCGTGGCGTATTATTAACAATAAAAGAGGTAACTATGCGAAACAGTTGGCTTTCCCTGGTTTACCTATTGGCAAATCAGCTTTAAGTGAACGGTTTAATCAGAATTTTGTGTCATCATCTGGAAAACTAATATCTTCCAATTATAAGAATGATAGGGTTCCTTCGATGAGATTCATAGATTTGTCACACCAGGTTCGCAATCATTTTATATCTTTTCTGTGGGTGAGGGACATATTGTTGATGCAATTTTTAAGCTAAGTATTGCTTCTGGTAATGACTCCGTACCATTGCTTCTTTTTAAGAAATCAGTTCCTTTTATAACTGGTGTACTGGTTTACCTAATAAATTTCTTTAGAGAATTGTCATCATTTATGCTTTTAAGCAAATTATTAACAAACGAGAAATTGGTAATGTAGATGTAGCTGATTTAGTTGAATTATGTACGCCATTAGCAACATTACCAGATGATATGTTGGGATTTTATATGAATCAATCTGAATTATCTGCATTTACTAGGAAAGCCAAAGTATTACATGTAAATGTTTAGGTAGTTTCACAAGGATTACGAACAGCATTTGATTTTGGAACAACTTTAACTGGTACTGCTACTTCCGAACATGTTTCCATTGGTTGTTCTGGGATAGGTTTAAATAATTTAATTTATAATCGACATGGCGTATACAATAGCGATTCAAAAGCTTCCATGACACCTACAGGAGTCAGTGATGTTAGTTCGGCAGATTTTATTAAAAAATGTTACGGTTCTGCAAATTAGACTGATGGAGAGTTAGGAATGGATTTAGGAATTCCACGACATGTTAATGTGTATTTGGTATTATTATCCAATAGTAATCGCAATTCAACTGGACAATATGCTAATAAATATCAAATGAACAGCGGCGCAAGGCGGGGGCACCGGGCGGGGGGCTAATCGAATCAAATCGACGGCGTCATGATTTATGATTCATGATTGCCCCCGCCTTGCGCCGCCGCGACTGTTGAGGGATAAAAACCATTCGGTTTTGAGAATTTTACAACATAGAAAGGTTAACCGAACACGCCTTTCTAATACTGGAGCCTTTCGGTTTTCAAATTTTTACAAATAAGGAGGTTAACAAGAACAACTTTCATGGCTGTGATGGGTATAAAAGTAAAGGTTTTCAAAATCTCAATCACTTAAAAGTTCGCTTCAATACAACGAAAACTATTATGTATATATTAGAATGTTGCAGTTGTGGTAGGTATGTAGTACTCTCGTAGCTTTTAAAAATCTAAACACTTTAAAGTTCGCTTCGCTCCAACGTCTTGAATTTTCTACTTGCGACACCAGTAGATCCGCTCTACTAACCAATTCAAGATGTCATCAAGACATCAATTCGAAGAGTAACAGATTTAAAAGATATCAAGAAAGAAGTGAAGATGAGGAATTATTGGAATTCATTTGTCAATTCCCGACAAGCCTCCTATTAAATGTCGTTAATACACCAGCATGGTTAAATTCTAAATTTAAATTTAAACGTCTCGTAATGATTTAAACATTCAAAATGTAATTGACATTTTATACTTACAAATTATTTTAAATGACACCAATTACATTCAGAAGAGAATGCTCAACAATTTTTGTTAGATGTATATGTTGGGAGCAAAGCTCGAAAACGGTCAATGGACGATATTTTTGCTCAATCTTATTATTGGCCGTTTTAAAGCGACCAAAGTCCGCCTTGGTTTGCCATGAACTATTTTAGCCTCGAACATAACAGCAAGTTCATTTATGACAGCTGCTGTTAATTCTCTTCCATTGTCACTCTGGAGAATTTTGGGAGCGCATATTATACAGAAAATATCTAACACATTATAAGCCACCTTTGCAGCTCTTTTGGATTTCAACGCCTTCAAAAAAACAAATTTTGTTAAGTGGTCCTGATAATTTAAAATAAATTTATAATCTTTGTCCGGTTCTGTTTGCATGTCAATCAGATCCACCTGTCCTCTTGAGTTCATGTTGTTGCTTAAAATTAGCCTTACTACTAGTCCCTTCCCTTTATTCTTTTTTTTAGCTGACATTGTCCACATAACCGTAAATAAATATCAATCACATCACGCGTGATATTGCAGTTCTTTGTCCATGCACCGTGTTCTTTTGTGTCTAGTATCTATGTGGGCTTTGTGAATAATTTCATACAGCTCATATATATGGCAAAAATATTTTTTCTACTCCCATACTTTAATTGTATTATTAGATATGCCGAACCTGTACTATAATGATGTTCATTACGATACAGATTTTCATTATGTTACAAGTTTATATCCAATAGGAATACAGATTTTTCATTACGATACAAGTTTATATCCAATAGGAATGCGACATTTCAATATTCAAACAATATTCAATATGGCGACTGCATATCTGACAGATATACAAATGAAATAAATGTGACAGTTCTCTGCAATTTACACTTAAGTACTTAAAATTTGTGCTTTTTTGAAAATATAAACGGTAAAAATGAGGGATAATGACAGTGAAATGTAATAATTGACTCCACCAGAAATTATGGAACAAGCCTTAGTAGCCACGAACAATTTATTACCAGCCAAATTCACAAAAGCGTACGGAAAATTTTAACCTCAATTCGTAGAAAAAATAGTGTATGCAACTCGCATTTAATGGCTATTAAGACACTCGTATTCATTACAATACTCGGCTTCGCCTCGTATTGTAATTCTCTTACTCGTGTCTTAATAGCTATCATTAAATGCTCATTGCATAATATACTATTATTTCATCGTCATTTGTAGATCGCTTTTTATAAGTTTTTCTACATCACCAATGGATAGAATGTCATACCTCTTAATGCGTCGATAATCCAATGATGTCAGCGGCTTGTTCTCTCTTCTTTTACATAGCGAAGCTTTTACATCGGCTATTAATTCCTTATATTTACATTGAGTAAACAGGAATGTATTATTTGATTCACTTTTCTGGATATAAGCATCCAACTTCAACCTAAATTCATGTTCACTAACAGCAGACATTCCTAACGAGACAGACAATACGTGTAAATTCCCTCAATGCAAGGCTTAGACTGACACCACACTGGTCCGCCCACATTACGCTCGCGCCAAATTATATCTGTTTATGCTTGTCGAGTAACGAACCGAAATGACCGTTATTTTAAGCATTGGTCGTTTTGTAATTGCACAATTCCAGGTTTGGCTGTTTGAAGAAGGCCAAAGCCCGAAATTGAATAAAACTTCGGACTTTGGTCGCTATAAAACGGCCAATCCTAAGATTGAGCAAATATATCGACCATTGGCCTTTTTCGAGCTTTGCTCCCAACATATATGCTGCATGACATGGAAAGTGCAACACCAAGAATGGGTGCGAATTTTTTGACCAAACTTGGTAGAAACGTATAACTAGTCAAAAGCAATAATTGATTAAAATTTTGTTGCGATAGATCAAGTGGTCATGACACATCTGACACTTCACTCAGTTTTCGCTGACATTAATGTGTGGTGTATTAATTGTTTGTTTGAAATTAATTTCAACGGTTTTGTCTTATTATACCTTTGTTTAACGTGTTTAAAGAGTTTTATTATGCCTAGAGTGCGGCAACGTGGAAATTATCGCCAATTAAGCGAATTCGACAGAGGTCGAATTGTTGGTTTGCGAGAATGTGGTTTTTCATACAGGGAAATTGCAAATCGCCTTAACCGGAACCAATCCACCATTATGCGCTGTTATCAATCATGGACTAGGGAAGGTCAGGAAAGACGCCAAAGAGGAACCGGAGGCCGAAGAAGAACAAATGAGATGCAGGACCGCCGCCTTCGCTTAATGGCACTAAGAGACAGGTTTTCCAGTACCAGATCAATTGCTGACGTGTGGTTAGGTAATATTGGTCGTCCTGTAACCCTTCGAACCGTTTATCGTCGAATTAGGGGTTTCGGCTTACAATCTTATCGTCCACATCTTGTGTTACCACTTACGGCTCAACACCGACAGCAACGTTTGGAGTGGTGTAGATTGCGACTGCACTGGAACGTGAAGTGGCACAGGGTGGTATTCAGTGATGAATCTCGATTTTGTCTAGGGATGCATGATGGCCGTATGAGGGTCAGACGAAAACGTGGGGAACGGCGTGATATTCAGTTTTCCGTTGAAAGGCATGTGCATCGAGCAGTGGGTGTTATGGTATGGGATGCTATAGCATATGGGAGTAGGTCTCAATTGGTGTTCATCCAAACCACCATGAACGCCCAGCGTTACATTGATGAGGTGGTAGAACCCCATATTCTACCATATCTTCAAACGCTCGAAGACCCACTTTTCCAGCAGGATAATGCCCCTCCCCACGTAGCGAGAATTTCTATAAATCGCTTGGAAGAGGCTCATGTCAATATCTTGCCATGGCCACCCAAATCCCCCGACCTCTCGCCAATAGAACATGTGTGGGACATTATGGGATGAAAATTTATGAATTTAGCCAATCCCCTGCAGACACTAATAGCTCTCCGGCATGAATTACAGGTTGCTTGGGACACCATACCCCAAGAGGATATCGACCACCTAGTCGAATCAATGCCACGAAGAGTGAGGGAGTGTGACACTAATAGGGGCGGTTCAACACATTATTAATAAAAATTATGTTAAATTGTGTTAGTCTTTTGTTTTTTTTCTTTGATATTTTAATCAATTATTGCCTTTGACTAGTTATACGTTTCTACCAAGTTTGGTTAAAAAATCCGCACCCCTTCTTGGTGTTGCAGTTTCCATGTCATGCAGTATATAATATTGTAGAAAAAACATTACCACAAGTTAACTGTTTAGAAATTGTATCTCCAACAAGTAGCGGGAAAAACTTCTTCTTCGACATGATATTGCATTATTTTATTAATTTTAGTCAAATTGAAAATTTTTCAAAATATTCTTACTTTCAAATGCAAGAGTGTATAAATAAACGTATTTTGTTATGGAATGAACCTATGTGCGAGGTTACACAATTCGATACAATTAAAATGTTATTCGGTGGCGATATCATTAATGTTAAAGTTAAATATCAACAAGACGCTATAGTGAATCGTACACCATTTCTTGTTTTATCAAATAATAATATTTTTCCAAATAATATTACTTTCACTTGTAGAATGATTCGCTACAAATGGCAAAGTGCTCCATTTTTAAAACATTGTATAAAAAAATCAATTCCGATTGCATTTTATCATTTATTGTTAGACTACGATATTTTACCAAGTATGCTTCATGTATAATATATTTATATATTAACTGTGTAAAAGAAAATTATAAATTTTTTCCGTAATATGGGAGTGAAAATAAAGAGCAATTATGTTTAAAGATTTATTTTTAATTACCAAATGTAACTAAATTACCAGGTCTGAAATCATTATAATCATTTGATTCTAGGCATGCATTAACTCTTAAGTTAAACTCTTGAGGCCCTCCATAGATTGATGTTCCAATTGTAAAAAGAGACCCTGCATTCACTTCCATTACTAAATCTGCTTCAACTGACCAATAAGCACAAGTATTTTGAAATTGTGTGTATTATCTGCAGCTGGATTTAATTGTGGTACAGGTAAGATACCAAAATATGCTAACGGAATCGTTGTATTACGTGCCTGACGATTGTGACCATCATACTGTTTTGTGGGATCTATTGATGCTGTTAAAATATTTACAGTATGTGGTTCCTTATTATAATTAACAATTACCGTAACATAACAAGTATACTATCCGTTTTCTCCAAAGTGTATGAATTTATTGTAATTAAAAGACTAATGAATTATTTTCTTCTTTTTAAACTCATGTCCGAAAATCAACATGGCTATTCCCAGGTAAATCGAGAGGTACTGCTATTTTGAATTTCTTAAGCTGTGTTTGATTGACCACATGTCTAAGTATGCTAATAGACTGGTCTAAAGTGTTTGATTCTGTTCACCATTTAATATTACTGCATAAGCTTAGTAGATACAATGTCAATGGTGTCTGTTTGAAGTGGTTCGAGTCTTATTTGTCGGCAAGGAAACAGAGAGTGAGCATTGACGGGAATTTTTCTGGTAGCACTGTTGTACGTACGTTCCACAGGGCTCTGTCCTCGCGCCATTGTTATTTTTAATTTTTATCAATGACTTCCCTAACAGCCTAACTGGTACTGCTAAGGTGATGCTATAATAATATGCCAATGACATAAGTTTAGTGGTTTCATTGGACAATGTTGACGATGTTATTAGTCCTGCTGATGTGGCCATATCTCAAGTAAATAAGTAGGTCTAGTTTCATAGGATCGTCGTGAATATCGAAAACACACAGTGTATTCTTTTTTATAACAAAATAAAGTTTAACATTTCAAGGTTTACATGGCTAACTCAGAAATTAATTTGGTTAGCACTTGTTGGTTGTTCGTTGTCATTGTCGATGAGGGTTTAAAGTGGTCGGAGACCAGTTGTCTTCTAAACTCTTCAAATCGTTTTACTATTCTGACTTCCATTCAAGAATGCCTTACGGAATAGTACCACAATGATCGTGTTTTGCCTCATGTACGTTGAACGGCTTCCTTTCAAAGGACTCTAGCTTTTGTGGGTTGTAAATTATTTAACGTTTTGCCAAATGAAATCATATCATGTACTGTATTACGAGTATTTAAAATGAAATTGAAGGACTACCTTCTTCAAATCTGGTTGTTATAGTGTACAGGATTTTATTAATTTCTTTAAATAACTTTATATTATATTGTATTATATGTGACGTATTTCTTTTACTTTTGCTGTACTTTGCTATATTGTATGAAATATTAAGAAATAAAATAAATTATTATTATTTATAATTAATGCTGTAAAATATATTTAACAAACACCAAGGTTTGTTTTCGTCAAGACGACATATATACAGTTCTGTATAGAGAGACAAAATATATCAATCCTATGGTCTATATAAATAACTACCATCACGGGAGAGAGGTATTCATTTGCGACAGATAGCACCACCTGTTACTATCACCAGCTCACCTGCTTTTTATTATAACACTAAATTTACACTTACCAACACCAGTAAAAAAAGAAACTTTTTAATAGCCCTAGACTGACACACACCTTCCTGTCGTTGCTTCCGCTTTTAATGAAGTTTTCATGCCGGTGTCAGCTATAGATTGAACAGTCAGGGAGAAGTCCCTGTTTCGGCGAAAGCACCCTATATTAATCTTACTTTATATAAAGTGGGCAAACCACTTTCCCTCGACAGTTTTAAAGACTGTTATTAAACAAAAATTCAGCGCCTACGCCTTGCCCAATTTTTACTACTTGAAAAGTAGTACAGCACAAAAGAAAGTGTCTTTATCGTTTTTTTCCTTTTTTCCCGTATTTTCGCGTTCGGAATGATGAAATTTCTTCGGACGTGTTCACTGGGGTGATACGCTTCGGGCTTGACCGTGGCTTGTTGTTGCGCTTTGAAAATTTTATAATTGAATTTAATTTTTTCGCGAGTTGGCCGAACTCGTTTCCGCTTCCGTTTTTAATTTTATTTCCTGGAGTTACTAAGGAACGTCTGCAGCATTTAAAGTAGCCAAGGGGCTTTTCATTACAATAAAATATTTATAGAATCGCCAGCCAATTGTATAATTTTAATTTGATTTTATTAAAAGAAATGGTATAGAACTTAGTTTGCAAGGTTTATTATTATACTAGAAACGTTTTAGCAACTAATATGTTATTTTTGAATCGCCAACTCTTTGACTTGTAATTTTGAGCAATCAGTCGGATTGTTCAAATAAGCGGCCACACATTATGTACAGAGGTTCTGTTATATCACTAATAAGAGTATTAAACGATAAGGTTAAAAAAACAGGTCCTTAAGGTACTCTTAATCTTGCAATGATAGGGTTAGATTTAAATCCTTATGTCTAGGCCGCGGACACGAACGGTTGATGACTCATCGCCCATAGGCGCACTATTGAAATGTTGTATTTTAAAGAGTTTTTAATTTTATTTATATAATTGGACAACAAGTGGCTGGTGATCTATAAAATACAAAATACCTTATTATTTGTTCATTTTCTCTTCTGTGAGACTTGTTCTTTTTGAATTAAGTACATCCTTGTAGATAGAAAACGTCCTTTCTATATCGCAACTGGTTATAGGTGCGTACTGGAAATATTCTTTTATTTCAGCGTATTTAGCATACACAATTGCCGCAATGTTATTAAATCTGGATTTCAATTAAAAACTGAGTCTAACTTTTGCCGAAGGCCACACCCGAAGTCACTTGGAATACTGTTGAAATTATTAATAGCTACATATAATATGGTTAAACCATCTTTTAATTTGCGGTCTCCATTTTCAAGATATATGATTAGTTTAGGCAAATTTCCAAAGTGTTCCTGAAGGAATCACAACTGATTTTTTAAATTTGGGATGTGCGTTATTTCCTTGCACTCAGAAATACTTCTAGCACCGTCATTTAAAGATGTAACGAAATTTTGTAAACAATCGAAATTCTCTGCATAAAAACTATTTCTGTGTATGTTTCAGCAAAGCTAAGTGACGAACGTGCGATATTTTGGCATTTTGTAACGATATTTTACAGACTTTGTAATAAATTTCGGAATCACTGACAATACATTTTCATATCAGAAAAAGTAACATAAACAACGTTCTAGGTCTAAATAAATGATAACTAAAAATGTACGGGTATGTTATTGAAACTGAACGAAATCCAGTGCACGCTTACGTCTAGATAATTGGAAGAAGTCGATTCAATAAACCGGTATTAAACAGACTATTACGAAAATTACGAAGTACATAATTAAAAGTCAAGACAATGAAAAAACGAAACTAACGTAAGTATGAATGAAAAATTTATTTCTCTTGCGAAATAAAGGGTAAATGTAATAAATTTTAAAAGCCTCTCACGCTCCTATCTACGCCGATGAAAAAAGGATTTTACTCATAAATTCCTTATTTTATGGACATTTTTTACTCTCATTCTCGGGCGTAAACAGATGTTGCAATTCACTATATGAATTAGTGCTATTCAGTAAGCGTGTGTTGTTTACATTATTTCTTTGCGCGTGTCCGCGCCCTACTTATGTCATACTACCTGCTGTGTAAAACATTCTCCAAAAAATTTAAGGAGGTATTGTGTAACACCAATTTTAGAGAGTTTTCTCAGCAGCAAACTATGATTACTTCAATAGAGGTTTTGGAAAAGTCAGTGCACAATGCGCTAGAAAAAATAATAAAAAAAAGTGATAACAGTTGAACGTCCTTGCAAGAAATCATGATATGCAATAAATAAGCGATATTTACGAAGTCGTAAAATGGTTTGGAAACACATACCGCAAAAACATTAGCAAAGCTACAAAAAATCGTGACTGGACAATAATTACACATATTTGCAAACGTTGTTCAGAAACCAATCGCTGATTCTAATAGGATTTTGAATGCTGATTTCGTGAAAAATAGTTAAAAAAATTGATCAAATACCATTTTTCACAAATTGAAAATCTTGACATTTGAAACCACCAATGCATCCATTGTGTTATAAAATCTACTAAGGAAGGGGATGAGCACTTAGTGTCATAAGTCATCATTACTGATGATAACTAGAGACATTTAATGCATTTTGTAGTGCCAATAAAAAAAATGTAATAATATGTGCCAAAAGATGTTGATTGGACAGGTTTTACTTCTTATTTGAAAGACTACGTCAAAAATCGATCTGATTCACCAGAGGTTATCATGAAGAGAATCCATAAATATCTTGTGTAAGCGGAAATGAGTCAGTTGATGAATCACTCCGATTTGTTCCTCGCACATATTCTACACTGACTGCTCACCTCTCAGTTCTTATATAATCTTTGAGTAAAAATGTTGTGTACTACGCAGTGAAATTTTTCTCAATATGTTCTCTAGAGATTATCTATTTCCACACAACGAACGTCAGTATTATTTATGTGATGAGAGAAGATAGTCGTCTAAGATAAATCTTGACCGTCTTGTCAACCTATATAAATAGTATGCGACAGCTGTACTCCTAATGTTTACAATTATTCTTCTTTTAAATACATATTTTGCCTTTACATCTTTCTATGTTAGTCATTAAACATAGAAATCGGGATTGTTGCCGCTTAATGTTATTGAATATTGTTTTTTGATAAATCACAGGTTTTCCAATGATTCAAATTAACTGATTTGCTTTGTTTCCTATTAATCATTTTTTGTTATTGATTACTGTCAAATAATGTATGCCACTATAATATGGGATAAGCATGTGGACATGATACTCGAGGAACGTAACACAAGTAATAGCGAATGAACTAGCAAAAGTGTAATTTTCTATATGCACATTGTCTATTTAGATTTTCTGTTAACAAATATTTTCCACTCTTTTTTTGCTATTTCTTTCGCTCTTGCTTGTGTTACGCCACGTTCTTTGAATAATTTGTCAGCATGCTTATCCCATACCTTGGCCGCTCTGCTGGTTTGATGGTACCCTTCTCACATACTCTGTTGACTGTTTTTTTATCCCGTCTATCTTTTTTACTTCGCAATCGGGTCTTCATTCTTTTGTCATTTTTTCTTTATCAGTTCTCATTAGACTGTATAACTTGGCTGCCTTTTTTATTCGATGGGATGTCTCTGCTTCCTGAGTTAGTGATATCAACTCCTAAGTATTTAAATGTTTGAGATTGCTCTATTTCGTCGTTGCCTATTTTTATATTTAATTTTGTTTGTGTTTTCATCAGTGTCATGACCTTGGTTATGTTCACGATGAACTTCAAGTTTCTAGTTGAGAGTACTTCATTCCATATATCCAGGTTGGCTATTAATTATGTCTAACTGCGTGCCAATACGACCAGATTGTCTGCAAATGCTCATACTTTTAGAAAGTCCGCTTCTAAATTTATGTGTCATTGGTGTATGGCGTTCTTCCTTGTTTTCGTATCTTCGCTAATATCGTACATAAACATGTTAAATAGAATTGGGGTCTGTACTCCTTCTTATCGTAGTCCTACGTTGTCAATATTCTCGAGTACATTTTTGTAGTGGTATAATAGTAAACGTGTGGTCATACGTCAATTTTCCTTTCCTAAACCCGCTTTGTAAATGTTTCATGTGTAATGGTACATACCAGTTCGTTTACGAATTGGTAATTTTTTTATATTTTTAGAAGTTAATTAAGTACATTTCATTATTAATAGTTTAAAGAAAAATAAGAATTAAAATCAATGAATATGTTATGGTATTATTAAGTAAATATTAGTCATAAGATAAGTTTAGTTCTAAGAATTGTGGCGCCGAATGTTTACAACAGTGAAATAAACGCTACAGTTGTGATAAACATTCGCCGACGTAAAAGAGTGTGTGTGAGAAACTTAAGTGGGGACAACCTAACTATATGGAAAGCGGGGAACCACCGGCGGTTCAACATAAAAATGCAAACACGCACTGGGAACAAAAGAGTCGACAGCTAGACCTAGAGTCGAATGGTTAACTTAAAAGTCGGGAAGGTTTCGACTGGCTGATTTCATAAAGAAATCGTCGAACCCCGACTAGAAAACATTTAAGTAATATTTGTTAAAGGTTGTAAAAATAAAGGAGAACCTCCACTCCTATAACAAATTGGATAACAATAATAAGAATTGTTATTACAATAATAGTGATTTAAGTAGCACGTAAAGAGTAAATGTGCACGGTGTTAAAAGTTTAATCAAAGAATATATTGTGCTCCTGTAAACAAAGCAAGGGGATTCGTCACCATAGGATCGTGACCACTGATGCCGATGAAAACATCGAAAGGAAAAGAAGATTTTATCGAAAATAGACATCATTGAAGAGGGAAGAAAGAAGTTTTGTTATAAGGTATTTTATAAAGATTATAAAATAACTGATAAATTGATGTTAATATAATAAAGTTATCAAATAACTATCATCTCCGTTCTAATAAGGAGAATGTAATTTAATCTGTATTAGCCGCATTGTATGTTTATATAATGATACACAAAACGTGTATAAAGCATACGTAGTAAATGCTAGCATTCGTTGTTTTGTTTGACTATATGGAAAAATATATATATAAAGAATTGTATCTGTTTGGTATATATAAAATTGTATTCAAATTGTCTTGTCAATAAATTTGATCTCTTTCATGTTCATATGAGATTGTTTCGTTATCTATTAAAATTATATGTGTGATTCATTGATTTTAATATAAGTATTATTTAAAGTTTCAATAGTGTTTTTCTTTTTATCAATTTTAATTAATGTTTAGGAACCCTCTTTATTAAGCATTTCTGATAAACCCAAACCGCCCTGAGAGAAATTGAGTTATAGTCGGTAGTAAAGTAGGGGTTCCGTTGCATTATGGCGCGCCAACTGCAGGGCTCGAAGAAATGATGTTTCTTTTTAAATTTTACGTGCTTGTAGAAATAATTATTTTTTTATTGACTAATAGACATAAAATTGAAGTTTGGTATTGAATAAAAAAGTTTTTGAGGGATTTTATAACATTCAAAACACATACATTTTAATATGTTGAATTGTATTTTTTTCATATACAAGGTGTTATATAATTAGAGGTAAATATTTTAAGGGGGTATTAATTATACAATAAGAATAAAACCAAAAATATTTTACGCGAATAAGCGGAATTTTGGAAGCAAATTAGCGACGTATTATACAGGATGATCCAAAGGAATAGGTACACCTGGTTGGGGGGTCACTGGAATTAAGTAAATAAACATTTTATACAATTAGCGGAGCTTTTAAAGGCAAAGTAGAATAAAATTTGAACAAAAAAGAAGTTTCTTTTATAGCGTTGTTGTCAAATTTTTATTTAGTTGTTTTTTATATGCCTTATCGGTGTTTAAATAAAGCTACCGTAGTATAAAATAAACGTAGCCTTCAAAAGAAATAATCATGGGAGATATGCAGGAACTTTTTGACTTTCTGAGTAGGAGATTCGAAAAATTAGAGAAAAATATGGAAACTTTTAAAGAAGACAGGGATAAGAAGTTCGAAAAATTAGATAAAAATATGGAAAAATTCAAAGAATCAATGAAAGATTTACAGAAGGAAATGAGTGAAAAAATAGACAAAATGGTACCAGTATACGAGGAAATTGAAGAAAACCGACCGGAAGTACCACAACAAGTTGTCGTAATAAAGGAGGCATCATCCGTTGGCATGGTTAGAAGAAATATAAAGGTGCCCAAATTCAATGGAAATCGTAAAAGAACACATCCCAAGAAATTTCTAGATTCAGTGCAGAAATATCTTGAAGTTATGGAAACTCCCGAAAACCGGAAGTTGAATTTTGCGATAAGCCAATTGGGGGGTGGAGTTCTAAGATGGGCCAGCATCACCAAGAGCCAATGGAAATCGATGGAGGACTTTCGACGAGACTTTCTGGAAAAATATTGGTCAAATAATATACAGAGTGGAATCGGTAAGGTAATGGGTTTTTCTAAGAAAATAAAAAACAATCGCCAAAAGAAACAACAGAAGATAAAAAGGAAGAAAAGGAAGAAACCAATCATATTGAAGGAAAAATGGGTTCTCAAAAGGGATCATAATAAAAATAATACGTTCCGATGGGATAAGCCCAAGAAGCGTCATTATCTCTGCAATAATCCACATTACGAAGAAGTAATGCTCTCAAATCATTCCTCAAAAATGCTTAATAATATTTTATCAACATCTGTTTACTTTTATGCAATACCAAACGTTACCGACTTGCTATTTCAAAAAGTAAAGGGGGGTACTGTAATGGTACATACCAGTTCGTTTACGAATTGGTAATTTTTTTATATTTTTAGAAGTTAATTAAGTACATTTCATTATTAATAGTTTAAAGAAAAATAAGAATTAAAATCAATGAATATGTTATGGTATTATTAAGTAAATATTAGTCATAAGATAAGTTTAGTTCTAAGAATTGTGGCGCCGAATGTTTACAACAGTGAAATAAACGCTACAGTTGTGATAAACATTCGCCGACGTAAAAGAGTGTGTGTGAGAAACTTAAGTGGGAACAACCTAACTATATGGAAAGCGGGGAACCACCGGCGGTTCAACATAAAAATGCAAACACGCACTGGGAACAAAAGAGTCGACAGCTAGACCTAGAGTCGAATAGTTAACTTAAAAGTCGGGAAGGTTTCGACTGGCTGATTTCATAAAGAAATCGTCGAACCCCGACTAGAAAACATTTAAGTAATATTTGTTAAAGGTTGTAAAAATAAAGGAGAACCTCCACTCCTATAACAAATTGGATAACAATAATAAGAATTGTTATTACAATAATAGTGATTTAAGTAGCACGTAAAGAGTAAATGTGCACGGTGTTAAAAGTTTAATCAAAGAATATATTGTGCTCCTGTGAACAAAGCAAGGGGATTCGTCACCATAGGATCGTGACCACTGATGCCGATGAAAACATCGAAAGGAAAAGAAGATTTTATCGAAAATAGACATCATTGAAGAGGGAAGAAAGAAGTTTTGTTATAAGGTATTTTATACAGATTATAAAATAACTGATAAATTGATGTTAATATAATAAAGTTATCAAATAACTATCATCTCCGTTCTAATAAGGAGAATGTAATTTAATCTGTATTAGCCGCATTGTATGTTTATATAATGATACACAAAACGTGTATAAAGCATACGTAGTAAATGCTAGCATTCGTTGTTTTGTTTGACTATATGGAAAAATATATATATAAAGAATTGTATCTGTTTGGTATATATAAAATTGTATTCAAATTGTCTTGTCAATAAATTTGATCTCTTTCATGTTCATATGAGATTGTTTCGTTATCTATTAAAATTATATGTGTGATTCATTGATTTTAATATAAGTATTATTTAAAGTTTCAATAGTGTTTTTCTTTTTATCAATTTTAATTAATGTTTAGGAACCCTCTTTATTAAGCATTTCTGATAAACCCAAACCGCCCTGAGAGAAATTGAGTTATAGTCGGTAGTAAAGTAGGGGTTCCGTTGCACATGTTTGGTTCATAGTTTAGTCTTTGTACAAGTGTTTCCTCACATACTTTAAACACTACACTTAATACAGCGATGCCTCGATCATTGGCGCAGTCATGTTTGCTTTCCTTTTTAAAGATTTTCACTCGTAACACCCATTTCCCAGTCCTCAGGTATCACATCCTAGGACCATCATCTATTACAAATCTGAGTTAGACACTTTATACCATTTCCTACTAAATGCTTTAGCTCTTCCCCAGCAATTGGTTATAACTCCAAGTTTTCCCCTTTTCACCGTTTTAATTCTTTTTATTATATACTCCTCGTCTATGTCGCCCTCTTCAGGTATTTTCAATCTACCTTCTTGCTATATGTTGTTTTCCATATTTTCATTCTAGTTCAGAAGCTTTTCGAAGTACACCTCTCATCCATCCATAATTTGGTCACTTTCATGATGCATTTGCCCTTCGACGTTTCTGATTTGTGTTAGTGTTGTAAATAAATCATTTAAGAAATACTTTGAAAATAACTACTTTTCGCCAGAGTATGTACAGTTCTCTCAACAAAAAGTTTGCCAATCTACAGGAGCTGAGCTGCCAATCTACAGGATCTTCATTTATAAATTGATAACTCAAACCATATAACGAAAGACACATATAAGGCACGTTACAAACACGCACAATAAATCGCTTGTTAAACTACACGAAATGCATAAAGAAGTCTATGTTCACAACCAAGTATAAAATGTATGAAAAGTAATTTACGATATACAATTTTGTGTGTATATATCATTTTAATTCGTCTTGAAATGCTGAGTTGGGGTAAAACACTCATTTATCGATTTATAGTGGTATAAATAGTAAAAGTTGTTTTATTTATTTGTAAAAGGGAAAATCACAAATTAACTGCTTCCAGTATTAATTTTTAATTATGTATACAGGGACAGTTTTTTCCGATGTTTAGTACGAGGATATCGGAAACTACAACAGATAAGAGAGATTTGGTGAAATGGGAAAAGAATTATAGTTTTAATAGCTCTATTTAATTAGAGTTTTGTTTGTTGGAAAATGTGCATGGCTTACTAGATATTTTGCAAAAACTTTTGTTTTTATTTCGTTAGGTGCCTGTGGGTTCTTTTATTATTGACTTTCGAGGAATATGTAAAGAAAAAGTTGTAGCAAATTATATGATAACTTTAACCTATTTCTTTATTTTAGCCTTATTTCATGAGTTATAACACAAAGTCGCGTTTTTCCTAATGCAAATCATAGTTGGCCATGACTTTATGAAAATGATTTTTCTGATTTCATAGATATAAGATTTGGTATGATAATCTATTTCAAAAATTTATTATGTTACATCTTGATAATTAAGTTGGCCATGGATTTCTAATTAAATTTAGAATTATTAAATTCTACGTAGAAGTTAATACAAGGTGACATTTAGTTTTGAAAATAATTGAAAATTTCGTCAATTTTTATTTTTTTAAAGTATCTTCAAAAGTTGACAACAAATGTTAAATCTGAATTTGAAAATACTATCAAATACTCCTCGAATTTCTTAACAACCTTAACTGATCCCGTATCTTCAATATTAAGAAAGTTTATATGGGAGAGATAGAAATCAGGCACCTGTATATTAAATATATTTACAATTTGAATGTGAATAACAAATTGCATAATGGGGAAAGTTTGACTATTTTATTCGGAATAAAGTTATAGCTCGACCTACAAATATTAGACAAAATTAAACCTTTTTGTTAAGAGAACTGTATCTACCTTTCCTTCTCCATATATTCAAGCAAAAAATTGATATCAAGTTTGGAACCAGCCCATCAAACCATGTAAACATTAGTCATTACTTTGCAAATACTTTCTCATGACTCAAAATTTGTAGGCCTGTGTTATTATTGCCATCATTTATAATCAATTTCGATCAAGGTTTAGTAAGATATTCCACAGACACTGAAAAAACATTCACTGCATAAAATAATGTATGAATTAAGTACTTTCTCTTCAAAATATATAGAAACGTCATATATCACGAGATCAAACAACAATACCGATGATAAATTCTATTATGGGAAAAACGAGTCGCGTTATAAAAGGTAAAATTCGCTTGACGAAAGCAAATTTCATTAGAGAAGCCGGCAGCGAGTCCTAGATCTCTACCATAGCACTAATAACGTTCATTTCCAATAAACGAAAAGCCCCAGACGTTTACCGCTTTTCTGACTTTCTTATACGCCTGCACCGTTTACAATAAAGGAGAATTTTAAAGTTTAAAACTTTCATGGGAATAATACGTATACCTATATCGAATGAGTTCTTTCTATTTTCTTTTCTTTTCCTATATATTTCCGTGACTATAGTTCGAACCTGGCCATCACATGTGAACGTCACCGTTAACGATCTTTCGCAATAAGAATGGTCTATCGCTCTCCGTTGGTGGTACATAAATTCTGAATGTATTGAATTCTCGTTCACAAAAGTTTTTAATACATTTTCGCAACATTACATCTGGAAGCATTGCGAATAACAGATTCTTTGTTACTATTAAATGGATGCAGGTATACCGCCCCTTGCCTCCACCATAACTAAAGAAAATTTTAATATTTCATCTTGAAAAGTGATTCCTTTGCGGAGAGTATGGAGGACGTTGAATGCACTAATGCTAAAAATGACGGAATGACAGAGGCGGTATTGAAGTGTTATTAGGAATATTTTTACATATGATTTTCGTTGGCTGCTATGTACGGTTCATATTATGCGAAATGTTCGACGAGTTTCTATATTAGTTCGAATTTGAAAAGTTTCCCTGTCGTGTTGGTAGCTGTTGTGAAAGTTTGGCTTTCTGGGAAAATGAAAATCTAGATTCTAAACTGCCTTGGAGACCGGCCGTGCCACAAGAAAAGCATGCGCCGCAAAAGTACTTTTCTAAATTAAATGCAAAAGTGAATTTGAATATGAAATTTCATTTCATATATGCATGAATAATACAATGTTTTATGATACTGCTAGTAATTTCGATGCAGAAATTAAATTATCAGTTAATAAACACTTAAAATGACAAATTATATAACTAATTATTAAATGTGTCTCTGCCCAACTGTATAAACAGGTTGTTACGGTCTAAAGTTCAGTCTGTGTACATGTTTATTTTTCATATATGTATATATACATTAGTTGTATTTGCGTCTCTTTTTAACGGTTTCCGATTGATGTGTATTATAAATTTCAGTTCATCTCTTCCAGGATATCCTATATGTGTATATAGCTGGTTGCTGTATTTACTATAGTTTTAATATAATTATTTACTTGTAATTATGGAATTGTTTTGTCACATATTAAGACTTGAATTATTACTGTTTAATTGTTGTTTAGTAATTGTCAGTGCTTTAGATTTAGGTATTTTTTAATTTTGATTTAGTTTTTGAATTATTCGTAGTTAATTGCTTTCTAATATATCTGGTGTCATCTGTGGGTAGGTAGTGCAGTTATTCTATCCTTCTTTTTACTATAAATTTTAGTTCATCTCTTCCAGGATATCCTATATGTGTATATAATTGGCTGTCGTATTTACTATAGTTTTAATATAATTATTTACTTGTAAATATGGAATTGTTTTGCCACATATTAAGATTTTAATTATTATTGTTTAATTGTTGTTTAGTAATTGTCAGTGCTTTAGCTTTAGGTATTTTTTAATTTTTTTATAGTTTTTGAATTATTCGTAGTTAATTGCTTTCTAATATATCTGGTTGTCATCTGTGGGTAGGTATTGTAGTTATTCTATCCTTCTTTGTCGAAAACGGCAATTAAAATTCGCTTCTTCTGAAACAGTTAATTGATTTCTTGTCTGTAATAATTCTAGAATAATTTTAAATTTATTTTAATATACTTTACATAGCTTATTTTCTTGAAAAATGTAGTTTTAATGCGACTATTTGGTTATCTATTTTGCTATTTTCTGTTAGTGAACTTGCAAAGCAGTCATTGATTGTAACATTTACTGTTTCCAGTGATGATCTAGTAACTAAAAAGAGGATTATTATTGAAATCAATCGATAACACAGATTCACCATAAATGTGTGGTGTGGTATTTGGAGTGACAGATTGATTGGACCCTTTTTCATTGATGGCACCCTAAATCAGGACAAATATCACCAACGTCTAATTGAAAATTTGGACAATTTCTTGGATGTATTACCTCTTGCAGAGTTAAATAGATTATTTTTTCAGCAGGATGGCCCTACACCACATAATTAATGCCAGGGTAAAAGTTAACTGATTGAATGCTGAATTTGACAACAATGGATAGGGACATACGGGCCAGTTCGGTAGCTTGTGCGTTCACCTGACCTAACGCCGCTCGATTTGTGGCTATGGAGTTATGTTAAAGACCGTGTCTATTTAACACCCCCCGAGAATGAGCATGTTTTAAGAAAGAGAATTATTCATACTTGTCAAGAAATACCTCCTTTTTTAGTCTTAAATCCTTCATATTTGAGCAATATTTATAATAATTATGATTTGTTACGATGTTTTGTTTTTGACGTCAATAAAATTCTCCATTGTTTTGTATACCACAGTACACTTAAACTTTTTTAAAAAATAAAATTATTTTCCAAAAATATTTTACAAAATCAAATTGAGTCACACCATCACTATCGCTTGTCAAATATTACATATTTAAAAAAAGTTATTATTTTGTAGTATTTGTTCACCTGTATTATATGGTTTTTAAATTACTGATTACATTAATCCGCGTGGTGCGTTTTTCGTAAGATAGACCGTATAAAAAACAATTGAGGTATACATAAAATGCGGGTATATAATTAGTAAAATCTATACATGTGAATATAAAATTAAATACATAAAGAGAAACCCAAAGACAAGTAATCAAAGACAGGTCTGGACAGAAGGATCTCATTGGCTCGTTTTTTGAATGGTTTCGGGGGCAGCATCTTCAAACAATATGGGAAGTGGTTATAAAGTTTTATAGCCATGTAATTGGACTTTGTCTGCCCACAGCCCCCTCCACGCTGTTGCTGATCCATCCCATAGAAGAATTCCGTAAGTGATTTTACTATGGAAACTTCCCAAGTATTTCAGACGTGCGGCGTCTTTTCCAGCTATTTTCTTTATTATTCGTATTGCGAATATACATTTTGGCAACTGGTACTGCAAGATGGTAACGTGGCCAACCCATGATAATCTTGAATCGAAGAAAATGCTCAAGAATTTAGTCGATCCTTTGATACAGAATCTATTCCGTATTCTGCGTCAAATTTGTATCCTAAGTACGCCAGAGGAAAGACGTATTATCTGTGTACATTAATGTTTTATGACAGTGAATATTTGTGGTAATATCATTTATGTACAGCAAGAATAACAACGGCCCAGTATTATGTATCTCTATGGTACACCCCTATTTAGTATATCCGATTCTCTGAGTTGTTCATTCCACCACACCTGTTGTTGCCTACTTGGCAAGTAGCTTTTTAACTAGCTGTCCATCAATCTCTTCGAGCTTGAATCGCCTTTGGCGTCCGATTACAGTTTTATTACAGTCCCTATAAAACGCCAAAAAATCAATTTTGATTTTCTAAACTTTTGGCACACCTTGTATAAACGTATGTTTTTGTCCACGAACTACTGTCACGGTGACAGATGGAACGGCAATTTAAAGCATCTTAAAGTCAGTCTGACTTTTCGTTGTTGAAGTTTGAAATTTAGATGCTATTTAGCGTAATACTAAGACTTGACACTAAAACATTCATAGTGTTATTACTTTTACACAATGAAAGGACTAAATCATTATTAAAAAGGTAATATCAGATTTATTTTAGTTTTGCATAATTTGACCTGTCAAATATCATGGCCCACAAACGTCATTTCTGGGCTGTAATATTTAATAATAGTCATACATCTTTTGACATACCTTTTGAGCTTTGTTATGATGCAAATTTGTGAACAATGCATGCCCATTACACAAAAGAATAAAGTTTTAAATAAAATGTTGGTATAGAATAGTATATAATAATAGTAATAGGCTGATTTCATTGCCATAGTTCACTGGTTTGAGGTAATGTCAGATTATGTGTATGTTTTAATAAATTTTAAAACTGTACTTACGTGCGATAATACACTTTAAGTTTACTTAATCATATCCGTCGGCATTGTTCATATATTCATATAGAAAAGAAATGGTAACAATTGATAATAATAACACTAATACGTATCTGAAAGGTACCACATTTCAATTAAAAATGCACTTTTCCTTCGTAATCTCTTTATTTGTCGGCCTTCTGACACTTAAACTTGACAACCGATCGATGAACATGAATATATAGTCATTAATGACAGGCAAACTCATCATCGTGAAATTTTTTTACCGCATTCCCCTGCAGAAAAGCCTTAAATGAGTCGCACCTTCGACAGCGACAGACTTGGCACGTGGATAGTGCACTCAATCGTCGCGGAAAAGTCCACTCTTTTGGTTTCCAACCGTCTTTCCGCACTCTAAATCTCGACGGCCTGAAATTTCTTCGTCAAAGTGAAACTTTTACAATTCTTTCGCGCGTGCCTGTCATACCTGACATTTTTACGATTTTTATTGGTTGACGTGGGAATCGGTCATGACGTAATCCATTTTTCTGTTAAAACATCGAATGCACGCTCCTCTTTAAAAGCCCGTATCTTTACAACCGCTCCACTTGGGAAGAAAATCTCTCCGTCGACCGGAAATTCAAGTCGCCCGTATAGTCGTGCCAAAGTGCAGCTTTCAATTTCGCGTATCCAGAGAGGAGTTGTCCCCCCCGCGTAACCAATTTTCGTCGATTTTGACGGTCGTTTGGTAACCATTGGCGACTCGGCTATTAGTATATCTTATTATAGGTAAAACGGAGTGCCACGCACCCTCCAATGTTCCATTTTTCCCAATAGAATGTTGCGATTGCCGTCTACAGATCACTGCAAATCAGTTTTAAGGCTTTTTTTTTTCATCGAAGGCCTCTGAAACTTTTTTTTTTAATTTTAGTGCCTATATACACTTCTAATCAGGTTCTTTTGATTTTTATGTAGGAATGTGCAAAAAAATAGACAAAAATATGCAAGAAATGGATGACGTGCAATATCAAGAAATGGACGCAAATGTCAAATATGACACCAGCACTTAATTTAGCAATAGAATGTAATGTTTGCGACATTTTTCAACTGATGAAAGTTATGACTTGTAGAAGAACTGAAAATAAAATATATAAAAAAATGATCATCGTACAAAATAATAAGAACAATCTATGTATGCCGAGCATATGAGGGCCTAGTTCCAAAGTGTACAATCTGCAGTTTTCAAGCAAAATGACATAGATGGCGTTTCAGATGTAATTTTTAGCGCTGAATTCATATAAACCATTATTCCGTACTAGAACGGTCAAACTCCAGTCTATTTTTGGTGTGTAAAATTAGGCTTAGTTCCATAATGTACAATAACCAATAATAATTTAGTTCCAAACTGTGCAAACTCCTAACTTGTCAACTAAAGTAAAACCTACAATCTCCAATGCATATCAATACATTATTATATAGGATGTCCCAGAAATAAAAAGACGGAGTAGCAGATATGTAAAGTCCGAACAGAAACAGGCCCAAATATACCGCAATAACGAAGAAATTAAAATTTTAATTTTCTATGTTGTTTTTTAGATAAAAAAAATTACATTACGGACCTGGCACAGAATGTATGTTTATAATTCACGTAAGAATATGTTCATTTGTAAATAGAAACGAAGACGCATTCATAGAGAAAAATACGCTTTTATTTGCATAAAACGGGAAAAAAACGTTAAATCGTAAAAACATATTTTTTGCGGGACGTGTCTCAATAACGCAGCTATGTAGTCGATTATTGACCCAGATGGGTGACCTACTTTCTTGCAGGCAATAAAAGGTTGTTTTTATATTTAAAATAGGAAGGTTGTTGCTCTTTAATGTGTTCGTAGTTGGAAACAGCTGATTATTAGAATATTCAATAAATCGTATTTTTCTAGCAGGTTTAAAATTAAAGTAATTAATGGTTTGATATTTATTATGAAGTATCTATTCCTCCTCCTTTTTTTTAACACAAGTAATATGGTGGTTCTGAAAAGCACCGATTGTGAAAATGAAGCAGGTGGATATTTAGTGCAGGGTCGGCGTAAGGCCAATTGAATTCTTTATTATTTTTTTTCTGCCGTCTGCGCACTAATAAAGACTTGATATTTTGAGGGTACATTTTTACACAATCTAGCTTCCGATTTCTGCTACTCAGTCTTTTTATTTCTGGGACACCCTGTACAGTAACTTTCAAAGTGAGCAATATTTCTTTCGCGATAAAATAAACTGTTTTTGTGTCGTTTTAACAGGTTATAAGTTGTTATAACGCGCAATAATCCATTATTCTGATTTCCATTCAACAGAAAGGTTGTTTTATTAATCGTGCAGTGCTTTAGTGCTTATGTGCTTATGTGCTTATATGTTTTTATAAAATTAGATTTGGAAATGCATGTTAATGTGACACCTTTAAGTAGTGATAAAAAGGCTCGAAAAAGAAGAAAAAATCCTACAAAATGGAAGAAAAATAAGGAAAAAGAGATTAGGTAAGATTGATTAGAAATTTGAGGACTAATTCTAGTTTCTAAGAGATGTTTGTTTTTTGTAGATATGGTCCACATTTTCTTCCGGTTTACCCAACATGTGGCCACAAAACTTCTGCATTCCAGTGCATTTCGCTCACAATGGCTGAAATTAAGAATTTCCACAGCAAGTTTCATGAAGTTAAACAAAAAAATTATCAAGATAACTTTATTTTAAAATACTGTTAAACTATTCCGGTAAAGCGCAAGAGGCCAAAAAATTCGAGATACAGCGGGAAAGTTTTTCAAACCCAGTTTTTTGTTCCCAGTCAACAAAAAAAAATATATTCCAGTTTGTAAAAAGTCTTTCATGGCTATTTTGGGAATTACAAGAAGGAGGATTGACACAGTGACAAGAAATTATTTTAGAACTTCGCTACCAGCACGGGAAAATCGTGGTGGTGATACCAAGTTGGAAAAATATCAGAGCAAAAAACAATCAGTCATGAATTTTATTAATAAATTTAAGGCCATTGAGGGTCATTACTGCAGGGGACAAAGTGAAAGGCTGTACCTTGATTCTTCTTTAAACATTACAAATATGTGGATCATGTACCAAAATTATAATAAGGAGCAACCAATGAAGCAAAGTTACTTTAGACACATTTTTAACATACAATATAATTTGGGTTTTGGAACTCCTCGCACTGATGTATGTTCTACATGTCTGCAGTTGACAGAAAAGATTAAAAGCTGCAGGGATGAGAATATTAAGGCTAATCTAATGACAGAGAAGAAAATACACAAAATGAGGGCTCAAGCATATTTCAGCCTGCTAAAAGAAGCAAAGGATGGCGTGGCAATTTACTCTTTCGACTGTCAAAAGAATCAGGTGTTGCCCAAAGTTCCAGATCAACAAGCGTACTATTCCAGACAGTTTTATATCTACAATTTCACCGTAGTTAGAGGTACTTCGAAAACTAAACTGAACTGTTCAACAGTTGCAAGTTTTTGTTGGACCGAAAATGAGTGTAGCAAGGGATCTAATGAGATTGCCTCCTGCATTCATCACATCTTGAGCACTTCTGACTTTACCGATATTCACACTGTTTGACTGATGTGTGATGGATGCGGGGGTCAAAATAAAAATACAACCCTTATTGCAATGTGTTGTAACTGGTTCTTTAAGCAAAACCTAATAACGAAAATTGAAGTTCTTTTTTCAGTAAGGGGGCATTCATTTATACCTCCTGATAGAGTATTTGGTCACATTGAAAGAAATATTCGCAAAAAAGAGGTCATTTTAGAGCCAGAGGAATATATAAATATCTCCTCGCAGTTTGCAACTGTGCTTAAGGTAGGAGAGGAAGTTCAAATTAAAAACTGGATGGAAGAAACAAGTACTTTCATTAAGTCGCCCGGCCAGTGGCATTTTGCTTTTTCAAAAATGAAAAGAATGATACTTACTAAGAATTCAAATGGGGTAGTAATAGTCCGCAGTACCTATACATCAGATTTAGGGATGGGAAAATCAATTTCAAAAAAAGGTAAATGCATTCGTAATATGGATCCAACCATAATCAACAAGAAGAATGCAGTAGCGGAAAACAAAAAAGTTGATCTCAACGTAAAATAAAACAACAAATTAGTTTAAATCTTCACTATATTTATTTACAAAAATGTAAAGGCTGTGACGCGTTTCGCTAACACTGTAGCTTTGTCAAACAGCGATGGTATAATAACTACTCTACAAGTGAAATACGTATATGTTCCTAAGTTTGGCAATTGCAAGTATATATGACTCACAGAACAAAAAAGGGGGATGGGAAAGACATAGGAGGAACTTCATCACAATTATACCATCGCTGTTTGACAAAGCTACAGTGTTAGAGAAACGCGTCACAGCCTTTACATTTTTGTAAATAAATATAGTGAAGATTTAAACAAATTTGTTGTTTTATTTTACGTTGAGTTCACTGGATCTTCACCAAGTAAAAGCCACATCTATCCAATTTTTGAAGAAAGCTGATACCAGCTATTTGGCTCTTTGGTATTTTAAACTACTGTTGAAGTGTGCAGTGTGTACTCAGAATTTGTGGTTCTTCGGAAAGTGTTCTAAGAATCATGTATGTCCAAGGCAACTACCTATGGCAAGAAGAAATGGGTAAAAGAAGAAATGAAACTACAATATAGCAAACGAGACGTGTGGAATATGTATGTGAAGGTAATTCATTCGGAATTGGCACACAGATTACACCCTATAGAATTTAATATTTTAGACTTTGATACTAGAGATAAAATAAAATCAATAATTCATAAAAAGTACCTAGTACCAAAACGTAAATTAAACACGTTATTAACCAATCAATTAGTACCTAAAACTCCTCAAACTAAATTCACGGATCATAAATTCTTTCACAGATTTGTTAATCTTTTAAACGTAGTTTTTCAGATAACGAAAGGCAATTATTACAAAATGGTTTTAAACATAATATAACCAACAGGTTCTATAGATAATTTTAATACATTAGGTTTAGAATCAGAAATTAACTTGTATAATGTACCTAATAATACCAATTTAAAACACAAAGTTTATGAAATTATTAAAAAGGAGATTGTTAATGTCAAACAATATAATTTTGAATTACCAGTTGGTAAATCAATCCAACAAAAATCAAAATCAAATAATCTTATTTTTACCAAAGCAGATAAAGGCAACACGGTAATAGCGTTACATAAAGATGATTATAACATGAAAACCAACAACTTTATAGAGGCAAGTAACTTTGAAATACTCGAAAAAGACCCTACGAATAAATTTCAGAAAGAAATTAAGGTAGCTGTAGAGAACGCCAAATCAATCATAAACGAAAAAGAAAAATACAGATTATTTTTATCAAACTCTCAACACCCAGAACTTGATTCATTAATTAAACTTCATAAAAATGAGTATCCAATTAGACCGGTTGTGTCATTTTTTACAGCTCCTTCTTTTAATGTTTCGAAACTTGTTCATTTAAGCCACAATTTTCTATAAAAAACTCAACCGAATTAATCAATAAAATTCAAAATATCAATCTACCAGATAATTCCAAGTTTATATCATTTGATGTAACAAATCTATTTCCCAGCATCCCTCCTAAAGAAACTATAACACTTGCTGATAACTTGCTTACGTACAACAATGTTAATCCGGTAATTCATTCTGACATTATTTCGTTATTAAAAGTTTGTTTAAATCAAAATTATTTTCATTTTAACGGTGAAATTTACAGTAACCAGGATGGTTTGATTATGGGTAACCCTCTCAGTCCACTACTAGCTGAAGTTTTTATGGACAATATCGAAAAATTAATTCATAAACACCCAATGAGTAACAAATTTGTGTATTGGTACAGATATGTGGATGACATTCTAGCCAGCTTCACGGGGACCACTAGACAACTATATAACTTTCTTACATATATAAATACTATCCATAGTAATATCAAATTCACCATAGAAACAGATCAAAATAACTCTATCAACTTTTTAGACCTTACTATTTCGAAAATAAATAATAAACATGATTTTTCCATATTTCATAAACCATCACACACTGATATAACAATTCATAACAGTTCAGCCCACCCACATAGCCATAAATTAGCAACGTACAATAGTATGATACACAGACTTCTAACAACTCCCTTAACTACTAATAACTATAACAAAGAATTAAATATTATTAAACAAATAGCAGTTAATAATAACTACGACCCAAAGTTAATTGATAATATCATAGCTAAGAAAACGCACAAACAAAGTTTAGATGAAATATTCCCTTTGGATAAAAATAAAAATAATCAATATAAATGTTTAACATACATAGGTAAACCCTCAGTTAAAATTAAAACATTTTTAGAAACTTTAGACCTAAATATATGCCTTAAAACAGATAACAATTTATCTAGGTTCATTAAAAACAGTAAATCCAAACCGTCAAAATTTAATAAAGTTGGAGTATATAAATTAAAATGTGGTAGTAATTGTGACAAAATTTATATTGGGAGAACGTTCAGAAATTCAAAACTAGAATTTCAGAACATAAACGTAGTTATGATAACAAAAAACTAGATTCTAATTACTCAAATCCCTTAATATCAGAAAACCATTTGTTTGATCCGGAGTTTGAAATTTTACATGTACAAAATAAACCCCATAAATTAAATCTCTTAGAAGCCCTTGAAATAAATAAAAACATAAATTCTGGGAATTTACTTAATGACCAACTAGATATTAACCGTTCTCCATTACTAAACTTATTCGTTTAGGGTCTTTTCCGTGTGCCTATTGTGATGAAGTGCCTCGTATGTCTTTCCCACCCCCCTTTTTGTTCTGTGAGACATATATACTTCCAATTTCCAAACTTAGGTACATATACGTATTTCACTTGTAGAGTAGTTATTATACCATCGCTGTTTGACAAAGTTACAGTGTTAGCGAAACGCGTCATAGCCTTTACATTTTTGTAAATAAATATAGTGAAGATTTAAACAAATTTGTTGTTTTATTTTACGTTGAGTTCAATGGATCTTCACCAAGTAAAAGCCGCATCTATCCAAAAAAGTTGATGTCAATAAACTTCTTATTTCACATTATGGAGAAGACTGTAAAAGTGATCCTAAATTAAAATTTTATAAATTTGTGCTGGAAGGAGGAAGCCAAGACGAAGATACTGACAACACGTTAATATGCGTAAGAAACGAAGAAGAGTGTGGCTTGACAGTTTATTTTTTTGCCTTTATTTAATCTAGTTAGTTACAGTTTGTATTTGAACATTTATTAAAACTTTTATGGAATTAGGCTTAAAAGCCTACTCGTCAATGTTAGTTAGCTGAGTCTCAAGTATGTTCGCTAGTTAAGTTTAAATACATTTTTTTATCCGAATTAAAAAAAGTTATTTTATTTCCAAAGTGAACAACCTCCACCAAAGAATGTCATATCGTAGAATACCCATATCTTTTTTTTTAAATATTTTTGCAACGGAATATTTTTTTTTCTCGAACTTCATAAAAAACCTATTGATAATGACAACTTTTCATTAGAATATTCAAATTTTAAAAAGGAAGCATTCCATTCGAACTAGAAGTTTTTTTCGTTTCCTGAAAATTTACTTTAGCTGGAGATTGTACTCTTTGGAACTAGGCCCCTCATATAATGAAATTTTGTTTAAAATCGACGCATTTTTATTATATTAAAGAGTTGACTTTGCCGATTAACACTTTCTCAACACTCTTCCTCTAAATTAATTTCTCGTTTCGATGCAAAACAATAAACAAAATCTCATTAAAATTTTTCCGATTCAGCTTTCACGTCCCGTTTTATTAACCTAATTCGTAAAAATTATACATCGAATTGCAGCAGACACCAAACAGTACCTATCTCATGCATTTATTCATGACCCTCTATTGTGTGCCCCATCCTTTTCCCTGACGATCCCCTTTTCTCGTTGCCTTGCCACCTATTCCCCCGATCCCAGTAACCTTTCGTTCTGTAAATAACACCGCCGTGTACACCTGAGAGAACAACAAAAGCATTAATTTAGTCGGGAGTTTATTTGCAGATAAGCTCGCGAAAAAGACTACTTTCAGAAAAGTCATGCCTCCTGCTCTCCAGGTCCCGGATGCGACCTACCTTTTTCCAAGGGAAGAATATTAATCTCTTACAAGCACCAAGCATGTAAACACGAATGCATTTGCAGTTTGTGTTGTACGACTGGGTGGTTGGTATGTTCGGTGTTGGTAAATTGCCTCCCCACAGGTAGTAAGAGAAAGTGTGGGTTATTTTTGAGTTACTTATTAATATTATTGCTAATGCCTTTTTCATAGAGGATAGAGGATTAATCTTAATGATCTGTTGTAATTACGAGGCATATCCAGAAAGTAAGCGTACTGAGGCTCTCACGGCCGGAGGGATTTTATTTTCGTCATGTTGGCTACACTTCCGTGTAGCCAACAAGACCGGTTCGAGGTCAGTATGTTGAGAACTGTCGACACGACAACACGTTTCGTGAACAATGTCAATCCAGTCTCCCGCCAAGTGCGAAATACGCGGCGTCATCCGTTATCTCGTTTGGAAGGGAAAACCTCCGTTTGAGATTTATAATGAGGTGAAAACTGCATATGGTGATAAAGCTATGAATCGTACGAGTGTGTACAAGTGGTGTCGCGAGTTTAAAAACGGCCGTACGTCTGTGCATGATGATCAGAGGAGCGGAAGACTTTCAATTGTGACTGACGAAATTGTGGAAAAAATCTAAAATGCGCTCCGTGACGATTGCAGAGTGACTGTGGATGAACTTTCTGCGATGTTTCCGCAAATCTCCAGATCTCTACTACACGAAACAATCACAGAAATCCTCGGATATCGAAAACTCTCCGCGAGGTGGGTCCCAAAACGACTGACAGACCAACACAAGTTGAATCGAGTGGAGGCCGGGCAAGAGTTTTTGAGGCGCTATAAACTCCATGGAGTTGAATTTCTCCGCTCCATCATTACTGGAGATGAAAGTTGGATTGCACACTACACGCCTGAAACCAAAAAACAGTCTCAACAGTGGCGTCACACCTCTTCACGCTCCTCCAAAAAATTCAAAACCACAATTTCGGCTAAGAAAATCATGGCATCCGTGTTTTGGGAATGTCAAGGCATAATTTTAATCGAATATCTGTCTCAAGGGCAGACCATCAACTCTGCAAGATACTGTGACACCCCTAAAAAAATGTGGAGGGTGGTTCAGAACAAGAGCAGAGGCATGCTGACAAAAGGAGTCTGCCTGCTGCACGACAATGCCAGACCACACACGGCCAACGCCACGAAGGAACTGCTCACCTCGTTTAAATGGGATGTCCTGAACCATCCCGCGCATTCCCCTGATCTAGCAGCTTCAGATCACTATCTCTTTACCTCCCTGAAGCTGCAGATGGGTGGAAAAAAGTTTTCAACCGACGAGGAGGTGGGGAAGTGGACGAAGGGGTTGGCGGGAAACTACTTCGAGAGAGGTATCAAAAAATTGATACCTCGCTTCACCACCTGCATAGAGAGGAATGGCGACTATGTCGAAAAATAGCTTACATTATGTACTAAAGTATCACGTAATTTTTTTGTTTAAATAAAAAAATTTAAAACCTACATAAATTCAGTACACTTACTTTCTGTATATGCCTCGTATCTGTTAATTACCTTATATACATAAGAAGACCGCTATTTAGATTTCTACCTTCATTTGGTTAAGATTCTTAAAGTTTTCCAACATGAATTCCAGTATTATTTTTAGTGAAAGGGGAAAACAGTTATTAGTTTTAAACAAGTATAAATATGGTTTCCAAAAATGTTCAAAAAGTGGTGAAAAACGGTGGACTTGTACAAAGAAAACGTGCAAATCTTTCCTTCTTACCCTGGGCGAAGTCGACAACATTATAGTTGTTACAAAACATATTCAGGAACATATTATAGTCATGACGCTGGTATAGAAAAATTACATCGTCAAATTGCTAACACGTCCTGTAAAAGGAAGGCTATGGAAGATATGTCTGAAAAACCTGCGAAAATTATACGACGCGAACTACAAGAAAATCTTCCATCAACGGTTGCCACGGTTGATGTAGCTTGTATTAGAAGAAATCTCTACAACGCTCGTCGGAAAGAGCAGCTTGCTTTGCCGAATAGCATTGAAGATTGTTTCAGAATTCTGGAGGAGATTACAATTGAAACATGTAAAGGTGAACCTTTTATGCTTACTAACAGTAAAATTGACAAAATAGTTGTTTTTTGTTGTAAATCAAATATCCAGTTTTTTGAAAAGGTGACACGAATTTATTTGGACGATACCTTTAATTATTGCGCCAAGTTCTTTTGTCAATTATTCACTATTCATGGGTATTACAATGGACATTATATTCCATTCATATTTTCGTTGTTGCCTGATAAACAAACAGAGACATATTTAAAATTATTTAATTTAATTACGGATAGCTTTAAAAATAATCAGATAAAAGTAGACATTTTGGAGGTCGTAATTGATTTTGAAAAAGGTATCGACAAGGCTATTTAACAAACTTGGCCGTTAGGAAAGATAATTGGTTGCCGATTTCATCTTTCACAATCTTGGTATCGCAAAATCCAAGAACACGGCTTGAATTTTTCATATAAAGATAAAAGCTCTGAAATCGGAAATTGGTTACAAATGACATTCGCCCTTACTTTTTTAAAACCTGAAGAAGTTAGCTATTGTTTTGTATTTGATTTTCTATCTATTGCACCGGATTTGGAAAATATTCAAAAATATTCTGATTATTTAATACACCATTATCTATTAGAGAACTCTTTATTTCCCCACATCTTTGGGCTGAAGATTCAGCGGAACTCGCTCGCACTACCAATGCTTGTGAATCGTTCCACAAACATTTTAGCGATTCCTTCTACAGAGCTCATCCAAATATTTCTGTATTTATAGAAAAGCTTAAAGAATTCCAAACAGAAACTTACGTGAAATTACAGAGTGTGCATTTAACTGCTAAAATTCATAACGCGAATGTAAAAAATCGCAAAAGATTCATTGCAAAAATGATAGTCTTAAAAAAAAAAGAGATAAGCAGAATACACTTTATTAAATGTATTTCTTTCCATTGTGGTGTTAGTGATTGAAAATTTTTTGTTTTATTTAAGTATAATTTTAATATTTGAGTAATTGAGGAGTAGAAGTAACAAAGGGGCTAAGTGCCATTTTTCCGAAAAGTTAGATATTCCTATAGATAGGTGCTATGTGCCATCGACTATGTCCTATCAAACGGGCGAAGTGCCCGGACAAAAATTCCTAGAGAAATCTACTGTGTAAGTTGGCGTTTCCTACATGTGCCACGATAGTTTTTCAACAAAGGGGGTAAGTGCATAGTAGGCGCTGCGCTGCTTTGTTGAGTATTTATTTTGCAAAATAACATACCCTAAAAGTTATAACTATCAGTTTAATATGAGTACAGAACGTCGAAAACAGGGATTAGGAAGACTAAGTGACGAACAGAGGCAACTAAAAACTAGTGGAAAACAATACAAAACCAGAAAGGGAAATACAGTGTCTGAACAACAGAAACCTAACCTAGAAGTAAGTTGCTAACTGTGTAAATAATATTTTCACAGAACTCCAACACGTATATTGTTTCCCGCAGGTGCTATGTAAATGTAAATTGAACTGCAAATCTTTGACTTACGCGCAAAGACTAACCCTTTTTGAAAAGTATTATGAAAGCAGACCTGACGTTCGTGGAACGTATATCATGGGCTTAATACAGATTACTGGCGTCAAGAGAAGGAGGCATGGTTCCTATGAAGAAGCTAGTGATAGTCGTCGTCAAGCCACTATCCATTATAGCATTCCAAATGGAGAGGGCAATATTGTGATTGTTTGCAAATCCACTTTTATGAAAACATTTGCTTCGACGAAAAAGCACGTGGAAACTATTATTCAAAAGAAAAAAAGCGGCGCAGTAATCTACAAAGACATGAGAACTCGTACGGCTCCTGGCACATTCACACAGGATGATAGAAGACTTATTAAAGAACATATAAGTAGTATACCTCGAGAGGAATCGCATTATTCACGCGCAAAAAGTGCAAAGGATTACATGAGTCCCGATTTAAATATTAATCGGCTTCACAAAGCGTTCTTGCAGAAACATCCGGAAAGCTTGGTCACTTATAAGTTCTACAGAAGAGTTTTCAAGGAAGAATTTCCACATGTTTCATTTAGAGCTCTCAGAAGTGACACCTGTCGAAAATGTGATTCGTTAAATTGCGAAATAAAAGCTCAGGGCGAAAGAAGTGGGGCTGCAAAGGTGGAGTTAGCGTTGCATCATCGAAAGGCGGAAGCAGCCACTGTACAGATGAAAAGGAACATCGCATTATCGCAAATGCCAGATAGCACCGTAAGTGTGTTTTCAATGGATTTAGAACAAGTCATGTTTGTACCTACACTGACTCATTCTGACATGTTTTACCTAAGTCAACTCTCGTGTTACAACTTGGGTATTAACTTCGGAGACAACAAGCACTCCTACATGTGTTGCTGGCATGAAGGAGTAGCTGGACGAGGCGGTAATGAGATCGCCTCTTGCTTATTACGCGTCCTTAACATGGGCATTACAGTTAAAAGAAATATTGTTATTTGGAGCGACAACTGCGTCGCCCAAAATAAAAATAGAATGATTGTGTTCATTTACATGTTTCTGGTGAGTTGTGGAGTTTTCGATACCATTGAACACAGGTACCTCGTCAGTGGTCATAGCTTCCTTCAGTGCGACAGGGACTTCGCCCTGATCGAGAAGAGAAAACGCAAGTGTGTTCCAAAGGTACCTGAGAACTTACATGACGTAATACTGTCAAGTACTCAAACAGGCCGATTCGAAATAGTAGACATGGTTCAGAAAAAGTTCTTTGACATACAATCTGCAGCAGACACGGTGTTAACTCTGAAGCAAGTGAATATTAGCAAAGTTGTACGATTAAAAGTCGACTCCCAACGGCCCGGTATAGTGTTGACCTCTGACAGTTTTGCTGAAGTGTCACGGTGGAAAGCAACTCCGATACTTAAAAAAGGAAAAACCATGGAAGACATAAAAAATATGTCGATTCACCAGCTTCCCGATGTGAATAAGATCGGTGATAACAAAAAAAAGCACTTAATCTCAATGATTCCTTATCTACAAGATAAGAAACACCAAGACTTTTACGTCAATTTGACCAAATAATATATTGGCACATACCCCGTTTCCCAAAATATCTTTTTTAAATTTTTATATTATTGTTACATTTGTATTTTTTACGTAGTTTATGTAGTAGCATATTCAGCCATAAGGTAAAGAATAAACTACATCATTTTTCTTTCAATAAAAAATATCTATTTGTGTAAGAAAAAGTTTTTTGTTAATATCTCGAGTTAACACTTTTGGGACTTAACCCCTTTGTTACTTCTACTCCTCAATTGTAGAGTTAAGGTTTATGTTACATCTTATAATTTATGTATTATATACTTTTGTTTAGTTTGTATTCTAAATTTTTTTCAATAAATTCAAATTTTTAATTAAGTATTTTTGTTTTATTATTTATCGACCGGGACCCACTTTACACATTATTACTTATCGGCCGGGACGCAATTTATACATATATCTCAGGTACCTAAAAGATGCGGGAGGCAATTTAACTATTATTAATTGTTGTTTATTATCTCGGGAGGCAATTTACATTTACCCGGTATGTTGGGAAAGTATTCGTGTTGAATGCTGCGAGTTGAAAATATAATTTTGAATTCTTTTGCTACTCTTAATACAGATAGATAAACAAATGTATTCTTTTGTCATTCGTATCGTTAGATCCGGCGAACGAGTCGGCCGCCTGAGGACGCCATTAGTACCAAGCCAACGACGTGGTAACGCTTGATTAAAATAGTTTGTAACTATGTTGGCATTATGAGCAGGTCTTGATGTAACCACATATTATTTCGCAGCTCTATAGGTACATCTTCCAAAAGTAGTGGTAATTCATTTTGCAGGAATTGCAAGCAGCGTGTGTCTATCTGTGTGTCTGTGTGTCTGTGACCACGATAGCGGTCAAACCGCTGTATATATCAATTCCAAATTTTGTATTTACGTGTATAACTCCCTCTTGAGATCTGATTAGTTTTTCAGTAAAATCGGTAGACCGGAAGTAGCAGTTTACTTTAGTGAAAAATTCGAATTTTGCCAATATTTCGTCAACTACTAAGTTTAAACAAATTTATAAAGAATTCTTAAAATTAAGTTTGGGGCAAATTGTCTTCAAAAAGTTTTTCGAAATTCCAACCGGAAATAGGTCTTTTACTCTTATCGAAAATCAGTTTTTTGCGAATATCTCGCAAGTCATGCTTTTTGGACAAGTACGTTACGAGTATAAAAGTATCTATAACATAATTTTCAATATTTTTTGTATAATTTCAAAATTCAGACCGGAAGTACCACTTTTACTCTTATCGAATAGCGATTTTTTGCAAATATGTCGTAAGTTATGCATTCTATATATATTTATCAAGAGTACAAACGTATTTAGAACTGGATTTGCAATGTTTTTTGTATATATGAAATTTCAAAATTCGGACCGGAAGTAGCACTTTTACTCTTAGCGAGTAGCACTTTTTTGATAATATCTTGCAAACTATGCATTCTATAGAGATTTATTAAGAGAATAGAAGTACTTATAATAGGATTTTGAATAATTTTTGTATAAAAGAATTCTTAAAATTGTATAGTTTGAAACGCTCATACGTATAAGAAAGTCGTATGGTGGCCAGCTCATTTTTTTTTTAATATTCATAACGAATTGCCGACAAGTTTACAATTTTCGGTAATTCGAATATTTTTACGAAAACATTTTTCCCAGTCTCGATTTGATATTTTACCATTTATTTAACCCAAATTCCGAAAAGATACTAACTTATGTATGCACGCAAGCACCGTCCAAGTAATGTATTCATCAAGCGAACATTTTAAAACTTACATCACGCTAACCTGTTCAAATATTAGGAGAGACCCTTCGTATTTCACGTAGAGCAAATCGCTCCGGGCAACGAAAATGAACGATAAAGTGAAGTATGTAAATACCTGATTTCTTTTCGGCATATGCCTGTTTGCGTTTTAACATGAAAAATTCATGTTAGTCGAATATTAGGTGCCCTGAAAAATTTCGGGAATTGGAAAAATTTTAATATCTATGTACAGTAATATTTAAAAAGTTCTTTTAAAAGCAGTAACACTAGGGGAAAATCTATCGTATGGTGTATCATTTCGTATCTGTTATAAATAAACTGTATGTTATCCTCATACAATATGCCTGTGACTGAAATCAAGAGAAACGTATGATGTATCCTATACCGGGTGTCCACACGAAAACTTTATATTGAATTATTTCTGGTGTTTTTGAAGACAAAAACTTGAAATTTTGGGTGGTTGTTCAGGATATAGGGGGACAATGAATAGTGTATTTCATACCGCCCCATCGGGTCACCCGCCGCCGCCGGCCACCCCCACTCCAATATTTTAAATGACACCCTGTATTTTTTTTTGGTGGTTTTGAAAGAACACAATTTTCTTGATATTTCTATGTGAAAAAACTAGTAACACACATTATGACATTTATGAGATATTTAAATTTAAAAGTTTCAGATATCAGAAATTATTAACTCCGAAAAATCATAAGTTAGTCATGGAAATAGTTTGCTTTAAATTAGAATTGTCAAAATTGTGACTTTTGTGTTTCATTAATATTAATACTTGTAAAATTGTTCTTAAAGTTTCGGCTTTTTCGCTGAAATGGTTTATACTCTTGAAGAGAGAACTGAAATAGTGATTTTGTATGGGATTGCAAACAAAAATTATTCCCAAGCGGCGACGTTATTCAATGAAAACCATCCAAACAGAAACGTATCTGTTGCTTATGTCAGAACGCTAATAGAAAAATTTTTGCAAACTGGATCTGTAAATAATAAAAAACGGAATACGAATAATTGTGGTGTACTAAATGAAGCTATGCAACTAGCAGTTCTTGGGCATATTAATTTAGACCCAGAGCTTTCGTTGAGAAAATTATCCGAAGTTTCGGGAGTGCCAAAATCAACCTGCCATAAGATATTAAAATTAAACAAAATGCACCCTTATAAAATTCAACTTCACCAAGAGTTGGGTGACGGTGATTTCGACAGAAGAGTCGAATTTTGTGAAATAATGACAGATATGATTCGGCAAAATGGAAATGTTTTGCGAAGTATTTGCTTTAGTGATGAAAGTTGCTTTTACTTAAATGGTCTTGTGAATAGACACACACAACTGTCGATATTGGAGCGACGTAAAACCCCATTTTTTTCCGAGAAGGCAACACACAATATCCCCAAAAAATTAATGTATGGGCTGGAATTCTTAATAACCAAGTAATTGGCCCGATATTCTTCCAGGAAAATTTAAATGGACCTAAGTACTTACAATTTTTGGAAGAGCTAATACATCCTCTTATCATACAGTCTCTAGAAGAAAACTTGAATGAAATAGAGGAGGAGCAATTATATTTTCAACAAGATGGAGCTGGGCCACATTACTGTTTAGACGTTAGGAATTATTTGGATAATATTTTCCCAGGACATTGGATTGGACGTAGGGGCTCTATTGAATGGCCAGCTCGCTCCCCCGATTTAACTCCCCTAGATTTCTTTTTGTGGGGACATTTGAAGTCTGTTGTTGTAGCTGATTTACGTAATAGAATAACAGAGGAATGTCGAAATTTAACGCCACAAGTGTTCGAAAATGTTAGAAATGCTTTTGAAAATAGACTTTATTTATGTTTAAATGTAAACGGTGAACAATTTGAGCATTTAATTTAACTAAAATGTTGTGAATAAATCTTGTTTTAAGTATTTCCATGACTAACTTATGATTTTTCGGAGTTAATAATTTCTGATATCTGAAACTTTTAAATTTAAATATCTCATAAATGTCATAATGTGTGTTACTAGTTTTTTCACATAGGAATATCAAGAAAATTGTGTTCTTTCAAAACCACCAAAAAAAAATACAGGGTGTCATTTAAAATATTGGAGTGGGGGTGGCCGGCGGCGGCGGGTGACCCGATGGGGCGGTATGAAATACACTATTCATTGTCCCCCTATATCCTGAACAACCACCCAAAATTTCAAGTTTTTGTCTTCAAAAACACCAGAAATAATTCAATATAAAGTTTTCGTGTGGACACCCGGTATAACGTACACGTTATAGAGAGTGTTCATTTCAAAACTTCCTACCCTAAATTTCTGGAAATCGGGAAATCTATGAAAAATTCGCTGAAACACTTAAGAAGTACTATCGTGGAGGATATTTCTTGATGTATAAATTGCCTCACCCAACTTAACCCCCTGCCCCGGGGGAGCTACCCCCTTAAAAATCTTATAATGAAGGGGGCATCGAGTAATACGTCATTTTAAAGGTCTTTTGAAACAGTAAATTTCGGCGTTTATTTTTTTAAGATTGATCGATTCTTTTTGAAGATTTTTAAAAAAATATTTTGGTTTGTTTTGTTTTGTATTTCTAGCTGATCAATCTATTTTAGAAGTATCGGAACAAACGCCAATATTAAAAACGTTTATAAATTTCTCAACAACATGGAAAATAAATAATCTTATGGTTCTTTAACTTTTTAGTTATGTTTAATGTAGACTACTTTTCATTTTTTTATTGTTACTTAGGGGAAGAGGGGGCACAGGGGACCGCTTAAGGAAATTTTGTTTATATTTTTAAAGAAAAATCACTCAAAATGAGTAAAGCTAACTATTTCCAGTATATATATTACTCTACCGATTTCCAACCGCAAATTTGATATAAAGAAAAACCACAAACAATTATATCCTTTTTTTTTCACTTTGCGCTGGTCCTATGTGCCCCTTAGTGCTGGGGCGCAGAGGACCGTTTAATAATTAATTTTTGAAAGGCGTTTTGACAAGAAGACTGCAAATAGTATTTGTAGAAGTCATATAATTTACGAACTTTTCAGTTAGAAAACAATTATTTATTTTAAATGGTTTATTTTTAAATGAAATCTTAGGAACGCTTTAAACAAATAAATTCTTCATCATTCTCCGACACTCCTGCGCAAGCATCATGTATCCAGCCTCGGCAATTCTGGCATTGAATCCATCCCTCCCCTGCCCTTGATTCGCCATACCTGCTTGGACAATAAATACATATGGTGTCAGTCTCTTCCTCTTCACTATCACTACTTGAAACCTCTACGACCTTCTTTTTCACAGTTTCCTTTTTTCTTTTATTATAAGCTTTCGATTGGCATCTTCAGTAAGTTTTCTTTTCACACTTTTGTTATCTTGTTGTTTTTTCCTTGTTTTGTGTTAATCTGGTCTTTAAATGGGGAACTTGTCAATTCTTCAGCATGCTGAGCACTGCTAGAACTTTTCTGCGAATTTCAGTTTTTGATTTTACGGGAATCGGGTCTTGGCTTCGGAGAAACGTTCAGGATAACATCTTTTAACGAAGTGTAACTGCAGCTCGGTTGTGGTTCCTTAAATACGTTTTCAGTTTCAGGTTGGGTCTTTCAGTTTCTTCCTCCACCGAAACATCTGTGACTTCAGCAGGCAGAAAACATTTGTAAGAAAATATTTCATCATTGAATGGATAAATTCCTGTCGTTTAAAAATCGTTTACGGCTTTCTCCATAGTAGCAACATGAAGAAATGCCTTCGAAAACATTTCTACATAATATAGTGACACACGAGATCTAGGGTTATTAGTGTGCCATAAATCACACTTCCTTGCATACTGGTGTTTTAAAGGCCCAAACACAGTGCAGTCAAGGAGCTGTAGAAGGTGACTGGTATGGGGCGGAAGAGAAATCATTATAATATTATTTTCTCTTGCTTTATTTATTACAGTTAGTGTCCTGTGACTATTGTGATTAACGAGGATTAATGATGATTTAGCTTCATTTTTAGTGCTAACTCAAATGCAAACCTCCGAGCACCCAAAGGGGTTATTCCATAAAAGCGCCTTTCTAAGTCTAAAATATGCTCCACTAATTCAGTCTCTTGTTGTTCAGTAAAAACTTGTTTAAAGTGGTCGTTCCTTGGAGTTTTTGGCATTAATTTGTTATTTTTCCGCCGCAAAATACAACTTTTAGGTATTGCAAAACGTTCAGATGCTTTTCGAGCCGAAATTTCATTTCGGTTTACTATTTCCAATGTTTTTGTCATGTCTTCCTTCGTCCACGAAGGTTCTGGTCTTTTCTTTACGTAGTTTCGTACCATCTTAAAATAACAAACGATTATGATAATATAAATAAATAAACAATAAATGAATACAATTATTGTGGGGCACTGGAAACCACCTTTGGGGCATAGACGACCGTAAGTGGGCCTGTGTGCCCCAATGTCACAATGAAATTTATAGTGGCCGAAATTCGACTCAATGTTTGTTTATGCTTACGATAATCATCTTGTTTTATAGTAGAATAGTCAAGGTTTTCTTGCTATATTTGACATGATCCAAAAGGTAGAGCTACCTGTAATAAAATAAATCGTGTGGACCTATGTGCCCCGGCGGTCCCCTGTGCCCGCTATTCCCCTACTATCTAAAAATGTATGTTTCAGGAACGTTTTTCGTTCATTGATTCAATAATTATTATTTAGTTAGTAATAATGGTTTACAGTTTACAAGAAAGGGTTGATGTTGTATTAATTTATGGAGACGAAAATCAATGTACTCGACGAACTACCGCAACATTGAACGAAAGCCATCCGAATAAGATCACATGTCATAGATATGTCCTAATCTTATTGACAAATTTACTCATACTGGATCTGTTGCAAATGTACAACATAATCAGGCGAGAGTTTTAAATCAAGGCGCTCAGTTGGAAGTGTTGGGTCATTTCGGCATAAATCCTAATAGCTCATTTGGTCAGATTTCTGCAGCAACTGGAATTTCCTTGAGTTCGGTTCATAAAATCACAAAACTTTATAGACACCATCCTTATAAATTGAAAATATATCAACAGCTAACTGCAGACGATTATGATAGAAGATTTGAATTTTGTGAACAAGTGGCTACTATGATTAATAATAATAATGCATTTGGGAAAAGTATCTGCTTTAGTGATGATTGTGACTTTTTATTTACATGGATTTGTAAATAAACAAAACTGCAGATATTGGAGTAACGAAAACTCTCTTCTATCTGTAGAAGGACACACTTAGTATCCTGAAAAAAATAATGTATAGGCAGGCATCTTGAGGGTCTAAGTGATTGGTCCGTTGTGTTTCAATGGAAATCTTAATGGTAAAGCATATTTAGATATGTTGGAAAATATTATCAATCCGCTAATTATTGATGCTCTTGAAAATCAAGTGGATAAGAATAGAAATACTCGATGAGGACGAATTTTCTTTTTCACTCATATTCAACAAGATGTTCTTCCGGTACGACGTTGGTTAGACTATGTATTTCGTCTGTTGTATTTACCCTTCCACCTCAAAATGTACAAGAACTTCGTCAGAGGGTTAATGCAACTTGGCGTGGATTTCAAAGAGATGTTTTTGAAAATATACGAACAATGGCTATTCCATCGTTTAGCGATCAACGGAAAATATTTTGAACAATTATTGGATTGAATTTTTTGCAAAAAATACTTGAATTTTTAAATAACTTTGAAAACAAGAACAAAGCATTTTAAGCAGTTAAAGTGTGTTTTTACTAATAGATATTTAAGCCTAAAACAAAAAAACAAAAAATCAAACACTAAAAGATTTTTTTAAAAATCTTCAACACGAATAAATCAATTTTAAAAAAGTTAACGCCAAAATGTACTGTTTCGAAAGACCTTTAAAATGACATACTACTCGATATCCCCTTCCAATTAAGATTTGAACTCTATAATCTAATGCTAATGTTTTGACAAACATTAGATGTGTCTTTGAGAAGTGTTAATTAGTTACTGTCTTTCAATACATTTTATTTAATATTAGAATACCAAAATTAAGTAGGGTTAACAAAAGTAATTAAGTACAAAATAGTGGCATTTTTACAAATATACTATGTAACGGTAGGCCCTGTATATCATAAATAAAATATAAATATAATAACATCAAAGCTACTTATGTTAAGGTAAAATTATCAACACAGATCGGGAAATATATATTATTCATTTATTTGTATTAAAATATTATATTCCTTCTTAAAATGTCTCCATGTAAATTCTGTATATATTTGTGGTGTTAAAAAAAAAGAGTGCGTAGATGTAGGTATCTATGTAAAAAGAAACACATGTGTCGTAAACTTTATCAACGCCAGCCAGGAAGTTAGGCGGCGTTAACAGAAACTGCTTTGTGTACAATCGACACGTGTGCAACCTTGAATGTTAAATAAGCACGAACAAACATTTTTACGGAGTGCTTTTTCTCATGAACAAGTTGGAAAAGAGGTGAAGTCCCTAAGAGTGGCCCGGAGAATCCCCATAAAGAATACCGAGAGTTCGCTCCTTAAGCGGCGCGGCGAGGAGGCAGTTAGACGTTCCCCGACTAGTGAAGAAGCAGGTTCACAGGTCCCTCTTGTCGAATAAATAAATCGGCTGGACCCCACCCAGTTAATTTATAAACGCATCAGAAGAAATTTCCTGGCATTTATAATTTCATAGGGAACGATCTCGCAGGTTAATAGTGCTAATAAAAACACAGTAATTCAAAGCACTCCTTAAGAGAAAAGAAAAGCCTAGTGAGAAAATAGATATATGTATAATAAATCAAATAGTGTGCTACGCGATATCAAAGTAAAATTAAAGCTAGTGTGTGTGTGTGTGCCAGTTCAAGGCAAAGAAGACGGCATCAATCTATCCGGGGAAGCTGCCCATATCAACGAATGAAAACACCGCTTCATCTTCATAGCATCCTCGTAAAGGTACCCAACGTGCAATCTAATTAGAGGCCTATATGATGCATGCATTTTACATAACCAATGCGTATTTTATATTGATGTATACAATTTAAATTGTGTTCCGCTTTGTAATATTTGTTTTGTAACCTGATCTTTGTTGATTGTTTTTTAATCTAATAATATCATTTTGCATCTTATTTGGTTACCTTAACATAAAAATCTGGATTATACAAATAGTACGTCTATAAAAATAATCTTAGTGTCTTAATACTTGAACCGACTTGAAAATAAGATTCTCATGCGAACCGACCTATTATCTGAGCTAGTAACGAGGAGTGTTCAATAAGTTAATTAATTTCACTATTAAATTCGAGTCTATTTAAAAACCTAAAATTTCTCTCACAAAAGAACAACTTAATTACTTTATTAATTACAGTCAAGTTTAAACACGTACTATTACATATGTCACCCAACTTTGGGGCAATTTTATTCATTTTTATTGTAGAATAAAGCCGTACTATTACAACTAATCTAACGGGAGCGCGTAATAATCGGAATTACGGAGTGATTAGGGGATGCATATTGTTCACAAAAGATACTGTAATAAACCCATCAGTAGGGTGCTATTTAAATAATAAAATCCATCTCTAATTATAACTGAAATTTGCCACGTTTGCTCACAATCGACCACAAACGCAATCGTGTGACAGCTTCGCAGGAGTGTTTGGCGTTGCTTAACCGCAATATGGACGAGTTTTTGCGCCTTTTAGTAACCGTGGATGAAACGTGGATCCACTACAACACACCAGAGAAAAAATAGCAGTCAAAACAGTGGGTTTCTCGGCGTGAATCGGCGCCAAAGAAGGCCAAGGTGGGTTTGTCAGCCAATAAAGTAATGGCGAACGTTCTTTTGAGATGCACGCTGTGTAATCCACATTGAGTACTTTCAAAAGGGTAAAACAGTCAATGGCAAACATTATGCCATCTTATTGAATAAATTTAATGAGGATTTCAAAAAAAAAACAACCGCATTGGGCCAAGAAAAAAGTTCTTTTCCACCAGGACAATGCAAGGGGTGAACATGTGCAGTTTCTATGGCAAACATCCATTAATTAGGGTACTAATTGCTTCCTCATCAGTCCTATTCTCCGAATTTAGCCCCGACTGACTATTGCTTGTTTCCAAATCTGATGAAATGGCTTGGCGGAAAGAGATTTGACTCCAACGATGAAATCATCTCACAAACAAATACCTATTTTTTGGAAGGGATAAAAAAATTGAAGAAACGTTGAAATAAGTGCAAAGTGTTAGACTCAAAGGAGACTATGTTGAAAAATAAAATGATTTTTGATTCAAAAACCTGTGTTTCATTCAAAAAGACACGGACATATTTACCCGCCCTCGTATTAGCATACTATCAGTATCGACTGCATGTAGTTGCATTCTATACTCCTAATCTGTCGCTATAGGGACAGAGTAGGAGCGCTTTGTTCTTATTAGCCCTATATAATAAAGTGGAGCGGCTTCTGAGGGACGGAGTAGTTTAGCGTTTTTCAAGAATAAATTGTTTAATTTTTATAATAATAATTTTTCTTAATTTTACCTTATTTAACTCTACACATTATCCCACTTTTATTTGCACCTTTATATTGTTACTACTCTCTTATGTATATTACAATAACTCGTTGGGTTACAACCAATACAATACATAATCGGGTAAGAATATATCTTATTAGCTTTTAATATTTTCAAATATAATTCGTAGTTGTACAATATTTATTTTTACTCACTGTATCCAAATTATCATGAATAAGATTATAAGTACATTCATAGTATTTGAATAAAAATTACGAGGGAAAATATGCATGTATGCAACAAAAATTGGTTATGTTTAATATTTTTTACCGGCTTAAAATTTCTTCGTATATAATTACTAGCTCAGTTTAAAGTTATTTATGAGACTCCATTTAGTAATTTCAGGGTGTTCGAGTTCTTATAGTGAAGAAGATTACCTTCGTATAAAAGAAAAACAGTGTTAAATCATAAATAAAAATTTATTGAAAATAAATACATGAACCTATAAAAATTAAGGTTAGAATCAATCAATTTATAAAAACAAAACTGTTAGTGTAATGCTACCATGGAACTATTTCTATCCAACAATAAATGGGATCAACTAAACACAACGGTATGTATATAATTTGTTTTAAGTAACTAAAATCTAAGTTTAGCAAAAATCAACATTAATCTGGAAATTCTTTTTATATCTATATGTGAAAAAAAACTTTCATACACACTTTTAAATATATTAACTTGTGATGACTCTTCGCATACAATAACTCTTACAAAGAAAGTATATTCTTAGACTAAATTATTTATATAATTGTATAGCAATTATAGTTTTCTAATTTCTGATATTTTTAAATTATCAACTTTAAGAACATTTTTAAGTACTTAACTCGAGTTTTAATACTTTGTGGGGTTGTTTTAGTGGCCTATTATCTCCGAAAATCTTATCTGGATTCTTCTATATCCTGGTGATCCTCTTCGTCCTGGATACTGTGTCCTTGGTATGAAATTCCTCCAATCGAGCTGCTTATCCCTCGAGTCATACGTTGAACTTCTTCTTAATTCAGGTATTATTTAATTTGGCACTTTAATTCACAATTAATTGGTTTGTATTGTTTACTTGTAGATCAGAAGATCCAGTTTAATCGACGAAAACATTAATATGGTACATTGTTTCACTATTTTGGTATAATATTATTTTTGAAATCGTAATAAAGATCTACTCTCACAGGTTTTTAATATATTTCTTATAATAATAAAATTTTAACTAATTTCGGAGAGCGTCCTTTTTATGCGTCTCTTACATGTGAAATTTTTTTTTAATATCCAATTGTTTTTTTCTTTTCTTATCTACTAATGGTTAAGTTGATTTTTATTTTTGACTTGTAGAATAGTTGTCTAACTTTGAGTAATTAATAAAAATTATTTTCTAATATTGTTTAAATGTTGTTATTATTCAAATTTCCCTTAAGTCTTGGGACTTTATTAACCTCTGAATTTTATTAATAATTTCTCAGACATTTAAATATCTTATTTAAGAATGACTTATTCTATGGTAATTTGTATCTTAAGTTGCATAGTTTTGAGTTACTATAAGAAACTAGCTGTCCATCAATCTCTTCGAGCTTGAATCGCCTTTCGCGTCCGCTTACAATTTTATTACAGTTCCCTGTAAAACGCCTACAAAATAATTTTTGATTTTCTAAACTTTTGGCACACCTTGTATAGACGTATATTTTTGTCCACGAACTGCTGTCACGGTGGCAGGTGGAACGGCAATTTAGAGCATCTTAACGTCAGTCTGACTTTTCGTTGTTGAAGTTTGAAATTTAGATGCTATTTAGCGTAATACTAATACTTGACACTAAAAGATTCATAGTGTTATTAATTTTACACAATGAAAGGACTAAATCATTATTAAAATAGTAATATCATATTTATTTTAGTTTTGCATAATTTAACCTGTCAATTATCATGGCCCACAAACGTCATTTCTGGGCTGTAATATTTAATAATAATCATACATCTTTTGACATACCTTTTGAGCTTTATTATAATGCAAATTTGTGAACAATGCATGCCCATTACGCAGAAGAAGCAAGTTTTAAATAAAATGTTGGTATAGAATAGTATGACTTATTAATTTTATTTATAATAGTTTCATTTGTCTGCCCTGAAATTGTTCCTGTCAAAGTGAGTTTGCAGTGGCATTGAGTCGTCGCCTGTAGATCGCGCTCTGGCGATGTCGGTTGCTGAGACGATCCTATTATAATTTAAATATTTAGTAGTGACGCTGGTAGTTGAAGTAAAAAGAATAACCAAAAATAATACAGACCGACGTGGGAATATCTGTGTAAACATTTTGCTTACACACACTGTAAAAAGAATATAATTCGTTATTTTTGGATCATTTAGTGATTCTTATTTAGTATTTAAGGAAAAACAACACAAAAAGGTAGTTCATGATTACAAACAATCGATCGAAATAAGAGCCACCACCAATTTGATTTAATGGTGTATTTTCAAACATATCCCATTAAATGATTGAACGCTGACCATACTTCAAACTTTCTACTGACAATCAAATTATTTAGTAGTAGAAATTGTCGAATTAGGCTGGAATATTTACTTTAATAAATTGAATAGTTACAAAACAATTGTCATTACATTGGAATTTGATTCGTCTGTCATCTAGTAATAATAATAAGAATCATATTTTAAGGTAATTGCCTAATATATAGGCAAAACTAAAATGGATATGATAGCACTTTTCTCATTAATATTTTAGTCATTTCGCTGTATAAAATTTGTAATTTCATATCTTTTTGTGTCAAGGTCTATAATAAATATCGATGGAGCTTAAAAACATGAACCATGAAATATCAGACAGATGTCAGGGTGTTTAACCTTTTTTTGTTGAAATAATTGTCATCATGAAAGCAGTTCAGATTTCATCACGAACTGAAATCGATTGATCGTTTTGACGTTTTATAACCTGCAATTGAATTTTTGTGAAATTGCCAACATTAATCAAAAGTCAGATGGACTTTTTCTGACAATTCTGACGTTTCCTGTAACATTTAAGCCACCTAACGTGAATGTTGAGTTGACCAACATTTCGCGTATGCTCTAGTTAAATATATCGGTGTTAAAATAATAATAGATGAGTAAAGATGGCTACACCCTTTAACTGTTACTTAATTTTATTTTAATAATATACTATGTTCACCAATTTTGATCAGCATCTGGGGCGTAATGCTTAAATTATTTTTTCTAAGGAAGGGGTGCTTTTGTGTAATAAAGTAGATCGCGATCTTAAGGTAACTGATAATTAGTGAATTACCATGTATGATAAATTTTTAAATCGCATTGTCTTTATATGTAGTAGTAGTTCCATGTTTAAAATAGTAATTACATTACCCTTTAAATCGTTAGATTAAAGGTGATATGTATGCATGATGTATTCGTTTCTTTGAATTACAATTAACGTAGGGCTTCCGGGACAATAGTCAATAGAAATAAATTTATATGACGTTCGTTGCAAATAATCAAGCTCATCAGTGCTCCATAATGTTTGTCATAAAATGTCGATATAAGTCATCGAGTGCTGATTATTCAATTTACTCTTTCCCCCTATTTTTTTTTTTTTATTTAGGACACATTAATTTAATAGAATACTTGCTCTTTTTGTTATTCCATGAAACTCTTCGAGTTTGAATTGCTTCTTTCGAACGTGACCACTGCCAGTCGCAGAGGCACTTGAATTTTAACGGTTATAAATATTCTCTTAATTAGTTTATGAATGAAGATGCAAATTAAATTAAATATATCTAGAAATTAATTATACATTATTGTGGCATCTATAATTATAGACAAATGGATTTATTAACTAAAAAATTTCCCATAAAATGTTTAACATTTCTATAGAATTTACTGAAAGCTGATTACTTGGAACATTTCGTTGACATTTAAGTTTGATATAATGCGTGTGCACCTAGTCTAAGTTGAATGTAAGTAGGCCGAAAAGGTAAACCTAAGTGGTTGTATGATCGAGATTTGTTGTATCATATATAAATTTCTTTGTTTTTTAAATTTGGTAGTACTCTAACTCTATTTGTCTCAAGTTTTATGATAAAAGTTGCCCATACGTTAAATTTTCTTGCAAACTGTCATCGTGGTGACAGTTCGATCTATTGCGAGAATGAATTGTCAAATTGAATGTCATTGTAGACATACCGTGCCTTCAATTAATTTTTTTTAGAATAACCTACGATTTCAATATTAATTTGAAAACACTGTGGAACTTTTCAATAAATTGACTTAACTATGACAGTAGTCAAAATGAAAAACATTACTGTAGCACAGTATTCCCAAATTAATATTGATATCATAAGCTACTCTAAATGTAAATTAAAGACGCAGTATGTATATTTGTATGTAGAAAGATGACAGAGATGTGTCCAAGACATTAAAGATACGATAAATGACCGATACAATAGTAATAATAATAATAATTGATAATGCAATAAAATGTAAATATTAACGGTTATAATATTTCTTTCAGTGGACGTCAAATGTTATTAATCACGCCTTTGCTTTAATTTTTAAAACTACGATATTGGAAACTGTACCCGAATGACCGACAATGTAGAGTAATTACAACCGCAGTTCAGTTTCTTCTTGTTTATGAATGAAGACGCATATTAAGCAAAATGTCTCTTAGAAATAAATTAAATGTTATTGTGACATTTAGAATTAGTGGCAAATGAATTTATTTATTAAGACTTTGCCCACAAAGCGAACAACATTTCTATATAATTTACTGAACGCTGATATTTAGAAAAAATTTGTTGACATTCAGGTTTTGTATGAATTGTGTGCATCTTCTTCTTTATTGTGGCTTTGAGTTAGACTATTTAGTCTTTTACTCTTCATCTGAGTGCGGTGAATCTTGGAATGTTGGAGTTGAATTTGATTAGCTATTGTTTATCTTTATTTTGATTAAGAATTAAAGTAGAACCAATTTAGGTCTTTTGTGTTTGAAATTTTCATTTCCATCATATGCAAGTGCTCTTTTAAGATTTTGATTTGAGTGGTTTTCCATCTGGTTATAGAAACTGAGCGCTCTTTCCTTGATGTAGTCAAAAATGGTTGGGGTATTTGTTTCATTCATTATTTGATTATTTCTCATATACCACGGAGCATTTAGTATCATTCTAAGACTGGTGTTTTGTATTATTTGCAGTTTTTTGATGTTGGTCTTGCACATATGCACCCATATTGGGCATGCATATGTGAATATTGGACCTAATTCTTGTTTGTAAAGTAGAATTTTGTTGTTCGTGTTCGCTGGCTTTTTCTGCCTATAAGAGGCCATAGTTGACATCTTGTTTGTTTGGTTTTGGTTATCGTTTTTGCTATGTGTGTGTTATAATTGAGCTTTATATCCAGGTATATTCCCAGGTATTTAATTTCTCTACTCCATGGTATAGTGTTGTTGTTGATGGTTATTTCGTTGCCTGTTGTTTTCAGATTCCTTTGAAAGATTATTGCTTGGGATTTGTCTTCGTTTATTGTTGTCCTCCATTGTTTGAACCATTTTATCGTGTTGTCTAGGTGCGTTTGGAGTTCCTGTACCGCGTTCGTCGGATATCTTGATGTTGAGAGCAGTGCCGAATCATCTGCAAAGGTGGCCGTATTTAAGTATCTTGTAGGATTTGATACTGGTATGTCTGCTGTAAATATTGTATATAGGTGAGGTGACAGGCATGAGCCCTGAGGGACTCCCGCTGTTGGATGTTTTATTGAGGAAAGTGTGTTCTGGATGCTAACTTGAAAGCAGCGTCCTTAGAGAAAACTGTTCGTGATTTTTATGACGTGTGTTGGGTAATTGTGTATTATCATTTTATATATGAGTCCCTGCCTCCAGACTTTATCAAATGCCTTTGCTATGTCGAGAAATACAGCTGCTGTCACTTGACTTTTGTTGAATCCTTCTTGGATAATCTCAGTGACTCTTGAAAGTTGTGTTATCGTTGAATGTTCTTCTATAAACCCATGTTGATCTTCTGGTATTATGTCTTGATTGTCAGAGTGGTACTTTATCTTCTGTAGGATTATTTTTTCTATCACTTTGCTAATGGATGGTAACAGGCTTATGGGCCTGTAGCTGCTTGGTATTGTTTTTGGTTTTCCTGGTTTAGGTACAACTATTACTTTGGCATGTTTCCATATCTTTGGGAATGTTTGGAGTCTGATAACTGAGTTTGCTATTGCCAGAATTGACATTATTGCTTTTGGGGGGAGGTTTTGTAGTGATCTGTTGGTGATGTTGTCTATACCAGGAGCTTTTTTGGGATTTAATGCTTTAAGGATTGCTTTTAGGTTCTCGGCTGTGACTGGGTCGTTGCTAGGGGAGTGGGGTTCACGTATTTCTCTGCTTACTACTTTGTGAATCTGCACTACGTGTTGCATGTCTACTTCATCCAAGTTCGGAGTGAATTGCTCTTCTAGTGATTCCGCTAGAGCTTCTGCTTTTTCTTCTGCTGTGACTTGTGTGGAGTTATTGAATTGAAGTGGTGGGATTTGTATGTTCTCTTTTGATTGCCTTGATTATTTTCCATGTCTTAGACGGGTCTGCACCTATTTCTTCGAGTGTTCTTTGCCATTCTACATTTTTCAGTTCCAGTAATTCCTTATGTACTTGATGTTGAAGGTTGTTTAGTATAGTTTTGTCTTCTCCTAGCTCTGTTCTTTTCCTTTATTAGTTCTTTAATATGATGTGGTAGACTACCTGATTTATATATCCTTTCTATTTTGATGGTGTTATTTTCAACAGCGTTTGTTATTTTATCTTGTAGTGATTTTATGTTCTGTTCTAATTCTGCAGTGTTTTGTATTTTAGGAACTGCAGTGATGGTTTGTTCTAGTTCTGTTTTGTAGCCGGCCCAGTCTGTCTTGAAGGTGTGATATGTTCTTTCGGTTATGTCTTCGTTCCAAGTTATTATAATTGGAATGTGATCAGAGCTCATGACACTTTCAGTTTCTATGTTTATGGTTTTGTTACTGTTTTTACTGATTGCTAAGTCTAATTGTCTAATTGTGTGCATCTAGCCCAAGGTGAACGTCGACAGACCAAAAAAAAAAAACCAAGACGGTTCGGCAATTAAATGTTGTTTCATGTTATTCGTTCTATAAAATTGGTAGTACCATGCCTTGTGTCAAGCTTACGATAAAAATAGTGTATACTTCAAATTTTTTGACAGACTGTCATCGAGACACTTATACGACAATGAAAAGTTGATGTTTAACCAAATTGTCGTTCCACCTGTCATCGTGACAATACTTCGTTGTAGTGTATTCGTTCACACATAAACTTGTGAGATCGAAATGTCAGACGGACAGTGCTTAACCAAATTGTCTTTCCAATTGTCAAATGAAATTAACAACATAACATGATGAACTTTAACAAAACATGTTTTAAACTTACAGGTCATTGAGAGAATTAATTAATTTTCATATTATGCTTTAATAGTATATATATGTACTTTGTAAAACCCAATCAAAAATCTTGCTGCCTCCTAATACCATTTAACCGAAAATGTACTTCTGATTAGTTTGTGCCAACCCGCATAGTCGCATACTTTAAATGTTTGCTTTTATAACTGAATTGATAAACGAAATTACATAAATGCTTATGGGAATTTTACATATTTGATGTATTTATGTTATTTCGAAGTGTTTCGGACACATCTGACAAATAAAGAAAACTCAGATGATTCTTTATTTAGGCTTGCATCGGTACTTCTTTCGCGAGAAGTGACGACAATTCGATGACATATATAATTTGTATTTAATATATTTTAATAAAATATAGAAAGATCGTTATATTTGTCACTGTACTTACGTGCGATAATACACTTTAAGTTTATTTTATCATATCCGTCGGCATTGTTCATATATTCATAAATAGAAAAGAAATAGTAACAATTGATAATAATAACACTAATACGTATCTGAAAGGTACCACATTTCCTTCATAATCCCTTTATTTGTCGGCCTTCTGACATTTAAACTTGACAACCGATCGATAAACGTAATAGATAGTCATTATATGTGTGTATTGCACGACTGGTGCTTTCCGCCAATTTTGACGTTTCCCGGCAAATGCCATATCGCGAAGTCAAACTGATTTGACGGTTTTGATAATTTATAACCTGAAATTGAATTTTTCGTGCGTTTAACTTAACCTTATCCGAAGTTTGATGTGTCACGGTCATCTGTATCGATCCACCGCCATTTTAAAATCGAACCTAGTCCATATTTTTTATTTTACACGTAGGCCTTATGGCAAAATACTATGATTCATACTCTTTTTCTGCACGTTCTAAAATTTTCAAAAACTCCTTTCGGGCCCTCGTTCTCTCTTCGGAAACGTGAAAAATGGCCTAAGGCACGTGGGACCGTGGTCCCCGTCGCGTGACACTTTCGTTCCCACCGTAGATGCGCCAGGTTCTCAGAAAACTGTCTCCCCAATTCGTCAATTTTGGGGTATAGCTTTGCCGTTTTAATCGTTCGTGTTAAAAAGAGCGAGACAATTGGCTTTTAGTATATATAACTAGCTAATACGGCAGGCCTGAAAGGCCCGCTATCGCCTCTTATTCCGCTTACAGTTGAGGTACCGCTCCCCCTTATTCTTCTAAATTTATTGCGGATTTTGTCTTTATTGCGTTTCAGTTTTTGAAACACTATATAATTCCGATATATAGCGAATAACTAAATATAATTGTGTTTTAGATGTTCAATATTGCTTAGTTGTTTTCATACACCCCTGTATATAGTTTACAACTATGCAATATTTTATTCAGAATGCTTATAGGATGAAATGATTAATAATAGATTTAGTGATAATAGCAGTTTTTAAATTGAAAATGTTTAACGGCTGTCCATGAAATAAGATGTATTTTATCGTTTAATGTTATATTGACATTTTTCACATACTTTTCCTGTGCCTGACAGACGGTAGTTTTCACTCTATTTATAATTTTTCTACTATTATTGGTTTTTGTGCCTTGACTTGCCGATGATTTATTTCACGTTTGCCTAATTTATCTATAGTTTGAATTTTGTTTGTGGGTATAAAATTAGAATAATCTCGAAATCTGTGTTTTTTGCATCAGTTGAAAAATGTGGTTTGATGGTTTTTGTTAATAGTGTTTCAGTCTATATACATATGTCGATTCCATTGGTCTTTTTGGTTTAAATGAAAATTCATTAGAATTTAAAAAAAACATTTTATTTTATATAAACTTGTAGATAGCTTTATTAGAATTATGTTTTGTTGACGCGAATGTATACTTTTAAATAATTCATTTAATCATTGTTCTATAACAAATAATATTTATTTCATTGGCATTTTTTATAATGATTTCCATTCCTATACTTTTATAATTTGCAGTGTTTCTTTGTGGTAAATTGTATTACAACTGTCAGTTATGTATGATGCTTAATAATGTTGGTAAAGCCTTGTTCACACTGTACATAATTATTTTGTTTTGCAATGTACACCTACAATTTACGGAATATATAGATATAATATATGTATTATGGTAATATTGATTACTTATTGTTATATTCGAAAATACTGTAAAACATCCTTATAGAATTTCTATTTTCAATTATTGTAATTGACGATGTCGCGGGAAGTTCATTTTCATCAATGATAATTAAACAATCTTTTTTGAATACGTATGATATTACTTCTCAATTTGCCTGGCACGGTAACAACATGATTAAGTGCTTGTTTAATCTGGTAGGAATATATTTTAGTTTCTTTTTTCTATTTACAATATCTTATAATATTTTGAAGTATTTTTACAACTTAATTCATGGACGAAATGACTCCAGTCATGTAATGATAATTGCTAAAAATGAGTAGAAAGTATTTATAAACAAATAAGGAATCGAATTTATGAATTTCTTACCTATACACTATTATCATTGGGCCAATAATTATATATTGCAATATTTATTGTGCTGAATGTTTGTGAGCTAATGCTTCAATCTTTTCGAGCTTGAATTCGCCTTTTTCGCGTCCGCCTACAGCTGTTTACAGTTTCCTGTAAAACGCGATTACTCTTGTGGTGGTTTTTAGAATGTAAGATTTTATAGACTTGTGGCACACTCTGTATATACATATATTTTGTAAAGCCAATTGTATATTTCATTTAAAATGCCTCTAGAATTTTTTTTTTTACACAAACTGTTACACAATGAAGAGCGAGAAAGATAATTTAAAGTTAAACATAAGAATGATGTTAAAGTATCCGAAGAAACAATATGCTCAATAAGTGCATCATTTTCATTGAGACAATCGGGATAATACGCTATTGAAATAACAGTGGAAAAATTTAGTATATTAACAAAAAGTATGTCAATTGCTCAGAAACAATTTAAGATAGGCATGCACAATATTAATAAAAAAGAACCTAATAATCAGTTTGACACTGAGATATTTTCACCCAAATTATTTGAAGTGGAACAGCGCTTTCATTATGAAATTTTGGTCAGCATAATTGAAATATTCGTCTGTCACATACTCAAAATTAGTTCGCACGTCAATTAAAAATGAAGGACTTGTATTGAAGAACATTTTAAATTTTCAATGAATTACATATACAGTAATGCGCACACTGCTACGTTAATATACGGAATGGGGAATATGGGTGGGGTATGCCTAGCGTGGCCGCATACTATAACACCCTGGCTAGCGAGAAAGTGCGGTGAACGTATTCACATACAACGCAAAACATTTGTCATGTGAATTCTTCAATGTTATTTTTATTTGTCCCTATTTCCTAACATCAAAGTAAATAAAATACAATGTAAATAGGATATTTTAAATGAAACGAATATTTTCTTCGTTCGCATTTTCTTTTGGTTTCTTATGTTTAGAAGGTGAAACACATCCGAATTTATCAAAATTATTTGCAAAGCGGCGAATTGTATCAATAGAAGGAACAGGCCGATTTTCAAAATTATTTCTAAAAAGGCCTCTAATGGATAGAGTCGAGTGACCTTGATGATACCACTTTACGATTTGTACTTTTTCCGCTAATGAATACTCCATCCTGTTCTGCGCTCTCCCACAGGTTATATGCAACTGATTCCTCTTAGGTTCGTCGCTGTCTGATGTACACCCCCCACTTATATTCTCCTCTCTCTATATTAACGTAGCCTTGTGAGCACTACTGTATACTACTCGCCCGCTATCGCGGGCTCGTCATTTTAATTGACGTGCTCAAATATACGTAGTATCTCCATAGTGTTTAACATGTTTACAACAAATTTTGTTTGGTAAATGGGCGTCGCTTTCAAACATTCTTATAGAATGCTAATGAATGCTGATGAACTTCAAATATATAGCTCGCAAACATACGTATGTGAATGGGAAAAGTAAATTTAATTTAAAAAGTATATTACTTTCTTATTACCTTTTCGAAGTCCACTATCGTTAATAAAAGAGCAGAGTATATTTTATTTAAAATTATCCTCGATCTGTTTTTGACACAAATCGGTACACACTCAAGAGCGAGAAAGGTAATTTAATGTTAATCATAAGCCATGTTAAAGTATCCAAAGACACAATGAGCTCAAAAAGCGCAACATTTTTATTAAAACAGTTTACAATACTATTTTGGCGATCCTGTAAAAGGCGATCACTGGAATGACGCTTTTTAGAATATCCACTTTTATAAACTTTTGAAACACCCCTGTATATACATATATTTTGTTAAGCCAATAGGATATTTTATTTAAAATTCTTCTCGAACTGTTTTTGACATAAACCTGTACACACTCAAGAGCGATAAAGGTAATTTAATGTTAAACATAAGTCGTGTTAAAGTATCCAAAGACACAATGAAATCAAAAAGCGCAACATTTTTATTAGGACAGTGTACAATACTATTTTGATGTAAAGTGTGAACTTTTTGAAATCCACTATCGTTAATAAAGGAGCACAAAATAAAAGTAAAAGTAAAAACCCCAAGCTTTAAATTGAAGCGCCTTTTCTGTAAAAAGCGAGTACTGGCATGATGCTTTTTAGAATGTCCGGTTATATAAACTTTTAAAGCATCCCAGTATATACATATATTTTGTGAAGCCAATAGTATATTTTATTTAAAAATTTTCTCGAATTGTTTTTTACACAAACCGGTACACACTCAAGAGTGAGAAAGGTAATTTAATCTTAAACATAGGGCATGTTAAAATATCCAAAGAAACAATGAGCTCTCAAAAAGCGCAACATTTTCATTAAGACAGTTTATAATACTATTTTGATGTGAAAGTGTAAAAGCCTGTCAATCTTTTCGAAGTCTACTCTCCTTAAGAAGAAAGCACAAAATAATAATAAAAGTAAGAAGCACTCCTGTATATAGATATATTTTGTGAAGCCAATAGGAGGTTATATTTAAAATTCTTCTCGAAGTGTTTTTAACACAAACCGGTACACACTCAAGAGCGAGAAAGATAATTTAATTTTAACCATAAGCTATGTTAAGGTATCCAAAGACACAATGAGATCAAAAAGCCCAATTTGTTCATTAAGGCAGTTTACAATACTATTTTGATGTGAAAGTGTAAAAGCCCGTCATCCTTTTCGAAATCCACTATCGTTAATAAAGGAGCAGGAAATAATAATAAAAGTAAAAAGCCCAAGTTTTAAATTTAAGCCCTATTAAAGCGCCTTTCCTGTAAAAGGCGATCACTGGAATGACGGTTTTTAGAATATCCACTTTTATAAACTTTTGAAACACCCCTGTATATACATATATTTTGTTAAGCCAATAGGATATTTTATTTAAAATTCTTGTCGAACTGTTTTCGACACAAACCGGTACACACTCAAGAGCGAAAAAGGTAATTTAATAATAATCATAATTCATGTTAAAGTATCCAAAGAAACAATGAGCTCAGAGCGCAACATTTCCATTAAGACAGTTTCCAGTATTATTTTGATGTAACAGTGAAAAAATCATGTCAACCTTTTTGAATTCTACTATCATTAATGAAGAAACACAAAGGAATAATAAAAATGAACTTAAAATTCATTTTACTCAAGAATCCAAAAAAAAGCCCAAGTTTTAAATTTTAGCCCTATTGAATGGCTTTTTTCGCGTCCGCTTACAGTTTCTTCACAGTTTCCTGCAAAAAGCAATCACTGTCATGGCTTTTTAGAATGTCCGTTATTATTAACTTTTGAAGCACTCCTGTATATATACATATATCTTGTGAAGCGAATAGTATGTTTTATTTAAAATGCTTCTCGAACTGTTTTTTACACAAATCTGTACACACTCAAGAGCGAGAAAGGTAATGTAATGTTAACCGTAAGTCGTGTTAAAGTATGCAAATACACAATGAGATCAAGAAGCGCAACATTTTTATTAAGACAGTATACAATACTATTTTGATGTGAAAGTGTAAAAGCCTGTCAACCTTTTCGAAGTCTACTCTCGTTAAGAAAAAAGCACAAAATAATAATAAAAGTAAAAAGCCCAAGTTTTAAATTTAAGTCCTATTGAAGCGCCTGTCCTGTAAAAAGCAATCACTGTCATGGCTTTTTAGAATGTCCACCTTTATAAACTTTTGAAGCACCCCTACATATATTTTGTTAAGCCAATAGTATATTTTGTTATTATATTTAAAAAATTCTTCTCGAACTGCTTTTAAGACAAACTGGTACACACTCAAGAGCGAGAAAGGTAATTTAATGTTAAACATAAGTCATATTAAAGTATTGAAAAAAACAATGAGCTCAATGAGCGCAACATTTCCATTGAGACAGTGTACAATAAGATTCTGATGTTTGCGAATCTACTATCGTTAAGAAAAAATGGAGTATTAAATTTAAGCCCTGTTTAATCACGTTTCGAAGAATCACCAAATTGAAGACGTAATAAGCGACCACAAACACCCCCGTATCTAAAATTCCACATTCATACATCAATTTTCAAAAAAATCTTCCGCCATTTTGTTTTTTTTGACATTTTGACTTTGGAATCGTGATCGGTGATCCCCAAAACCCCCGTATCTAAAATTTCACGTTCATATGTCAATTTTCAAAAAATCTTCCGCCATTTTGTTTTTTTTTGACGTTTTAACTTTGGAATCGTGATCGGCGACCCCCAAAGCCCCCGTATCTAAAATTTCACGTTCGTACGTCAATTTTCAAAAAAATCTTCCGCCATTTTGTTTTTTTTGACATTTTAACTTTGGAATCGTGATCGGCGACCCCCAAAACCTCCGTATCTAAAATTTCACGTTCATACCTCAATTTTCAAAAAATCTTCCGCCATTTTGTTTTTTTTTGACATTTTAACTTTGGAATCGTGATCGGCGACCCCCAAAACCCCCGTATCTAAAATTTCACGTTCGTACGTCAATTTTCAAAAAAATCTTCCGCCATTTTGTTTTTTTTGACATTTTGTCTTTGGAATCGTGATCGGCGACCCCCAAAACCCTCGTATCTAAAATTTCACATTCATACGTCAATTTTCAAAAAATCTTCCGCCATTTTGTTTTTTTTTTGACATTTTGAGTATGGATTCGTGATCGGTAACCTAAGACACCCCCGTATATAAAATTTCACATTTATACGTCAAAATTTTCAAAAAATCCTTCGGCCATTTTGTTTTTTTTTGACATTTCGACTTTGGATACGTGATCAATGACACCACAAAAACTCCCAAGTGCCGAATTTTACTTTAATCAGAAGAGAGAAGTTAATTTCAGCTAGCTCCGCCCACCCTGCATGTATGCGTAATCGATTAAATAAAATTATTACATAAGGGCACATCGATGTTAAAAGCAATCCTTTTCCCCATACGCATACGCGTTCTGGAGTTAACGTATTTTAATTCAAATCATTATTAAAATATTAATCTACAGCTCCTGTATAGTTGAAATTATTAAATCAAGCGGGACCGTTATGTATTGTGTGGAGATATGGAGATGCCGAACATTCACCGGACCGTAATACATTCATCGGCAGTGCACATGAGAATCTGATTATATTTTTCGCCCGTCCGGAACACATTGATATCACTGCACATTGAATCGGCCATTTTTCTGACCAAATACTTCTGCAAACGAATTTGAAAGTGCTCGTGCCCTTGGTTGCGTGCGTCTGTCGACTCGAAATAAGCATGTATAAGGTCCCGAGAAGCCCATTCTTTAACACCTCGGGTCTTGTTGGACCCTCGCAACCTTCAAAATTTCGTATTTCACGCTTAAAAATGAATCTGTGGACACAACTCAGTTTGATGTCAGTTTGACGTTTCTAGAGATTTTTATCGCTTGTCACGGGAACGGTCAAAACGTATTCCATTTTTCTGTTACAAAATGGAATGCACGCTCCTCTTCAACGGACGATATCTCTGCACACACTCCACTAAAAAGGAAAATCTCTCCGTCCACCGGAAATTCAATGTCACCCCTAGGCCCACCCCAAAACACAGCCTTTAATTCCCCATATCCAGAGAGGAGTTTTCTGCAAAGATTTGTCGACTTTTTTCTATTTTGATAGTTTCGAAAATGCTCGGTTAAGCTCTTTCAACTAAGGCGATTAACAACAGAGGTCTGTGCGCTATTATTATATATAACTAGCTAATACGGCAGGCCTAGAAGGCCCGCTGCCGCCTCTTATTCCGCTTACAGTTGAGGTACCGCTCTCCCTTATTCTTCTAAATTTATTGCGGATTTTGTCTTTATTGCGATTCAGTTTTTGAAACACCATGTCATTCCGATATATAGCGAATAAGTAAATATAATTGTGTTTTAGATGTTCAATATTGCTTAGTTGTTTTTATACATCCCTGTATATAGTTTACAACTATGCAATATTTTGATCAGAATGCTTATCAGATGAAAAGATTAATAATAGATTTAGTGGTAATAGCAGTTTTTAAATTTAAAATGTTAAATGGCTGGCCATGAAATAAGTATTTTATCGTTTAAAGTTATATTGACATTTTTCACATACTTTTCCTGTGCCTTCACAGTCGGTATTTTTTACTCTATTTTGAAGTTTTCTACTATTATTGGTTTTTGTGCCTTGATTGGCCGATGATTTATTTCACTTTTGCCTAATTTATCTATAGTTTGAATTTTGTTTGTGGGTATAAAATTAGAATAATCTCGAAATCTGTGTTTTTTTGTATAAGTTGGAAAATGTGGTTTGATAGTTTTTGATAATAGTGTTTCAGTCACATATGTCGATTCCATTGGTCTTTTTGGTTTAAATGAAATTTCATTAGAAATTTTAAAAAAACATCGGAGATAGCTTTATTAGATGTTTTATTGACGCGAATGTATACTTTTAAATAATTCATTATTACAAATTGATAGTTTATGTAATCATTGTTCTGTAACAAATAATATTTATTTCATTGGCATTTTTTATAATGATTCCCATTCTTATACTTTTATAATTTGCAATGTTTCTTTGTGGTAAATTGTATTAGAACTGTCAGTTATGTATAATGTTTAATAATGTTGGTAAAGCCTTGTTCACACTCTACACAATAATTTTCTTTTGCATTGTACACCTACAATTTAAGGAATATATAGATATAATTTATGTATTATGGTAATATTGATTACTTAGTGTTATATTCGAAAATACTGTAAAACATCCTTATAGAATTTCTATTTTGAATTATTGTAATTGACGATGTCGCGGGAGGTACATTTTCATCAATGATAATTAAACAATCTTTTTTGAATACGTATGATATTACTTCTCAATTTGCCTGGCACAGTAACAACATGATTAAGTGCTTGTTTAATCTTGTAGGAATATATTTTAGTTTCTTTTTTCTATTTACAATATCTTATAATATTTTGAAGTATTTTTACAACTTAATTCATGGACGAAATGACTTCAGTCATGTAATGATAATTGCTAAAAATGAGTAGACAGTATTTATAAACAAAAATAAGGAATCGAATTTATTAATTTCTTACCTATACACTATTATCATTGGGCCAATTATTATATATTGCAATATATATTGTGTTGAATGTTTGTGAGCTAATGCTTCAATCTTTTCGAGCTTGAATTCGCCGTTTTCGCGTCCGCTTACAGCTCTTTTACAGTTTCCTGTAAAACGCGATCACTCTCATGGTGGTTTTTAGAATGTACGATTTTATAGACTTTTGGCGCACCTGTATATACATATATTTTGTAAAGCCAATTGTATACTTCATTTAGAATTCTTCTAGAATTTCTTTTTACACAAACTGTTAGACACTGAAGAGCGAGAAAGATAATTTAATGTTAAACATAAGAATGATGTTAAAGTATCCGAAGAAACAATATGCTCAATAAGTGCATCATTTTCATTGAGACAATCGGGATAATACGCTATTGAAAGAACAGTGGAAAATGTAGTATATTAACAAAAAGTATGTCAATTGCTCGGAAACAATTTAAGATAGGCATGCACAATATTAATAAAAAAGAACCTAATAATCAATTTGACACAGATATTATCACCCAAATTATTTGAAGTGTAACAGCGCTTTCATTATGAAATTTTGGTCAGCAGATTTGAAATATTCGTCTGTCACATACTCAAAATTAGTTCGCACGTCAATTGAAAATGAAGGACTTGTATTGAAGAACTTTTAAATTTTCACTGAATTACATTATTATTCGTACTGTTCTCTCTCTGACGATAGAAAGAATATACTACTCGCCCGCTATCGCGGGCTCGTCATTTTAATTGACATGCTCAAATATACATAGTATCTGCATAGTGTTTAACATGTTTATAACAAATTTTGTTTGATAAATGGGCGTCGCTTTCAAACATTATTATAGAATGCTAATGAATGCTGATGAACTTCAAACATATAGCTCGCAAACATATGTATGTGACTGGGTAAGGTAAATTTAATTTATAAAGTATATTACTTTCTTACTACCTTTTCGAAGTCCACTATCGTTAATAAAAGAGCACAAAATAATAATAAAAGTAAAAAGCCCAAGCTTAAAATTTAAGCCCTATTGAAGCACCTTTCATTTTCATCAATGATAATTAAACAATCTCTTGTGAATACCTACGATATTACTTCGCAATAGCTATTTTTCAATCTCTTCATGCTTGAATAGCCTTTTGCGCGTCTGCTTACAACCTTTTTACAGCTTTCAGTAAAACCTGATCACTGTCAGGACCGTTGTTAGAATTTCCGTTTTTATAAACTTTTGACACATCCCTGTATATACATTATGCCATTATATTTTGTAAAGTCAATCGTATATATTACTCAGAATTCTTCTCAAACTGTTTTTAACACAGACCGGTATACGAATAAGAAAGATATTTTAATGTTTAACATAAAAGTCATTTTAAGGTATCCGAAGAAATAATGTGCTCAAAGACAGCACCATTTTCGTTGATACAGTCTGCAATACGCTTCTGATGCGACAATAGAAAAGTTTGACGACTGTTTCAAAGTCTACAGTTTTTAAGAAAAAATCAAAAAGAATGGTAATAACTCAAAAACAATTTAAGATAGACATAAACAATAATAATAAAAATGAACCGAAAATTCAATTTCATCAAAGACACAAAAGGGGCCAAGTAAGAACCGTCAAATTGCACTCGTCATTTGGCATTTTGAAAGATTGACTTCGGAAGCGTCAACAGGGACCCCAAAAACCCTCAAGTAATAAATTTGAGAAAGATCTAATTATGTTTCGCACATTTCCACCATGTTGGTCGCCCCACTTTTTTTTTGATATTTCGACTTCCAATTCGTTATCAGCGACAATAAGAATCCCAAATATTGAATTCCACGCGGATCCAATACGTTTTCGAAGAATCATTACGCTATATTGGACACGCCATTTTATTTTTAAATATAAACTTCAGATTCTTCATCAGCGAACCTAGAAACCCCAAGTAGATTCCGCTAGTGAATATTATTACATGAAAACCAGTTACAAATATACCTACTCTTTCTATACATACATTTTATTTAATACTTGGCTACTCTGTATAATGGGCAAGCATTTTTGATAAATAAAGAGGGTTTGAAAGACAATTATAATGAACATCAAAAGGTAATTATGACAAATATCATGTTTAACAAATAAACTTATGCAACATCTCAAATTTCACGCCATTTTAAACTACTGGCGCATGTTGGTTGCCAAAGCGACATAACCATATAGAAAATTATTGCAGTTGTTGGTTGTGTTGCTTTTGTTTATGAGCGAATGGAGATTCCTTTATAAATATTTATGGAATGTAGATTTAATTTATTTTATTATTTATTTATTACGTGCACTATATGTGTTATTGAGTATGAATAATTATATGATTGTAACCTAACATGTTAAGGAACATGTTGGTTATAATAAATTATTTAAATTGGACTAAGTGAAAAAAGTATTATTAGACGTGATTAAAAATGTTTGATTCTATTGTATGGAAAATAACATCTCTCCTTTCAGCACAAAAGTAAACAAAACGTGTGAAGTAAATTACAGAAATACATACTTGTAAACTCAAAATACGTTTTCCAATAAACACAACAGACAACTGCATTCACCTTTTGACATGTGTCTTAATTTTATTTTGACGTTTGTTATAATTGTCATCAAAATAATGTAAAATTGTCAACAATGGCTGCCTACTACACAGAATAGCTATGCATTAAATAAAATGTCGGTGTAAGAAAGTAACATACAATAACATTATTTATAATATTCATTTTGTAACCGGCTTTCATTTAATGGTATTTTTGTAGCGGAAGCTATATATTCTAAAACATTAATTAGTTAGTTTACTTTCGTTATTTTGAAGTTGTTGCGGCTAATGTATATTTGTAGTAGCATTGAACCGTCGTTTCTAGTTCGTAGCTTGATCGTGCAATTTACTATATCGAAACTACGCATGTGTCCAAAACGTACCTATGTATAGGGATTTTTTTTTAAATTAGTCAATATTTCTCTCATAATGTTTGCGCCATTTTCTACATTTGAACTTGTTTTTTGTGCTTTTTGCACTTTTTTTTTGGTTTATATTCTATATAATTAGAATTTTAATTTTAGTAAATAATCTGTCGACATTTAGCACATATTTAAAATTTCTATTATGGAATAATAGTGAAAGGTGAAACAAATTTGAGGGATACTGAAAGTTTCTGAAGAACCTATTCGTATGTTGGATCCGTCATTATGTAAATAAAAAAGGCAAAGTAGGTTGATTTTATTGTGTTTGTGTTGTTACTTTTATCCATAATAAAAATCTAATGATGTCCAAAAAAATGATTTGCAAAAATGAGCTTGAACTTATTGGACATGTTAAAATTAAATAATAAGAAATGCATAAATTAACTGTTTCATACTTTGAAAATTGAAAATTAAAGAGTATCCAGCTGGCCATTACCAACAATAAGAAACTTAAACTTCAGCACACGGAGTGTCCTACAGAAGTACATAGATTTCAAAAGCACTGAATCATCTTTAGAGCCGCTTTAGAAACTTAATTTTAGTAAATAATCTGTAGACATTTATTTTGTGAATACATCTGAAAATTTTTGTGTAAATAGCACATATTTAAAATTTATATTATGGAATAAATAGCAAAGTACAACAAACTGCAGTGATACTGATAGAAATTTAGTTAGTTAGAATTTTGTTATGCCAATCGTAATATTACTTAGAACTCTTCTTTCCTTCTTACACAAACCGTTACACTGAACACTGAAGAGCGAGAAGGATAATTTAATGGTAAACATAAATCATGTTAAAGTTTACGAAGGAAGGATGTGCTCAGGTCTAAGCACTTTTCACCAAGATTAACGGCATTTTGAAGAACCTTTCCGCCATATTGAATCCGCCATTATGTTTTTTGACATTTCGACTTTGGATTTGTGATCGGCGACCCCATAAACGCCCGTGTCTAAAATTTCCCATTCATACGTCAATTTTAAAAAAACTGGTCCGCCATTTTGATTCTTTTGATATTTTGACTTTGGAATCACGATCGGCGACCCCCCAAAACCCCCGTATCTAAAATTTCACATTCATATGTTAATTTTCAAAAAACTCGTCCGCCATTTTTTTTTTGACATTTTGACTATGGATTCGTGATCGGCGACCTAAGACACCCCCGTATCTAAAATTTCACATTCATAGGTCAATTTTCAAAAAACTGGTCCGCCATTTTGATTTTTTTGACATTTTGACTTTGGAATCATGATCGGCGACCCCCAAAACCCCCGTATCTAAAATTTCACATTCATACGTCAATTTTCAAAAAACTGGTCCGCCATTTTGATTTTTTTTGACATTTTGACTTTGGAATCATGATTGGCGACCCCCAAAACCCCCGTATCTAAAATTTCACATTCATACGTCAATTTTCAAAAAACTGGTCCGCCATTTTGATTTTTTTTGACATTTTGGCTTTGGAATCATGATCGGCGACCCCCAAAACCCCCGTATCTAAAATTTCACATTCATACGTCAATTTTCAAAAAACTTCGGCCATTTTGTTTTTTTTTGACATTTTGACTTTCGATTTGTGATCGGCGACCTAAGACACCCCCGTACCTAAAATTTCACATTCATACGTCAATTTTCAAAAAACTTCCGCCATTTTGTTTTTTTTTTGACATTTTGACTTTCGATTTGTGATCGGGGACCTAAGACACCCCCGTACCTAAAATTTCACATTCATACGTCAATTTTCAAAAAACTTCCGCCATTTTGTTTTTTTTTGACATTTTGACTTTGGATGCGTGATCGGCGACCTAAGACATCCCCGTATCTAAAATTTCACATTCATACGTCAATTTTCAAAAAACTTCGGCCATTTTGTTTTTTTTTGACATTTTGACTTTCGATTCGTGATCGGCGACCTAAGACACCCCCGTATCTAAAATTTCATTATTAATAAATAATAATTATTTAAATAATTATTTCGTAGGGCACGTAAATGTTAAAAGCAATATTTTTTCCCTTAAGAAAACGACATACCCGTTTTAGAATTATTGTATTTTAAATGGAATTTATAATAATTAAGAAAAAATCATGCTGTATATGTGAATGATTATTTCATCGACCGGGAAAATTATGTCGAGCAGTCCGGCGTCATGTCTTATAAATTGCCGGTAAAATACACGAAATAAATACACATCTCATTCGAAAAAAAAATATTTTGCCCCGGTCTGGGTTCGAACCGGACCCGGCAAAATCATTGTATTAAGAAGCCGTCAATCTTGTGCATCGGGCTATCGACCTATATGTAAATAGTTTGTTCAACTGCCATATTTATATGTAAGCTTGACTCTATGTTGAAATGTGCAATATTTTTTTTAAATCTCAGAGAAAATAGACGTGTAATCTTCAAAAAAATACGTTTAAATTGCGTCCAGATAATTAATTTAGTATCTTGTCCTTGTCCTATATTATGTGTGTTTATTTGCCATGAATTTATTCTGACGTTAATAATTAAAAGCAATCCTTTTACTCATTAAGGAAACTGGACTACGCGTATTTTAAAATTCAAATTTGTAATCATTAAAAGATATCAGCCTGTATGTAAAAATGTTAAGTCAAGCTACCGATATATAATATGTATATTCACGGGCCAGTGCACATGAATGTGTATGTGTGTACATTTCATGTTATGAGCATTGCACTTGATTTATTGTGTACATGTATTTCTGGCGTATTTCAGCCATTTTTCTACGATGTCCGTCTGCATGAGGAATTTAATTTACACGCACTATCGATATCGTACGTCGATGAAGTCGCAATAGGAATGGGAATGGTCTAGAAATATCTGTACTTACTATTATGAATCTTGTTGGGCCGTCAAAACCTTCTAAATTCGGAATATAAGGCTTAAAAGTCAAACGTGCAAAATTTCTCGTTGGAGCTGTCAGATTTGCGAAAAGTCAATTATGTGTTTAGTCCTCGTTTTTATTTACGTAAAATGTACATTCTTTAGGCACGTCATGGCTTAATTTCGCGTGTTTTGAAAAATTCGACGGAACGTATATTGTAATTGCTCACGCGTCCCTCGACCTTAAAATATGCTTTCGAGCGCGTTGAAAAGCAGAAAGTACGGGCTTTTTAACCGTACTTTTCCCTATGCGTGTTATATATTCGTTTAAAAGGAGATCCCTTCAGAAAATCGGCAACGTCTTAAAAAACAACGTTTAAATTTGTCCGTAAATATCCGGCCATCAGACAGAGCTATAAAGCCGAAATTTTAATCGTAATTAGCTCGGACATTCCTCTTCACGCGACGAGCGGTCCGAACGCGCTACCTATACAGGGCGTTGCACAATTTCGAGAAACGTCACCCGTTGCACGGTCCTATCTCTATCCCGTATTTTCTCACGTCATTTGTAAAGGTAAGCCGGCAGCTTATATTATGTCGCAATTAGGTATACCGTAGTCGACATATTTTAATTTCTGATAGGAAAGTAGAAAGAGGAAAAGAGCGCGACGAAATAAACTAAAGATAAACATAGGCGAGGCTGCCAAGACAGTACACTCGACAAATGTTTCGCATGAAATGTAAGGAGTGAGGGTCCCCGACACTGCGTTGCTCTCCCACTACTGTTAGCAAGCAGGCATCGCTGCATATTATAAGGTCATCTTCTGCATGGGATAGAAGTAGCAACCGAAATTAAAATTTGACGACTACAGTATAAATATTCATACAATCTTGCCTTACATACATGACTTTAGTATATAAATATCGTTATAATATATATATATATATATTAATTAAAAAAAAGTGAGTAGATATAGTTTGCGACCTCTATATTCCATGTCTCGAATATGAGTTTTATCTCTCTTTTCAATCTCTACCTACAATTGATATCAAATAGTAACTTTTTCAAATTCAAATATACAGATTTGAATTTTTTCATATATTCACTCTACAATTTATACGATACATTCCCTATACATTCCTACTTTTACAAATAAAGGCGGAATTAGAAGCTCTAACACTTTTTTTTAAATCTACCGTACCCCCTTAACACACGAAGTCCTTTAGTATGTCATTAAATTATATCGTTTTTCAAATTGACTAAATGCATTTTCTTAAACGAAACCATCTATTACACACCTACCGATTACATTTTGACTTCTCAAATAATATTCCCACCAATATTTTATGAAATCAACCATCAAACGTATCTCATTATACCCGGAACGAAAGTTCTGCGTAATTTTCCTTTTGATCTCATTAAAGCGAAAAGATAATCCCGAACGACCCGGATTTCCTAGTCGGCTTTTATCCGTCTATCGCCAAACGATCGCGCTCATGCAGGTAGGGATGAGCACACGGGGCTAGAAGGGCGAAGGGAAGGCGTACGAATATAAAAAAATAGAAAAAAAATCGACGGGCAGATCTGGATCGAGGCTTAAGCGCGCGCGCTTTCGCTCGAGCTTGAATAATAAGGCTTCCGACTCTCTTTGTCTTTTGGCCTACCGATCCGCACACACTCACACGCGGGCGGTCGAAAAGATCAAAGATTAATGGCGTATAAGTGTCGGCTATTTCTTACCCAGCAAATAATCCACTTGATTGGGGTTAATTTGGTCCAGTTGCCCCTTGTTCCAGACGTATTCCGCCTTGAGGCCTCGCTTTTTCTTATCTCTTGCCCAGTCGTCTATCAGATTGCGACCGTCGAGGCGTCTTCCTTCTTCTTTCGTCATCTCCGGGTCGTTAGCGACTTTTGGCAGCCAATGTCTTCGGCCTCCGCCCATTAATACCTGGAAAAAATAGTGAGGATAAATTTGCAATTCTTTACAAGATATACATTTTTAATGCTAATAACGACGTATTTAAGCCAAAACAACATCAACTCCATTTGTTAAATTTTATAGGAATCGAAAAACCGATTGTTTTCTTTGAAATATCTTGGATTTTAATGAACCAAATTTTTTGTTGCTGTATAATTTTTTTAATTATTTTCAACCTTAGAAACTAGTTTTTGTAAAAAAAATTTTCTTATTTTTGAAGATACAGTACTGTTGTTGCGAATAGTAGCACTATTTGACGCTGATAAATTGTTAAGTCAAGTGCGGTATGTTCATGAGCTTGCCACCCACGGGTTGTAAAAAAAACAAAACGCGGAGCCCATGTTAATGATTAGAGGTACCTTAAGGAACTGATTTCAAATAAGAATTTTTCTTGCAAGCAGAGTTCGCATGATATCTAACTGAGGTTTCTAAGAAGTAAAACATGTCATATACACTATAGAAAACAAATATTGATTTATTACCGCAAAGGGATGAGTAAACTAAAATACATAAAATCACAGTTGAACTATCTTTAAATATTTCTAAATGCTTAAAAGATTTATTAGGCTAGGTCAAGTGGACCCTTCGTTTCGGTGAGTACCATGAATTATTAAAATAAAAAAAGAAAAAGTTGAGTGCATATTGGGAACAATTTACAATGTCTAACAAATAGCGGATGTGATACATGCAATTCAAGCAAGGCTCCGGTTCCAAGATTAATGTAATTATTATTTACAGAGTGTACAAAAACAAAAAGTGAATTAAAAGTTTGCTCGGGAGTAAACAGGTACGAAATTGTGTAATGAGTTCCGTCCAATTAATACTGTTCCGGTATATGAAAAAGTACTCGAAATTTGTGTAAAAAATCAACTTGTGACAAAAACAATATCATAGTTCCTAATCAATCGGGTTTTAGAAAGAATCATTCTTGTGAAACTGTTATTATGGACATTTGTGATAAGTGATTAAAAACTATAGATGACGGGGGTGTTTTGTAGTGGTAGTATTTATAGATTTGCGCAGAACTTTTGAGACTATTGATATAGACTTATTATTTAGTAAACTAGAGGGTTTAGGAATTAAGGACAATGTTGGACATTGGCTAAATTCATATATGACAAAGTAAAATATAATGGCTGTACATCAGATACAGTAAAAATTAACCTTGGTGTTCCTCACGGAACGGTATTGGGTCCACTACTATTTAATATGTACGTAAATGATTTAGTTATGAATGTGATACATTGCAATGTATGTATATTCGTAGATGTCACCATGATATATGCATGTGGAGACAATTTAGATCAAATGGTTACTGAAATTAATGAAGATTTATCATCGTTATTCAGATGCCTTTGTAATAATAAATTATGTATTAATGCTAGAAAATCAAAGTACATGATTGTAGGTAGCAATTATAAATTAAGTAGATCAGATGAAAGTAATGTTCAAATTAAGATAAATGTTTATGAACTGGATATGGTAAGAGAAATGAAATATTTTAGGACTATAATAGATGAGAATTTAAATTTTATGTCGAAGGCGCAATACGTGATGAATAAAATGTAGATCACTACCTACGTAGAACTACGAGGGGTTTGTCTATAAAAATAAAGTTGCTACTGTACAAATCGCTAATAGCACATCATTTCGGGTTCTGTTCGACCCTGCTTTTCAATTTGAACCAAAATGAGGTACAACAGATTCAAAAATTTCAGAACTATGCCATAAGAGTGATAAGTGTAACAGATACACTCCTATAAAGTTGATGTTGAATACCTACGTTAAATTTAATGAGTGTTAAGCAACATATTGTTTATAGAGCTCTCATATTTATTATTCATAGAATTAAGATGGGATATTTGTCTCCACATTTAAGTATTGGGTTAGTAATAGTGCAAGATATACATAATTATAATACTAGAAATATAAGTAATTTCTATATAAGTCGGTGTAAACGTATACAAACTACAAAAAACATTTTTGTTCGCGGTTTAGAAGAATACAATACGTTACTTTCAGAAATTAGGAATTGCGTATTTGTAAATACATTTAAAAGTAGGTTATTTAGTCATGTAAAAAACATATACTAACATTGCATACTTGGTGTTTTTATTGATGTGTGTTCATGCACTTGTTTTGCACAATATACATATTTCAATTTTGTGGGTTGCTGCATTAACAGACAGGTGCTGACATTGTAGGTATATGTAATATTACTTCCGTAGGTCTATTTCAAGTTCAAGTTTAAGTATTTAAAAGTAGGTTATACAATTAGATAAGAGAATTTTATACTGTTGCATGTATACACGCGGCAAAAAGTTTTGTCGGGTCGTAAGGGAGATATATCTGTTCCACTCTAACAAATTTTAACACTAAATAAAGAGGGATTAGGTACATTCAATTTTTATAATACCCAAGTTTGAGTAAATATACTTAACTTCTTCCTAAAAGAAGAAGTAAATATATTTCAAATATTCTTCATTTATGATTTATCGCACGATAACACTGATGTGTCAACATTACAAAGAAATCTTTTTACTGTTCTACAAATGTTTGGGGCTTTCCGAATTTATTTTATTTTTCAAGGGCGAGAATGAATGCTTTATTAAGATCTCGGTTTTATGGAATTTGTAATTATTTGTATTGATGATATTTACGAGTATGTATCTATCATTATTTTTTTTCTGTAATATACATTCCATTTATTTTAAAATAGATACAAAAAAATTATGGGTTTTTTATTATAATTTAATTCAAAATTCTTGAATATATTACTATATCTGCTTTCTAAGACTTTTTTACCTGGAGCATGTTTGCCTAATATGTATTTACCTTGGTATTTACAGCGCAATTGCTAGGGGTGTTTAAATTTTGGAATATTATTTAAATCAAGACTTTTTGTAGCCCATATATTTAATATTTTTTTTAATAGTTCAGCCACCTCTCTAAAGATCAATTATTTAACCATTCCTTGTTTTATTAGTATGGTAATTTCTCTGCATTTTTAAAACTACATATTATATTTAAAATTTAATTACAACCAAATAAGGACAAATACGACATATACTTATATGACATTTTTCCTTTAATATTGCACAAGCTTGAGTCTCCCTGTGTTCGTCACAGAGTCAATAAGTCACCCTGTATCGTTTTATATTCTTCAAGAAGGAGAATAAATTAAAATACAGTCAATCTTCAGTTAAAAATGATGACAATTCACGATGTAATTATAATTATTAAGAGTGTAGATGTGGTTGGTTGATCCTTTACCGTATTATGTCTTTCCCTTGCACTGTTTCTGAAATATTTTTTCATAAGCAAGACGAGATATATCTTTACTTCGTATTACGCAAAAAAATTAGCATATTAAATGAATTTTTGTTTTTTGTACATCTCTTTCCACTGGTTTCCTAACTTAGTTCATGCTCAAGCATATATCAAATCTACTTGCTTTTATTTCATCACTATTTTTGTATGTGTGCGTGTTTCGTGCCTTTGTGTATGTATACGTGTAGCTGGTTTATATGTATACAGTTCCTAAGCCGAGACTCACTGCTATGAATTCCAAAGGGGATTAGCTCTCTAGCCGGTGCTATATCCCCAGACACAGTATGGATCATATAAATTTTATAACACGGGCACCTTGAGCGCCAAGCAGAGAGAGAGAAATACATAAATTTCTATAGGGTACGCAGCGTGCTCGTGAATGGCTAGTTTGTTTCGTCCGGGAGCCACATAAAAACTATACCTAATAATTTTTTAGTACCTAAATGTATAATACAGAAGGAAACGGGAACATTCCAGTTGGGATTGAAACAGAGGAAGTTTTTTTCGTTTATAAGAGTTGGCAAAAACAGTACATATTGATTTAAAGCCAAATAATACAGCAGGACGAATACAGGGTATGTGCTGTTAAATTTTAATGAGAAAAAAGAAAGAGATGTAAACGATATATTGAATAGAACGTTTCTTTATGTATATGTCCTGGACAATTCTGTTTTTACTAGAAATATGAATAATACATACATAATATAAATTATATTATGTATGTAATTTATTAAAAATAAATTGTAGTCCTTTTTCAGACCTATTTTAAATTATACCAGATATTAGACTTTTGTAGACATAATATGTTAAATATTACCTACATTCGATATTCTTTCATTTGAATATGTCGGTTAAAATTGTAACAATGGCATTAGTTATTAAATACAAAGATATTTTTTCATAAATATATTATATTTTATTTCCTCTATATTTTACTTTCTATATATAAGTATTGTGATGATGAAAATTTTCGACCTCGAGATTTTTGCAGATGTCCACGTTTTGAGGTCCCCTGATACCGAAAATTGGTTTTTAAAAAATGTATGTGTCTGTCTGTCTGTGACCACGATAGCGGTCAAACCGCTGGAGATATCAACTCCACATTTTGTATTTACGTGTATAATCTCCCTCTTGAGAACTGAAAAGATTTTCAGCAAATTCGGCCTACCAGAAGTAGTAGTTTACTTCAGTGAAAAACTCGAATTTTGCCAATATTTCGTCAACTACTAAGTTTAGTCAAATTTATAAAGAATTTATAAGTACTCAAAATTAAATTTTGTAGTATTTTGTTAGAAAAGTTTTTTAAAATTCTTACCGGAAGTAGGTCTTTTACTCTTATCGAAAATAGGTTTTTTTTAAATATGTCGTAAATTATGCATTCTATATATATGTATTTATGAAGAGTACAAAAGTACTTAAAGTTGGATTTGGAATATTTTTTGTATAAATGAAATTTCAAAATTCGGACCGGAAGTAACACTTTCATACGTATAGGAAAGTCGTATGGTGGCCACACCTCATTGTTTAGTGGGTTTTGAGACCCTAAACTTGATGCGTGATTCATTCAAATTTATAAAATTTAAAATATATTTGGTACGAACATAGACCATTGGTCTGTGTTCGTGCCATATACATTTACATATTAATATTAAGTGGTAAATTTTAAAATTACGAGTAGAATATATTAATATTAACATATATAGTTGCGTCGTTATTATTTATGTATTTGCATTAAATGAACATGTTTATGTGTTTATGGTAGACCTAAACCTTTTGATGGACTGCATAAGTAAGCCGGTATTACTTATGCAGTCCATCAAAAGGTTTAGTGTAGTCCTATGCTTTTTGTTTACATTTTCATTTATAGATATTTGATTTTACATAGTGTTGTTACATTTGCTCATCATATTATTGCTACTACTACCAAGAGATATTTAATTTTTCAATACATTTGTATATTTGGCAAAGAATTTTGATATATTTTATTAAGAAATTAGGCATTACACGATATTAAGTAAGTGTTCTACTAACAACTATTGTTTTACACTTGGACGTTTTGGATTTACATTTTAAGGTAATACTGTATATTTTTTAATCAACACATATTAGCGCTTTAACATACACATTCCTCGTTATGCTGCACTGACGAAACCAAACAAGGTAGAAACATATATGTCTGTAGCTACTAACACATATTAACACATACATAGTTGCGTCGTTATTATTTATGTATTTGCATTGAATACACACGTTTATGGTAGACCTAAACCTTTTGATGGGACTGCATAAATAATAACGGCTGTTCTATACTTATTTATTTGCATTAAATGAACATGTTTATGGTAGACTTAAACCTTTTGATGGAACTGCATAAGTAATGTCGGCTGTCCTATGCTTATTGTTTACATATTTGATTTGACATGCTATATTTGTCAATTTATTTTAAACGACAGACAATTGTCATACTGTTATTACTTTAGCTCATCATATTATTGCCACTACTACCAAGAAGATATTTAATTTTTGAATACATTTGTATATTTGGCAAAGAATTTTGATATATTATATATATTATTATATATAGTAAAATTGGTCATAATCCTAGTTGTTTCTGACTGCGACAAATTTTTCAATTAACAATTAAAACACTCTCTGAATTCTGTTAAATTTGAATAACAGCAGACTTCAAATAAATAAAAGTATTAAAATGTATACTTCATGTACCGATAGTGGCACCATCTGTATTCAAGTAGCTAAAATGTAAAATAAAGTAATTTTTGTTGTATTTGGGTTAAATTTTTGAGATTAGTATCTCTTATTGGTTTGATAAATATTCAGAAAAATAATCTGCTCATCGGATGATTCATTTCTATGCCACGAAAATAGAATATTATAAACACTCATCGATACAGTACACTATAATTTTATGGGATCCTATTATTGGCTAACCCAAAATATCTTTTAGAATGCCCTCTCATATTCCATTACGGACGACATTACGAAATTGCCTTTTTTCCATTTCACATAAATCTAAACGTATCGAACCAGTTCCCGTTCCTGAAACGCACGCGATAAAATTCACCCTTCGCCAGGCGCCTCCACCATTTTCGTAAGTAAAATGTGCTAGGAAAGTTTCGTCGAAAGCCACGGGAAACGAAGGCAAGGAAAGGACAAGGAAAATAGAGCACGGAAAAAGAATTTGTATTTTTGTTGCAACGCTAGGACATTGATGAAGGTAGAGAATAACTTTTACCGTCTTCCATACGTTCATACCTACCCCTAACCGTAACTCTAGAATGTCTAGCTTGTCATTTGATATCTCCGCACTAGCTCCTACATCGTCGGTGTACGTCCTAAAATACAATTTCCGACATTCTTGACCGAATAAGTTTTACAGGCGACTGGATAACATATTCGCAAAAGTATGAATACGGCACAGGTGGCATTTCTAATTTCGACTCGAATAAAATTTTATCTAGCACGTCTGGATGTGTGTGTATGTTTGCGACGGAAAATAGCAAATTTAAATAGTTACATTGTAAGGAAATAACTTGTAACGTCGTGTACGTTACACTGTGTTAGGTGTATTTTTGTTAAATTTGACGCTGACGCTTACATTATTCAGAAGTTTTTTGATATAGATATGATGTTGCCGCCTTCGTAGTACTTCGAGAAACTTCGAGAAGTACTTGTTGATTGAAGTAGTTCAAACAGTCTTGCACTAATGTTTTGTTAAAATTTAATAACAATCAGTTTATTCCATAATACACAAAGCGCGGAACATGTCAATGAGATATAGTGAAATATTTATAAAAATATTAACAACACAATTACATTACAAGTTATATATTAAACACATTAAAATTCACAATTCAAAAAGTCTTGTACTGTGTAAAAAGCATTGACGGAAAGCAGATGGAACAGCTCCCTCTTAACTTCAGTCAGTGGTCTTTGTTTTAAATTTATCGGTAAATGGTGGTACACCTTTATCGCTTGCATTAGCACAATCTTATTAATTAAACTTTTTGTTGTTTGTGGAGGTATAAGATATGCATCAGCGACACCTCTCTCAATTATTGTTCTCTGAAGAGATTCTAGTTAGTTTTTAGAAAAAGTGCACATTCCAATACACATAAGAATGGAAGCGTTGGTATTTTATTAACAATAAACACCTGTTTGTATGAATATCTTTGTTTAATATTGAAGACTCAACTTCAGCACATCTTTTGTAGCACAAACAATCGGGGCACCGTCACAGATGTCCCCCAGAAAATAACACCATAACGCAATCTCGAGTAGTACGCACTTAATGCAGCGTCTTTGTTCACAGGACCTGCAATAGTGCGAAGAGCATAATCAAACCCAGATATTTTTCAAGATAGATACTTTATGTGTCGCTTCCAGGTCAACTGGCTATCTATACAGGCTGGTTCACCGGGAACTGAATCGATCGATTGTGGAAAAACTATAAATAGGAATGATCTGAAATTTTGACTTTATACTAAAGTCGATGGGGGCCATTTGCCTATAATATTTTCAAAATGGCGGCACGTCGGGCTATGTCGGAAGTAGGCATAAATTTCCTAATTTTACATAGAATACCCTGTATATTGTCAGGTTTTTAGATTCTACGTGAAATTCTAAATATATTTCATGTATAATGCTATATATCTAAGTGTAACCCTTTTTGACTTAATGAAATTCTTATGTTAAATTTGACGTTTGCAGGCAGAAAATCAAAAGTACTTTTTCCAATATAGATGAATTTATTAATTAATTTGAAGTAAATTCTCTCAAATAGATGGTCTAATTAAATACTATTTGAATAAAATTGTAACAATTATTAATACAGAGTGTGCGAATTATTCGCCTGAAAACGAATTTGGAAAAATTGCCAAAAGATAATTTTTTTTAAATGGGAAGAGGCAACTTTTATATTTTTATCTTATTCTGCATTAAAAATAAGGATCACTTTGTATAAATATGTCTATTATGAAAATTGGTAGTTTCGAAATATTGGCAAGTTAGTGTTTTTATCTTCTACAATACATACTGTTTGCATTAGTTCTTTTTTCAATAATTAGCCATGACAGTGTTTACAAAATTATAAATTGTCATTCGTTGAAGAAAAGTTATGCCGGGGCGTTTAAATTATAGAAACGATGATTATTTAAATTTATTTATTATTTATTGGCAATGTAATAAAGTTATGACAAGAACATGTGATCATTTGCAACTCGATATCAGGAAAAACAGAAACCATCTACCAATACCGTTAAACGTATTATAGGAAACTTCAGAAACTTTGTATCCGTGAGGGCAAAGATTAAGAGAAATAAACCAGTTATTAATAACGATAATAATGTAATGCAAATGTATTACATGCTCTTGACATAACTTTATTACATTCCCCATAAATAATAAATTTAAATAATCATCGTTTGTATAATTTAAGAGCCAAAGAGCCCCGGCATGACTTATTGAAATTATGATAAGGTAAATGACTTTTCTTCAACAAATGACAATTTATAATTCTGTAAACACTGTCATGGCTAACTAATGAAAAAAGAACTAATGCAAACAGTATGTATTGTAGAAGATAAAAACACTAACTTGCCAATATTTCTAATTAATAACCAATTTTTATAATAGACACAAAGCGATCCTTATTTTTAATGCAGAATAAGATATAATTATAAAAGTTGCCGCTTCCCATTTAAAAAAATTGTCTTATGGCAATTTTTCCAAATTCGTTTTCAGGCGTATAATTCGCACACTCTCTATTAATAATTGTAACAATTTTATACAAATAGTATTTAATTAGACCATCTATTTGAGATAATTTACTTCAAATTAAATAATAAATTCATCTTTATGTGGAAAAAGTGCTCTTGATAGAAAATCAATAGCACTCCTAGCTACAGTTTTCCGCAATCGATCGATTTAGTTCCCGGTGAACCAGCCTGTGTATAAACCCAGAGATTGTACATCATTATTAATTGAAAGTTATTCTCCATTATAATCTAATGTCAGTTTAGTCTTTCTAAAATAGCCAAATTGAAGAATTTGCGTTTTTTAATGTTTAGCTTAAGATCATTGTGCAAAAACCACCTGTCAAGTTTATTAGCTATTATGATTGTTTCTTGGTTTAGGAGGTTTTTATCTGCTTTTATTATAACTGACGTGTCATCAGCATAGAGCGTAGTAAAGTGGCTGATGATATTCGGTATTTCATTGACAGACAATAAGAATAGAAGGGGGTCCCAAAACGGAACCCTGCGGAACTCCCTTACGTACATACTCCCACTCGGATGAGAGTGTCTTGCTAAAGTTTCCATCGACCGAAACCACTCGTTGCTATCTGTTAGTAAGATAAGAGTGCATCAGATCCAAGGACACCCCTCGTATTCCCATGCCTTCCAATTTCGTGTATAAGTTATCGTGGTTCACGCTATCAAATGCCCTCGATAAGTCCATGAAAATTCCCACGGTCTCATGATTCTCATTAATACCATCTAAAATATCTTCTAGCATCTCGTATATAGCCTTTGTAGTTGTTTTGCCCATCATATAACCATTTTGTCTATCTGTGATAATATTGCAAGTTTCGATAAATCGATATATTCTTCTGCATATTACCTTTCCGTAAATTTTTGATATATTAGGAAGCAATGATATCGGTCTCTAGTTCTGTATATCTTCCACATCACCATTCTTATATATCAATTTGATGGTGGAATGTTTCAACTGGTCAGGAAAAACACCAGTGCTCATACATTTATTAATTATTGGTGTTAGAACAGTTGCCATTGCTGTAGCGCTAAATTTAATCAATTCTACGGGTATTTCGTCAAAGCCAGCAGAGTTGATGTCTCGATGTTTTGTAATAATATTTTGTATTTCAACAGTAGTTGCAGAGTAAAAATAAAGTGTCTTAGGATTTTGCACTGTGCTTCCATTTAGTGGTAAGTTATTCTGCATTTCTCTAAACACATTAACGAGATAAGAGTCTATTCAATTAAGTATGTTATATTTATCACAATCACCTTTCTCTTCAATATTTATTTCCTCCACGTCAAAATCTCTTTTTTTTTTGTTTTACCTGTTATCTGATTTACTAACTGCCACGTTGCCCTGACTTTGTTTTGCGCATTGTTTATACAGGGTTGCTCATTAGTGCGTCAAAGTCGTTATTAAGGCGTTATTAAATAGTACTGAAGAAATTTATTTTATCAAAAGTGGAACAGTAACAAAAAACACACATTTTGAAAAAAAATTGAATTATACAGGGTGATGCGTTAAAATGGCACACATTCGAATTTTTTTTAATGAAACACCCTGTATATCTTTTGTTTTTCCTTATCCACTTTAATTTGTGTTTTCATCGATATTTGGGGTTTTGGTTTTGGATGACGCATTGTTGAGTTATTAACAAAAATTTTAAAAAAAATGGTCGCGACAATGTTTACCATAATAATTCTATGCGGTCGTATTACGATTATTTAGTAAGTATGCAGCCCAGGGATGTGTTGAACCTACAAAATAATCAAAGATTCATTTTATTATACATGGTGTTTGTTACGATGCAATCAATTTGGCTATCGTCAAAGAGCGTTTATTGACTTTTTTCAAATGGAACACCCCTTATATTATTAAATTTTTGGAATGAAGCGTTAATTGTGCTTAATTTTTGTTAATAATGTCCTATACCCAAACCCAATAATTTCGGAGTTATTTTTAATTTTTCATTACAAACCGCTAAATTATTTGTTTTCGGTTCGATTTAGTGTACTGGGTAAACGATTCGACAAACAAAAACAAATAAACGACCAAAAGTATCAAACCGTAATTTTGTTAGAAGCAATATTTATAATAAATTTTCAGTGACCCCATTTTGAATAGAACACATTTGCAGCCTTGACAGAAAGGACCTATTTACGTGTTGCAACTTTACAATGAAATCTGTTTCAAATGCACGTATTATACGTTGCCTCATATCGTCTGCTGTAGTTGGAGGTGTCTGGTATACAATATTTTTATATACCCCCATAGAAAAAAATCAAGTTTGGTCAAATCTGACGATCTAGGTGGCCAACTAATGGGACCACCGCGGCCGATCCATCTACCTTCGAATTCTTGATACAAATAGCGTCGGACATTTAGTGCAAGATGTGCTGGAGCACCGTCGTCCTGAAGCCACATATTTTCTCTTAGAACTGGAAGAACGTTTTGCAGAATCGGATCCAAGTCATATTGCAAGAAATTCAAATATTGCGCACCATTTAAATGTCCGTAAAAGAAATGTGGTCCAATTATAAAGTTGCCCATAATACCAGCCCAAACATTTATAGTCCATTGCCTCTGCTTATCAATCGCTCTTAATATTCTTGGGTTGTCTATTGCATAATTATGAAGATTATGATGGTTTGGGCTACCACTCTGAGTAAAGGTCGATTCGTCAGTAAATAATACCTTTTGGGAGAACTTAGGTGGTATCCTTTCAATTTTTAATCCCCATTCGCAAAACGTCCTCTAGTCTCTAAATCAGCCCCCAACAGTTCTTGATGAAAGGCAATACTGTAATGATGATATTTTTTTTTTAATCTTGCTGACAGTAGATCGTGGTATATTAGTTTCAGTTGATATTTTGCTCGAAATAGTTGAGGGCTCCCCAATTAATGATAACAAGACTTTCAATTTATCGTCGTCACTTGTCCTCTTTGTCCTTTCAAGCTTTTCATAACTCACATTTTCTGTTCTAATGAATCTTTCCTTAAGTCTTTCCAAACTTGTAACTGAAGGTTGTCTTCTGTCAGGATATCTTTGCGCATAAATTCGCTTGGTTAATAGACAATTCTTTTGGGCAGATCCAATAATGAAAATCATGTCAACGAGTTCGTTGCTTTCAAACTGCATATTGACTTAACTAAAAACTGTAATAATAATATGTGGCAATCAACAAATATACAAGAAAAGTAAGTACCTACCCACTAATCCAATCAATAAATAACACAATGACAATATTAAACGCAGAAACTTAAGAAATCACTAATATTACACCTAATTAACAGCAATAATCATATTTTAATTTTTGACGTTTGTTGACGTTTATTTGTTTTCGTTTTGTCAAATCGTTTACCCAGCACACTAAATCGAACCGAAAAGAAATAATTTAGCGGTTTGTAATGAAAAATTAAAAATAACTCCGCAATTAATGCATCATTCCAAAAATTTAATAATATACGGGGTGTTCCATTTGAAAAAAATCATAAAACGCTCTTTGACGATAGCCAAATTGATTGCATCGTAACAAACACCCTGTATAAAAAAATAAATGTTTGATTATTTTGTAGGTGCAACACATCCCTTGGCTGCATACTTACTAAATAATTTTTGTATTTTTGTCTTAGATAATCGTAATACTTACCGCATAGAATTATTATGGTAAACATTGTCGCGACCATTTTTTTTATAATTTTTGTTAATAACTCAACAATGCGTCATCCAAAACGAAAACCCTAGATATCGATGAAAACACAAATTAAAGTGGATAAGGAAAAACAAAAGATATACAGGGTGTTTCCTTAAAAAAAATTGAATGTGTGCCATTTTAACGCATCACCCTGTATAATTCAAATTATTTTCAAAATGTGTGTTTTTTGTTACTGTGCTACTTTTTATAAAATAAATTTCTTCAGTACTATTTAATAACGCCTATATTGGACTTTGAAGTACAAAGGAGCAACCCTATTTATTTGTTTTTTTCTATCATATATGTGGTTTTATAATATATTACAGTACATTTTGTAAATTTCCACATCTGTAACGTCGTTTCGAATAACCTCATATATTTTCCTCTTAATTGAGATTTTTCGCTTAATTTCGTCCGTGATCCAATTACTCCTTCTATTGTTTGCCTTCTTCGTAAGTATTTTTGGACATATTTCATTAAATTTATCCAGAATCACATCAATGAAGTAACTGTATACCATGTTCGCATCCTGTCCACTAACAACGATAGACCAGACCATATTATTTATATACACTATCATCTCAATAAGGCTTTCCTCGTTTATTCTGCTTCTCTCAAGATATTTGTTCTTATTGCTACCGTCATCGTTATCGCTTATAATTTCGAAACGCAGCAATTGGGCATAGTGATCTGATAATACCGCTACGACATTCCTGCTGATGTAATCCTCAATGTAGGTAAACATGTTATCTATTACAGTCTGGGTATGTTTTGTCACTCTTGTTGTTTCAAATATCGTTTGTGCTAGGTTAAAAGAATTCAGAAGGTCTGACATTCTCTCCATAATAGCATTTTCATCATGGCTCATGTCGATATTGAAATCACCAGAGAGTATTATCCTACCATTTTGTTTTGTTACTGCAGTCTGTAATATTTAACGTTTTCGGGTTCGCAATAAACAACTCGTGCAATTTATTTATTTAAAACAGTCTGTATATTCACACACGTAAAATTAATTACAATATAAAAATATAAAACTAATGTATCATACTTAAACTACTACGATTTAAATTAACACAGGTATTTATTTCACTACTGTTATTTATGTAACACTGTACCGTATTTATTTTGTACTACTTATATTTATGTTTACTCTTTAACTACCACTCAAGGAACTATTTATTTATGTTTATTTATCTTCGCACGAGACTATTGAACGAATCTCTTATTCCGGAATTCACTCATCCATCGGTTCAACTGCTTTTATATACGCATACGAAACATCTGGAACACACCAGAAAAACGCTAGTGTTCTTCTCGATGTTTGTAGAACATACGCAGACATTCTGTCTCTTCGCAGTACATATAAATAGGATGATTTATTGCTTTACGACTTGTTTACCAGTCGCGCCGAATATTTGCCTTTCTTTTTTTGTAGACTGGTTTCGTTACAATATGTTTTCTAGTATAACGAAAAACTCATTTACGTCACCTAGTGGAGGTCTATATATATTAATGATAATTAGGTTACATCCTCGTATATCGACACCGCTACACTCATTGTCATCTCCTGGCTCTTCCGTACAAGACTTGTCATTTCCACAAAAAAATATCATCCGAGACAAATATACAAGATCCACCATGAAGCCATTCCTCCTTGCAATAATAGGACGCAAGAACATAGCCGTCCATTTTTACCATGGACACATTATTAGTTGTAAGCGAATGTTCAGTCAAAGCCACTACTTGAATTTTTTCATTATACATATCTAAAAACACATTTATTTCGTTTGCCTTATTTAAAAGACTGAACATTTTGATGAAGTATTGTAAAATGAAAATTATTCGGCTTATTGTTTTGCTTATCATTTGCTATCCCACCACTTTTAATTTGTCTTCATCAAAGACTGCTAATTTAAAAGCAGCTACTTCTATGTTTCTAATAGACAATCTCTGACAAGAAACAACCTTGATATATTTTGATTATATCATTTGCAGTAGTTGCATTAATAAAATTGGAAGTAAAAGCCACTTTCGATGTTCAACCGTTTCGAGCAATTTGTTTTTATTTATGCCACATATATTTTTTCTATGTTTTACCTGTATAGTCATTCGTATACAGCGGACGTGCCAGGTTTAAATTACGACGGAGCAAAGAAATAATGTAAACAACACGCAGTTGCTGAATAGCACTATTCATATGGTGAACTGCAACATCTATTATTGTCCCAAAACGACAGCAAAAAAAGTCGTCTTTCCTCATAAAATTCGTTTCTTCATCGGCGTAGCTAGAAAGGTGAGAGGTTTTTAAAATTTATTATATTTACCTCATATTTCGCAAGATAAATGAAGTTATATTTGTATATACCTATCCATACTTATGTTAGTTTCGTTTTTTCATTGTTTAGACTGTTAATTACATACTTCGTAATTTTTGTAATAGTTCCTGTTTAATACCGTTTCATTGACTCTACTTCTCACAATTATCTTGACTTAAGTGTGCACTGAATTTCGTTAGGTTTCAATAACATACTGCCATGGTGTCTTGCATATTTAAAAATAAGAATAGTATTAAGAACTAGTTAAAGTGTTAAATAAAATATTAAGTTTAAAAAAGAATGTATCCTGAAGATTTCAACATCATACAATACCAATAACACAAGTGTATGATGGGTTGCATATATTTAAATATGAAGAATTCAAATACAAAAATGATTTTTATTATTACATTATAGGTTAGATAAGTATTAAACTTAAGTATTATATAAGTACAAAATAAAGATAAAAAGGTACTTAAACCTAATAAAAGAGAGTGAGTCATTTAAACACTATAAAACTGTTTGAATGAGTTCACATTCGTCTTAGACGAGACGAAAATATTGCAGAATAAATAATGAATTTAAAACATGCATAATGTAATAAAATTTTATAAGAGGGCTTTTTATAAATCATGCTCAAAAACTGTAAAAGTTACCTCAAACTTATGACTATAAATAAAAAAGGATATAAGTTAAAATATTCTAACACGATATGGTCAGCAATAATGCTTTATATAAACAACAACTGAATGAATAAAAATGTACATTCATGAACTTGTATGTGTAATAAAGAAGTTTCATAGACTGTGGAAGACTTGTATAGTTTGGAGACCTACAAAGAGAAATATAGTATAAAAATTTGTTTATAGTTTCTTGCAGATAAATGTATTACTGTAGGAAAAGTCTTAGGTAGAAATGGTACTGACGTAGTGGACCCGACTAACCGTTGTAATGTAAGTGATATGGGAAGAAGAATTCCTGTTATCTGCAATGTATTTCCCATTTTGCCGAGTCCAGACTTTTCTAAAAAGAAAAAATTAAGGATTATGTTAACGAATGGGAGAAGAAAATATATAACAAATAATGAGAAAGGCAACAAGTTTATGAACAAATACAAGGAGGGACTGTATTAAGAAAAATATACCTACCGTTGGAGATACAGAAGAAATTTGGGAAAGACTTTTAAATAAGAAAGCGGCTTAAAATGTTGACGTTTAGTGAATGAACTGTCAAAGACAATATGTGTGTGTTAGTGTAACAACGGCAACTTGCAGAAAATGAAAGGCAGAGATTTCACTGATGATGCTTAATGCTAACCTAAAGTTTAGTTCGATGGAGGGCGTAATCAACAGGTGTTATTCTTTTGTTTCGGGTAAAAATTCAAAGAACAGGAATGAACAAGACAATTCTTACTTCGACTTCGAAAGATAACGACTTTTTGAAAAGCTAATAAAGGTTTAAGCGTAGGGTCGAACACACTACGACTAGATATATATTTATTCATTTTGTATTAGTATATTAATTTCATTTTCATTTCAATTTCATTTATAATAATAATTTTCTTTTGATATTTTTTTTTGTATTTTAAAATGGAGGTGCCTAAGGCAGAACTTGAAGCAATGTTTAATGAAACAAAGTAAGTTTGTCAATTATAAAGAAATGTCAATGCTGCATTGCGTTTATAGGAATACTATGTGAAAATGTTTATTCCAGTATAACGTTGAGCAGTAAGGATAAAATAGATATTGTCCTGTAAAATAATAATTCGTTAGTTTTTTTTTATATAACACAGAAAGGATTATTAATGGTGTTGGGTATTAGGAGAATACAACGTGCGGATGTTTATTTTCAAATACTTTATCATTAATTCTCGCAATTCATTTTTGATTTCAAACTTAAAAATAAAATATACATTTAAAAAAGGTTTCTGTCTGGCGGGTATTGAGACGCTGACAACAATACGTGCGAATGGTTGTGGCTAGTGGTCAATTCAAGCTAATCTCTGAACATTGACCATAGCGAAGTTCTAGAATTATCAGGGCATTACGTGCAAATATAATGTTTCTGGTAAAATAGAATTAGCACAATATTAACAGATTACCGACACTCAATTGAATTTTTTTTGTTTTAAAACACGATAAATATTTTTTTTTGATTAGCATTATCGGTATATTTATTCTACAAAACATTACAACCAAAATACGGTATAAATGTTTTCTTACAATTGTGTGTTTTTTATAATTTTTGAGGTGAATATAGTATAGCGATGCTATTTATTATTAATGTTTGAATAAAATATACAAGTATGATTTTTATGTAGACTTAGACTTTTCTTTAATACAAATTATAATCTTATCCCTAAACAAAAATAAGCAAGAGATTTACCAGGAGAAAAAGAGGCTAAATACACTGCTAGAACTCACGCGTACTTACAAAGTACGTGCTGTTAAGAAATAAGTTAGTACATAAAAAATCAATTATAAGCATTTAGTGAAAAATTTATTAAATCTACAGCATAAGTAATATAGTGCCCAACGTGTGTCTGTGGTCATTATATTAATAATAAATTATGTTGCTGGTACAGCACACAGCAATACGCATACATTTTTAGTTATCATTTATTTACATCTAGAACATTGTTTATGTTACTATGATATGTAAGAACGTCGAGACTGGCATCGTGAAACAATGGCGAGTTGGATTAAGGGTTGTACTGATTGTATGTCCTCCATTGCCAGTGATTCCGAAATTTATTGCAAAGTCTGTAAAATATCGTTACAGAATGTCCAAAAAGCGCACGTACAACGTCACTTGGCATCGCTAAAACATACACAGAAATTGGACCTCTTGAAAGCTGACAATTTTAACGAAGAACTGTGTGAAGCTTTAATGGCGGCTAATATCCATTAAATAAACTTGACAATCCCACTTTCAAAACATTTCTTCAAGAATATACTGATCCAAATGTTCCTGATGAAATCACTTTACGTAAATATTATGTTTCTAAGTGTTTCACGAAAACAGTAGTATGCATTAGAAGACATCTTTCAAATCAGTACCTATGGATAAGTGCCGACGAAACTGTCGATATATTAGGAGGCTGTGTGGTAAATGTTGTAGTTGGTGTACTACATCCAATTATTCCATATAACGTATATGTAATAGCATCTAAAGTTATAAATACAGTTGATGGGGAAACAGTTGCTAAAACCATTGACGAGAATTTGCACAAAATGCTCCATTCGGACGACAGGTGCTGGGAAAAAAAACTTTTATTTGTTAGTGACAGTGCCGCATATATGTTAGAAAAGTACAGAGAGGCAATTAACGGAGTTCCTAAAAGTAATAAATTCTATAAACCATAAGATACAATTTACAATAGAAACTGAAAAAGACAAGAAAATAAACTTTCTAGACGCACAATAAACAGAAATGGTAATAAACTTACATTTGAAATATATAGAAAGCCTACTTTTACTGACAACATATTACATGTAAATGCTAAACAATAATGAAAATAAAATTGGCAGCCTTCCATAGTTATATACATAGAGCGACAAACATACCACTAAACAAGACATCCTAAAGAAATAAACACAATTAAATTAATTGCAATAAATAATGGATATGACCCTAAAATAACAGAAAATACACAAAAATGGCACAAAATAACATATATACCCCAACTTGCTAACAAAATAAACAAAATAGTGAAACGATTAGATGTCAAAATAAGCTGGGTAAATAACTCAAATTTAGGAACAATTAATTAATTAAATTAAAATGTAAAGATTGTGAGGCTATCTATATCGGGCAAAGTTGACGAGCTGTTAAAACTGGAGTCAAAGAACATAAAAAATCAATATTTTATATTGAGAAAAACACAGGCTTTGTCGAACATTGTATAGAATACAACCACTTTCCCGATATAGATAACTGCGAGTTAATACATAATGTTACAAAAAGCAAAAGATTAGATCTCATAGAAATATTAGAAATAAAACAAGCTCAAAACCAAAAACGATTAGTTACCAACACACAGATAGATTTTGGCAATACACCCTTCATAGACACAGTCATTAACAATATAATAACACCCCACCACACACAAGAACAGACAAGTATATCAGACAAACATTTATAGACTTTAAGTTAGATTTGTATATCCCTTTGATAATGGTGTAACAACCGAAACGTATATGTCAGAGTATTGTAAATAAACTCATAGTGAAACAAGCCAAGTGTTTTAAATTATTTAATGTATGAAGTATCTCTCTTTATACATATATTCTTAAACTTTTTTTCAACTTCGTATTGCGTTTATTACGAAACAACGCCTTCATTTTCAAAATTTGAATTATATAATTTCGTTCAATAACAAATAGGGTAAACCATACAGTAATTGGACACCGATAGCTATTGGACAACGACCTTGTTTGTTCATTTAGTAAGGTTCGTGATAGAGCTAAGTTCTTGATTTTCATGTGAAATAAACCCCTCTAGTGTAGTTTAACAGAAGCTGAATATGTTAATTATTTAAAGAAACCTGTAAGACTATAGTCAGTTGCAAACAGTCACTCTGATTTTTGTTGTATTCTTAGCCGATCTCTTAAGAAAGTTTGTAATCTCCAGTGAAGTAAATATTTTAAAATCATGCTGTTTATGAAAATTTGTTGTGATGTTTTAAAGAGGTATGACTAATGAAGGATTATTGGTTTTATTTATTAGTTTCTAACATCAAAAAACACATTTTTCTCTCTGCCCAATAGCTGTAAGAAATAATATGAGTTAATTTATTTATTGGACACGTGTCCGATAACTGAATTTATTGCATGTTTCATGTAATGTCATCCTTTGCAAAACATTAAATTTCCTATATACGTATCTTTTAATTCTGAGTTTTGGATGAGTGTTTGCATTATTGGACGGGGTGTCTAATAACTGTCGTAAGTGTCCAGTAATATATGCTATATTGGTTACAGTCTTTAAAATGCCGAAGAAGGCGCACTATAATCCTGCTTTAATTGATAAGGCTGTGCAGGATGTGAAAAGCGGCCTTGCGGCCTACAGAAGTGCTTCAAACAAGTATGGCATACCTAGATCTACAATAGAATTTAAATTAAAAAACCCTGATCACAGAGAAGGCATCCCGAAGCTACCGAAAGAACCAGCGAGGGAGTGACGAGTGCTACTGTCTGCGTATCTGAAACTGACATTAGGAAATGGTTTTCTGAAATCTAGGCAATGTGATCAAAGATCCATCTCGAGTTTATAATGGAGACGAAAGGGGCTTCCAGATTTGTCCCAAAACTGGAAAAGTTTACGCTGCTAAAGGTTCTAAAAACGTTTACACTGTAGAGCAAGATTCACCAAAAGAAATCAGAACAGTTGTGTCCACATTTTCTGCCAACGCACAGACGGGTATTTGAGCATTCTACGCTGCCAAAAGTGAATTTCACAAAATTGGAAATACCGTCTTAAATCAACTGGCTGAGTCAAGAGACATTCCAGTGAATAATACGCAGCATCTCCCACCCTCTTCCCGTAAACGCTGTGCTGACAGCGTCATTAGAAACTTGGGCTTCAAACCTAGCATACGTGACTGTTCTCGGCGATTTTTTGAAAACCTTAATTTTCAAAGTGAATAATTATTTTTCTACGTTAATTTTGTGCGGAAAAGTGATGGATTCTGATTCTACAGGTAATTTTCTATTGTACTGCAATATTGCTTTTTCTATTTTATTCTATAAATGTACTCTTTTGATGACGTAAAAGTAACATCTATAATAAGCATGATTTTTCAGAGAAGTTTTTGTTTATCAACGTATTACTTACAGTATCGAGATAGATTCGGTGTCCTTTCTTATTAATATTAGAACTTTAGATTATTGAGTAGTAGATAATCAAAAAGTTTGCCGCGGAAAAGCGCCTATAAGCAAAATCTCAGTAACTTAATTTTTTCCCTACGAAAATGTCTGAATATGTGAATGATGTTGCATATATTACAAAGCAACATTTTGATTATTGCAGGAGCAGTGGGCACTTCGGGAGTATGGATAGTGACCCGCAAATACTTATTCGACCTCATGAAAACTTATAGCAAGTCAAATTTCGAACAAAAACTAAATTGCTTAGAAGACCAACTTTTGTCGAGTGAAGAATTCACTGAAGACCAATACAAAAAATTTAAACGCAGTTTCGCACATTTCAAATCTGAAGTGAAATCACGATGGACCAAAACACATAAAAAGGAAGACCTTTTTCTCAAAAACAATCACCTGTGATTAGAAGGAACATTTGAAATTCCGGTGGCTACGCAATATCGGCCAGATCGACCTCGAAAATCGTTTGGAGGATCCAGTGAAACGAGTAAAAGAAGGAAAACAGATGAGATTCGTTTTATTTTAGAAGACGGTATTATTGTTCACGCAGCACAAGTTGAGTTAAGTAAATCTGGAAACAAGATGCTTCCAATGTACTAAAAGATATTACTTGCTTTGCGTCTGACATCGTTCCAAACATTGAAAATGTTTATAGATGCTGATTTAACACGAGGATAATATGAAATAATTCGAAATACTAATAAAAAGTTATTCCCGTGTTATAGTTTAATACAGCAAGCAAAAAAAGTGTTATCCGCCCCGAAAAGCATGCACAGTGACGAGTACCAACGCCGAAAGCCTATTGCATTCTTTAATCGATATTACCGTTAAACGCTTATCTGATTTCCTTGAGAGGTGTTATCAACAATACTAGAGGAAGAAAGGGATACATTAAAAATGATATGTAAATGGGGATGCGATGGGTCGCAGCAATCACAGTTCAAGCAAAAATTTGATGAGGAAGGTGATCTAGATGTCAATATTTTTCAGAGCCAAGACTGTGAAAGAGTACTAGGGGAAATTCCCACACCTTCTTCTCCACCGTTCTGCCGCCCAATTAGATTCCGTTTTGTGTAAGAGAATACTCATATCACAAATGAAAAGATTCAAAATTCCATAAACTCTTAAATAGCAACTGAGATTGATATTGATGGAAAAAAGTTTTTCGTCAAACATCTGTTCATAATGACAATGGTTGACGGAAAAGTCTGCAACGCAATTACTGGCACAACATCTACGAATCGTTGCTACATCTGTGGTGCGACTTCCAAAGACTTCAACCAACTGGATAATAAAAAACAAATCTCTTTTGAAGCTATTGAATTTGGGCTGTGGATTTTACATGCCAGGGTAAGATTATTCGACAGCATTCTCCATTTGGCATACAAATTGCCCGTAAATAAATACAGAAAAAGAAAAACAAAAGAGGAAAAACAAATGGAAAAAGAGAGGAAAACAGAAATACAGGACAAATTTTGCAAAGAAACTGGTATGTTAGTGAATATGTCAAAAACAAATTTCGGTAATACGAATGATGGCAACACGAGTAGAAATTAGCTTAAGAGATTAGAAGCATCAGTTACGACTTAATTTATAGGTTGAAAGTCATACTGGAAACCATTTCATACGAATTCTTGATAGATGTAGAAAAATACGACAAATACGCACTGGAAACTGCTTGTTTATATGTCGAATTGTACCCTTGGCATCCAATGACACCAACAATGCACAAGATACTAATTCACGGAGCAGTCATAATAAAAAAATGCATTTCTACCTATTGGTCAATTAATTATCTGAGGAGGCAGCAGAAGCTCGTAACAAGCATTTTATGACATATCGCCAAGACTTTTCAAGGAAATTTTCTAGAAAGTCCTGTAATAAGGATACATCCAACCGAGTCCTCTTGAGCTCAGATCCCTTGCTCAGTAGTATAAGCACTTTTAAAAAAAGGAAATTTACTTCGTTTCTTTCTGAAACCATCAATATGCTTCTGCCAGCACAGTCAAACCCAATGGTTCTTCCATCAGAAAACGACTAAGGGGAATTTATTTCTGAAGAAGTTTAATTTGTAATTTTTTCCTTCCTAAACCATATTTTTCATAAAATAAATGTATATATGTATATACTTACAAACACTATTGTTGTATCCTTTATACCGTTTAGAAGCAATTTCAGCATAAAAAATTTTGGCCGCGTAGAATGCTCAAATACCCGTATGTGCAACGGTACTATATGTTTCCCCATGATTGTGTACCCATACAAACGAATACCAGAGAAAATTTCAATATCAGTTAACCCTTCGTGGGGTATAGGTCGCAGTGAAAGTGGGTGGATGACTGCGGAAACATTTTACAAATATGTAGCGAATGTTAGAAAAAAATAATCATTTTCCTGTAATTCTATTTGTGGATGGCCAGAAGTCGCATCTAACTCTTGAATTAAGTATACTATGTAATCAGCTTCAAATAGAAATTATAGCATTATATCCGAATGCTACCCGTATTCATCAACCTGCCGATGTCTCGGCATTTAGACTAATTAAGTCCGCATTGCATAGATGCGTTAGGGAATGGCATATTAACAAGCCTGGAGAAACTTTGAACAAACTATCTTCTGCCCCACTGCTATACAACTGTAATCGATAGATCGATTAAGCCAGAAATTTTAATAAACGGTTTTAAAATATGTGGTATCTCTCCATTCAACGCTGATGGAGTTGACTATTCAAGTGTTTAGCACAAGGAGCAACTAGCACTGAGACAGAAAGTGACGACAGGATCCGAAATACGAATTACATTGAGTTTGTGTCTGTTGTGGGAGATGAAAAGTCAAATAGTTTGAAGGAATAAATGAAATTACTCACAAAGAGGATAATGAAAAATTTTGGAGTCTGTACCATCTATGGCTTCACTTCACAGTTCCGTCTCAAAAATTTGAAGTTACTCCTCAGAAAATACAGATTATTGAAAATATACTACCTTCATCGGAATCCGTTCCACAGCAGCGTAATAGTATTGACAGTAATTCAATAAATGCAGACGTGGATGCATTTTTAGCGGAGAGCGACGAAATGGATCGACATATAGAAAACATTGGACCACTTGCTAAGGCCATTATAGGAGTCGAAAAAGTGGAAGAACTAATAATTGACGAGAGACAAGATATGAAAACGCAGAATAAAAATATGCTGCAAAGCAGTGAGTCAAACCTTAATTTAAGTTTTGGAGATATGCTGTAGCTAGAAAGGAATGGTCAGGATATCAAGTGAAGATACTAAACGGGAAAAGAATGCTAAATACGCCAAAACAAGTAGAAACCTTAACACATGCAATCAATGTAAAAAATATATAAAGTGCAATTCATTCCTGACATGTGACGAATGTAATAAATATTTTCATAAGAGCTGTGTTCCACAAAAACATCGAATCCATATGCCTGATGAAGAAACAGCTGATTTGTATTTATGTCATGTGTGTTATAAGCAAGAAAGCGAATGTGACTTCTATAGTGAAACATGTTCTTGTTTACTGAAAGAAATGGATGATGCTAGTAACGAGGAGGAGCAATTTGAAAGAATTTGTCCTACTGCAGAAACGGGCGAAGCGGATAATGTTACACAAGTTGAGCAGTATACCCGCGACGACGTAGATCAGGTATTCAACTTATATAAATTACAATACCACTAGTTAGGACTATAAAGAATACCTATATACCTATAATTGCCCATTAATGCAATTGTCGCATAACTGTACAAACGTTGTCCAATAAATGCAAAAATTGTCCAATAACTGATTTTTTTATACATTAAATCTATTTTTTTTAAATGATTCCTGACAAAAATACTGTACACAAATATTGCATATCACATGAAACTAGATACATTTAACTGCTCCCCAGTATTTTAAGGAAAGACATAATGAAATATAACATAAATAATGTTATAGAAATAGGTGCGATTGAAATTGCTCACTTAGTAATAGTAGTTCTATATCGTCCACTACTTTCGGACTTTCAAATTTTTCTGGAAAGCCTGTCCAAGATTTTGGATGTTTTACGGAGTATTGGCAAGCCTATAATTATCGGAGGTGATTTTAACATCAATTTCCTAGTGCCGTCTGTGATGCGTCAACAATTATGTGACTTATGTAGTAGTTATAACATGTTCTGGACAATACAAGAATATACTCGTGTGTTTAATGGTGCTCGTGCGTGTTTGGATAACTTCCTTGTTAATCTTGCTGAAGGTGACTATACTGTGTCCTGTGTTGACAATAATTTATCTGACCATTTCGGCCAAATTATTAATTTATATGTTCCTTGTATAAACAATAACTCTGATGATTTTATATTCAAGCGAAATTTCTGTGCTGCCTCTCTGCAGAGTTTCTATACCTATTTAGAGGGAGAAAATTGGTTATCGGTTTATGAGTGTAATTGCCCGGATACAGCTTTTTCACCGTTTCAGTTATTATTATGACATTTGTTTTCCCATGCAGCGGTATAAACCGAGCAGGGATGGGGGTTGTGGTAATGTGTGGGTATCTTCGGATGTGGCCGCAATGAAGAATACTTTATTATTTTTAAAAGATACACAGTTTACACAATATACGCAGTTTAAATCTGAATATAAAAGCTTTGACATGATCTACAAGGATTTTTTAAACAATAGGCGATTGCAGATCAACGATATAAAGCGGTTTGGTCAATAATTGAAAAAACAACAACCAAATCTGACGGACGTTCAACTTTGCCGGACAGTTCCTCCACTAAATCTGAATTGTGTAGTAAGTTTAATGAACATTTTCTTTCACTCCCCTACAAATTATTAAATGATAAAACACATGATAAGCTCTCTAGTATGGATTTGACTAATATTAGCGACTCCATAAGGACACCATCGACTTCACCGTCTCTTTTATGTCGCCAATTACTGAGAGTGATATTGAGAGGCCGTCTTTTTCGATTGGTCATGACAATATATCTAGTTTTGTTGTTAAACACTCATTATAATGTATTAGTTCAGTATTAGCCTACCTCATTAATTTTTCTTTCAACAAAGGCATTTTCCCTTCTGCATTGAAACTGGCAATTGTGAAGCCACTATTTAAGAAAGGTGATGTTGATGTAATATCGAACTACCGTCCCATTAGTTTACTATCTGTTTTTTTTAAAATATACGAAAAACTCATGAACAAAAAGTTAAATAACTTCTTTAACAGTTTTAACTTACTGCATTCTAATCAACACGGCTTCTGTGCAAATAAATCTACGAATACGGCGTTATTTAACTTTTTAAAGCAAATTTACATCAACTTGGATCAAAATCACTACTGTTTGGGTATTTGTATAGATTTATCTAAGGCTTTTGATCTCGTTAATCACGAAATTTTGCTGCACAAATTAGAGCAATATGGCATTAATGGTGTTTCCCGTAAGTGGTTCAGTTCATATCTTTCTGGCCGTAAACAGTGTGTTGAGATTGATAACTACCAATCCTCCTATGTACCGGTTGATATTGGTGTGCCTCAAGGTTCAGTTTTAGGACCTACTTTATTTTTAATTTATATTAATGATTTACTCACAGTTTTTGACAAAACAATTCATATAGTCTTATATGCCAATGATATCAATGTCATTTTAAGTTCACCTATTCCATCAGAAGTAAATCGAAAAGCTGAATTATTCCTTGATCAAATCAAAAATTGGATGTCATTCAATAAATTAGTTATCAACATAGACAAGTGCAAATTTGTTTATTTCGGTAATAAAATGGCGAACTTTCACCCGTCTTCTGGCGTGGGCGATGGTTTTGAATCGGTGTCTTCTGTTAAGGATCTGGGTCTCACTATAGAAAGCAACCTTGGTTGGAGTTTGCACATACGAATTGTGCCAAACTCTGTCAAAAACGTGTTATGCTCTAAGGCAACTGAAGCGGAGCTGTAGTGGGGATACCCTAAAAGCATTCTATAGCTCAAATTTTCTATCTTGCATGCGGTATGGTGTTGTTCATTGGGGCGCATCGTCCGAAGCTCGTAGAATCTTTTTGACGCAGAAGCGAGCAATTCGAATTATATACAACATTAGTTATGGAAACTCCTGTAGAGACGTTTTTAAGAATAACTCTGTTTTAACTTTTTTTGATCTGTACATTCTTGAGGTACTTTGTTTTGTATATAAGTACAAGCCTGAGTTTTCCATAGGTAATAGTACTCATTCCTATGATACTCGTAGTAATGATTACTTGCTGCCTACTCGCCACAGAAAAGCCGTTTTTCAGAAGGGTTTGTATTTCATTGGCTGTAGATTTTATAATAAGCTGCCTGACTATATAAAAAATATTACGTATTTTTTCCGTTTTAAACGTGAAGTACAGCAATACTTGCTGGCCATTTCCTGCTATGATGTAGATGATTTTTTAGATATTAGGTAATATTTTTCACATGACATGTTTCAAACTTGTACCTACTTTTTTGTTTTGTACTCGTTTGTTGAAATAAATATTATTATTATTATTATTACTATTATTTTTTTTTTATGCAAGGAAAAAATTCCAAATATCTGCTCTTGAAGTTCGATTCGAAAATTTTCCTTAGGCGTCCAATAACTGTATGGTTTTCCCTAACTCGTCCAGTATTACCGCAAATAGTCGCAAACTTCAATTTCATTTCATTTACTCACGTTCGAAAATAAATAACACGAATTTTTACTCTCAATTGCATGGCTCTATCCAATTGAACATTTTCTCGACGCCGGATGTTTATCCCTTTATAAATGTGCTCCTCGCCAAATATGAAAAATACAAAAGCGACGGAGGGTGCTTAAGCTGTGCGAATAGGATTGAAATCACACTGAAGTTCGAGCTTGTTTCCACGCTTAAAACCGGAAAGATTGCCATCGCAGGAAGCGACAATGGAGGGAATACGTCGCCAAATGCTTTGAGCACTTTCAAAATTGTAACGGTCTAATCGGCTAAAGACGAAAGTTGTGTGCGAAACAGGCAGCTTACTGCACCGTGCGATCGTTTCAGCGATTGCCAGATTCTTCCTCTGGTAGACTACTTTTTCACATATAGCTATGATCTTCAATATACAGTGTCCCCCCGGATTGAGTTTACAAGTGGGAAAAAAATCTTATTTTTGATTTTACAATAAAATGCTAACGGAATTAAATTTTATGCTTCATTTTGAATGATCAAATCTGTAATTAGAATTTTTATTCCACTGATGTATGTTCCAAAAATTTTGTTTTCATTTTTCATCGCATTTCATCTTATATTTTTTGTGGTGGAAGCCTTTGACTTCAAAACTTCAAAATAACTTAAAACTGTAATTCTGTAATTTTTGGTGAAACTGTTAACGTTATCACAAAAAATATATTTAATACAATGTAATGGTATTGGTGAAAAGAGCGTTGCGGAAGAATTTAATGAAAAATTTCCCCGGGTTACTGTTTCCCGTATGGGTATAAGGAAGACGGTGAAAAATTTTTTAGAAACTGGTTCTGTTCTGAATTTAAAGAAAAAGAAAATAGTATGTGATGAAAATGATGCTTCTACAGTTTTAATTTTGGATTCGGTGGAAGATAATCCTAAACTTTCATCACGGAGACAGGCGCTTCAATAAATATGAGCAAATCCCATATTCAAAGGGTTTTGAAGGGACGTAAAATATACCCCTATAAACCTATTTTTAATCATACGTTAGAACCGGGAGATGATGAAAAGCATATTTTTGCATGTGGATGGGAGATAAAATAATGGAGAATTAAAATTTTTACAAAAGCATTGTATTTTCCGATGAAGCAACTTTTACTAGCAATGGTACCGTTTCATCACAACATGTTCGTTATTACACTGATACCAATCCTCACTTTAGAATTGCATCAAAACGTCAATATTTTGTTAAGGTAAACGTGTGATGTGCTGTTTATTACCATGTAATAATAGGCTCATTTTTTTTGATGCTAATGTAAATCAGCACAATTATTTGGTAATGTTAAGCAACTTTTTCTGGGATGGTTTAAGTGAACTCCCACTTGCTTATCGGCAGAGGATGTATTTTCAACATGATGGTTGTCCGGCCCACCGGTCGCGCATTGTTGTTGTCTGGTTCTATCAAAAATTCGAAAATTGTTGGATTGGCTTGAATGGTCCTGTTTTGTGGCCTCCAAGAAGCCCTGACTTAACTATTTTAGATTTTTATTTGTGAAGACGGTTAAAGCAATTATTCTACATGGAAAACTTGCCTAACAATGAGGAAGTATTAAAAAATCGTATAAGATATGCTGTTGCGTCCTTAACACTTGAAGAAATTCGCAACAGTTATAAGAAACTGCGGCGTAGAGTCGAATTGTAGGTTGAATGGGCTGGCGACTTAATAGAATAATTTTAAACATTATTCTTTCTAGCCCACTTATTTTTTTAATGTTGTGATTGAAAAAAAAGGAAATAAAAATTTGTAATACTTAATATTAATTCATTTTAGCATTTTATTGTAAAATCAATAATAAAAATTTGTTCCTCTTGTAAACACAATCCGGGGGAGGGCATACTGTATAAATATACTTAGAACTATAAATAAATGTAATTTAATTTTATAAGTACTAAACATATAACCTATTATGTGTTAAAATTGTTTCCCTAAATAATGATATAGAAATTAAGAATATACTTATTTAGTTATTTTGTTTATGTTTATTATACGATATACTATTTATACAGGGTGAATCATCTCCGCAGGGAAGGCCGATTGTGACTTTATGAAGATAGATATCTTAAAATGCTTCTTCCTCAGATAGCCACTCCTTAGGAGCACCTTCTAAATTTATTTTGCATTATACAGAGTGTTTCATAACTTGGTGTCTGACCTTAGTTATACTTTTTTTCCCGGAAAATTCGTTGTTTCAAAAAAATTATATATCTCGAAAATGACGCATCAGATGGCCCCAACTTTTGGTCGTGTTGCTTATAATAAAGGGACTTAATTCAAGCATATTTATTTTTTTTTAACTACTAATTGCATGCGTAGAAAACTGGATAACTGACATATTTTTACCTAAAATTCAATTTTTCTAAAAAGAACAGGCTATATATCGCTTCTTATTTTAATTTCTTGCTAAATTTTGTATCAGAAACAAATATGACGTTACTATTTTAAAAGTGACCGTTGCTAACCAATTGTCATTTTTTATAACATTTTGCTAATTTTAAGTCTTGTTTGAATACGTTATTTTGGTACCAGAGGAATGTCAAAGAAGTTATTTATTAGCCCAGAGGGTTTGGCAGCAGCGTTACCCTGGAGAAGGTTCCTTTTGATGAGTAATGGACATTTTCACTATTACTGTTAGTTTGCTAATTAATAATAATGCAAATAGAGGAGAACCACGTACATTGGGACACGTTTTACTTTTCTCATGCTAAAAATATATACATTCAACCAAATAAAATGCAACCATAGAGGATTATCAAGGAAACTTTAATGAACAAAATACAATATTCAGATGGTTTAAATTGGGACATTAGACACGATAAATAAAATGTATTAATATCACATTGTTATATTAATACATTTTATTTATAGTGTCTAATGTCCCAAGGTACAGTAAGTGGCACGTGCCTTGGGATGGGTAATCACATACTTTGGGACATAAGAAATATTACTCTAAAGCATGAAATAGTGAACATTAACTAACATTATATGCAGAAAAATCAATGCCAAATTCAAACTGATTACTTTTACGGGCAGTACTACCAGCTAATTTGGGGTGAGGTACATTCATGATGACATCGTTCATAGATATTTCATAGACTTCATCGTTTTCGTAAGTGAATTTGTTAGTAGATTCTGCAACTCTTTTCAGATACCTTATTTCTAGAACATCCTTACCGACAGAAATAATTCGAGATACGTAATAACGAAAAGATATTTTCCTTTAAGCTGCACCAAAATAAAATCATTTACATTAAAAGATTCAGAAGCAGTGATTTCCTCATTTATGTCAGAACCGATGCTCACATCTTCCAATGAGTCTAATGACTCTAGCTGCAAATTTTCCTCTGAACTTGTAGAATCTTTTCTCATTTTTACTTTCTTCACCTTCTGCTTTTTAAGATTAGTGCTACTACATTTATTTTTATTAGGAGAATTCATCATTATTTAATTTTTTTTCGGGTGTGTCTGTTAATATGTGACACCGCCCTGGTCTTCTACCGCGTTGATTGGTTTTCCTGGGCTTTGATTTGGGGTAAGGGCGAATAATTTAAGGTATTACGTGGGTTTCAGGTTATTCTTCTTAGTTCAGAATGTGAGTACTTGAACAGCTTGGTAAGTCCCTTGACGGAGTTGCACATTCCTTAGGAATATTATTTGAATCATCATGTAGACTATCTGTAACGTATGATGTTAGAAATTCATCATCTGTGAAAATATATCGGTTGACAGGAAAAATTCCAGAAACTCTTAATACAGATTGAATATTATATGGTGTAAATGCTAAGGGATATACTTTTCCTGCACATTCAGCAACATCATATATTGTATAGGCACTACAGGATTATTGGGTAACCATTCATGGCACGCAGTGTTGTAATATTCCTTTAACGGGCCAAAAACTGACCTATCTAAAGGTTGCAACTTTTGGCTGGTATGAGGGGGAAAAGTAGGCAATGTTATGCCATTTTCTTTAGCTGTATCTATAGCTTCTATCGAACGACGTGACGTATTTTGTTTTCTACACTTCGTGTAGATTGTGCAATAAAATGTTCAAGATATTTCAAAAAGGAGTTTGTATTTGACCAACCACTAATTCTGGTGCAACCTATACTTCCCGGTGGAGCACCTTTCAACATTGGATTCTTGAAACTTACACGAGGGAACACAAACATGGACGTTATGGAGTTCCCTATCGCATTAACTGCAGCTATCATAGTCACATTGCATCCTCGCTCACTGGAGGTCATACAACCTACTTGTTTCGTTCCTTTTGTTGATATTATTCTTACTGGAGAATGAACTGTAGATATTCCAGTTTCATCAATGTTGTAAACTTGATTAGGCTGGAATTTGTATCTATGCATTACTTCATCAAGTTTGTCAAAAAATAAATTTACATTTGTTTTATTAAATGCCGTTGACCTGCCAAGACTTGTTGCTTGCGGCTTACGCAAAGACAAATTTCCATGTCTCTTCATAAAGAAAGTTACCCAGCGTTTTCCAGCTATTCCGTTTTCAATCCAGGCTTGAGGACATCTTATTCCATTAGCAGTTGCATAAGAATAAGTCAATTTGCGAACTTCTTTTAAACTAAGGCCGTAATGCATATTTGCCGCTGTTTTTAAATAGTTTATTATTTCTTCTTCATTCACATCACTAAAAAAATGTTTGTGTCGTTTCTAGTTTCGTATGAAAATTCTTCGTAACCACTACTTTTATACTTTCTAATATGCCTGCTTAGGGTATACCTCGAAATACCAAATTGTTCCGCTGCTTTTCTTAATGTCAATCGTTCTGATAATACCATATTTGCAGCATTTACAACTACTTCTGCAGATGGTTTCCACTTTGTAATATTATTCTTACTTCGAGGCATCTGCATGGAAAGAAATTTCTCTCGTAAAGTTAATGTCAGGAAAAAACAAAGAAACATTGCACACCAAAAAATAAGACCGTACCTTACTGATCTATGTCCCAAGGTACGTAAATAACACACTTTGCTTGGAGACAAAATACGTTGAACACTTTAAGGTTAGAATGTTTTACAATATGATAAATAAGCAACATATATTGCATATCAACAAATAATACATAAATATAGAAAATACATACCTTACTTTCAAGATAGCGCAATCCGATATCACCCAACGACGATTACTTTTTTTATTCGAAAATTACAACTTTAATGTAAATACCGTTATGCTATTAAACACATGCTTCTACACAGAATAACGTGCCATCTGGTATTAAAAGTGGTTAACTACTATTTCTAACTCATTTCAATACATTGTGGAAATCTATAACTATTGATGTCCCAAGGTATGAACTGCCCCAAGGTACAGTTCTGTGCAATAAATTGGCGTACACTTAATATACGCTTATGTAAATATGACTTTTGTTTGAATACCTGTCATGTATGACAAATTGAATTGACGCTATAATTCCATTTGTCAACTTAACTTAAACCATTTTCACAATGGCAAAATAATGTCAAAATTAGCAATAATATAATAATGTGAGTACACATTTGTTAATTGTACCACAAAATACCAACAGAACTTTTTCCATGAATAAAAGAGAAAGAATGAAACATTTTTCTGAAGACGAAATATATATCTTCGTTGATTTTGTCAAAGAATATAAAATACAATGTTAGAAAGTAATTCTTGGAGAATAAGTTCTCATACTATTAAATCACTCAAGTATACATTTATTCATATACGAAAACTTTTCGTGTATGTATGCTTGAGTGAAAGAATATAAACATATTTCGGAATCTAAAAGATCAAAAGCAAGAATTAACAAAAAAAAAGAAAGAATTTTGGGAAAGGATAGATGGTTTGGATCGATGTAGCCTTTACTGATAGAAATTCATAAGGTTGAAAGTGATTTTTACTTACTTTGGAAGGATAGATGACGGATGATGTAAGAAAGATTGATATCTGTCAAAGAGATGCCAACAGTTTAAGAAGTGCTTTCTACATATTGTAGCAACAAGCCAAATCTATAGCAGGCACATGAGCGCTTCTACGCCAACAACTAACTATGTCAAAAATTTCTGTATTTGGACTACATAATATTTGCACATTTAAAAATAAAATCCTCTTCGACCTGAATAATGCCGAGAATTTGTCCATCTGGATTCTTTATTTTATTGATGTACAATTTATACATCCTACCGCACCAGGAAAGTTCTTTACTGCACAAAATCGCCTCCTCAAAGTGTTAATATTAGTAGGCCAACGCAGAAATCGCATTAACACTCTTGCATGGACCGAAGACACTCTCAGTACAAACCTACTAACTGACCACTGCGTGACGCAGTGTAGTATCCTGGAAAGTGCCATCAAAACAAGATTCGTTTAAGAATTACGAAGATTAATTGTTAACCTGCTTAGTTCTAGTCGGTAACACCTATTGGAGTAAAACCTAAGTGTAATTAACAACTGCAGCTTCGAATTAATGTTCATTGTCCAATTTAACTGTGACTTCGTATCATCCCTTATTAAATGAGCTACATACTGTGCAGTATCTTTTGTTAACCGATACCTTTTTTCCAGAATCTTGTTTAATTCAGCTATGTCTTTTGAAAATGGCAAATTAATGAAAATATTAAACATCACTTGTCGTTCTTTACAATTTTATTTAAAAATAGTTACTAACGACATCCTCTAAATAGTTAATAAAAGAAAAATCATCCTTAACGACTGTCACTAAATTTTAAGAAATAGGAAATCATACCGGCCCATTGGCTTTTCACTTTTACTTTCTTATACGTAGTATAAGGAAGTATTTTGATGATGAAAATTTTCGACCTTGAGATTTTTGCAGATGTCTACGTTTTTAGGTCCCGTGATAAAAAAAAAGTGGTTTTTAAAAAATGTCTCTGTTTGTCTGTGTGTCTGTCTGTGTGCCTGTCTGTCTGTGACCACGATAGCGGTCAAACCGCTACAGATATCAATTCCAAATTTTGTATTTACGAATATAATCTCCCTCTTGAGAACTGATTAGATTTTGAGTAAAATCGGCAGACCGGAAGTAGTAGTTTACTTCAGTGAAAAAATCGAAATTTGCAAATATTTCGTCAATTACTAAGTTTAAACAAATTTATAAAGAATTCAAATGTACTCAAAATTAAATTTGAGAAAAATTGTGTTAACAAAGTTTTTCGAAATTCCTACCGGAAGTAGGTCTTTTACTCTTATCGAAAATCAGTTTTTTGCGAATATCTCGCAAGTCATGCTTTCTAGGCAGGTACATTACCAGTATAAAAGTATTTAGAACGTACTTTTAAATATCTTTTGTATAAAAAAAATTTCAAAATTCGGACCGGAAGTACTTTTACTCTTACCGAATAACGATTTTTTGGAAATATGTCGTAAATTATGCATTCTATATAACTACTCGAGATAGAAAAACGCTTAAATGGGGAAGGATGCGCAATTTTACGAGTTTGATTTAAAACTGCTTTTGTTTCTCCGATAACTTTCATGGCTTATTAGATATTCAAAGAAAACGAAATTTTACGATTTTCTTTAAACATGCTTAGCATCGTTAATAGTAATTTTAGAGAAAAAGTGTTCAGACAAAAGTTTTAGATAATTTTATGCCAAATAAAACTATGGTGCTAATATTTTTTTTCGTTCACCATTATCGAGTTATGTCACAAATTTGTGTTTTTTTTTAATGGAAACCATAGTTGGTTTTGACATCATTAAAAAGCTTATTTTTTGCTGATTACAATGCTATAAGGTTTTATATGGTTATTTTACAAAATAAAGAGGATATAAACATTTCTATGATTGTTCACTTTATAAGATATAAACCTTAAAAAAAAAATTTTTGGTTTTTGTAATTAAAAAAACGAAAAATCTGAGTTACAATAGTGTTCGTTGAAGCAGTCGAGATAAATATACTAACATTGCTTTCACGTTGAATCACAGAAGTAATTGAGAGCTGTTAATTTTTACTTTTAAATCAAGTTAATTGTCAAACAGTGACAATTAACTATTAATTGTCAAACATTGACAATTAACTATTAATTAATTTAATTGTAACTTAACTATAAGCGGTGCAAACGGCCGTTAATCATAAGTTTGCATTGGCTATGGAATTTTCTAACGTAGAAAAGCGTGATATGGTTGAATGTTACATTCAGTGCCAAAAAAATTCTGCTAGAGCTGCTGAAGTTTATTTTAAAAATTATTTTGATCGACGTCAGCCGTCGCTACCTACTTTTAAGAGATTATGGGATAATTTAGCAGATTATGGTTCGTTCGTTAAACCAAAATCAGAAAAAGGGATGGATGAAGATACATAAATAAACATATTAGCATGTGTCGCTCAGAATCCATCTACATCGACCCGACAAATTTCAACAGAAATGGGCTCCTCTCAACGCACTATTGTCAGAGTGTTGAAGAAGCATAAATTTCGTCCCTACAAATTATCAGTATCACAAACTTTACATGAAGGTGATAACATCAGACGAATAGCTTTTTGTAGATGGTTTAAAGATCAGTGTCAAAACGATGCACACTTTTCAATGAAAATATTATGGACTGATGAAACTCGTTTCACAAATTGTGGAATGTTTAATAGGCACAATGAGCACATATGGTCTCAAACAAATCCACTTCACGTTGAACATAGGAGACCACAAATTAAATTTGGGTTTAATCTTTGGTGTGGTGTTATAGGATCAACTGTTCTTCCTCCTTTTATTTTTGATGGATCACTAACTGGCAATCGTTATCTTAATTTTTTACAACAAGATTTCGAGGAAATGTTAGATAATTTAAATTTAAGAACCCGAGCAATACTGCAATGGTTTCAACATGACGGAGCGCCTCCGCACAATCAACTGAATGTTAGAAATTATTTAAATTTGAACTTCCCTAATCAATGGATAGGACGAAATACACCCATTGTATGGCCGGCTAGATCCCCTGATTTATCAGTTTTGGGTTTTTTCTTGTGGGCTGTACTAAAGGACACAGTATACAAAAGAACATATGAAACAATCGATGATTTAAGAGAATCTGTCTTAGTTGCTTTTAATAACATCGATAGGCGTAAAGTACGCAATGCTACAAATTCTGTTGTGAAGAGATGCAATTTGTATATTAATAATAATGGAGGTATCTTTGAACATTAATAATGTTGTGTACCCTTAATAAAAGTTCTTATAGTTTTCATTTTATTACTACATAAGGTTTCAAAATAAGTTTTCGTTTGGTTTGTATTTTATCAGTTCGAAATTCAATTGTTTTCCATAAAAACCATAAAAATGTCTACATCCTCTTTATTTTTTAAAATAACCATATCAAACCTTATATCATTGTAATAAGCAAAAGATAAGCTTTTTAATTATATCAAAACCAACTATGGTTTCCATTTAAAAAAACACAAGTTTGTGTCATAACTCGATAATGAACAAAAAAAAATAGCTACATAGTTTTATTTGGCGTAAAATTATCGAAAACTAAAGCAGTTTTAAATCAAACTCGTAAAACTGCGCATCTTTCCCCATTTAAGCGTTTTTATATATCCAGTAGTTTCTGAGACCCCAATGCTAAACATTCAAAAAAACTCACCTTGTATATTTATGAAGAGTACAAAAGTATTTACAGTTGGATATGGAATATTTTTTGTATAAATGAAATTTCAAAATTCGGACCGAAAGTAACACTTTCATACGTATAAGAAAGTCATGTTGTGGCCACACCTCATTTTTTATATCTTAATTTACGTATTTATACCGGTTTGGGTCTATGATTTCATAGCAAACTATCCCTATCCACATCATTTCAATTACAATCATGTCCGTCGGACATGCATGATTTCCATTCTTCCTTCTAAACGAAACGTACGAGCGGAAATTCCAACAAAATCTTTCTAAATTTATTTACTTCAAGATGAACGGTATTTAAACTCGGACACAAGACGATACGTTGTAAATCCCAAACATCTCGGGCATCGCCATCAATTCCGGGAATCCCTGCCCAATTCTCAAAATCCCCAAAATAAATCCCATCCATCATGACCTCACTTCAACTTTTCCGATATCAACGTTTGCCGACGCAGTCCCCCGGTCAGTATACGACACACCCTTTTCGGATACCGAGCTTTCGAAGACAAGTGCAATTTATGTAATTCTCAGAGACCCCGACTTCCTTCCAATGGCATTGGATACGGGTGAGGTCGGCATTACCTATATATATATATATATACTAGCACGTGTATGTTTCGAAGGAAGCAAACGTTTAATCCCGAGATGTACTCACATTTATATTGCGGCCCGGATCGTTCTCTATAAGCTGTCTGGCGAGGTCTTTGCAGGACTTGCGGGACGGAGGTGGTACCTTGGAATCGTCTTCCCAGTAACGCGATGGTGAGTGGCCATAAAGAGCAGCTGGAGTTGCGTGGGTTATTCTTGTGTTTGTCACGATTCCGGTAGATTTTCCTGTAACGAAAACAAACGATTACGTAATAAAATAGCCGCTAGAAATATTGCCGATATTTTGGCGATATTGCAAACAGACTTATCTGGTGGTTTGAAATGATAACAGTACGTTAATATATTGCAAGGCTTTATTGAACAAAATTTGAAAAAACTCGTTTCTTGTGCTATTTATGAATATAAAAATTATAAATTGCAATCAGAACATAATTAGTGCGTCATCTAAATTAGCTGTCATTGTCGCTTCTGTGATTATGCGATAAGTTTTACGTTATGCCAACTACTAAAAATGGAGGTTTAAACTATAAACTTTTCATTGGCGCCCTGCACAGTGGGGCTAAATCCCGATAAGTGGGCGAAAATTTTAAAAAAATCTCTAATTGAGCAAAACTCAGTACTTGGAGGTTTTTGAGGTCGCTGTTCACGAATTAGAAAGCAAAATAAAGAAAATGGCGGGTCCAATATGGCAGAGACGTTTTTCAAAATTTGATTGAATCTGGGTGAAATTTAGTGTGTGGGGGGTTTTGGAATTGCTGATCACGAATTTGAAATCGAAACTTCAAAAAACGAAATGGCGAATCCAATATGGATGACATTTAAAGAGAAAATCATTCCTGCTGTAATTGAACTCTCTTTTAATGATTATTGATTTTCATTATGAGTCTTACGTATTACGTAATAAAATAGCCATTAATATCAAACAGCATTACAGTAGAAATATTGCTGATATTTTGGCGATATTGCAAACAGACTTATCTGGTGGTTTTAAATGATAACAGCACGTTAATATATTGCAACGCTTTATTGAAGAAAATTTGAAAAAAATCGTTCCTTGTGCTATTTATGGATATAAAAATTATAAATTGCAATCAGAACATAAATAATTCGTCATCGAAATTAGCTGTCATTGTCGCTTCTGTGATTATGCGATAAGTTTTACGTTACGCCAACTACTAAGAATGGAGGCTTAAACTATAAACTTTTCATTGGCGCCCTGCACAGTGGGGCTAAATCCCGATAAGCTGGCTAAGATTAAAAAAAAAATCTCTAATTGAGCAAAACTCATACTTGGAGGCTTTTGAGGTCACTGATCACAAATCCGAAAGCGATATTTTAAAAAACAAAATGGCGGATCCAATATGGTAGAGGCGTTTGTCTAAAACTTGTTTGAATCTGGGCGAAATTTAGTCTGTCGGAGGTTTTTGCAATTACTGATCATGGCGGATCCAATACGTATGACATTTAAAGAAAAAGTCATTCCTGCTGTAATAATTAAAATTATGTCTTTTTTAATGATCATTGATTTTCATTATGAGTTTTAATGAAAATGAAAAAAATGATATTCGAAGTAGTCAAAATATAAATATTTGAATATAAGTTAATTAAAAACTTCTTAACAGTTGGTTATTTGGTAAAGATTAACATTCTGTTACTTATTGAATATACTTATGGACGAGAGAAGACATGAATATTGGTATATTATATAAAAAAAAGTCAAATATATGTTTAGTAATTGTTATCAGACGCGGGATACCCTGATTCGTAGTGAGTTGAGTCAGCTGTATAGCTACAGCTTTTCTCACATATTTCAATCGATTGTTGCTCAAAATAGCGTTCAATATAACTACGGGAAAATTGATCAAGAAACAGTATTTTGAAGTTTTATTTCTAAGATATTCTCCACATAGACAATGAAAGATGATTAAGAATGAAAAAGTTATATTTCTCATAACATAGGAGATCTATTCACAGAAGTAAATTCTATTTAATTGATTTGCTTTTCAAATTCTCATGTTGTTGTTTTCTACTTTTAATTAATGTTTACTGCAATCAGACTGTTTGGCTGACAGATTGCTTTCCTATTGTCATTTTTGTTATTATTTAATTACTATTAAATAATGTATGTCGCTACGCCAAATGTACTGATTAATTTAAATACATTTCTTGTATATTTCGGCAAAGACTTTTAATATAATTACTAATTGCTTAGCTGAGAAAGTGTATCACGTCAAATTTTCAAAATAATTTTTTTATCTGTTTTCACTAAGATTAAAGTAAAATTTAAAATTTAAACAGTATTGTTACATGTTCGAGCAAATTCGCTGCTATATCGGGAAGGGCAGCGGCAACTACAAAGGATACAACGTCACGCTTTCCAGAGAGAAGTAGGGAATTCTAATATTTTAGCCCTCGCGGAATATACTAAAATGGAAACTTTTGAATCGATATGCATATAAATATGAAGGTTGCGGCCGACGTAGTGATTCATTTATTGTTTAGTTGTTAACGCGGTCTGGCAAGAGATCAACAAAATATCACTAAATAAAAGTCAAGACAAAATATGGGTACTTCATATGATGTATTTCGTGTTAGTTATGTGAAATTAACTCAGAATTATTCTAAAATCCTGTCAGAAAGGCCAATTATTTGGCGTGAACCAGCAGATTACGTCATGGACTGTTACTTCTGTCTTGTAAAAATTGGTGATTTCAAAAAGAAATAAACACAAAGTAATGTATCCAGACATCCCATGTGTAAGCAAACCGTTGAAAAGAACTGATTGTGAGTTTCCAGCTCCAATGCATTCAAATTCTTCTGCAAATTCCACGGACGAGAAAGATATAAACGATGTTTTTAATGTGTCATTTTCAAGCGATCTGACGTAAGTTCCTTCAGAGGAACCACATCTCATTACTCAATCAGATCTGAATGATTTGATACGGGATTTAGGTTTAACCAAAGAAAAATCACAAATTTTGAGATCTCGATTGAAAAATGGAATCTTTTACGTTCTACTACAAGAATCTCTGTATTGAAGGATTATACGACAAATTGAGTTCATTTTACAAAGTTGAAAGAAATATCTGTTGCTGTACTAATGTAAATCAATCCACTTTTGTATGAAATGAGTACTGAATACAACGCTGCAGAATGGTGATTGTTTATCGACTCGTCGAAAACAAGTCTCAAGGCCGTTTTATTTTATAATGGTAATTCGAAACCCTCAATTCCAGCGGCTCATGCTACAAACACAAAAGAAACGTGTGACAGTACGTCAACTATATTAAATCTCATTCAATATTAAAATCATCGTTGGCAAACCTATGGTGACCTTAAGGTTATTTCCTTATTACTTGGACGTCAAGGAGGGTTTACCAAATATTGTTGTTTTTTTGTATCTTTGGGATAGCCAAGCAGTTCAGCATCATTACCAAATCAAAGAATGGCAGCCACGGTCCAGCATTGTTCCTGGACAATTTAATGTAAAATTTGAGTCGTTAATGGAAGTTTAATTTGGTGATTCTACCCTCTCTATACATTAAATTAGAAATTAGGATTGATTAAATAGTTTGTCAATGCATTAGAAAAAGAGGCAACTGTTTTAAATTCTTAAGGGATACGTTTCCAAAACTGTCTGATGCGAAAGTTCGCATTTTTACAACGCTTATTAAGAGGGGCGTTTACCTATCGAAAACTAAGGCATCGCGGTTTCGAGTTTTTAAAACTTATTTTGTAATTTTAGTATCTCAAATATTGGTTAGTGATGCAAGAGGCATACATTTATAATGTCAAGGTCAGTTTTTGTACTAATTTATTTTCTTAAAAAAGTTATGTGTTTTAGAAATAACCACAAAAATGCATGAATTTGATTAATTAATGTCTACTAACTAAGAGTGAATCACAAAAGAAAATTATTTTTGAAGATAAAAAACATTAAACAGTAAACATTGTTACACACATTTCACACGAGGTTTTTCGCGTCGTCTATCCCCACTTTACGGTATCTCTACCGGTCCTAGCTAAGACGAAAATCTATCGGAATCGGTCGGCTATTGCGGACTTAAATGCGAGTGACAGTTTAATTACAAACTGTCACTGGCATTTAAATGTCATATATACCTATAATATTCGAGTGTATAATAATATAACAGTTATGGGCAAGCGAAAATTGGCTTATTATAAAACATCAACAATATCAACAGTTCCGTAAGTACTCATTCTTTATACATTATGCTTCCCATCTATAATATTCCTTTATCTATGAATAAAACCGAAGCGCTGTGATGGAAACCGAATATCGTGTAGCTCCACTTACTCACACCCCCTTGCGTCTACCCGTTCCGCGAGTAATATAAGTTGCATACGTTTCTATTTGTTGGTAAACGCCCGTATTAAGGCTGAATCGGAAATGTAATATTGGTTGCATAGCACATAATTTAATAACCCAGGAAGTCGGAGCACCTATTAACCCTTTTCTAATATTTCTCCTATAAGGGGCGTAACCTACTTAATAATAAATAATATTATTTATACCAGATTATCCGATAACATTATACTGATATATACGCGCTTGCTATAACGTTTCTATAACATTATTAATTTAAAAAGTAGGATATAATATATGAGATCAGTAATTAAATGTAAAAAAAAAGTATCAAATGAAAGCAACACACCTCAAAGTAATTTTCAATATAAATAAAGACAATTGAAAATTTCTTTATTATTTTCTCACTTATTTTTGTTTTGTTATTATGGACCTTTTTTTTTGTTTTCTAGGTTTTAAAGCATTCAATTATCTTAGACTTTGAGTAAATAAAAGTTAAACCGCAACACTTTATTAAAATCTGGCATATTCAACTTATGTAGAATGAGGGTTTTTTTTATTTTCACTTTCGCTTAATTAAAATTAGTTATGAGAGTAGAATGTAATCAGTAGGCTTCGGATAAATATGCATTAAAAAAGTACAAAATATGCATGCAAATATGCATCTAAAATATTAAAAATATGCATTTAAATATGCATTAAAAAACAGTTTATTAGATTTAAATAAAACATTTTTGAAAGGTTATAATTGTCTATTTACAATAAATTTACAGATTTTTACTATTACACTTCACTATGACATGATGTAATAAATTGTCAAATATAAATTTACGCCTATTATCACCTACAATACTTTTAAATTCTGAAAAACATCGCTCCACGTCACATGATACAATAGGAGCGAATGATAAATCCACTATGTCAGTGAGCTTCAAATTACTGGGAGCAACAGCAGTGTCCTCATTTTGTAAACCCTTAGAAATATTTTTCAAAATTTGATATCCAGTATTTTTATCTAAAACTGACGACATTTTTTTTGGAAAACTACAATTTTTTTATTTACTTCACCTATCAAAAACATTTTCAACAATTTGTATGCTGTTTTCTAAAGGTCTTCTAAGTCCCTTGGCTTCCAATTTCAAAATAGCCTCGGAAATACAAGTAAAATTTAATATAATGAAAATCAAATCTTCGCGCAATCCTCTTTGTGTTAAAGCTTGTTGAGCCTCCTATATGCTTTTCCCTTCTTCAGGATAGAAATCGTTCACAACACGGGCAATAAGCTCAAAATGTTGAGCGTAATAGCTTGCAGCTTCAATCCAGGTGCCCCATCTTGTAAGAATAGGGGACGGCGGAAGTGGAATCCCACCACCAGCAATTTTTTGAACTTGGCAACGCGAGAAGGTGCATTTAAAAACACTTTCTTGGTCGATTATATTAACAAATTTATATTTGTATAAATGGAACGCACTAATTCGGCCACTCGATGTAAGCCATGCGCCACACATGTAACGTGAGTCATTTTTGAATAAAGTATTTTCAAACTACCCATTGCTTTACACATATATGGAACAGCATCCGTACACACAACGAGCACTTCTTCGTAGCAAATGCCTGTTGGCCACAAAAAATTTAGCGCATCATTGAAAAATGTGGCCATTGTTGTATGGTTCACTTTTTCCAACACTTTTATTGTTAACAGATACGATTTATTTCTTTCTTCAACTCCCAAAATACCAAAAACAAAATTTGCTATGCTTCTTTATTCTACATTCGTTGTTTCATCTAAAGATACCCAAATATTTTTATCTTTAGCTTTTTCTCGCAGCTTTTGTATTGTGGCATTATATAATGACAGAACATAGTTTTTTCGCATTGTAGATTCGTCTGGAATATTTTGCTGGGCTGTTTTTCCAAAAAGGTTTTAAATGCTTCATTTTTTACTTTCGCCAACGGTATGTCCGCAGAAATTAGAGCTTCACACAATTCCTCGTTAAATGGTGAACGACTGGGACCAGGTTTTAATATAGCTGGTACTAACATCTGCTGTTTACTTCTTAAACTTCGGTTCTTCTCGGATCCAGTTTTGGCTACGCTCAGTGCTATGTAGTGGCGCATCTTTATGTATTCCGTCAATAAACGATTTACCAAATATATTTTCGAAGGACGGTGACAGTTCTCTTAGATTTGTTTATGTAATGCAATTCGAGAATAATAGGACTTCTATAAAAAGGCAACAGGACAGAAAGAGCATTCATTCATTCTTTCAGAATCGGTTATGTAAATACGTGTGTACCAAGTAACTACTCTTACATAAATCTGTCACATAAATATTCTTAGACAAATTTGTACATACATAGTATTTTGTGTTACTGTGATTCAATAATTATAGTTTTATTGAATTTAGTTTATATATAGTTTGTTTGCTTGAAGAGTGTTCTTTAATTTCATTTCCAATTATATTTTTATTTGGTGTTTTAATTATAGACTGCTAAAAAATAAATAGTGAGTGAATTATTTATTATTTTTTGGACCCATAAAAACCATTACATTATGTTTAAAAAAAAATTAACTGGGAAATATGCAGATAAAACTGAAAATGACTAAAATATGCACTTCAACTCAAAAATGACTTAATTATGCATTAGAATATGCAGTTATGCAAATGCATATTTATCCGAAGCTTAGTAATCAGCATAATCAATGTCCCATTTGAATCACTTTTACCCCCTTTAAAATAATTAAAAACAAATGTTTATATTAGAGATTTATAAATGAACAACAAGGACATTTAATTACACGAGTAAAAAATAATATGCATACACTATTATTTGGCGCTTCTGTAAATGTGCATTTTGCAACTGTGCGCCTTCTGCGGGGCCGTTGAACAATATGTAAAGAAATGAGTTGGAGATAGATGGTGCGTACTTCCTCTGTACAGATTCGTCAGAAATTGTATGAGACGCAAGTTCGAAAGAGTAATTTATGACGGAGAAAAAAATTACTCTCAAACGATCAGATATTTCCCACCAATACGGAATTGCTGGAAAAGTATATCTCTTATTCTAAAAAGTTTACCCAGATATTCTAGATGTTATGGTAAATACAAGCAGACAAAAATAGATTTATTATTTTACAGATATAACAATAATGAATAAGCATTAAACTTTAAATAATTTATAAAAAATAATAAAACAATGAAATTCGATTCACTGTATGACATAGTACAATCAATTTGCAATATCACTATATTGCAAATTGAAAAAACAAACTGTTCTTTTTACAAAAAAAATATGTCTGGGCGCCAAAAAAGTGGAGGTAATATATGTATAGATCGTCTCAACTTTAGTATTCAGTACAGTCTCTTATGGGATATATACCTCTTTTACTACCATAAGCAATTTGTAATAAACTGTCTTTTTTTATTTCAAGGCAATGTTGTCAATTCGATTTATTATGTTTATGGTTGGTATTATCGGTATGGTGTAAGTATCACCACATAACCTTCCTGTCAAGTGTCAAATTATTATTATAATATAATAATATAGAATAATATCCTAACCAACAAGTATTTAAAATGTCGTGTCATTATAATGAGTTACCAACCTAACCTGTCATTGTCGAACTGACAACTATGTTGCCTGTTTCCATAAGACACATACTGAATACTAAGGTTGAGACGGTCTATAGCACATAGGGAATATATAATAAATATTCGAAATCATAACACCATATCTAAGCAAATAAAACATTGTAATGTGGGTTGCTTAATTCTTTATATTCCTTTATATGTTGAACGAAAAATAAAGGCAAAGCGGGGTAGCTTTTTATTCTATTTTTAACGTGACCTAAAGCAATAGAATCGGCTGCAAACGATTTTTGAGTAAAATGGTTTTAAATATTTTGACATATTAATTAATTTACTCTAATCATATAACGTTTTTCGAAGTTTGATTATTCAGCGGGGTAGATTACTAAATTCTTCATAAGTTGACGATTAAAGGTTTTTCCAAATTTAAAATCAACAAAAATATCTTGCATCAAAGATCTGTTATTTTTCAACTATTCGCAGATCTACTATCGAGGAGCCTTCAAGAAAAATATCAAAATTGTCAGCTAGTGAATTATATACCACAGAAGTAAACGGATATAGTTAATTGCTGGATTGTAATTTATAAAGAACAGCTTAACTTTGAGAAAAGACTGTTTCTGACTGTATTTCAATATTGTAAATGCAGTCAATTTGCAACAATCAACATTGTTATTTATGTAGACATGACAAATTATGTAACGCAGAAATTGATAGACAAATTTACGACCGATGGGTAAAAGTTAAATGCCTGTCAAAACATTATGAGAGAAGTAAACCATAAATATAACATTGGTGGATAAGAAACTGCGCACCATCAGCCAATAAAACCTGCACTACACAGAAAAACAATCTAAATTTACCAGAAAATACGTCTCTATTTACTTTTCAACTATAGAACGCGAATCATTTGATTACTTCTTTCAAAAAGATTGTACAAATAAAGGAAAAACTCGTGTAAACACAAAAGAACGGTGCCTTTATTAAAAAATCTTTCGTGCTTTAAAGGAAAGATACTAAATTGTACGTCTCCATTTGTGTGGGAGAGATACAGAAATTGGTACTTGAATATCTCCCGGGGTTAGCTTAGATAATACCGTAGATTTCGAGAAAAACTCTTTGTAAAGTTAGGGAACAAAGTAAAAATGCAAAATGAACAGGATCGCCGACGCCGAATAAAGCGCGAAATAAAATCAAATAAATCGACGAGTTACCTGTTCGCTTGCCGACCAAGTCCACGGTCGCCCCTTGTGTATAACTCGCGGGTAGGTACAAAATGAAAAAGGCGAAAGGTGTATTTTCCTTTGATGTTCTTTCGACCATAGGTTAAATGGCATTTTATTCGCGCTCCGTGTTTACAGCCGCTGCCCTGAAAACGGAATTTAAAACGAACCAATTTTAATATGTTTCCGTGTAAAGTGCTTGTAAACATGGCGCCAACAATGTATTGTTGATAAACACCGCAATATAACACCATTTCTATTTTGTTCATGAGTTTTGCATATCAGAAGTGAAAACCGTATCAAAAATTACTTTTTCTATTCCGGTGCTATAAAGTTCACTTTACGACACCCGTTTTGGTTGCATAAAGTATTACTTTATCGCACGCTAATTTTATTTTTTTGAAGTTGGTAACAAAAAAAAAATGGAACCAAATCGTATTTAAATGTCAAAATATAAGTCTTAAATCTAACCAACATGTGTACGAAGTTGTACGGAGAATAAAAAACACAGTTACGAACATTTTATTTACGTTAATTAACAATATAAATGGGATGATAAGTTTTTTGATGCTTCTATTGAAATTTACTTTCCATGTTGAATAGTACAACTGTTATAAACGTTTACTGTAACACTAGAAGATTCGTGTGCATTAATAGAGATTCCAGGCAGATTTTGCGAACACACTATGTTTTGTGTACATTCCTGTTGATTCATATTGACTGACACATTACTGCCAATTGGATCTGAAGTCGATGGATTGTTAATGATTTCAGTGGATGTATTAGGTACACTAGACAGTATTTGAGCAACCTCAACTTTTTTCATGGTGGAATTATCAATGTAACCTTCGGCCACTGCTGAGGATTTCCATCCTCCATGGCGCTTAATTGTTATTAAGTCACCTCCACTATTAGCCAAGTGTGTCACACTGGAACGTCTAAAGCAATGTCCAGTAAAGAGCTCAGGATTAGGTAAATTTAAGTAGCAATATTTTTTGGTACTTTTCCTATGGTATTAATACCAATTGGACTATTCACGCAAGATCCATTTCTATATTGCAGGAAGAAGCGTTTATGTGTAACATGGCTGGGACGAAGTGAATAATATTTTTTAACCAATTCAATCCATAATCTTTGTGTTATAATAAATTGTCTTGGAACATAAGTTTTAGTTTTTGGCACTGCAACCATTATGACATCATTTTTAAACTGTATATCATCTAAAGTCATGTTCGTTATTTCTTCACGACGACAAGCTCCATTATAGCCCATTATAAGGATAATCTAACAGAATATTAATATGACTATTATAACAAAATAATGTAGAAAATTAGTAAAATACAACTACAATGATGTTCTTATTACTTACTTTCATCGCTAAATATGTTTTATTATCAGCTTCTATTATGAACTGGTTAATATGATCGATTTCTAAAATCTTGGATTTCTTAGGCTCGTAGCCCTCAGATATTCTTTTTAAAAATGCAAGTAGCCTAGAAAATTTTGAAATATCTATACTTTTATAAATATTTGAACAACAACGTAGCATTGAATATGTAGACCACAAGGACGATGGCTTTTTTATCTTTCTTTCTTTGTCAAAATAGGCAATTACTACATTTTCCGTAATATTCACAATATTATTTTCTTTACACCACTTTAGAAAGAGGTGGTATTGCTTTTCATAAATATGTCGAGACTTTGTTGGCAAAAGATTTTCTAAATTGGATTCTGCTATTTTGCGAATCTCTGGAGGCGTGCAGTTATTTATTTCTTCCATTTCGTTAATAATTTGAAATAATTTATTGGGTAAATCAGACTAAATTTTAAACAAAATGACAAGTCCGCCGATATTCAAATATTTAAATTGTTTTACTTAAAAATCAGAGTAACCAACTTCAAAAAAACAAAATTTCTAAAATTTTCGAACAAAACATGTCTCTCATTTTAATCTTTTTTGAATTTTCAATAACCGAAATAGAAAAAATAGTATAAAATACACGTTTCATAAGACATTTTTGCGCACTTGTTCTTTAGAAAACTCGCCTTGCGGCTCGTTTTCTAAACTTGAACGCGTGCGCAAAAATCGTGTCTTATGAAACTTGTATCTTAATATACTATTATATATTGCGTGTTTGTCCATCGAATAAACACAGATTTTTTGCATGCGACGACGAAAGTAGCTGGGCTTGTTTGTATGTTTATTTTTTTGAAAAAATAATTAAATTTAGAAAACACTCCAAACTAACTACAGTGAAATCTCCCTTGGGCGGGCACCAACGAGACCAAGTGTAAGTGTCCGTTCAAGAGGGGTGTCCGCCTAAAAGAAATACGAAAAAATCGGTTTTTGATGAACTGTAACTAAAGAAATTGGAACAATTAAGACGTATATGTATGTAAGTGTTTTTAATTAAAACTAAAACTTAACACTTAAGGAAAAAATAAGGATTTGTTACCTTACAAAATACATACAAAATATAGGAGAACATAGTAATACATAAAATGAAACGAAATGTCACTTTAATGATGCAAAAATTTATATACTGTTTTTGCCTCCTCTTTTTCTTTAAAATGGCATTCAGAAATAGTATTTGTAATTTGGAAAGAAGCTCCAAAGATTCTGTATCTCCGTGATCTTCGTTTAAGTTGATTGGTTAGGGAAATAGCATATATTTAATATTTAATTTCAATTAGATTGAAATTTAGAATAAATACGCGAAATATTGTATTTTTGTTTTCTGAAAAATTCTTGTCCGCGTGCAGATGCGATCGCGAGCCGCCCGGGTGTAAGGCCGGCACGTTACCATTAGACCAGCGCGGCTACTCGTATGAGAATTATCATATCGTCTATTTGTATATATACATGCGTACATAATTTTTGAAGTGAAAACTTGATCAGACCGAGCGAAATGTACTAGAATAATGTATACACAATAATAATAAATATATTTTTCTTAAATGTAATATAGAATAAAGACGGAAAATGGAAAATGTAAATGTAAATGAATATAGAACGAAAAAAAAGTTGTATTTCGTATTATTAACCTCGCCTTGATGAAGTTTTCACTTCTGCCGTGTGGTCTTAAGCACACCCATTTTTTTTTTATAATTCCCACCAGTTATAACACAACCGGTCAATTTTAGTATCATCGGCCGTCAAAAAGCATCTTTTTCATCCAAATTGCTCTTCGACATCACTTGTTTGGAAGGATTTCTGTATGTTTAATTATATCAGCAGCTTGTGTTTTTTCCAATATTAAAACGGATGGATAAGTTCTTACACGTAACTTTTCCTATTTGTGGACTTCAACAATCTCAAATTTTTGTTTAAGCGTGAGTATTTTTCTATTTGGTGCCAATTCTACAATGAACCATCCACTGTGTCTTTTCCGTGTAGACGTCAGGCTAATATTGAATCCCAGCGTGTATGTACAGTTGCAGGATCTTAAAACCGGGCATGTTTTATATTGAAATGCTCTGTTATTTTAGTATTATAAGTTGGACGTACTTTTTGGCGTTATAAATTGTCATGTCAATACATACTCCTACATTCCTTTTTGACGTTTATTAGTAATGGAAATCATTGGATAAGCAATTCACGTTGTTACAAATAATTTTGTTGCATTTAACAAAAAGGTTGACAATCTACATGTGCCGAGCATCATCCATTCATAAATTAAATACTCAAACGATATTACGAAAGACACATGTAAGACGCGTTACAAACGCACACAATAACCCGCTTGTTAAACTACATCAAATACATAAAGAACAAATAATCTGTGTGCTTCAATACCAAGTATGAAATGTATAAAAAAATTACGTTGTACAATTTTCGATGCATATATTATTTTAATTCGTCTTGAAGTGTTGAGTTGGAGTAAAATAGTTAGTGTTTTTTAAATAATGTATTAAGAGGGGCCTTTACCTAAAAATAGAAACGTATGCAACTTATATTACTCGTGGGACGAGTAGACGCAAGGGGGTGCGAGTGGGTGGAGCTACACGTTATGAGGTTCCGATCCGAACGCTTCGGTTTTATTCATAGATAAAGGAATACTATAGATGGGAAACATAAGTATAAAGAATGAAAAACTTACGGAACTGCCCTCTTGCGGGTCTAGTCACGTATTACTTTCATATACTTATTCATATTTTGAAATATTTAATTATTACTTTGGATGTGAACAAATTAAATGGGTTCATTTTCACTTCGCTTTAATGCACATCTTAAAGTCGGATGAAAATAAATACATTCAATTTGTTTACAATAAAAGAATACTCTCTTTTTAATTTATTTTCAGCCATCACAATAGTACAACATTATTTCTCATTATTATGTACAATTGTAATGATAAATAGATCTAGAAAAACATAATAAAAAAGAAAATCTTATAAAAAAACAATTTCAGAAATCATGAAGTTACTTTATTACAAATAATTGATCGATATACAAATACATACATGTGTATAACAAATAATAATAATATATAATAAATTATGTACATAATCAAGTATTCTTAATTTTTATGAAGAACTTCTTGTGTTTAATATATTATTTAGACTTATATGATCTTCTAGCCCAAGTACCATCAACAACTACAGTTAGAAGTGGAAACCCATCACTATCTAGCTCTCCTTTAGATATAGCTTCAGCCTTCTCTGCTTCTGCAGCTTCCGCCATTTCTTCCACGGCATTTTCTTTTATTACTTCATGAACGTGCTTTTGTATATCATAATACGTTCGCGAAGACATGGTAGGCATATTCATAATTGAAAAACGCTCTTCCATTTGAGTAAAACTTTGTCCCGTGCACAAGTTTCCAAAAACCTACAATGCACATTTTGAAGACAAGCGTTTGCGGTAGCTATTTAGCCATACTCAGAATATTTTAAGCATCTCCTTGAAAATGTTGACTTTTACACTAATATAGACATAAATAGCTTAGATTACCATAACAAAATCATTAGTTTATAGTTTTACCGGGAGACACCTAACATTATTTTGAGTCTAATTTCTATGTACATTAAAACATATAAAGAGCAAATACTACAATAACACATAGACACCGTAATCATAACGACTTCCAGGTGATTACAAATTTTTAAATCTCTTACCACAGCTTCATTTATGCCCATATCTTTTGAGCTATCACGTTCAATGTTAGAAAAAAGTTTTTCAATTGCACCACATATGCTACATTTAAATACAAATTTACAATTTAATCCATTTCTCAATTCTTTTAAAAAAGTCATGTGGGTTGAATTGCATCCATATGACGATTCATGGCCGCCAAAACTTTTTAACTGCTGAATTATCGTTCCTGGTTTCTTTTTTTACAAGAAAATTACCTTCCTCGGGTTCATTTTCAGTTGGAAGCTTGTAACGGTAATAATTTGTAAATTTGTAAATAATGCCCAAAGTCTACAGTTTCGATTGTTACGTACTTCCCATTACCTTGTGAGTTGCCTAAATAGATGTGTTCAGAGTTTTCAACATTAACCCCTTCAGGGTATGACAAATCAATGGAAGTTGCATCAGACCTAACAGCAAAAGCGTATGTATTAAAAGCGGACTGTAAGAAAGGCAATCCAAAACTACCGTGGGTTGAAAATTTTAATATACACATAAAATGAATCGTCAAATATTTAAATTCTGAAATCTACTAGCATATTGGTATTATGTACTTAGTTAAATTAAATCGAATTAAAAAATATCAAAATAATGTAAATAAAATTGTAGACTAAAAATTACTTACCTCGTATTTTGATTTTTCATACGATTTGCATGCATACATCTTTGTATGGTTGATCTTTTATGATAATCCAATTTTCGCTTACCCATAATTTATATTATTGTAGCGTGATTCGTTCGTTAATTTTAAAAAAAAACCAGAACACGCAGTTATAGGAGTAACTATTTAATATCACTAATTAATGTTATTTACGTATATTTATATCCAATTCATTAAATAGACACATACATTTATTTCTACAATTTCTCTATACTGTCAGTCATGTCAATTTTAGTTTTATTGACAAACCTTGTCTCCGTGACACCCATTCGTATTTCGTGACATTACACTCGAATATTATATGACATTTCTTTTTAACTACAAACTGTCACTGTGACTTGGAATAGCCGACCGATTCCGATAGATTTTCGTCTTCGCTAGGACTGGTAGAGATACCGTAAAATGGGGATACACGACGCAAAAGCTTCAAAAAACGACGTGTATAATGTGTGTGACAATGTTTACTGTTTAATGTTTTTTATCTTCAAAAATAATTACAGAAAGTTTTTTTTTTATGTCGTACATCAAATGTGCAGCTGGCGCGGGGAGGTCGTTTTTTTCTTTTTTTATATCAGCCTTAGTTAGTAGACATTCAACAAATTAATGCATTTTTGGGGTTATTTCTGAGACACATAACTTTTTTAAGAAAATAAATTAGTACAAAAACGGACCTTGCCATTATAAATTGACGCCTTTTGCATCACTAACCCAAATTTGAGATTCTAAAATTACAAAATGAGTTTAAAAAACGCGAAACGGCGATGCCTTAATTTTCGACAGGTAAACGCCCCTCTTAAAGCGAAACCGCGGTCACACATTTATCGAATTATAGTGATATAAGAACGTGTAAATCTTGTTTTCTTTATTTGGAAGTATATATATAATTTCTAAAAAAAATTGTCAGGGTCCAAGAAAAGAAAAATGGGTTCATATTTAAACATATTACTTGTATAGATAAATAGATAAATAATTTACATTCTCTGAACTACGTATTTCACACATTCATGTTCTGTTACTTGTATATGTATATCAGTACGATTTAAAGACTCAAATTCGGGATTCAGGAGGCGTAATTAGCAATCTGCGTAATCTGGTCGTGATATACCCTTGAAAAAGAATAGGTAGGTAGACGACGTCACGTGATCAAACCGGGTACAGTCCGCCATATTGATAATACACTTACGTCGAACAGGTAGTGTTGGTTAAAAGTGGAGTGTTTGTTAAGTGTATCGTGTATTAGAGTTATATAATAACTTAAATATTAAAAGACATTATGGTGCTCTACGTAGCTGCAACAGCACAGACGGCGTTAATAAGAAGAATTCGTATGGAATAACATTTCATAGGTTAGTGTAGGCCTGACAGGTGTGGGATGACAGATTATAATTTTTAATAGTCCGGACTAAGTGAGGCAGCCATATTGATCCCACACTTATCCCCGCTCAATGCTCCCGTTTTGGGAGTACAGCGAAAATGCTTTACAGCGTCTTCATAGCATCTTTCCTCAATGTGAGATACCCTGTATAACTTATTGTGGTAATATTGCCCTATTTCATTAATACTGGATTAATGGCACAACCTGTCTAATGCTAACGGTTTTCGTTTTAATTGAAACTAAGATTGGCTGTTGATTTATACCTGAAGCTGTTGGCTTGACACCATCTAGTACAAGATACACCTTTTATTACAAAAGCTAAGTGTTAACTTACATGTTACATTATTATCAGAGTATAATTAGAAAGCATAATTTCATGTGACGTAAGTTGATTGCTATGTAAATTAAACTGTATACGAGCTTTTTCCGCTGAGCCTATCTTGTAGGCGATGATATTTTGCGACAAATATTGTATGATAATTTCAATCAGTTGTATAGAAGTTTAGTTATAGTGACAGTTGTCAAGTATACCTGATTGTTTGTAAGTTACATTAGTTTAAAGTAGGTACTACTTTCGCCAATAAATCATAGAACCGAAGGAAAATTATCGAGCGGTGATTTTTTAAAATTTCAAGCTTGGTTTAAGCCGTAAAGAATGTTTTGGGGAAATCATTTGAGTGTTTGGTGACAAGCCGTGCTTCGCTACCGTAAAGCAGTGATACAATGAATTTTAACACAGTCGACTTCTCTTAAATGACAGTTTTCGAGCTTTTAAACCAAAAACGGCAGTCACAGAAAAAAATATTGCTTTTATTCGGAACATAATTATAGGAGACCGGCATATTATTGTCAAAAGCATTCAAACAACTTTAAAGATTGGTGTGAAAGCAATTAACTTTGTGTGGAGCCTCTCATTTAGTATACAACATTATCACAGGCAATGAAACGTGGGTATACTGCTATGATCCTGAAGAAAAGAACAATCGACAGTTTGGGTCTTCGAGAATGAGTCGGTTCCAACAAAAGTTGTTCGTGAAAAAAGTCGAAACAAGAATATGGTCGCCACATTTTTTGGAATTACTTGGCATGCTTCCACTGTAGCACTGGAGGATAGACGTACTGTTAATTCAGAATGATACACTACAGTTTGTTTGCCTTAGGTTCTCCAAAATGTTTGCGAAAAACGTCCAAGAGGAAGGATCATCTTGCATCAAGATAACGTTCGGGCCCACACTGCCGCTCGAACAACTAACTCAGTATTTGAATACCCAAAACTTAGAAATAATGGGTCATTCACCGTATAGTCCAGATCTAGCATCTAATGACTTCTTATTTACGCGGGTAAAGGATAAATTACGGGGTGTACGTTTTACATCGGGCGAAGAAGCGGTTGATGCCTTTAAAAATGAAATAAACAAACTACAGTCAGAAGGTTGTAAAAAATATTTTCAAAATTGGTTTTCACGGATGTAAAAATACATTGACTGTGGGGGAGAATACTTTGAAAATTTATAAATAAATGTTTTTTGTATATAAATAAATTGTGTTTTACTTTATAAGGCTGAAGGGAAAGAGAACAGCCCTCGTATATCGTTATGTACTTACACAATAAAAAATTTTATTACATCAACTTTTTATCGCTCATTATTGATGCTTTATATTAAAAAAAAAGAAAACTCAAGCTAAATCTATACTTTTCCAGTATATCGTTAAAGAAAGACTTTTCCGATTTAGTCATTTTCTAAAATAGCATTCAATATAAAGTAGATAATCCAGTGACTTTGTTCTCCTTTTTTTGTCCCCTATTCGTCGTGCGCTGCAGGTTTAAAGGGGAAGTAGACAATAGGGCGGTTAATGGCCATCCCTTTTTCATCCCCAAAACGGCCGTACATTATTCTGTATAACCCGCAATGGGTACAGATTTGAATTTCAATTGAAAATTTCTCTTGACTTCGGTTCCGTTTTTCCTTTTCCAGGCCTACGTAGGTATTCCCAGTCTTTGCAAGCGATAGATTATGATGGTTGGTATGCTGTACATGGGAAAGGCGCGTTTTTTACGATATTTAGCTCGTCTCCCCGCCTTCGGCACGGATTAGGTTGTTTTCGTTTATTTTTTGAAACACTTTTACGCTACGCATCCATTGAGTAAATATGTATTTTTTAATGAACTTTGTTTAAATATTCCCCGCAGATTTTATCATCTAAATGCTAAATTCACGCCTGTCTGTCAAAAAGTTTCAAATTAGATGAAAAGTGCAAATATTAAGGCTTCATGTCTTTCCAACGCCAAGATTATTTTGCTTCTGTGGTTTTTAATTCTAAAAAACTTTATAACAGACTTAAAAAAGCCATTATGTACAAAACAAATATTTTTTTTCTTCACGTTAATATACAATATTAAAACTGGTCTAAGACCAACTATCAATTTGACTCTGACATATCTTAAAATAAACAAATTTATAATTTAAAATTCACACAAAGGCGTTTTTTAGGTAATTCTATTTTGTAGGAACAAATACACGGTACTCTGCTATTTACTGAGCACTGCAACACTGCACACTAAACTAAACTAGATCGTGTGGCTAACCTGTTTAGGTTTTGGACATCGAGGAGACTGATTGCTTTGATATTGGTGTGTTCAGGCAATCTTGCCTCATGTCTGGGGGCAGATCTTATTTCACTAGCTACATCCCTGATTCCTAGACCTCTTCAAATGTCACTATTTCTAACATACCAAGGTATTTTAGATTTGTATATTATGTATATTTTTTAAGATGATACGGCTTGGCCCAACCCCAAAGTTTTATGCCACAAAACCCAGAGTAGTTTCAGAACTTGCTTATAAATCAAGATTTTCTTGTATAACAAAAGTTGTGAGTTACGTCCCAACAGCCTGTAGAGTTTTTTATACGTAAGATTCAGCTTAGTTCTTTTCTTCTTGACTAGCTCCTTGCGTCTCAGTTTAACATCAAGCGCCATAACCCAGATATTTGGCTGAACTCTCATAAGGGACAGTGTTACCATTTATAATGATAGGTCCTATATCTATTATGTTCCTGTCGGTAAAGTTTATATGAGTTAACTTTAGCTCGTTAGGTTTTATTTTCCAGTCCTTAGTCCACTTCGAAATCTTATCACATGCTCTCTGCAATTATATTTCTTGCCGTTAGCATATTATTATCTACTGCTAAGATTGCCGTGTCATCAGCAAACGTAACCACAGTTGCGTTCTAAAGTTCTGGCAAATCAGACGTATAAAGAAAATAGAGGACCAGTCCCAGGACACTTCCCTGTTGGCCTCCAGTCTCAATCCTCTTCAACCCCGAATACCCTTCTTCAATTTTTATTCTAAAAAATCTATTAGTAATAAATGTATGCAGAAGCTCAGCGTATATCTTGGGTAAGAATTCAATTTCCAATTAATGCCTTCGTGCCAGACCCAATCGAAGCTTGGACCATATCTAAAAAGATAGTTGAGTATATAAGTTTGTCTTCTTACGATGATTGGGTTTAGTCTTTTCAATAACAATTTCTCGAATAGTTTAGAGATAATTGGAAATAGTGATATAGGGTCTGTACGATTTAACGTCGGTTTACCTGGCTTTTGTAGCATTATTACCTCTGCGACCTTCCAATTGCTTGGCACATGTTTGAAAGTTGCATTAACTAGCCAAGCAAACATGACAAGAGCTTTCTTGGGCAGTTGATTTATGATTTTGCCTGTTATTAAGTCATATTAAGGAGCCTTCTTGGGATTTATATCGTTTTGAATTCCACAAGAGACTTTTTTTAGGGTAATAGGTTTTAGTTTTTCGTAGTCATTATTCTGTATTTCAATATAGGCTTTGGAACACCTCTGACAGATATGTGCTCAGATTGTCTAAAAACGCAGCAACAGCTAAAGACTGAAGGAAATCGGAACATAAGAAAATAACTTATGCTGGCTAATAGGGTACATAAGCTAAAGGCACAGGCCTTTTACTGGTACCTTACAACCGAATAAATAATATTCAGTGTTTCTCATTCGATTGTCGGAAAAATCTAGCTTTGCCTAAACTAGCCGACCAATCAGCGTATTTTTTACAACAATTCAATTTGTATAACTTTACAGTTGTAAAGGGGCCATCATCTACTAAATTAAATCCTCAAAACGTAACTTCATACGTGTGGACAGACCAGAAATTACCAAAAAACTCTAGCGTCATAGCCTAAACCCTCTTTCATGTTCTCTCAAAATTTGACCTTTATATGGCACAGGCCTTTTACTGGTACCTTACAACCGAATGCAATAATATTCAGTGTTTCTCATTCGATTGTCGGAAAAATCTAGCTTTGCCTAAACTAGCCGACCAATCAGCGTATTTTTCACAACAATTCAATTTGTATAACTTTACAGTTGTAAAGGGGCCATCATCTACTAAATTAAATCCTCAAAACGTAACTTCATACGTGTGGACAGACCAGCAATTACCAAAAAGCTCTAGCGTCATAGCCTAAACCCTCTTTTATGTTCTCTCAAAATTTGACTTTTGTGGAGAAATTACCACTATTCGTCTTTTTGCTGATGGGTGCGCTGGGAAAGATAAGAACTCCATCGTTCTTGATATGCGCGCCGCTCTATAGAATTGCTCTAAACCATATTTCTAAAATTGAATTTTTTTTCCCGTGGTTGGAAATTCTTTTATGCCTTCTGATCGAGTGTTTGGGCTCATTGAACAAAAAGTTGGAAAGAAACCGCAATTACAAATCCAGAAGAATATTATAAAATAATAATCGAATTCTCCAGTATCCAGATTCTAGGAAAAAACTGGGATGCTTACAAATGGAAGGAAGTAACTACTTCGGTTTTTAAACCTCCAACAAATTGGCATTTCCAGTTTAACAGTGCCAAAAGATTTATTTTGGATAATATGGATAACAATATTAAAGTACGCGTCGAGGTAAATTACAGAAGCGATATCGGAGTTTCAGAAAGCATTATGAAACGTGGTAAGTCAGTAATGATGTTAAATCAGGATTTAACACCATTATGCAAGCTGTCGCCAATTTGTTAAGTAAACATTATAAATATAGGTGGAGAGTGTTGCCAAATTTGAAGTTCTATAAGAAAGTAATTGACCAAGAACCAGAAGCTATGCAAATGTTCACAGAAGATAATGGCGACGCTACTTGCTGCCAAAATAACGATGGTCCTGGAATAGATATTGATTTAAGGGTTTAGAATTTAGTTCGCGAATTTCTTCTTTCTTTTAAATTAAAGTTTCTTTTTTTTGTGTTGTTAGGCATTTTCCGATGTTATTTTCAATATTTTCCCGCTACATATAAATAAAATAAACGTAGTATACAAAAATGTTTAACAATTTTCTTTAAGTTCAAATGCAAAATCCGCCAGTCATTTTTTGACATTTTGATATTAATACACCTAACATGTTTAAATTTTATAAAAACACTTATTTTTGTTAAAACTATACTAGCACATTCTAAAATACAAGCTACCTAATAAATAGTATACGTTGCTTTCTGAAGGTCTTTCTTGATTTACTCAGAAACAGTTAAAAGTGATTTAGCGGGTTTTGCATCTATACGACTCAAACATGATACTTAGCATTGTACATATTGTTTAAAACATCTTGTGCGAAAGGTGCTATTCAGAGTCTTTTCATAAATCAGCAATTATGCATAAAATTATTCAAATTTTCTTTAATCTTAAAGAAATGTAGTTGAAAAAAGATTTTAAATATGAATTCAGTTTCATACTATATTATATTAATTTAATTATTCAACTAATTATTTAATTTATTTTCATTTATCATAACAGTCATGAGAACGCAGGGTTATAAATCTTTTTTAAGTCAGCTGTGGAAAACCAGGACTATTCCTTGCAAACTTCTTAAATAGATACATATACCTATGTATGTAAAAAATTACTCATGCATAAATAAAGTAGAACGCGAAATAAAAACTAAGCTGAAAATAGCGCGTGTATAGAGTTGGGGTACCAGTTGAGGGGGTTTCGCACAGATATTAAAAGTGAAAATCACACTCTCCTGTGTACTCGACTGTGTATGTGCGCTGGATGGTGATAGCAGGTGGGGAAGGAAGGGGTATAACCCGCGGAAAAAAGGTGGACTATACAGAGTATCTAACTGCTTTTTTTTTGTCGGGGGGAAATGCATCATGCACACCACGTGTTATTTCTGATGGTGGTAGTGTGGGACTTTAACTGACTAACCCCCCTTCCCCAAGCTCTTTTAATACACCCGGGATCGTCATTTATTGACATGCATCTGGTGTATCCAGCTTACTAGTCTATCTAGTTTCCTCTGTTGTCTGCTCGCTCTCTTTCATCCATCTCTTTTTGATGCATTATTTCCCTAATCATTTCCTGTATTATTTTCCACCTTTTCCTGCTCTTCATTATTTCTATAGATATTGTGTCGGGTGTTAATATGGTCCCGAGTTCCTCCCATGTTGCTTCCCGTGCCTCACTCCATCTTCCACACTCGAATAGTGTATGCTTCGGTGTATTCACATACTAGACAGTATATTCATTCATCTGTCTCTCGCTTCCCTAGCCGTTTAATATAGGTACTAAACGATCCATGTCCCGTGAAAGCCCGTGTAAGATAATAATCAATATTACGATGTTTGCAACTGACCCATTCCTCTATATGTGGGATGAGTCTCTTGATCCACTGGGCCGTATCAACATTATCATTCCATTCTTGTTGCCAGTTGCTCATGCTTATGCGCCTTGCGAGTTTCTTCACTATGTCTCTTCCTTCATCTCCGCGATTGTATATATACCATCTCTCATGAACTAACATTTGTATGGGCATTGTACCAGTGAGGACCTGTAACGCAACAGCTGAAACAGTCCTATATGCCGATGCTACACGCAGCATAATTTTTCTTTGGATTTTGGTTATTATATTCAGGTTTTTTTGAATATTCATCGCTCTGTACCATATTGGAGCTCCATATAAGAGGATGCTATGGACAACCGAACATAAGACATTACTTTTCAGACTGCTTGGTCCGTTGATGTTGGGCATAAGTCTCGCGAGGCTTCCTGCCCGTTCCTCTGCCTTTGCAGCAACCTTATCGACGTGCTTACCGAATGAACTCTTTCCATCAAAATTTACACCTAGGTATTTTACTTCCTTTGCGGGCACTACTTCCATATTCCCTATCCTAAACACAATATTGTCTCTTTTCCTTATCTATTTTAGTTTTTGTTGCTTCCAGTTCTAATTTGTCTGTCCATCCAGACGTTGATTCTCCTCAGGCACTCATTTGTGTGTCTCATTAGATCTATTTCATCATCTGCTGCTACTACGATCGCCAAATCATCAGCAAACCCAATGGATGTCGCCATCTCCGTAAGTTCTACACCAAGTACACCATCATATAGAATATTCCACAATGTTGGTCCCAATAGTGAGCCCTGTGGTACCCAACTGCTTGGCACATGTTTGAAAGCTGCATTAACTAGACAAGTAAGCATGACAATATCTTTCTTGGGCAGTTTGTTTATGATATGGCTGTTATTAAATCATATCTAGGAGCCTTATTAGGATTTATATTGTTCTGAATTTCACAAGAGACTTCTTTTAGCGAAACTGGTTTTATTTTTCGTAGTCAGTATTCTGTATATTACGTAATATCATATCACTCTATATTTCATTGGGTTTGTATGTATTTCCAGATATTTCGCAAATGCTTCGACCTTTTGTTTGTTATCTCTAGCCCAACTACCATCCAAATTCTTTATGGGTGCTACGTGAAAGATGGGTCTTTTTAGATTTCTTGTGACTTCGCATAGCAAGAAGTCAGTCTTAGCTTTTGCAGACAGGTTCCTCAAGCGACTGTTTTAATTTATGTATTTCTCGTTTCAGTTGCTGTGCTTTAATATTTAATATCGTTTTATGGGATCGATCTCTAGTTTGTTGCCATCTTCTTCTTCTCCTCTACCAAGAATCTGATTTTTCTATTATAATCATAATAATCGTGTTGCGTGTAATTTCTGTGATATTGTTCCACACACGCTGGTGAAATTTTCAACACTCCTATTTCCATATCCTCTTTAGTTTTTAGCGGTATATTCAAATTGATTTTATTCGATATATTTGCTTTACAGCCTTCCCAAGCAGTAGTTTTATTAGCAAGATTAGGACGATTTTGTTTTTTAATTATATGCTCACTCAATGCTAATATTACTGCCCAATTATTAGAGCTCAAATCTCAATTTTCTTCGATATCTACGAAATTAGATAAGGTAGGTTGACCAAATAAGGCCCAATTAAGGTTTACGATTTTTTTTCAATTTTTTCTGTTGTCGAAACACTATCATAAAAAATGTTGACGAGCTTTCTACAGTGTTATTGTTTCCATTGTATGACAAACCTCATCAAGATAAGCCTGACCAGAATATAAAAAATTAATTACTAAAAGTTGTCATCTGGGCCTATTTTAGAACCCCGTGTTCGTAATAAGGCCCATCCCATGTCCCTAATTAGGCCATACCTTTATAATGTAACACAACTCTTAAAATGAACTTTTATTAACTTTAATTGAACCAAAACAATATTTTATTACAAAATGAACACAATGATATTTCTATAAAAAATAAAAGAAAAGAAAAAAATAAAAATCTTCACAATCTGGACACGTAAAGGCGGGAACTTTATCCGCGGCTGTTAAACCCATACAGTCTTCATGGACATAGCGTTTACAAATGGTACATAGCCTCATGTTGCCCATTTCGTCAATTTGGCACAAATGGCAGTACCAGCTTTCTTTTTTTTTGATTAATTTTGCTTGGTCCCGCTACTGCTTCTTTGGTTGTTCCTCCACGTTTTGCAGCTTGTTTTTTAGAATCACTTTTCTCGTCTTTGGATCATCTTTTTTATTATTCTTGTCATCTTTAAAAAGGACTGTTGTAATTTGTTGAGCTCGGTAATTTATTGCCTTTTTTCTGCCCGTGTTTTTCATCTTTACTTCTGGCGTGATCAGAATATCATTGAAACTACATGACATCCTTTATTTTTTCGTCTGGTTCATCTTCATTGTTATTTTCCTCTCCCGAAACTAAACTACTTTCATCTGAAGACGAGGAATCCGTAACATCTCTGCTTTTCGGTCTTATTTTTTCTACGAACTTACAGCTGGTGGACTTCCGAGATGTTCAACATTGACTGCTTGAATGTCATCTTTTTCTGTGATTTCCGACGGGGCATAAGCACAATCAGGGATTGCGTTTGGGTTGTAAGGATAGATGCCCGTTGCACGAAAACCCGACATCACATTTTCAGGAGTTGTTGCGAGGGCAACAACTCCTGAAAATGTGATGTCGGGTTTTCGTGCAACGGGCATCTATCCTTACAACAATTTTTTCAAGGGTGTGGGCGAGGGCCCACACCCTTGAAAAAATTGTTCCAAATGTATATTTGGTGATCGTGCGATCAGATTTGTTGGTCCAAAATAACAGCACCTCCTCGTCCCAATATGTTTCAAAAGGTTTAAAATTGACTTGTCAAGAGGTTACGCTACTTCAAGGTGTCGTTGTAAAAACAACTTCAACCATTTACGTCCAGTCAACCTATTTGCAACATTGAATGGATTAGATAAGTCATTATTTTCGCAATAAGGAAATACCGCGCGTCTTATCACTTTCGATGTAAGAGGCATACCAACATCTCCCAAGCGAAAAATGCGTTGGCACAGTTCATCTTTTTGCCCTGGAGTTAGGAAACTGGGCCTTCCTAGTTTCTTTTTGGTGCTTCTTGTCGCCACATGATTTCTGAGGGTTCTGCGTGGAATTTTAAATTCCCTTGATGCCTGTCGGACAGATATACCAACATCAATTTCATCCATTGCTCGTTGCAACTGGGTTTCTGGCCATCGAGCCCTCTTGGGCGGCATGTTTATCGAAAAGCGTTGCTTTGAATCTAAGAAATGAGGAAAGCAGTATATAGAACAGCATAATAATACTATTATAACCAAAAAAGGCCCGGGCCTTATTTAGGACTAACCAGGCGGGCCTTATTTGGGTGATAAAAAAATTGTTGCATCATTTGTAATTGAGCACTGATTTCCAGTTTGATGGCAAATAATATAGAATAACAACGTTACGTCTAATTAGTAAAATGTTCAAGCTTACTAATGCTGCAATGTAACTTCAAAAATACGAACGATTTTCTAGTACTTACCCCAAAATTATTTCCCAGCCAAAACTTTTAATACACCTAACCAAACTCAGGTGAACTAATATGGACGTCGATAATTCAGTTCACCCTCTTACCACATAACAGGAAATTTAGAAATTAACACTAGAGGTCTCACAGATGTAAATCGTAAAGAGACCTGCTATTATTACAGATTCCTAATAGGGCAAAGGTGCAGTGGGCCTTATTGGGGTACCGGGCCTTATTTAGTCAACCTACCTTACAAATTTTCTAGAAATGAAGAAATCTAGAGAATCCGGTATTTTCTGTATATCCGTAGGCCAATAAGTCCGTTTAGCAGTAGAATAAAAGTTGCAGTTTAATTCCCTAAGAGCTTCTCTGAGTTCTTTTCCTTTTGTAGTTGACAGTCTTCAGACCCAGTCAGGGTGCTTGACGTTAAAATTTCCTCCTATTATAAATCGATTTCCGGTGTACTGCAAATAGTTTTTTGTAGTCCTTTTTCTTAAGGTTATGCTTAGGAGAACAATAATAATTATGTTAGTTTAGTGCTGAAAAAGAAAATCATAAAAACTAGACCCAATAGGCGGCACTGTGGTTGACCCATCGCACCATTTACTGGAATAATCGGTTATTAAAATTAAAAGAATGCTCACAATTTATTTTCTCATAGAGTTATACAAACAATATTTTCTTTAAAAATTGCATTTTCAAATGGCTAATGGCAACGTGCCCTTTAATTCGTTACACACAATTTAATTATTGCAATAACATGACTTCCAGAGCAATAAATATCGTCCCATCGCTTTTATTTCAAATTGTTATTTGTCTTGCCCAATGCGCCTGAAAATTCGATCTATATTTTATTCCATTATAGATAATACCCTTGTGCTATTTTTTTTCTTCCTCGGATATATATATACATATATATAGGTAAAAAATAAAATAAAGTAGAGATGACTAAAAGAGGAAAAAGGGAAAAGTCCCATTGTGAAGCTGCATGTTTCAAATATTGGCACTATTATTCATTCTGTCAATGGTCTCTTTTATTTCATTTTTTTTATCCGCCTAGGTATTTCGCGTATTTTTCTCATTCCTCTTGCAAACCAAGGATGGAAGAATGCGAGAGAGAGAGAGAGAGAATCACGTGATATGATTACAGTAACAAAGAGAAGAGATTTCACATGGAAAATTTTTGCCCTGACATATTTATATGCCTGGGATATAAATATGTAAAGAGCGTCCCCCCTGTTTTTCTGTTTTTCATTTCCTCTTCTTTTTTTCGACGTCAAAATTCTGACGGGGCATGTATTATGTATTATTTTGATAAGTTAATGCTCATGAGAGGCTTTTCTCTCGTGCGTGCTCCACGTGGCACCTAATTGCATACATTTTTAATTCATTGTGTTACAAAACAACTAAATGAGTTGTAACATACATATCTCATTCAGTTTTTCACCAAAAATCGGAATTACATATAGGATGATATTCGTCAAAATAGCAACACGTTATGACGTCATAATTTAATACACATCTTCTTGTGTCGTATTTGTTTAAGAATTACTAAGTCTTAATATTCCTGGCTACGGAATTTATGCCACTATCGGTGATTCCAAGGTTAATGTCATACGGTTATTTATGGAATCGCTCGAATTATCTCGATACAATACCATTGCTAATGTTAGTAATATAGTTCTCGATTTAGTAATAATTAATTACTAAATAACAACAACTGTTGGATTTTCACTTATTTAATATTTAATATTTAATATGACAATTGTTTCGTCAACAAAGTGCCTTCTGCAGAAATGAATCAAATATTACAAATACTCTTAAATATCTTACTGCCCCCTCTATGAAGAGGGGGCAGTAAGTTAATAATCTTCTGTTATACAAATTCATTAAGTAAAGGGGAGCTATTTGTTTCTAACTTGTTTTTAATATATTTAGATAATTTGTTGTTTGTTCTGAAAGCTACTTTTATGTTGTTGTTATTTAAAAACTTAGTAACTTTTTTACTAGGAGGACCTACATATTGCTGTGACTCTTGCAAACTTATAATTATGTAAGATTGTTAAAATCCTTTATTCTCAAATTCGGGCAGAAACAAGCATATATCCTAGTACTAGGCCTTATGCTAGTCCAGGATCTCATATTTTCTGCAGAAAAGCAGGTTACGCAATTTCACATTTCACTAGCTCAGTTTTAGGGTTACACTAATGATGCTATTCCTCGGGGGCAGAAAAATAGTAACGATATTCCTTCTCCAAAGTGAATGCTCTCAAGTTGTCGCCAGGTCAGATAAAATAAATGACAAATACGGAAATATCTTATAACATAATTTATTAAGATATTAAATTAAAATAAAACAGTTATATTTACAAACAAAAGAAAATGTATGTCCAAAATCAAACTCTTGCATGTTATGATAATATAATAATAAAAAAGCCAATACAGTAATTATGATCAAAACAATAATAACGATTAAATCAGAAAATATTCCACCAAACACACTTGTTACATACTTATTCATAAATATTCAAGCTAAAGCAATCAACAAATCAAAGTTTTGCTAAATGTCGTGACTTATACTCGATAATAAATAAATTCTGTTCTGATTAGTACTGCCCAGCGCCTTTTCTCACTCCCAAACAATACCACCAAAATCAATTCGTGTCTCAGGGATTAATCAAGGCTCCATATTATAAATTAATCACCTATTAATTCATTGTACACATCCCTGACCAATTACCCAACACGTCAAATCTTAATACACAAGCACACTAGAACAAAATGAATTGTGAAAGTATATTCATTTAAAAAAGAAATTACCAACCTCGTTTAAACTCCAGCATAAACCACCACATAAAATTCAGTTCAACACTATATACAAAACAAAAAAAAAATCCAATCAAACTACCTTAATTCCTCATATAATTGTTCAAACTCATCCATATTAATTTAAACTTATAAAAAAAATACTTGCCCAGATTTATGAAAGAAATTGCACTACAAAAACAAAACTATTATAATTACTAAAATGTTTCACCGTAACGCATAGTGGTATACCATCGCGTGTTAAAATAAAACATTCTAATTCCCCAAAAAATGTTTGTCTCACCCAAAATGTTAATAAATTTTATTTATGCAAAATTATTCTAAGTTATCAAATATTTCGAAAAATATTACAAGTCCCAATTTATTAAAATTTATTCTAAGTTTTGATTTTTATTTAATTCTTAATAATTTATAAGTATAGGTACCAGTGTTTATTTTTAAGAGCGGTTCGCACCTGCATCAATCTGCCAAATTCTCGCGTTTTACCCTTATATTAACATTTATCTTAATAAAAAAAAACTTAAACATGCTCTGTACCTGCTATCTTTCCATTTTCCAAAAATGCATATCTACATAACTGCCTCTTGCGACTAAACGATACATCTCTCACTTGACATGTAAACAAATATCGATTTAAATGTTGGCGTGTTTACCTTAATTATAATTGTACAAGATTTTTTAAAGATATCAATATGTAAATGTTACAAATAATTATTACGTTATATACAATATAAAATCTAAGTATTTACTGTCATTGATGTGTTACACGTTCGTAATTGTTGATAGCATATATCGAATATACTTCGGGCCAATCCATTGAACGGTCTCCGACATCACATCTTTTTCCCGCTAAAGTTACGGAAACACTTTGTTGTGAATATTTACTTGATATATATGTCTTATTCTGATATTAATTTCTTGAATAAAAACTATAATGACATCCTTACACTATTTTAATTAATTTAATTGAGATTTTCTGAAATCTTATCTTAGTAAATAAATATCTATATACAAGGGAGATAATTTGATTTTGTTTAGGACTTTTATAAATTAAATAAAACTAAATTTAATCAAATTAAATTTTAAAAATGATCTGGAGAAAACGTATTTACAATTCAATTCCAGACACAAGATCACTGCAGTATGTAATTGTTTTGTATTTATTATCGTTTATTATAGGTTATACTTGTGAAATAGCTTTCTTAAATAATTTATTATGGACAATTTTATCAATTATATCTGGCTTATTGTTATTATTTATTGCAATTTGCTTAATTTTGTTTAGCTCTCTCTCAAAATTAACTTTTGAAAGTGGTATGCTTATGAGTCTATGTAGCATACTATTATATGCCGCTAATTTGTGTTGTACAGGATGAGTTGAATTGTTGTGTATAGTTATATCTGTGTGTAAGGGTTTCCTGTATATAGAAGAATCAAATTTATTGTTAATTTTACTAAGGCCAACATCTAAAAATTAATACAATTGTTTATTTCATTTCTTCAGTACAGAGATTCTTGTAGTGGAATGTAAAAGATTCCATTCTTTTAATCGAGACCCCAAAATTTGCAATTTTTTTTGGTTAAACCCAAATCCAGTATCAAATCATTCAGATCTGATTGAGTAATGAGATGTGTTTGTAAGAACAAGCATACGTCAGATAACTTGAAAATGACACAATCAAAACATCGTTTAAATCTCTCCTCGTCTGTGGAATTTGCAGAAGAATTTGAATAGATTGGAGTTGGAACCTCATAACCAGTTCTTTTCAACGGTTTGCTTACAGATGGAATGTCTGGATACATTACTTTGTGTGACAGAAGTAACAGTCCGTGATGTGATCTGCTGGTCAACGCCAAATAATTGGATTGGGCTTTCTGACATGATTCCAGAAGAATTCTTGTTTTTGTTCCACTGAGTTAATTTGACAGAACACGAAATACAGCATATACAGGCTAGCTGACAAAAAACTCCCCAAACCGTAGCTCCGTTATTTACTATCCGATTTTAAAAAACGAAATATCAAAAAAATAGTTAAGTAAATACTATCAATTGGCGTAATCAAAATATTATTAGGAACAAAAAGTTTGAACATGCGATAGTCAATTTTTTTTTTTTAATGGCAGCGAATATATTTAATTAATGTTTTGGATAAAGAATGTTTTCCTGATTTTGATTATGTATAGCACGTCAATTTTTCAACATAAGTTTCAAGTATGCCGTGGATAGCAATCAAATGCATCAAGTAATAAGTACTGTCAATTAGTATGTAAATGTTAATTGTCATTGTGACATTTGTGTATCGGTGTGACATTAGTTCAACGTTCTGATTCTTTCTGTGATTTTAATTCATCATTATCATGGATAGCAATCAACTGACCGACATGTTACAAGTATACTTTGAATGTAATCGAAATAGTGCTGAAGCTGTGAGACTCTACAGTTATAGTTATCCGACAAGAGAGGTTCCAGACCGTCGTAAATTCGGAAGAATCGAGCAAAATTTAAGAAAATATGGAGCCTTCAAAATGCCAAAAAGTAAGAGTCAACAGTTTAAGAAAAATACAGAATTGGATGTTCTTTTATGTGTGGAAGAAAGTAAATCCTTCTACTCAGAGAATTGCAAATGAGGTCAGCGTATCCCACCAAACAACACAATCGATACTCAAAAAGCACAAGTTCATACCTTACATCTCTCAAAAAGTACAAGCACTATTGGAAAATGATCGTGGTCGAAGAATGCAATTTTGTAATTTTTTCTTAAATGTTACACAACGAGATCGAAAAATTATTTGGTCGGACGAATAATAATGTAATAATGGCATTTTTATCAGAAAGAACAATCGATTTTGGAGCCAAGAAAACCCAAGAATTATAATTGAGAATAATTTTCAGCAAAGATTCAGTTTAAATATATGGTGCGGTCTTTGGGGTGAATCAAGATACCATCAACTATTGCGTGAAAACATTACAAACTTTTTAGATGATTTGCCAATTGCCGAGCTAAACAGAATGTACTTTCAGCAAGATGGCGCCCCTCCTCATAATGCCTTAATAAATGTTGAATGGTTAAGTGCGACATTTGCTGAGAGGTGGATAGGGACCAAGGGACCAATTCAATGGCCCGCTCGTTCGCCCGACCTTACGCCGCTAGATTTTTGGTTATGGGGCTATCTTCAAGATCGGGTTTATTTTACTAGTCCGGAAAATATAGACATTTTACGGCAAAGAATTCTGAATTCTTGCCGCGAAATACCTCCTAATTTTATACTCAACGCCACTAATGGAGTAATTAGAAGGTGTCAACTACGTCTTCAACAAGGCGGCAGACAATTTGAACAATATTTGTAGATAAGTTTCGTATTTATTCGTATTTTTTTAAAATTTCCATTCCAGTAAAATGTTATTAACCACGGCACACTTGAAACTCATGTTGAAAAATTGACGTGTTATACATCATCAAAGTCAGGAAAACATTATTTATCCGAAACATTAATTAAAAATATCCGAAAAAAAAATTTTCTATTTTGTCTTGATTTTTAATTTTGAAACCAAAATATTGTTCATAACGTCTTTGAATTGATTCATTTAAAAGCTTCTTTTGCGATTTTGTAGCATATAATCCACAAATATAGCAAGAACTGCCCGGAGAATTGTTACAGCCTCTTGCACGGTTTTCCATTCTTGAAAATCACACGCAACACAAATTGTGTAACACTACTTTCTTAACGAAGTGACAATTCAGTGACATTTCCTTTGTCTCTTGCCAAACCGCATCAACAACTATACAATAAATAAATCACTACGCCGGCTGCAACCTCCATATATGCACGTATCGATTCCAGAAGTTTCCATTCTAGTATATTCCGCGATGACTAATATATTATAATTCGGTAGTTCTCTCTGGAATTCGTGACGATGTAGCCGCTGTAGTTGCCGCTGCCCTTCACGGTATAGCCGCGAACATGATCGAGCTTGTTACACTTTTTTAATTTTAAATTTAAATTAATCTTAGTGAAAACAGATAAACGTTTTATTTTGAAAATGTGACTTGATACACTACGTTAGAATACGGTTTTTATGTTTAAAACAATGCGACGGCTAGTATTTGGTGTCTTGCATCTGTTTCCGTATGACACGCTTTAAATCGAGATTAACGTATCTGTATATTTCTTCATACAAGTGTATGTAACTAGATAAATTAAATTATGATTTAATTTTACATGTGCAATACTTAAAACAAACAATATTAATTTTATAATACTGTAAATTGTAAATTATTTTTTTCTCTTACTTCTTCTTGACGAATCCTATATAAGCAACCCGTTTATCATGTCTTGGACGGTACTTACATGGATTAAATTTTTATTTAAAATCCATAAGTATATTTAATAATATCCTACCAATAATATTAAACATCCTCACCAAACAAAATTAGTAAAAGGCAAACTTGTGGTAGAACTTTCGAATTATTTTTATAATAATCAGCATCTAAAAATACAAAAAACCAGTACGAAATTTTTTTATCGTTGATTTGTGTTATTCATCTAATATGTAAATTAGAAAAGGGAATTAATTACCTGATTCTTGAGCCCAATCGATTAGAGAAGACACTCGTGACGCAAAGCTGGAGTAACAGTTTTCCAACGTCCCTCTAGTGTCTAGTCCTACTGTTTCGAAATTGGCCTTGACGCCACACATTAATGCCGTGGCACACGCTGAGGATTCTCCGATTTGTGCATTCATGTTATACGTCTAAAACAAAGACAAAAGTTAATTTCTAAAATAGATTAGCAAGATTGCAATATGCTTCTCGCATAAATTTTGATAAGTTAATGTAAATTTTCTTATTGCACTTTAATAGCGGATTAAAAGAGTTATGAAAATAAATATTATTCTAAAAACTTCGCATGAATTTATTTCAACATGGTCCTTCGAGCCGTGTAATATTATAAATTTAGAAAAATGCATTATATAATTTCCTGCTTTAATCGTGATAAAAAAGATCATAAAAGGTTTTCTCGTAAAAATGACTTAAATGGAATTCAATAAATTTCCTAATAAATTTCATTTTAGATTAGAATCCTGGTCTGACCTTGACCCCTCTTCGTTTGTAATTGTGATGCCTTTCATATTCACTAGTAGGTTTCTTTTATTATTTTATTAAACTCTAATTCGTACTTTTCCGATAGATTCAAAATCATTTTCCTTCATGTTAATGCTAAATTTTTTTAAATGTAGATTGAGAAAAATGAATTTACTAAATCAACCCCAACCTATATATTAAATATTACGCTGGGGGGGATAAAAGGATTTTGTCTAGAAAATTGGAGTGTGACTATCTACCACCCCTAGACAATGAATAGTTTTCAAGCTATCACAGCGATAGAGTACAATATGTGGATATTGATGATAGCAAGTCTAGTTATATAAAAGTGAAACGGGACTTCTCTCATGGTAGTGGGCTGGACCTCTACTACAGAGTGTTCATAAATGATTGAAAGGCGTTTGAATTTCCCGCTTTCTATTTTTTTGCTTTAAGTTGGTGCCAAGTACTAGTCAAATCTCTGAGGCTGTAAATATTGTAAATCATAGGCGTAACATAAAAAAGTGAGAAAGGTAACAATTTTAGTTAATTTATTAGAAGGTAATTACAATAAAATTGTTTTCTAATGTTGATATTTGAAATTGTTCTTAATCTTAATTTCAGGTTAGACTAGTCAATAAAAATTATTACAAAAGTATAACACTTATTCAATATATTTATTATTTAAAATTTTGAAGATTACAACATTTGTTGAAAATTATTACAAAAGTATAACACTTATTCAAGATATTTATAATTTAAAATTTTGAAAATTATAACATTTGTTTAAAATGCTGCCTGTGTAAATTCAAACACAAATTCACTCTTCTTTTCATATTGTCGAATACATTGTGTAATATTTCTGGTCTAATGTCATATACAGCTTCCGAGATTGTATGTTGTAATTCCTCCAATGTATGGATACGGTTAGAATAAACTTTATTCTTTAAATAACCAAACATGAAGTAATCTAAAGGTGTCAAATCTGGTGACCGAGGAGGCCAGCGGTCTCTACTTATCAATCTGTCCCCATAAAACTGCTGCAGATAATTTAATGTTCTCTGCGCAGTATGGGATGTAGCACCATCTTGTTGGAAATAACCACGTTGCAACTCATCATTATGAAGTTGATCAATAAAAGGATTTAAATTATATTTTGATAGGAATTCGCATCAATATTTTGATGAAAGAAGATAGGGCCGATGATTCTTCTTCTTGACATCGCTAACCACACACCGATCTTTTGAGGATGCAATGGAGTCTCTATAAAAATATGAGGATTATCCGCAGACCAAATTCCATTGTTCTGTGAATTTACATATCCACTGAGATGGAACCATGCTTCTTCACTGAAGAAACTAATATCCAAGATGTCGTCATTGTTAAAAACCTCATTGAACCATTCACAGTACTGTGTACGACGAGGAAAATCCAGAGGTAACAATTCATGAGATACGGTTATCTTGTATGGATGTAAATGAAGAACTTTCTTGCAAGCCTTTTGACAGGTACCAAGTGATAAATTTGTTTGGGCTGATAAGCACCGTAAAGACTTTTTAGGACTCGCATCCATTCTTTGACTAATATCTGCAACAACTTGTTCAGTTAGAACAGTAGAACGACCTGTAGATTTCCCTTTTGCAACATTCCCTGTTCTGCGAAATCAGTCTATTACACGACGAACATGCTGTACAAAACAATCATGTGTAAATTCTATGTTCGGAAATTTTTCTTGAAATTGCTGCTTGCAATTTTGATAGGAATAATCCCATATTCCTTGATGATTGCGTATTCCTGAACGAAAATACGCTTCAACGATAAATTTGTTGTGCAGATCTGTGAAGACCATCATTAACCTAAAAGCGAATGTTGATTATATTTGTACGGATCTAATGACTACTTCGTCGCTTACCGATACTAATATGCGGATGTAAAAAGTGGCAATAAGAAAAGCCTTTCTAGTAATAAATAAGTAAAATAATAAAGTAAGTAGATGAAAACGAAAATCAAAATCAAAGCAACAGAATAGTAAGACGCTACTGATCATTACTGGTACATCTTCAAGAAGCACCAACTTACTGACATAAAAGAAAGTGCGGGCGATTCAAACGCCTTTCAATCATTAATGAACACAGGGTACATATAATATACGGGAATGATTTAAAAGTGCACATATTCGTAATGTTTGCGAATGATATATCATTTATTAGATAGATAACATTATTTATGAGTGACATTTTACAAATTGTATGCACATACTAATAATAATAATGATATAATTTAAATAAAAGTATTAGATTAAAAAAATATTGTATGTAACATCTCAACACAGAAATAACATAAAATACAAATACAACAGTTATATCAAATATGATAATATTATGTTCAATAAACTCCTGGATTTCATGCTAAGAATTTCTTTTTAGATACCTCTTTATTGTTATCCTGACTTTTTTGGAAATCAGTTCTCTTCATGGATTGAGTAACAATAAGTTTTTTACAGTTCTCTGACAGACGAAATACGAACACCGACAGGCGTTAGACAAGGTGACTCGCAGAGTTCTCTACTATTTAATGCAATAATGAACGAAATAGTAGAACACATAACGGAAAACAGAAATGGATACAAATTATCAACAGGAGATATTAAAATTGTAGTATGTTTCGCCGACGATGTGGTATTCGTGCCTGAAAATGAAAACGATCTACAATGACTCCAGCATTATTTCTATTTGAAACGCAGAAGTCCAAATATACAAATGAACTCAAGGACAAAATTAACACATCATTCGTTACTATTACTATTACTTGTAATTTTCACAGTTTTAATTCATGAAATATATTATCTAAGTAGCCTAGAATATAATCTCTTATAACTGAAAAAAAAAATTAAGTGATTTGACGTTTTTAAAGTTATAAGTCTGCAAATCAGTGTATGTGGTGTGGTGTTGATTTCCTAAAAAGCAAAAATTGGCAACTTTAATTTTATTGATCATTAGTTTGATTTAAATTTGTTTAAACTAATAAAATATGCTATCTAGTATAGCTGGAGTTGAACATATAAATCGTCAACGTAATTTAAGTGAACATGAAGCAGCGCAAGCAATAGCTCTGGTTAATTATGGTCGTAGCCAGCGTTATGTGGCTAATTTGTTGGGCGTTAAACAGCCAACAACATAAGTCGTATGGTTAAACTTGGGACTTTCTCTAGAGCAAGAGGACAAGGTCGTAAAAGATGTACAAACGAAGTAGATGATCGATTTCTCAAACAACTTGTCTAAGGATAAGACGATCCGTCGGTTCCAAGTTACGCAGAGCTCTAGCAGAAGTCCGGAATGTAGAGATTTCTGGATGAACAGCCAGGAGAAGGCTTAATAAAGCAGTATTAAAGAGTAGAAGACCAGCAATTGCACCACTGGTCACCAGGCAAAATAGAGTTGCTTGATTGAGTTTTTTCGGAGCTAATGCAAACTGGATAAATGACGACTGAAAACAAGTTATGTTTTTGAATGAAACACGAGTCAGTATGAAGTCACCAGATGAACGTGAGCGTGTTTGGAGAAGACCACATGAGAGATTTGCTGACTGCAATAACTCTCCAAGAGTTTCATTATTTGGTGGTGGTTCAGTAATGTTCTGGGGAGCAATCTGTCTTGATGCTCTCACGGAGTTGGTACCTATTCACAGGAGATCAATGAATGCATTTATTATTATCGAGAATATAGTGGTAGAGCATGTTGCGCCATTTGCCCCATTTATAGAGCCAACTTCCTCTTTATGCAAGATAACGCTCGTTTCTGTAGACGTAATGGACTACCGTTGATATGTGAATATTCAGGTTATGGAAAGGCCATCTAAAAGCCTATACATATATCCCGTAGAGCATCTGTGGGATGCTCTTGAACTGGTAGTTAAACGCCACATACCTGCTCCTACTTAGGGAACTTGAAACAGCTGTGGTTGCTGAATGGGAGCATATACAGCAAGCCACCATCTGCAACTAAATTAGTAGTATGCCTAGACGAATGGAAGCAGTTATAAGAGCAGGGCGAGCCAATACTGAAGAGTAATTTTATAATTTTTAAGTTAAATTTAATTCTAGAAATTTTTATACTTTATAAATTTTTAGTGTGTCTTCAAGTTTAAAAATTACTGTAACATTTTTGTTAAATTAATATTGTATCACGTTGTTAAAAATTAGGTAGAGTGTTTTTTCTTACAATTCATGCGTTATAATTTCAATAATTCAGGTTTTTGGCGAATTTTGTCAGTTATTATTAGTGATGCGTTAATTTCGTCCAGGAGTTTATCTACGGCAAAAACAAAATTACTTCTTATCTCAAAATAACCAATAAGAAGTTAACTCGTGATAGAAAACAACCCCATAGAGCTGGTCATGACAATCAACTATCTGGCAGTAAAATTGTATCAAGCCAGGATGAGTGACGTTATCTGGAGCAATAAGTACATGTGCAAGCAAGCAAAAATAACATATTTAAACAGGTGTTAGAGCCATACCTTATGGAGACTAGAGCCGACAGCAGACGTAAAAAATTCAATACGAACTACACAAATGAACATCCTTAGAAGTACATTGGGGTACACACCAAGAGATAGAATCAGCAGTAAGGATTTGAGAGACAAATGTCAAGTAATGGATGTAATAAGATGGGGAAGACAACGAAGCAGAGAGTGGAACGAACATATTAACAGGATGAAATAGGGCATAAATAGCAAAGATCGTGTTAGACGGAAATTCTGGGACACAGCCAATCCTGGGCAGACCTCCTAAACACTGGAAAGATTCGGGGGTAACGACACCAGACAAAAACAAATTTGAAAAAACAGGCCAAAGGCCTACATCAGGAGGAGGAAAAAGTCTAAAATATGTGGGTTATGTTTATGTCTTGTGGTATGTTGCGAAACATATTGTGCGAAATTATATTGTCACTGCAAAATATTAAACACTCAAATATATACTGATTGCTACATATATGTTAATATTACAAGTTTTCAAAATTGGGTCGCTGGAAATTATCGTTAGTTCCTTTTTTTGCCAAATTTAGATCTCGTCCCGATGTGAGAAACCTCCCCACAGCAAAGAACTCATGACGAAATGGAAGAAAGTGTAATATGTTATGAACAATGTCTCGAAATCAATCTTACATGCTAAGTTTCTTAAGATGTATATAACCGTGGATAATCGGCTAGAAAGGACGTCAATGTGTGTACCCCACCTCACTTACCACCGAGTGTTAGACCGAGTTTTTTTTCTTGGATCATTTTCTGAAAATTGCACTCCTCCGAAATCACTGCAGACCAACCATATATTTGTTACTACATAAAATTGTGGTATCATCGATTTATTTTACATTTTTAAATTAAATGTGATCATTAATATCATTTATATAAATATTAAACTGTATGGGACCCAGTACCACGCCCTGAGGAACTCCGCACACGACAGGCTTCATCTATTTTGATTCATAACCCTTATCAACATATTGATATCTATGTAAAATGTACATAGAAATAAAAGGGATGCCCTCTTACACCATAGTATTCAAATTTGTAAAGCATAATACTATGAGAAACGCAGTGAAAGGCCTTCAGTAAGTCTAGAAAACCCCACGACTATGCTTCTTTTTTTTACTTTCTTATACGTAGTATAAGGAAATATTGTGATGATGAAAATTTTCGAATTGAAGATTCTTGCAGATGTGTAGGTTTCGAAGTCCCCTGATATCGAAAAAGTGGTTTTTAAAAAATGTTTGTGTGTGTGTCATTGTGTGTGTGTGACCACGATATCGTACAAACCGCTATAGCTATGAATTCAAAATTTTGTATTTATGATTATAATCTCCCTCCTGAGATCTGATTATATTTTCAGTAAAATCGGTAGACCGGAAGTAGTAGCTTCCCTCAGTGAAAAAATCGAATTTTGCCAATATTTCGTCAACTACTAAGTTTAAACAAATTTATAAATAATTCATATGTACTCAAAAGAAAATTTGAGAAGAATTTTGTTTATAAAAGTTTTTCGAAATGCCTACCAGAAGTAGGTCTTTTACTCTTATCGAAAATTAGTTTCTTGTCAATATTTGGCAAGTCATGCTTTTTAGACAAGTACGTTACGATATAAGGAGGATAACATTTAAATTTTATTAAAATTTCAATCGAACTACAAATAAATAATAAAACAAGTCTCCTATAGGATACTTTCATGTGATGAATCCTATATTTGTAGGGCACATAAACGAAAAGAGCAAGTTATCGTCCTATTTATACAAGGTACGACGATACGCAACATAAAGAGACAGGGAAAAGAGATTATTCCCCGGTGTGACACCGTAAAAAAAGTATCTACCACTATAAAGATTGTCGTTTAGCTTGCGTAGGTTGCGGAGAAAATTGAAATAAAATCGAAGTTTTCTGGGAAACGCTCCTAGCTAACCAGGACCGAGCAGTAAGCACATCGTGTTTTTCCGGAATTCTGTCAACACAAATGACCGTAATAATGGAAGTTCTTCGAGCAAGAAAATAATATAAAAAAAGGAATATAATAAGAAGCGACGGGAGAAATAAAGAAAGGAAGTACGGACGGAATAATAATAATTGCCATTGTAGGAGATGTAATGTAATTTGTCGTATCGTTGCTTTTCTGTCTGTGTTCCAAGGACCATCGTTCTGTTTTAATGAAAATTTGAAGGATCGGAAAAGCATGAAATGGAAATGCAGGTGAGTGCTATGGTTTGTGTTTTCGTGTGGTGAAAGTTGAAATACATTTTGTCAAGTAATTAATAACATTTCCAAAACTTTTTTAATTCGAAACTTCTCCTTTGGGAAAACGAATTGTTCGCGGTTCAGTTTTTTACCATGTCCATTTTTATTTGTAGAAGATAAAACAACAGCACCGCGTAATTAAATTTAATGTAGAAAATGTTACTAGTTATTTGCGCCACCTATGATTAAAAAGCGCAAGATCATTTTTCATTAGTCACTACAAATATTAGATTAGATATTTTCAACTGTCTAAAATCATTTATATACAGCCAAACCATATACAGGTTGAGTCATCTCCGCGGGTAAGGCCGATTCTGCCTTTATGAGTAAAGATATTTCGAAGCGTTTTTTTTTCTTGTGATAGCTGCTCATTAGAAGCACATTTTAAAAATATTTTGTATTATACAGCGTGTTCCATAACTTGGTGGCTGACCATAGTTTTAGTTTTTTAAATAGAACATCGTATATATTATTACATTTTTGTATTCCCCGTATAATTTTTAGGCAAAAAGTAATAAGACAGTATAGGCTCAAAATCTAAAGTTTTTAACTTATGCCCACTTTTCTGAAAAATTCAATGTTTTTATAAAATTATATTTCTCGAAAACGACGTATTAGATGGAGACAATTGTTCTTAAAAGGTCTTGAGAGAAGCATATTTTTTCAATCACTAATTGCATGTCCAGAAAAATAACAACAAGTATGTATACTAAAATAAGCAAAAATTATTTCAACAAGTATTCAAGTGAGTTTCCATTCTTTTGTAAACATTTTTCTCTTCTAAAATGATATATCGACATTAGGAAGAACTTAAGGATTGATATTTCTAAATATTTCACGAATATGTTCCCGCATCCCTAGTAGCCAAGTTCGTTGGCCTCAAAGCGCGCCAATTTCACTCCAATATTCTAAGATCGGTAGAACATCAGTGACCTCCACCCAATGTCGTATGAATATAAAATTCCTATATCAAGTAAATGTCAATTTAGGTCGTTGGGTTGATACCAGACCAACATTGTCTACATTGGTAATATATTCGTTAAATATCTGATACTGATATTTTATTGATAACAAAAATCTACATACTATTAACATTAAAGAAAAATGTCTACATAATATCAAGTTCTCAAAGTCACTTTGATGTTGGTTGTAGGTAAACGTTTGATGTAAATTTAGATTAAAGGGGATGACGTCACAATTTGTTATTCTGCGATTAAACGCCAATATCGTATTAACTTTGCAAGACAATATTGATATAGTCTATATTAATTTATCACAGAATATATTACACACTGTACCATGAATAATTGTTGGTGTGTGAAATGAAATATATAGATCCTCAAAGTTAATTAAGCATTTGCAATAATGATTCTCACCAAATTAACATTAAGAGTACAACGCACACTTTTATAAATAATTTTAGAGAGCGGACACGGGAGGCTCATCACTCATCGCCCACGGGCCCATTATTGAAATTTTATATTTTTAAAGAATTTTTTTATTTGATTAACATAATTGGCTAACAAGTGGGTTGTGATCTATCAAATACAAAACACATTTTTGTTTGTTCCTTTTGTAGTTCACGAATCGGAAAAATGTCTGTGCGAAATATTGGGCCTATATCATGCAGTGATATTTATCCAACGTTGTAAAATGTTAAACAATTGCACATTGGATTGATATCAGACGCCGATGTCAGGCCAATAAATATACGACCGACAGCCAACGTTGGCCCGATATTGTGTGCTACTAGGGATATCTTCCTTTATAGTTACAAGTATTCTGTACAGTTGCTCTTTTACGTGCCCCATCAAAAATATCTGATTTTGTTATACGCAGAGACCTAGCAGGCCAGTGTACAGGGCCTCCCTGACTTATTCATTTTCCTGGAAACAATTCATTTAAAATATTCCTTGCCTGTAGCGTAGAATGTGGCCGTGTGCCGACTTGTTGCATCCACATGTCTCTTCTTAATTTTAGTGGAACATTTTCCAATAATTCGACTAAATTACTTGAAAGAAATTGCGCATTAGCTTGTCCGTTGATGCTATCTTCAAAGAAGTGCGGGCCTATCATTCGATCAACAAGAAAGCCTCCACATACATTTATATTCCATCTGTGGTGATGATCTATTTGTCTAGTGACATGGGATTTTCAATTGAAGAGTAATGTAAATATTCTTTTGTTGGCTATTCCGTTACTATGAAAAGTAGCTTTATCGGTAAATAACACATTATTAAAAGAAAATGCCTGGGCGTTAATTTTAGTTATTACTTCTTTGACATACCCAGTACAAAAATCATATCTGTAAGATCTTCTTTAGAAAACATCATTATAAAATCACTTCAATTATTTCAATATTAATAGCATTACTTATTGAACATCACCGTGATCCATCAACATCACAGCTAATTTCACGGCATGCTATACTATATTAATATAAAACCATGAAAGTGACAACATTATATCAAAACACGACAATAGCTCAGTTATAGTCACTTTTATGGTATTAACATCTACATGTTTTTGGCGTGAAATTTAGTAAGCAATTAAAAAATGAACTGATAAACAGATTGTTCAATTTGAATAAATGTGTAATTTTTTGTTCCAACTAAAAGATATAGAATTGGTCACATTGTCTGTTCTGCGCATGCGTTAAATCAAAATGTCTATTTTGAAAGTTACCAAATGACAGATAAACATAAAACATAAGTATAACCTCTGCTACACAAGCACACTTGGCCTAAAAGAGGATATTAACATATCAAAATATTTTAAATTAGTTGCCTTTTTAAAAAGAAAAAATGAAAATTATAAGCCCAAAAAATCATTAGTATTTACTCAAGAGGAAATTATAAAATTCCTTACTGAGGCACCCGACACATGTTACATTGCAACTAAGGTAGTATGTTTATATATTAATACTTTGAAATTATTGACAATATATAACCTTGTAGACTGCTCTTGTAATTGGTGTTGCTGGTGCATGCTGAAGTGATGAGCTGTGTAATTTATTAATTTATGATGTCATCATGAAAGATGATTTAATTATTATTCACATCCGCAATAGCAAAAATGGTTCGTCTCGAAAGTTTGTAATAATGGAGCCACTTTGGATCAGAATAATTAAAAACTATTTAAAAATTAGACCAATTCCAGATATAGCAAAATTCTTTATTAGTGTACGTAATGGTAAATGTACTAGACAAAACATTGGACATAACACAATAGGACAGATGCCAAAAAAAATTGCCCTTTACTTAAATTTACAAAATCCACAGTTATATACAGGTCATAGTTTCCGTAGAACCTCGGCTACACTTTTAGCTGTCAATGGTGGTAATATCCTTCAGTTAAAACAACATGGTGGTTGGAAATCTTCTAGTGTAGCTGAAGGTTATATCGAAGATTCCCTAGTAAATAAAAAAAATATAGTATGTATGTTACAAGGTTTACCTACATCTACTTACGTAACCACACCTGCAATATATACAGGAATTTTCGATATGAATCAAATTCCATCAACATCAGCAGTACAATCAGGATCTATTTCGACTGAAGATATCGTAAATACTCATGAAATTAACTCAATTAATAATACTGTCATTAATGTGCCCACAGATCTGCAAAATCCTGGTTTTTCAAATAGAATTGAACCATCAATAAATTTGACATGCCACAATTGCACTATCAATTTTTATAAATAAATTAAATAATTCTTCACATCTGTAATAGTTACGTGTTATATTATTTCCATATTATACATATTTTCTTATTGTTACATAACCTAAAATAAAGTTATTTATTTTACTTACCTTCTTTACATCTATAATAGTTACGGGTTAGGATATTGTTTCCAATTATACTATGAAACATATTCTGCTATTGTTAACCTAAAATACAGTTAATTATTTTAACTTAAAGGTCGAGCATTTAAAAGTTTTAAATTTTAGGTATGATTTGTGGTATAGATCTAAATAAAAATAAACTAGAATGAATTTTGACGGTTGACAACTTAACATACATACTACTGCGATTGCATGGTTGCGGCATTCGTTTTATTTGTTTTCATTACTTCCCTAGGTCAATTTAATAGCCTCATTATTTACCTGTTATTAGTTCCAGGTCGAGAAATGTCATTTCGTGGCGCTTTGTTATGTGTAAAAATGCTATGATTTTTTACTACTGGTACAAAAAAGTATTTAAGCTTTTTCCTGCCTATTGTCACACCATATAAACACAAAATCCCACGTAACATACGGTTTTAATATTTCAGAAGTATTCATAAGCAAATCACAAGATTTTTCTTTAAGAAATTTCCTAACAAAAGTCACATAATGTAAACACACCTAAGAATAAAAATTATCCTGAACTGTAATATTTAAATGGTATTCAAAATATTTTCAAAATAAAAGAAAAGAACGAAAAAAATATTCATATTGATTTTCCACCCCAACGTAATTGTTTCTCAAATCCCCTTTTTATATGCTGATGATGGTAGTGCTAAATTGAAATACCACACAGGACGGCAAAAAAACACTTCATAAAAACTCAATAAATAAAAAATTCTCTAATAAAAACACAACACTTTATACATTGATAAAGGTATAGTTATTGAACGTATAAGTATGTGGAAAAAAACAAAGAAAAGAACCAAAAGATTGAATCAAACGAGTTCGCAACGTCTCGTATTTCAGTCGCATACAAGGAAGGAGGGAAAAAAACTAAATATTCCGATTTAACTTCGCGACTTCCAGCGAGTAAACAGTTTTTATTTCGACAGGTTCGATCTTGGAGTTCAAAAGGAAACCGCCAACCACACCACCACCCCTTAAATCGTGCTGTTTCTTACGTTCCAGTCTATAAACCATCCTCGATAAATTTAAAATTCCTCCTTATTTATCACAGCTGGCTACGATCGACTGCAAAGAGAATAAAGTTCGCACCTCTTTTGTTTTTCTCGTATATTTTTTGCTTCAGTTTTTTCTTATTCAACTATTTTTCTTTCCCTTTTTTCACGACGTTCTTAATCGAAAGAGAACACGTTCGGTGATATTTTTTGTATGTATTCCGTATTTTCCTTAGTTCTTCAGATGTTTTCCTTCTTTTCTGGTTTAATATACAACTTTTAGAATCTTATCTGGAGGATTATAAAAGATAAAAAAGGAAGGGAGCGTTGTTCTGTATTTTGTAAATTATGGCGGTTTTCTTAGTTAGCTTTTAAATATTTATCTGCAAATGCATAATATACTGCGTGCCTGTAAATGTTCGTACGGCAATTAAGTTGGTAGTATGGATTTTATTTTTCTAAAGTCGATGAAATCCAGTGGCGGAGTATAGAAGCACGGTATGACCATATTGTTCTGAATATTGACAAGCACTCAAACACAATGAGGTTTAATGTGTCTATTAACAAGCCTGTATCATATCGGACTTGTTAATAGAAACATTAAAAACGCTATTATTAAATTAAAATAATACTGCTAAGTAGAAAATAAGTTTATTTATAAAAATTGTTGAAAATGTTCTCCATTTGCTTGTAAATACAACATTATTCGTCGTTTCATAGTCATAGGTACACGGAAAAAAAATGAATTGTAAAAATTACGGCAATGGTGCTTCTAAGATTAAAAATATGCAATAGCTAGCATAATTATGTCACACTTACAAGTACTGCTCCCATAATTTTCTAACAAACCTAACATACGATAAGTAATGCATATCTGCCATAGAATTACTGCAAATATTTAGAACTATTGCTGGAAAATTTACATCTACAATTGGTAGTAATGTCATATATTTTGGTATACAAATTATATGATTTTTTAAAATAAACTGTTGTAAGTTTTCTAGATGCCTGTTCAATCACTTGCCTGTATAAGTGGGGCAAAAATATTAGGAGTATTATATATAGGCTTGACCTTGTAAAGTCAGCCATGTGGGTATAGGCCGGACGCGTGCATTTCAGACAGGGGAGGAGATTTTATTGCTTTTCATAGTTATCAATCGTTCTGTTTTATTGAAGCAGTTGCACATGTATGTATAACCGCACAATTTAACACAGCAATAAGGAAATGGTTCTTGATAATGGATTCATTACTTGAAAAAAATGGGTTTGAGTATTATAAGTGCATATTTGAAGGTAAGTCGTTTTATAATTGTTATAGAATTGAATGGTGACTGTTTTAAGATTTATATTGCCAATTCCTTTTTTTGTTTATATAATCAGTTGGCACAGGCATAATTTTTTTATCTGTTTTCATAGTAGAGTGCCTACATAATCCATTTTTTTAAACACGTTTTGTTCAAATGGCATTCGAAAATATTTTTTCATGTTTAATATTTACTTGCTACATTATATCAGCGAATTTCTAAGATAATTTACTAACTTCTAATAACTACTTAATTATAAAAAATAATGTAATTAGTTTAATCCTATTAGGTATACGTATACGGTACTTATTTTAAATTATGTAAATTTTGATAATGCGGATTATGCTAACAAGAAAAAAGTATTGATAAATATGAACTTGTGAACGAAATTAATACTGTGTTTGTACATAAGCGGCCGAAATCATTTCATATGTGAAAAATTATAAAGATAAACCAAAAACTGCCCGAGGAAAACTATATAGTACCTACCTATACATTAGAAAATGTTGGATTATTAGAGGGTACAACAGGTGAACACAAATAATAGACTTATTTGTCAAGTTTTGATTGTGTTTTTTTTTTAACTAGAACCGGCAGCAGTTATTGATGGAAAAATATTTGTTGACAATGAAGAGGATACACAGTTGTTAAAAAATAACACTCATCCTCAAAACAAAGTCGAAGAAAAATGGAATAGAACATCTTTTGAAGCAGTGAAAATTACAAATACAATCGATTTATATTTTGAGTCACTTTCGGATTTAAGGGATATAGATTAGTAAGTATTTTCAGGGTAGTCACCTATTTTGTTTTTAATAAAATTACTGTATTAATGACAGTTTGTGTTCTTCATTTCAGTTTTTAATAAAGTTTGAGAATTTGTATGAAACCGAAGTAAATTGTTTGTGCTATAAACGGCCCAGTAGCTGCGAAAGGAATCTCAGTATAGCAGGATATAAACAAGACTCATACATAGGAAGTATATTAAACCAGTATATTATAACAACTCCGACAAATCTGATGGTAGGTAAAAATGAGATTTATTAAAAACAAAAGTTTAACTTTATCCTTAATTTTAGGTACCAAAGAATTATTGGCTTTTAAAATACTGCCTTTACTCTTATATGGAACGAACATAAAGTGTAAGCTAGCTTGTTTTGCTTTGAAAGCCGTTCAAGGTTGAATCTCAAATTGCGTTCATTTTAATGGTAAATGATCCATCCGATAAAAGACAATCATCAATATATTGCATATATGCTGTCAAAAACGTTTTGTACTGCACTTGTTCGTACCGACAAAATCAATTATATAATATATGCAAATATAGCTAGGCGAGTGTAAGTACTTATCGTTTATAGATAATTCCAGTCTACTTCAGGTCAATCCAGGTGGTCGAGAAGTTGGAGAATAACCACTGTATTATGTATTTTTATTAGGACTCTAGATATTTTTTCAGTGTACAACTTTTAGTTATCATTATAATTTTTTTTAATTTAAAGTACTTTTTTATTTTAAATTTCTCAAGTTTACTATATTAAGAGATTATTTTATTTAATCACCATTGTAATATTTAAAAATCAAGAACTAAAAATAAATAAAATTAAAGTGTGATATAGTTGATAAATGTGTTTTATTATATTTTAAATGTATATATAATGTAGTAGGGATTTCAGTATACATATTGTGGTAGATAATAATAATAATAATAATAACTTTATTAATTACCCAACAGAAAACTCCGAATGGAGCAATACAATTACAGAAATGCTCGATAATACAATGTACATACAAATTATGAAATGATGTATCACATGATTACAACAAAAACAACAAGCATATTAAATAAATTGGAAAATTGACACTAAAATCGCACAAGTTACTCATGACGATTATTGAAATTTATAGCAGCGTGGTATAAGATAGGGAGGTAGATATTTCAGTAATATTACTGACATGTTTCCACCAATAGTACCGAAATATTTATTAAAATACGAGGGGGAAACCGCTGACTCCGAAGTGTACACCATAATCCCATCATATGTAAATAATCCCACATAATCCAATTTAATTCCACATAATTCCAAATAATTCCAAATAATTCCAAATAATTTCAAATAATTCCAAATAATTCCAAATAATCCCATGTAATCCCACATAATCCCATATAATCCCGATAATCCCAAATAATCCCTAATTATTTCTTTATATGTTCCATAAGTTCTAAGGATTTTGTGCACGTAAACACAGCAAAAGTAACATTCATAAACTTAAATATTCGTGAAAAATAAAAATAAAACGAATTAAACTATAATAATTAGTCTTTAACACAGGATTTAATGTCAGATTTAATGTTATCATATTTCTTAGAAATCTCGGCGTATGCGATTTTATCTAAATGAAAAGGTTCCATTTCGGTGGCAAATTTAACAGGACCGTAAAAAATATGTTTGCGATCAACCGTAGCAACGTCTTGTTTCATTTTTGGCCAGGTAAACATTTTCTTTTGCTTCCTTCCACGTGTTAAAAAATTAAATTTAAAAATTGTATCATTGATAATTTCAATAATTTGGCCTATATACCACCGTTCATCATAAAATACAGCGCAAAATTTATTGCACTCAATTACACTTAATAATGACCACTGAGTGATGGGTCTGTGATAAGATTTATTTTCCCTGTCCTGATTTTCTCCACCATCAGAAGATGTCTCCGCATCTGAAGTATCAGCATAATAATACTCCTCACTTTCTTTCGAGCTCTCTCCAGTAATATATTTCAAACCTTTCTTGCTTATTGAATTACATCTCGATTTAAGCATTGTCTTTCCTCGCGACTGGCCTTTACATGATTGCGAAAATGACGGCAATATCATTTCTGCTGCTTTACTGTTATTTAAGTTTATAAATCGACCAGAAGCCAACGTAAAGATGACTTCTTGATGACTACAGGTTTTCCATTGGCCTTTACTGTAATAAAGAGCCCAGTTTTATAAATTTTCTTCGAAGATTTCCCACCTTCTTTTTCGATTTTTGAAGAAAAAACTATTTATAAACATACATTTTGTGCCAGGTCCGTAATGTAATTTTTTCATCTAAAAAACGACATAGAAAATTAAATTTTTAATTTCTTGGTTATTGCGGTATATTTGGGCCTGTTTCTGTTCGGACTTTACATACCTGCTACTCCGTCTGTTTATTTCTGGGACAGCCTGTATATATATAAAATCATAAATGAATGTTAAAGAAAGGTTTGGTCTCTTTCTCTAGATAATAATTATTCTACTAAAATTTGGTATTTTTACTAACCTCGTAACCAACCACGTAACTGACTTATGAATGTGTAATACTCTCGATGCACTAGACGGAAATGGAGTAATAGAGAAATGAATAAACTAATTGAAAAGAAAAATAAGTTTCCACAATATTCATACCGATTTGTTACAAAATATGCATAAAATTATGAATCAGGGTCTGATAATATGCAGTACGATTAACATATAAGAAAATTGTTCGGATAATCTAGGTTCTACTGTACATATACTATAGTATAGATTAACTGAGGTTTCGGCCGACATCTTCGCTTACCTAAAGTTCCAGTCTCGGTTCCAGTGCACCAATTTGTTGCAAGGGATTTATCTTGCGTGTTCGATTGTTGTAGAACGTTTCTTTTGAAATGGGTAGAAATTATAGTAATTAATTTTCTGTGACCTTGTATAAGTTTGAAATTTTCCGGTTTTTTCAAAAATATTCCAAAATACGATTCGTATTCCTCCTTGGGAATTAATGTTGGCACTGTTTCGGCCATAAATTTCTCCATCTCCAAGATGTCATCATTTGTGATTTGAGCAAGTAATTGTGCGTTAGTAAATCCATTGATCATTAAAAGATTTTTTATGCAGACAAACACGGAAATATTTAGCTTATTTTCAACTTCTGTGAAGCACTCAGCCCCTATTTGTGAAGCTTCCATCTAAAGAAAAACAACGGACGGTTACAAATTACAATTACTCTCTTGGTAAAAGGCTCGGTAATAGATTTCAAGTGAGAATCATACCTTGATTTCAGCTGTAAAAATTATCCTCAAGATTATTTGTGCAATAATTCAGTGGCAGCAAAAATAAACAGCACAACATCCTAGAATATCACATCATACCGCATTACACTGACCTGTATAAATAAAATGTCGAGGGGAACGCGCATGCGTTCAAATCTCGATTCAAATCACTTCAAACTAGTGTACGATCAGCAATTTACCGCAAAATATCGTATGATAAACTAATGAGTCGTAAGGCGTCATTCGTGGAAGTGAAAAACTACTAAAGGCACTTTCTGTTAAAATTCAATTTGATCTTTACTACTGTGATTGAACTATGGACATAACGTTTAATTTGAAGGGATGATTCGATTACATAAAGTATCGTTGATTATACAGGACAATATACATAAAAACATTCTTTCTGATGATCGTGGAATCCCTCATAATTCTAACCAATAATCCCGCATAATTCCAACTAATCCCTTATAATCCGATATAATCCCATGTAATCCGATATAATCCCAAATAATTCCACATAATTCCAATAATCCCAAATAATTCCTGGAATTCCTACAGGGTGTACACCATAATCCCTCAGCGGTTTCCCCCTCGTTAAAATATTAATTGCATCTATACTACAGTATTATCGAAATATTTACTACAAAATTATTGGCATGTTAACTACAATATTACTGAAATATTTACTGCAATATTACTGACATATTTACTACAATATTACAGACACATATACCACTACATTACAAAAATATTTACTGCAGTTTTAGCGAAATATTTCTTAGAATAATATCGAAATAATTACTATAATATTACCAAAATATTTACTAGAATATAAAACATGTTTTCATGACAATATTGCTATAGAAAGGATGTTAAAAATCGGACGCAAAATTGTAGTACTCGTAATGGTGGTAAATTATTACTTAACTACAACTTACAAACGATAATTATTGAGATATAAATATGAAGAATTCAGAGCAAATAATTTTTGCAAGACTGAGAATTGACAATACACTCAGCCAAGTCCTCTAAATTATGCATGCAACTTACATAGATAACTTTTAATATAAAAAGTTTATATAAAATTCATTACCTATCCCACAACGGAAACAACACAAAACCTATAACTAGTGATATCAACCTTAATATAATGAATTCTCATTTATGATGTTTCTATACAATAGCGTCATGATTGACAGGTTAGAATATTTAAATATAAACAAATGCATACAATCTACACTGCAGTGTTGAAAAATTTAGAGAAAACTAATAACATTTACATACAATATCAGAAAATATACATTAGACTTAACATATTAAACCACTGTCTTCTTGAAGATACATTTCCTATTACTACATTTCGTGATCAATAAGTGAACTTTATGAAGCATTCCTTAAACTCAAACGTATCTTTGTTGTCTCTCTAGAGAGAAACGATAGAAATTCAGAATCATATACAATGAATAAAAAATTAACTCCAGATGTCAGCAAGCGTGTTGGATTCATCTAAGGAAATATAATAACATGAATGCTTAACACAAAATCACTTTAGAAAAGAACTAATCTTCAACAGTTAGTTAGTGTTGTCATACCAATCAATACCTTGCATACGTGCAGCAAAAAATGAGTGACCCAAACTACGATACCATCAAGAAGCATAACCCGCAATCTGCCGCTACTGTTAAGTGTGAGGTTCCTTTTATAATAGCAGTAGTGCATAGTATGCCTTCATGCTTTAATGGGTATATACATTTAGTTCTATTTCTAATTAAATTAATAAAATTATTAGACAGATAACTCAATTAAATAGAAATTGCACACAAACCATCAGTGTGCCTGTCATATAGGCAACCTATCATACAAAAACGTTTGTAAGAGTAATGACTAATATAAGTAAAACAAGTAAATAAGCAATGAAACATTACGCAACATATTGTTGTGAATTAAATAAGATAAAAGGGTATGTAATTATCAAAATTCGGTTTAATTTTTTAAACTAGTAAAATACATATTCCCACGGTCATTATGCTTGTAGTTAACATCACTAAGTTCACAGAATTATTATGTCAAATGTCATATGCTTCATATTTATGCTGATTTTGTTGTAAAACTAATAGATAAAAGCTTCTATCAAATAGCCTATTTAAAACTATTCCCCCAAAAAGATCACATTAAAACTCCAGGCACGTTCAAATGCAATAATGTTGTGAGATATTTAATTTATTAAAAAACCTAAGTAGATTTACTTAGTTTTTTTTTTTAATATATTTTATTTAACAGAATTTTTATTTTTTTTAAAGTATAGAAAAAATAAAAAATAAAATAAATCTTTGGAAACATATAAGAAAAAAGCCTGAAAAGGGAATGAACATCGAACCTTGCGATCCACTTGTTAAAACAATCTCTCTTATAATACTGGAAAATTATCTCTTGGATCAATGCCTGGCCCTTAAATCCATCTTTCTGTATATAACAGCACATCACTCTCCGTTACTGGTGCTTCTGTATTGTTCAGCAGAGATGGTTGATAAGAGGTCTCGAGACCCGGACTCTATCCGATTGTATTTTGATATTGGTGGCCCTCGGGGTAGGGGGACAGATTAAGGTCTCCGTCGGTCCTCCGACTAAAACCCGTAAGTAATAAGAAAGTTGGGGGGCATTCGTAGGTCCAAACGACCGACCGATTTACCGAAAGATAGCAATCGAGAGTGGGTGTTGGATGCGAGTGTTTGCTTTTGATGGTTATAACTAGTGAGTGGGAGGGTGGGCATTTTCGCTAGAACACTTCTGGGTTAATTAGGACGATTTAACGGTGGTCTTTATTGGTCGGAACTCAATCAGTGGTTTCGGTCAGTTAGACGTAATTTAGAGTAGGATTTTAAGGGAATTGTTTGTATAATTACATAATATTTTATTTTTTATTCTGATATAAACTTCACCCGATGTTAATCGTTTCCTTTAGGGGAAAATAATAGAGTTCTTTAAATTAATTATAAATTGTTATATTAATTTAGGGTAGTTTTGATTTTTTGATATGTTGTTTGGGTTGGTAAACTGTTGAAATATCTACGTTTTCTGATTTCCTCAGCACCGCGGGCGCCGCCACCTTGAAATAATCGCTAAGTTTTTGGACTATTTTTCCAAAATATCTCCTAAATTATTTGTCTGAAAAAAACCGTTAACATTTCAATTAAACAAAAGAAAATTATCTACAATTTTGTATTTAGAGTTTCTTAAAAACGTAAAAATTACAGATTTTTAGTCGGTTATAGCTCGATAGCAAGTAAATAGTGTATCTTAAGCTAAAGTTTGACATAACATTAATTTATAGTAGAGGTAAATAGCTAAAGTTTAATACTAAACTGATTTTTCTAGTTTGTTTAAACTATGAGATAGTAACAGAGAATAATAAATTAAACATGTGCATAATTTGAAGTTCTCCTATAATTAAACGTGTCATGTAATGTAATTTTGAGGTTTTCTTAGTTAACATACTGATTAAGGAATCTATAAATATTTTTAAAATTTGTTGAACAATATATTTTACTGTATGTGTTATTATTTATCAATGTAATCTTCGGTTTTCTCTGTAAACAAGAAAAACTTTTAAAATATTCAGCAAATGTATTATTTGTATATCATGTACTTAACCAACTAACTTCCTTGACCAAAATACAAATATTGTTGCAATATTTTAATATAAATATTCCAAGGTATCTGCGGAAATTTACTAAATATATCTGAATACATAATGTAAAGATATAGAATAGGTGCGTATATAGGGGAGGGTGGGGCAAGTGAGTCATAGGGGACAAATGCATTTTTCGAAATAATTCATACAACCAGCAACATAGCCGACAATAATCAGTGCAGTTTAGTATCTAACCAAAAGTGCATTGTGGTAATAAAAATATAGCTGAAAATTACGAAAACTAAGGTAAATATAAATATGTTTGTATTCCACGTGTTGTTATGTTATATTTAAGGCGAATTATATAAGTAGTTTTCATAATTTAAAAACACCTTCCAGATATTTCATCATATACGTAACATAACCTCGTATCTGTGTAATACTGCCTGATGTTCAGAATGTTGCCAAATGTACCCGTTCTTCTTTGATTTATGTCTTGAAATTTTATATATCAGATTGGGGCAAGTGAATCTCGACTCATGACTCACTTGCCCTACAGTAGTATAAATTATAAATAGTTATTTTTTTTTTGGCAGGTGAAAATTGTCCGTCACTACGTGCGTCATGCACAGAAGATGTTATACACAGTGCCTTAGAAGATGTTCAAAATAAGATGTCAATAAAAAAAAGCTAGTGTGGTATTCGGTGTTCCGAGAACTAGCACACACTTACGGTTAACCCGTCAGAGTATCAATCCAGTTACAAACTTAGGTAGGTTCAAACCCGTGTTCACTGCACAAATGGAAATAGAATTGTGTGAACATATAATACACTTAGAAAAACTATTTTATGGTCTTTCAACGGCAGACCTTCGACAAATTGCATTTCAGTTTGCTGAAGTTAACCAAATGAATCATCCATTCCATAAAGATCGGAAGCTGGCAGGAAAGGATTGGTTCTCTCATAAAGTATTGCAAGTGTGACAGAATATACCAAGCAGAGAGTTTTTTAACAATTCAAAAGATGTCTTGAACAAGAACAATTTCCCCCTATCGTATATTTAACGCGATGAGATAAAGATTATCTGCATTCAGAAACCAAGGAAAAAAATAGCCGCAAAAGGAAGAAAGCAAGCGGGAAGATTAACTTCATTGGAAAGAGAAAAAAATACCACTTTATTAGCTTGTGTCAGTACTACGAGCACATTTATTCCACCATTTATGGTATTACCACGATCAAGATGAATGCAACATTGTTGAATGGTGCGTTTCCTGGAACAGTGGGATTCCCTGTCCCATCAGGATGGATGGATGCCGACCTATTTATAAAATTTATAAAAAAATTCTAGACTGTACAAAAACAACTAGAGAATCTCCGAGTCTACTGATATTAGACAGTCATTCAAGTCAAACTCAAATCCATTGAGTTAATAAACCTGGCTAGAAATTCTGGATGACATTACCATCTCGCACTCCGAATAGGCTACAACCTCTTGATGTAGGCGTATTTCCACCCTTCAAAACTTACCTGGCAAAAGAAATGGACCATTGGCTCACAATACACCCTGGCTCAAGAATTACAGAATATGACATGGCTCCTGTTATCAAAAATGCACTAAGTAAGGCATTTACACCAATAAATATTATTAAGGGTTTTGAAAGAACAGGAATCTACCCGTATAATCCAGATGTGTTCCAAGAGATCGACTTTGAGGCGGCCGAAAACATTCTTCAAAAGGAACCCAATCCAAAATGTGTAAGTCACTCGGTTAATTCTGAAAGCTTGCCTGAAGATGATATCCAGATCAATCCCAAGATAGCACCAGTTAATTTAGAGCCATCACAATCGTCATGCAGTTATGTTTCTATTTCAAATGTAAGTCCAATCCCAAAGCCATCTCATATGAGAAAAAGAACACCAAAATTAAATCCAAAACTCAGAAGGATCTGAAATCATCACCTGTTCACCTTGGGAGAAGAGGAAGAGAAAAACATATGGAGACACTTGTTACGAAGTGTGTATGTGCATAAAATATGGTGAGTGGATGCACGAGGAGTGTTCAGATAACGAATCAGGTACTAATTATTATGTTTGTGACAATTGCCGCTGGTAATTAGTGTAGGGACTCACTTGCCCCATGTGGGTTACCCACTTACCCCGTAGTGAGTGAGAATTTCGAGAGGAATATTACACTAGTAAATGTAAGTATTGATATTGATAGCTTTCGCCTTTTCAGTCGCAGTCGTGATCAAAGGGAAAGGGAGAAAAACATTTTTTAAAAACATTTTCGGTGTCATGGCACTTGAAAACGTAGACATCTAAAAAATGTCGGGATTAAAAACTTTCCTCATCACAATACTTCCCCATATTACTTATAAGGAAGAAAAATGCTTAGGTTGGGAAGAATACAAATAAAACGAAGAAGGAAACAAAGGGTAAGAAGGAAAAAGTAGAAGAAGAAAACGATAGAGAGGAAGGCTCAGAAAGAGAAGGAAGGAAAAAGGCAAAAAAGAAGCTGATGAAGTTAAAATTAAAAGGAAAAAAAGAAGGACTATGAGAAGGAGGAAGAAAATGGGAATAAGAAGGAGAAGTAGAAGAAGGAAGAAAAAATAATGAAGATAAAGCAGATGAAGAAAAAGAGAGAAAAGAACAGAAAAACGAAAATATGAAAACCAAGAAGTAAAAGTAAGACAAAATGACCATTACCCACCTCAATCTCTAGAATATTGCATATAGGTTTTAACATTGTCTAAATAGAATTTGGATATATTTTCATTGTTATAGCTTATAACTATCAGACAAACTCAGTACAATAACATTTTTTTTCTCAGATTTTATTGATAATTTCCGAAGTGTTTAATTTGCGATAACGTAATGTTTAAGTTTGTTAATTTTAATGAATAGTGTATACATGTATTAGCTCACTTTCCTTACTGCTTCTACATTGTAAGATTATAAAAACAAGAAAAATGAGTGTACTTAAAACCACACGGCAGAAGTGGAAACTTCATCAAGGCTCTCCCATGTAGCGGTCGCCGAAAGAATCGCCAAATTGAAGACGTAATAAGCGACCACAAACACCCCGTATCCAAAATTTCAGAAACATTCATCAATTTTCAAAAAACTCTTCCGCCATTTTGTTTTTTTTGTCATTTTAACTTTGGATTCGTGATCAGCGACACCAACCACCCCCGTATCTAAAATTTCACATTCGACGTCAATTTTCAAAAAATTCTTCCGCCATTTTGTTTTTTTTGACATTTTGACTTTGGATTCGTGATCGGCGATATAAGACACCCCCGTATCTAAAATTTCACATTCATACGTCAATTTTCAAAAAAACTTGTCCCCATTTTGTTTTTTTTTGACATTTTGACTTTAGATTCGTGATCGGCGATCTAAAACACCCTCGTATCTAAAATTTCACATTAATACGTCAATTTTCAAAAAAATTCTTCCGCCATTTTGTTTTTTTGACATTTTGACTTGGAAATTTTGATCGGCGACCCCCAAAACACCCATATCTAAAATTTCACATTCATACGTCAATTTTCAAAAAACTCGTTCGCCATTTTGTTTTTTTTTGACATTTTGACTTTGGAATCGTGATCGGCGACCCCCAAAACCCCCGTATCTAAAATTTCACTTCCATACGTCAATTTTCAAAAAAATCATCCGCCATTTTTTTTTTTGACATTTTGACTTTGGATTTGTGATCGGCGACCTAAGACACCCCCTATCTAAAATTTCACAATCATACGTCAATTTTCAAAAAAATCTTCCGCCATTTCGTTTTTTTTTTGACATTTTGACTATGGATTGGTGATCGGCAACCTAAGACACCCCCGTATCTAAAATTTCACTTTCATACGTCAGTTTTCAAAAAAATCGTCCGCCATTTTTTTTTGACATTTTGACTTTGGATTTGTGATCGGCGACCTAAGACACCCCCCTATCTAAAATTTCACATTCATACGTCAATTTTCAAAAAAATTTTCCGCCATTTCGTTTTTTTTTGACATTTTGACTATGGATTGGTGATCGGCAACCTAAGACACCCCCGTATCTAAAATTTCACTTTCATACGTCAATTTTCAAAAAATCCTTCGGCCATTTTGTTCTATTTCGACATTTGCATTAGTGATGGGCGACCGTGAAAACTCCCAAGTACCTAATTTTAATCAGAAGAGAGAGAAATTGATTTCAGTCGGCTCCGCCCACAGTGCACGTTTGCGTAATCGTTTAAATAAAATTATTTCGTAGTAGGGGCACATAAATGTCGAAAGCAATCCTCCTTTTCCCCTTTAAGGAAATACACACGTTCTGGAATTATCGTATTTTAATTCAAATCATTATTAAAATATTAATCGACCCCTGTATAGATAAAAATATCAAGTCATGTGAGAGACCGTAATGTATTGTGTGGAGATGCAATTCGCCGGATCGTAATACATTGATCGTCAGTGCACATGAGAATCTGATATTTATTTTTCGCCCGTCCGGAATACTTTGATATCAGTGCACATTTAAACGGCCATTTCTCTTACCAAATCCTTCTGGAAACGACTTTTAAGTTGCCGGTGCCTTCGATTACGTGCGACTGCCGACTCGAAATAAGCATACAAAAGGTCCCAAAAAGCCGGTTCCTTAAGACCCCGAGTCTTGATGAGCCCTCGCAACCATCAAAATTTCGTATTTCACGCTTAAAAGTGAATCTGTGGTGCAACTCAGTTCGCTTGTCAGTTTGACGTTTCTCGGGATTTTTTAATTGTCACGTGAATCGTCATGACGTAAGCCATTTTACTGTTAAAACATCGAGTGCACGCTCTTCTTTATAAGCTCATATCTTTACAACGGCTCCACTTAGAAAGAAAATCTCTCCGTCGACCGGAAATTAAATGTCGCCCGTACACCAATGCCAAAGGGCAGCTTTCAATTTCGCGTATCCAGAGAGGAGTTCTTTGCACAGTTTTGCCGATTTTTGTGGAATTTACGGTACGTTTGGGAACCATGGCGACTCGAGCGTTACATAGCCGAGCGTGACGGCTGAATCTCGTTCAGTGCCCACAACCAACGCGCCCATAGAAGTTTACACTTCAAAAACGTTCAATTATTTCTTTAATGGCACTTATTTTTATGTATTTTCTCAAAAGTATTTCATAGCATCGTAATCTATGAATCAGTGATTCTACAATTTCTTTGATCTTTGATTTATTTTATTCTTCTTATATGTTAATTTATATTAATTCGACACTTTTCAATCACAGATGTCACTATATACCCTCTAGCAATAACAAAATGCACATATTAAGTATACGTTGACGTTCTTTTTAATTAAAATTAATGCCATAAATTAACATGTAAGTATATAGGTAATTTCTTTTTTAGGATGAACACCTTTCTGTAAAACATAAGTTTAATATCTATTTTATTATTAATTTATTTATAAAACAATTTAATATTAATTAATTACTCCAATAATGTACAGTCCCTATCATACATTTTACACCTTCAATAAAGATTACTTTTTAAATCGTTGTTATCTTACGTTTATTCTCTTATGTCTTCCAACAAATATCATTTACAATATAATTACAATATTTTATCCTCAATATATAACTTTTTATTTAAGGGGGCTTACGCAGAGGTGCCGACTAACTGCCGTGAGGTAGGACGTAATGGGTGTGGCACCATATGCGCTAATGTAAATTCTGGACTTTACAAGGTTTTGTTAAAGCTTTTATTTACGAAATATCAAAAGGAAATTTATAGCACAAATAAACAAAGGCTCAATGCATGCTCGACTGGAATTAGTTTTTAAAATAAAGTTTCTGAAACTGTGTTATGATGTTGTAAATTTTGCCAACTTTGAGAGTGAAATATAGGAGTAAATAATTTGAATTATAAGAAACTACTCCCAACGAAGCCTTAATTAATCCTTTGTATTCAATTTAATGCAAAAACATAATAAGAAAAACAAAAATTTCTGCTATTTATTTTATTTTAACGAATACCTTACATCGACGGAATTTACATTAGCGCATATGGCCCCACCCCCTTACGTCCTACCTCTCGGCAGTTAGTCGGCACCTCCGCGTAAGCCCACTTAATATTAATTTATTTATCTGTTGCATTTAAATTTGACCATGATGACATAGAGTTTTACTTGGAATTTATTCATTTGAAAGTACGATAAAGCTTTATTGGTATCCCATATATTAATGAGTTTATCATTCGTATAGTTGATACTTATTTATGTTGACTTTACAAGCAGATTGTATGCATAAATTTTAGATGTGCCATTCTGTCCAATTCATTTCCAGTTTAAAATATTACAATGACGGATCTGAAAGCAAGCATAATTCAATTCGGATATGATGAGGTCGGCTTTGCGAAAGTGGTCGGTCACCAATACGCACATATTTCGACGATTTGCATAATTTAAATTCAATATCCATGCGCGCACACACAGAGAGAGATATACACACATAAATACACGAGCAGATATTGTTTATTAAACGTGTATTGTTATAATTTGCCATCGAAATTTATGGATATGTAATGGTAGTCGGGCAAATTTATTCAAGAATTAATATTTAGCGGATATCATCTGTGTGACTTTATGGAAGCTAAATTGTGAGCTGATACTCTATGTACATAATGTAATAATATAAAACTAATATAAACATAAAATCGTAAAGAGAGTTACAAGACATAGTCTAGTGTTGTATTATTTTGGATACTTGTTTATATTTTTCGTAAATACGAAGGGTCGTTTTTATATTCCCGGACCAGGCATAAAAAAAGCTTTGAACAGCAATAATTTTTTTTTTCAATATAGCTCCCCCCTTGCTTTTGGATGCAAGTGCTACATCGTTTTAATAACATCTCTAATCCATTATAAGAAAATTCCGTTGGTTTTTCTGCAAAATACCTTTCAACAGCAGTCATTAAGTTTCTCATCGTCTATAAATTTTGTTCCCCTTAGAATTCCCTTGAGATTAGAAAACCAAAAAAGTTAACGGAGCGAGATCTGGACTGTAAGGTGGATGATCTATTTATGTGAAGCCACATTCGGCAGACAGCTGTTGCAAGTCTTGATTTGTGGACTGGTGCATTTTTGTGAAGCAATAGAACACCTTGCGTCAGTTTTCTGCGCATTTTAGCTTCAATAGAATGTCTTAGGCAATATATTAATCTTGAGTAATACTCACCTGTTAACGTACTACCCTTATAAGTAGTAAATGTCCATTTTTGTAAAGGCATATATGAATGGAAAAACACAAACGATAAAGGTTCCCCTTTTAATCGTTACAACATTAATTTATAATGTACTCTAAGAACTAGTTTCGACATTTGTTTGTCATCTTCAGCCTGTAATCTAAGCAAATGCAAGATATCACTATAAAATGTTCTTATTAATAAGTCTATACAAAATTAAATCTATCTCCAATAGTAACATATACATATAGAATACTCACAGTCATTAATATTCAAAGTATCTCTTGTCAAGAAAGGTTGTATGCGATTACATATAGAATTGGTACTTACTGAATTATTCAAATGATAGAAAATTATCATGTTAACATACACAATGAACACAAGCAAAATCAAAAACAAAAAGTCACACGGAAATATCAATACTACATGCAAAGTAAAATGGAGGTAAACAGAATGAACAACGTAACAAGAAGTATCTCAAATACAAATCATAAAATTATTAATAAAACTTAACAACAGTAAAGTTACTAAGATATATATAAATTGCATAAGTCAGTGTAAATATATGGTAGTTAGCCAACCAAAAAGGCAGGATGTTGTTATATTTAAGGAGCTTCTAAAAATGAAAAAAGTGGTTTGTCATGTGAATATATTTGATCGTTCAATAAATTAAAATGTTGTTTGTGTCTTTCAATTTCCAAAGTTTCAAGTAAATTAAGTTTTAAGCTCTTTGACTGTTTATGTATGTTTATTTGAAGATAATTGGTTTTTGTGTTCATACACCCTGTTACTTAATTGTCGTCCAGTTTGACCTATATAAATAGAGTTACATTGAGAGCATCTCAAAGAATAAACCCTACTCTCTTCTAGGATGTTTTGTTTGGGTTTGATATTGTTTAAAATGTTATAGAGCTGGCTATTTGTTTTGAATGAAAGGTGATTATCAAATTTATCAAATATTGGTTTTATTCTAGTGGTACTAATGTTGTAGCGTAGAGATCTATATTGTGTTTTATGTGAATTAGTCTTATTTTTACTGTAAAGAGAATAATATGTTTAAGTATTGATTGTATGAAATGGAAATTGAATTTTTTTAGCTAAGTCATAAACGTAATTAATTTAATTAATTTTCGAAGTTTGGTCTAGTGGATATGTGATCGCTCTATGTATGTAATATTGAAAGGCAGATAGTTTTTGTGATACACAGTGGAAGAAGTTATATGGAATTACAGTGGTTATGGAAGATGGTTTTCTATAGTTTAAATTTTAAGTTTTTATGTAAATTATTTATGTAGTTATGAAAGCTGTGAAGTTCATCTATTGTACCTGACCACATGAAATGGTTATCAGAGCTATTTATCTTAGAAATCTCTACATGGTTCAAGTATATATCCGCAAGTAGTCCAGAAAGTGGCATGCCCATAGGCAATTCATCATTGACTTTATAGGATTGATCATTGAATTTGCAGTAGTTTTGATGACTATAAGTTCTATGATTGCAGTTAAATTATTTATTTTAGTTATATCTGTGTAGTTCTGAGTAAAAATATTATTGACTATTTTTAATATACGATTTATAGGGATATTGGTATATAAATTTGTGATATCAAAAGAAACCATTATAAAATTTGTATCCTGGGGTCTATTTGTAATGTTGTTTATAAATTGATGAGTATTGTTAATAGAATAGGTTAATATATACACATGACAAACCACTTTTTTCATTTTTAGAAGCTCTTTAAATATAACAATATCCTGCCTTTTTGGTTGCCTAAGTGCCATACATTTACACTGACGTATACAATTTATATATATCCTAGTAACTTTACTGTTGTTAAGTTTTATTAATAATTTCATGATTTGCATTTGAGATACTTCTTGTTACGTTGTTCATTCTGTTTACCTCCATTTTACATTGCATGTAGTATATTGATATTTGCGTGTTCCTTTTTGTTTTTGATTTTGCTTATGTTCATTGTGTATGTTAACATGATAATTTTCTCTATCATTTGAATAATTCAGTACCAATTCTATGTGCATATGTTACTATTGGAGATAGATTTAATTTTGTATAGACTTATTAATAAGAACATTTTATAGTGATATCTTGCATTTGATTAGATTCTAGGCTGAAGATGACATACAAATGTCGAAACTAGTTCTTAGAGTACATTATAAATTAATATTGTAAAGATTAAAAGAGGAACCTTTATCGTTTGTGTTTTTCCATACTACCCTTAAGTATAAAATCAATTAGTATTCCTTGACATTCCAAAAAAATCGTTGCCATTATTTTTCCTGCAGAAGGGGTGACTTTAAACTTCTTGGGAGGGATAGAACCCTTAACATGCCACTGCAGTGATTCTTGTTTTGACTCAGGGTCAAAATGATGAACCCAGCTCTCATCTGCGGTGAGAAGTAGATTGGTAATTAAACCTGTTTCGTTTCCACAAAGCATCAACAGGTTCACCACATACGCATTTGGAATGGCGAAAGCATTCGCGGAACCCATCTGGCACTAACTTCTGTCATTCCAAGGTATTCGTGTAGAATTCTGAAAACAGTGCTTTCAGAAACTCCTAATGAAGCTGCTAATTGTCGCTCCTTTAATCTTGCATCCTGCAGTACCAAACACTTGGTTTTTTCAATAACGCCGGCTATAATCATTATCCAGTGATTGTAGGCCATGTTCAAACAATTTTGACCATCCGACCAATAGTCGACTTTGAAGAACAATCATCCCCGTATACAGCCAACATTTCTTCACGAATAATTTTCAGAGGTTTTTCTTGTTTTGTCAAGAATTTAATGCTCGATATTCAAGTACATTTTGATACGTGACAACACGAAGTGATAGATATTAAAACTAATACTGCTGCAGTTGTTTTGTAAATTGTCAAAGTCGTTACCAAGACATGTATCAAAATGAAACACTATAATGCAAAATTATATTAAAATTGAAAAATGTCTAGTCCAGGAATATAAAAACGACCCCTCGTATTTTATTGAGTAATAAAAATCGTATTAGATTACTATGCCAAACACGTCGAACTATACAGGGTATATCAAGTCGAGATTTCGTTAGAACAATATAGAAAACTAATAAGCGTTGAGTTTTGAAATTTCGCAAATATTAGTTTCGCCTTAAGCTCTTTCGATGTAAAATACTTTTGCATTTTTGCTTCGTCCGGTTACATCGGAAATGGATATCAACTTCCTTACTTTAAATAGAATACCCCATGTTTTATGATTGATTCGCATTTCCGACTTAATTTTAAGAATAGTTTGTCTGATAAACTTTGCTTCTAAAGTTAGTATTTCAATTTTAGTAAAAAAATTGACAGCTGCAGACTATTACTCATAACAACATTTCCAATAATTGAATACATGCACATATTTAAAATTTTAGGTAATCATATTCGAAAGTATACTCCTTCAAATGCGGTATTACAAACTTTTCAAAATAATACAGGCTGATCAGAAAACCATTTCATTCAGAAAATATCTACGAGGAAAGAATAGAACAGGAGAGATAATAAACTGGTGGGGGAATAGGTATTATTTAGACGGAGTTACCACTTTAAGGCAGGTCAGTTATGGCAATATTGACCAATCATGATTTATAAAATGAGTATTTTGAATAACTTGTCATATATCTGACATGTTTGATTATGTGTTCAGTGGTGTAACATACATATTCTATGCATTGAGGCGGTCATATTGAGTTACCATTTTGGACAAATATTATTTTTAAAGAGACTCTCTCCTGTTCTATTCTTTCCTCGTAGGAAAATATCAATATCTTATTATTTTTAAATAGCAACCTACATTTTTTTCAACTTCATTGGATTGTACGGTCAAAATTAGGGGCAGTATGTATTTACTTCCCTATAAATAAACGCCTTAGTTTCACAGTTATTTTGGAAAATGTATCGATTCCTTTAAAGTTTTATTATGTATAACCAGTTAAGCTATGGAAATTCATGCAAATAAATAAAAACAAAACAAGTCATCGCTTAATAATGTCCTAAAACATTTAAATGAAAACTACACAATATCGAGAAGAAGTAGTCTGAATAATAGTTTCTAAAAATCTTAAATAAAGTTTTCAAGCACATCACCACCTCTTTCTAAACACTTTCTTACTTTTTTTTTGAAATGTTCATACGCGTGGCACGCTGAATCATGGTACCGTTTAGATTATTGAACGCGCCTCGCACTCTGGCCATCATATCTTCTTTGGTGGTAGCAGGTATATTGCATACTTTATCTTTCAAATAAAATAATCTAGAGGCGTTAAATCGGGCGATCGCGGTGAAAACCTATAAGGTCCTTTATTTCCGATCCACCTATCATAAAATATGTTGACTAATACTTCTCCAACAACTCTGGTACTATGTGCTGGTGCACCATCCATCTGAAACTATACACTACGAGCTTTTTCTGCGGACAGTGTATTTAATTTTAAATTTATGACGTTTCTTAAGATGTCTATAAATCGCTCACTATTTAAATGTTCTTCATAAAAAGGCAAAGCAAATATTTTGTTATGTTTAATAGCACAAAATACATTAAAATTCCAAGACTCTTGGAAACGTCGTTGCCTAACAACTCGAGGATTATCTTCAGGCCAAAATGGCTATTGTGTCGATTAGATATTCCATTTCTACAAAACTTTGCTTCATCTGTCCATATAAGATTTTTTGTGAAATCGTCGTCTTCTTGTAATTTCTTTAAAAACCACTCACAATATTGCGCTCTTGTTACAAAATCAGCTTCATTAATATGTTGAACAGGTTAAAATTTGTAAGCATGCCACTTGTTATTTTTCAAAATTCGATGTATGCTCATTCTGGCTGCACCTACTTCAGCTTCTGCATCCTTTAGAGAATCACTGGGATGTGCTGTAAAGTAAGCAAGTGCTGTTACCTCCACATTTTCACTATCAACAACAGGTTTTCTTTTGGTTGTTTTCGGCAAGAATGATCCGAAGGAAATGCAATTTTTTTAAAAGATTGCTTAAGATAGTCTTGGTAGGTCTTGACCCATTGGGATATTCCTCTGCATAAACACATGTCCTGTCGATTACTCTATTACATTCATCATATCTTATTATTAGATTTAAAAAATCTTCGTTATTAAATCTAGATCGCGACATTATTATAATTATTATTCAAGCATTCAGAAACGGAAGACAAAGAAAACGCTGAATAGCACTAGTAATATGATTGCAACTTGGTTTTATTTATTCACATGAATTTCTATAGTCTAACTGATTATACAAAATAAAACTTTAAAGGAATTGATATATTTTCCAAAATAATTCTGAAACTAAGATGTTTAGTTATAGGGAAGTAAATATATACTGCCCCTAATTTTGAACGTGCAATCCAATGAAGTTGAAAAAAATGTAGGGTGCTATTTAAAAATAACAAGATATTGATATATTTTTGATGAAATGTTTAACATGGTTTTCTGATCACCCTGTATTATTTTGAAAAGTTTATAATACCGCATTTGAAGCAGTATACTTTCCAAAATGATTACCTAAAATTTTAAATATGTACATGCATTCAATTATTGGGAATGTTGTTATGAGTAATAGTCTGCAGCTGTTAATTTTTTTTACAAAAATTGAAATACTTCAAAAATGGCTAACTTTAGAGGCAAAGTTTATCAGACAAACTATCCTTAAAATTAAGTTGAAAATACGAATCAATCATAAAAAAATGGGGTATTCTTTTTAAAATAAGGAAGTTGATATCCATTTCCGATATAATCGGAAGAAGTAAAAATCCAAAAGTATTTTAAATCGAATGAGCTTAAGGCGAAACTAATATTTGCGAAATTTCAACACTCAACTCTTATTAGTTTTCTATATTGTTCCAACGAAATCTCATCGTGATATAGGTACGCTGTATAGTTCGAAGTGTTTTACATAGAAACCTAATACGATTTTTATTACTTAATAAAATACGAGGGGTCGTTTTTATATTCCTGGACTAGACATTTTTCAATTTTAATATAATTTTTCATTATATTGTTTTATTTTCATATGAAATGTGAGGATCTCCCGACACTGCGTTGCTTCTCCCACCACTGTTAGCAAGCAGGCATGCTTGATAACAATGTAATAATAGTAAGATTGATTGTAGAGTAATACTATTATTACATTTTGTATACTTAATTTGTGAATAAATATAATTTTATTTTGTTAATCTAAAAAATAACGTTTTAATTAAAGTATGTATATCTTCCTGAAATTTTGTATAGGGCCATAGTTTGTCATTCTGAACAAATTTTCTTAGTAATATTTTAGAATACTGTGAACGAGAAAGGTACTTTACTTGAAACGGAAATAGATCTTGCTCAACTGTCAAGGCCTACGTGATTTCACAAACTCGACACTATACTAAAAATAAGTTTCAAACCAAGCAGGGCTTACTTACAAAAGATCAAACTGAGATTCAAAGATTTTTAGTTCCGCACACCTCATGCAACACCAATCCTAGGACACGCTGTATGTATATTTATACATTTTGTGTAAACCTAATGTTTTGTACTTTTATTGACATGGCAGATATTTGCCTGATGTAAATCAATTGCTATAAAAAACATTATTATTATTATTATTATTATTATTGAAGTGACAACTTCTATGGGCGCGTTGATGCATTGCTTTCATTCAGCAGACACAACAGTTGCGCAACTGTTCAGTGATCATGTCCAGTAGACGAGCGCTCACTCTGAACATGTTCAGGAGCGGCCGCCATTTTTCTGAGAGGAAAAATTCTACGCTCACTTAGTGAGCGTATTCTCTACGCATGCGCCATTAATGCATTCCAAGACCAACCTAATACATAATTTTGAAGAAAGTTACTAGAAAAATAAGATACAGCAAATTAAAGGTATTGTGCAGAAATAAATGTATTATAATATTGGAGTTCACCCAGTATTTTATTCGGGGTTGGAAAAACCAGCCCTTAAACTAAAAACTACGCCAAAACTTAATGCAGAAAAACAATTTATTATTATTATTGCTTATTCGGTTTAATTTGTATAATTTTAACATATGGCAGCAATGAAAAGTACCAGGTGACAGACAATGACATAAAGGTGAGCGGTCATGTCCAGCGAACACTCAACTGTTGTGAAGTGAACGGTTGGAGCGGGCTCGGTTCCCGATCCGTCTGCTGAATGAAAGCATTGATTGTTGGGCACTGAACGTGACTGAGCCGTCACGCTCGGAATGTTACGCTAGTTCGGGTAAAGTCGGCTCGACGCTTGTATTATAATACTAACTAGCGGTATTTAAATTCAATTAAATCTAAATTTAGTATAAATACGCGAAATATTGTATTTTTATTTTCTGAAAAATTCTTGTACGCGTGCAGATGTGATCCCCAGCCGCCCGGGTATGAGGCCGGCACGTTACCATTAGACCAGCGCGGGTACTCGTATGAGAATTATCATATCGTCTATTTGAATATATGCATGCGTACGTATGAATTTTTGAAGTGAAAACTTGATCAGACCGAGCGAAATGTACCAGAATAATGTATACACAATAATAATAAATATATATTTTTAAATGTAATATAGAACGAAAATGGAAAATGGAAAATGTAAATATAAATGAATACAGAACGAAAAAAAAGTTGTATTTCGGATTATTAACCTCGCCTTGATGAAGTTTTCACATCTGCCGTGTGGTCTCAAGCACATCCATTTTTTATTATTATTAAAGGCACAATAACGCAGGGCATTATATAGTTATTAATTACATTATATAATAATTCAGCATTTTCGGCGCCCCACCGCATTACTTCGACACATTAAATTTTTTGTAATGAAGTTCTCGTCAATTAATATGTTAAGTGCATTAATAATTCACTAATAAGTAATATGTTTGTATTTAGAGTATTTTTTACTGCCTGTAAGTTCGTCACGAGACCTGTAAAACTTAAAAATACGTTACCTTAGCTAATCCTACGGCTGGAAAAGCATCCCAGGCTAATTCATGTTCTTCTCCTTTCTTCCCCATCCTCTGACCGCCGAATATCCTTGCTGCTGTTACAGTTGAAACACCCATACCGTCACCCACTAGCAATATGACGTTTTTAGCGTGCGGCCTTCTATCTGTTACGTACTGCAAGCGTTTCCTCAGGGCCACCCTGGCCTGTTCATACCAATATTCATGATCTGAAACAAGTAAAAAGACGCGGTATTAACAATTTTTTTTGCAAACTTTTAGAAGATATTTTCTGAAGTGCTCTTGCATTATGTAAAATTGAGTCGCATAATATGGAGTTAAACAATTTTAGTTTTGCTTATGTAATTTCTATTTGTAAAATCAATAAATGAAAAGTAGCAATTACACTGTGATGTAGTCGGTCTGCATTTGTTGGAATTACAATTCAGTAAAAGCACAAAACACTTAGAATTAAAAGAAATCATGTTTAAGATCCTTATAATGTAAAACCATATAGGTGTACAGGGTGAGTCAACGATGTGACTGACACAAGGAAGATTTATTTTTTTAAATTGAGCATTTTACAAGTTCAAATTTGGATTTCGTGTTATAATAGAGTTTTCTTTTATTAAGAGTAATTTTTCGTTAAAGTTAATAATTTTTGATTTATTTGTGATTAAAGTTAAAAAGTGACATTTACAAATATCTTTTTAATTGGCTGTAATTCAAGAATGCCATGACAGAAAACAAAATAATTTGGTATGGCATACTTGTATACATAACCTTCTCTAATTTATACTGGGTTTTCGCGAAAGTGTTGCTTAATGAAGAAATTTTAAACACAAAATACTTACTTATTTTAAATAGAACGCCAATATTTTTTATGGAATCACATTTTAAGCTCTCCAAAAGCCACTTTTTTACTAAGTATGTCCTATACCTATCTTTGATATTTTAGAAGATATTTAAATTTATTTTAAAATCATATTAAAAAAATTAAAAATTATTCATAGTAGCCATGGAAAAACAAAGTAGCCACGACGCGTTGCTCGGAGTTACAATGCATTGTCAAACTACATTCAAAGTATTATTATTCATCTCTAAACGTATTAATATTGTTTATTCTTTGTTATTCATGTTATTCTTATCAGTTTTTGCTTTTTATCTTTCCACATTTAGTTCAAAAATTTTGACCCTCTCTCTATATACAGGCTGTCCCAGATAGTGTGTTCACTATTGGGATCTCGTAAACGGTAAGAGATAGAGAGTTTTTATACGTTTCGAGATTTTTATACAAACTTTCTTATTTTAAATACAAATCGTAGGCGGCTTTGACTGTATCAAAAAGAGCATAATTTGCTGATTTCAATGATGTATAACACTTTGGGTTTATTTGTAGAAATAACAAAGTTATAATGATATTTGTGCAATTTTTGGTATCCTTATGAATGCATAGGCTATACATCAGAGGCAGCATTGAATTATTAAGACAATAAGTAGTATCTGTCAAATTTATTTACAAGCAAGTTACGTATCCGTTTATTTTTGTGTTATTTAGTCTGCTATTTTGTTCGTTTATTTAAAAATCACCGCATTTGTTGTTTTGGTTCGTTTTATTACTTGTTTATTGTTGTTCACGTCACATTCACGTTATGGAGAAATTTAATAATGAAGAGAAATATGATATGCTTCAAAGTTACATATTGGCTCACAAAAATTCAAGGAATGCAGCTATCATTATTTGGAGTTGTACCCAAATCGACGGCAACCACACGAAACTTTATTTCGAACATTAGAAGTAAATCTAAAAACATACGGTGCCTTTAGTAAACCGAAAAGAAATAGAAAAAGATTAGATAAGGAAACCCAAGTTATTGTATTAAATCAGGTGCGTGAAAATCCAAAAGTTTCCACAAGAGAAATAGAAAACAACACCGGAATCCCTAGAACATCAGCCCATAGAATCGATAAGCATCGATATCATCCTTACAAAGTCCACATTAGCCAAGGACTCCAACCAGGAGACGCAGAGAGGCGGACTCGTTTCTCTCATTGGTACATTAATCAGAATAACAACAATGTTACATTTCTGTTTAATGTGTTGTGGTCAGATGAATCTCGATTTACGAACAATGGGTTTATTTGTAGAAATAACAAAGTTACAAGAATAATTAGCATATTTTTTTGTTTTATACTTACCTATTCCTAGAAACAAAATACAAAAATGACTGAAAAGTAAATAAAATACTAACTTCACATACCTAACTATTTATTTACTACTAGTAAATAGATAAATTACATTAAATGCTCAAAAAGTCCTCCATTGTTATTGATACATAACTGAGCTCTTCTTAGTGTGGAATTAATCACTTTTTCTAAAATACGTCCATTTATCCGATGAAACTCTCTTAAAACACAAGCTTGCAGTTCCTCCACATTATTAAATTGTGTTTTATACACCTTATTTTTTATGTAACCCCAAAGGAAAAAATCCATTGCGGTTAAGTCTGGGGAACGTGCAGGCCATGAAATGGGTCCTCGATTACCAATCCACCGATTACCAAATCTATTATTTAGGTAATTCGTAATAATGTGAGCATTATGTGCTGGTGCCCCATCCTGTTGGAAATACATATTCGCAGTTAGATTAAGCGGAATATCGTCTAGAAGATCTTCTATTTCACCTTGAAGTAAGTTCAAATAGCGTTCACTCGTTAAATTGTTATTGAAGATAATAGGTCCAACTATTCTTCTGCCGATAATACCGCACCACACATTGAACCCAAAACGTTCTTGATGTCGAGCTTCATGTAGAGCATGGGGATTTTCTGTCCCCCAATAGTGAATATTATTTCTGTTAAATAACCCATTGTTCGTAAATCGAGATTCATCTGACCACAACACATTGTTGTTATTCTGATTAATGTACCAATGACAGAAACGAGTCCGCCTCTCTGCGTCTCCTGGTTGGAGTCCTTGGCTAATGTGGACTTTGTAAGGATGATATCGATGCTTTTTTAATATTCTATGGGCTGATGTTCTAGGGATTCCGGTGTTGTTTTCTATTTCTCTTGTGGAAACTTTTGGATTTTCACGCACCTGATTTAATACAATAACTTGGGTTTCCTCATCTAATCTTTTTCTATTTCTTTTCGGTTTACTAAAGGCACCGTATGTTTTTAGATTTACTTCTAATCTTCGAAATAAAGTTTCGTGTGGTTGCCGTCGATCTGGGTACAACTCCAAATAATGATTAGCTGCATTCCTTGAATTTTTGTGAGCCAATATGTAACTTTGAAGCATATCCATATTTCTCTTCATTATTAAATTTCTCAATTCATAAACGAACAAAATAGCAGACTAAATAACACAAAAATAAACGGATACGTAACTTGCTTGTAAATAAATTTGACAGATACTACTTATTGTCTTAATAATTCAATGCTGCCTCTGATGTATAGCCTATGCATTCATAAGGATACCAAAAATTGCACAAATATCATTATAACTTTGTTATTTCTACAAATAAACCCAAAGTGTTATACATCATTGAAATCAGCAAATTATGCTCTTTTTGATACAGTCAAAGCCGCCTACGATTTGTATTTAAAATAAGAAAGTTTGTATAAAAATCTCGAAACGTATAAAAGCTTCAGAGGTTGCAATACCAAATTTGAATTCTGCGTAAAAAAGTACCTTCATAATGTTAAAATAGTATTCGGTATCTTTTACATGAAATAAGTTAAACGACGAAATTAAAATTGCCGATTTTTAGTTTTTCCCCTATAGCGCACCTATCGTTCATTTTTTTAAAAAAATTTTTGCTTAAAAAAATAAACCCAGGTGTCACGTACATTTTGTCTCATTTAACCAACTCTCTATCTCTTACCGTTCACGAGATCCCAATGATGAGCACACTATCTGGGACAGCCTGTATATATATCATAAGCATATCAAAAAACGACAGTAGCTCAGTAATAGTCACATTTAAAGTATTAACGTCTTACATGTTTTTGATATGAAATTTAATAAACAATTCAAAAATGAACTGATATACAGGGTTTTCCATTTAATCCAGTTTCCTGCATATGCAGTTAGTAACTGTAAAAAAATAAAACATGCTTCTATTAGGACCTCTTATTGTAAACAATACTGCAAAAAGATGTGTCCATCTAATACATCGTTTTCGAGAAATATAATTTTATACAAACATTGAATTTTTCAGAAAAATGGGAATAAGTCAAAAACTTTACACTTTAGGCCTATACTATCTTATTACTTTTTGACTAAAAATTATACGGGGAATACAAAAATGTAATAATATATAGGGTGTTCCTCTTAAAAAACTATAACTATGGGTAGCCACCAAGTTATGGAACACTCTGTATAATACAAAATATTTTTAGAATGTGCTCCTAATGAACAGCTATCACAAGGAGAAAGCCGCTTCGAAATATCTTTACTCATAAAGGCATAATTGGCCTTACCCGCTTAGATGACTCACCCTGTATATATATAAATGTATTAAAAGTGAATATTTTTCTTGGTGTAGAGGCACTATAATAACAATTTTGTCATCTAAAAAGTTTCAGTGACTATTATGATGTAATGTAAAAATTTGAAATGTATAAAATTGAAAATGTGAACATTTAAGCATAGAGCTATCGCTATTATCAATGTAGTATCACTATAAACGGTATTGATTTATTAAATACAGAAGGCATTATCTAGCACCATGCAATAATATCGATGCAAACTGCAAAATTAAAAGAATAGGTAATATAATAATAGTAATAGAGCTGTTTCCTGGTTTACCATCTATGTTAGATGCTCGTCATTAATAAATCAGGACCATCTGAATGACACAGGTACGACTATGTGATATACATTTCATAGAATTTCACAATTTCAATATGTATATTAACTTGAAACATCTCATATATTGCAATGTCAAAAGCATGATAGACGTAACATCCCAAATATCGACAGATATCATCAATCGTTTTTGTTTGTTCTTTTTTTTTAATCTGATCATCTCTTTCCTCATATGCGCTACCGCCACGCTACAACGTCTGCATATTTGTGGATGTACTGGGATAACCTCGCAATATGAACGTGAAACACGTGCAAAGCCAAAAAAAGTACAAACATTCCCGTCGACAACCATTTATTCATTTGACGAGCCGCCTGGTGACATCTATATGTGCGTTAGATACATTCACGTCGTATTAGGAACGGACAATTTCAAAAATGATACCAGCACGGATGAGATTAACATCCGAAAAATATAATAAATGGCTATATTATGGATGAATTTGGGGATTTATTAGGTTTTTCGTTATTCTCCCCCCCCCCCTTCTCTCTTTCTCTTTCTTTCTCTGTCACACTTGGCGTGAATGTATATATCTCGGTTGACCTAATCATGATGACACGTCACCAAGATAGCAACGAAATCCAATTAAAACTTTGTTAGACATGATGGGATTTAAATTAACTTTTGCTGTGTACAAAAAATACACGAAAGGTAGTATGCATGAAAAAAGCTACCCGTTGAAAAAAATAGATATACACTTATTAACCTAATTTAAATAAAATTACCCGTCTGTTGATTTAGGAATTGAAAAATGTCATTATGAAAGGAAAATGAAAGGAAACACCGATGTGCCCCATTTCTATCCTAAATTATTCATATATTACGGATCTTTAAGATTCAGTTTTAATGAATTTTTTATGCAAATTATAATGTCAAATATTTCTTTAGATCTTAGTTATTTAGTCATTTATGACTGATTTTTATTCCGTTCTCTTAATATATGTGAGATCGTAATTTTAGTCCAAGTTTGTCATAGAGTTAATTTATGTAAGTATAATATACAAATCTGGCTGTACCCATCTCATATAACTTTACTGTAAGTGATGCCGGTTCCTCGATAAGTGCACATGTGCACGTGCACTCCAAAATATAATGTGCATTCTTATTTAAAAGAAAACATATTTAATTTTTATCATTCTTTAAATAATTTTATAATAACAGTATAACATGCGTATTAATTCCAAAAGCAAAGTCAAAGTCAAAGACGCAAAGATCAGAAATTAAAACCCGAGATGTAAATTGTTCCAACTAATATCCAAGCGGGCCCGAGTCCACCATTTCGTTTAATAGTTCACTGCATATGTAAAATATTAAATCTAATTGGTGGAACCTTTGCCGCCCGCACTCTTTGTTCCCCGCGACAATCTGGCGACGTTCGATGTTTTAAGCTGTTCCGCGTGCACATGAAATCTGTGCACTGGAAGATGCAAAGTTAGATGAAAACGATCAACTTTTAATAATAATATAAAAATAATATTGCTTCTTTGCAGTTCTTCAATATGTGTTGATGCAAAATTTATTATTGAGAACTATGAGAAACCTGGACGGTATGTTCGCTAAATAAAATATTTATTATATTAATCATTATCAATCTTCATTTATAATAATAAAATCCGTCCGCTTTTCATCATATAATTGGGGATAACTATGCTCCAGGTCAATAAAAAGGCCGTCGTTCATGATAATATATAACAGCAACGTTCAAAACAATAAAATAACTGTGGCAAATTGTTCAGTAAATTTTGCATATTTTATGCTATACAGCGTCTCAACCTTACAATTTAGTACCTATGTGTTTTAAGCAGACAGACAACATAGTTGTCAGTTTGTAAATTAAGGGGTTCCCTTAAGAGGAGCGTTTACCTATCGAAAACTATGGCCCTGCAAGGCATCGCCGTTTTGCGTTTTTTTAAATTTATTTTGTAATTTTAGAATCTCAAATTTGGGTTGGCGATGCAAATGGCATACATTTATAATGTGAAGGTCAGTTTTTGCATAAATTTATTTTCGTAAAAAAGTTACGTATCTTAGAAGTAACCACAAAACTGCATACATTTGATTAATGTCTACTAACTAAGGCTGGTACACAAAAGAAAAAAATGAGGTGTGGCCATCACACGACTTTCTTATACGTATGAGCGTTTCAAACTATACAACCTTAAGAATTTTTTTATACAAAACTTATTCAAAATCCTATTCTAAGTACTTTTATTCTCTTAATAAATCGCTATAGAATGCATACTTTGCAAGATATTCGAAAAAAAGTGCTACTCGCTAAAGTAAAAGTGCTACTTCCGGTCCGAATTTTGAAATTTCATGTATACAAAAAATATTGCAAATCCAACTCTAAATACTTTTGTACTCTTAATAAATATATATAGAATGCATAATTTACGACATATTTGCAAAAAATCGCTATTCGGTAAGAGTAAAAGTGTTACTTCCGGTCCAAATTTTGAAATTTTTTTTATACAAAAGATATTGAAAACTATGTTTTAAATACTTTTATATCCGTAATGTACCTGTCTAAAAAGCTTGATATGCGAAATATTCGCAAAAAAACAATTTTCGATAAGAGTAAAAGACCTACTTCCGGTAGGAATTTCGAAAAACTTTTTAAATAAAATTGTTCTCTATTTTAATTTAAGTACATATGAATTCTTTATAAATTTGTATAAACTTAGTATTTGACGAAATATTGGCAAAATTAGATTTGTTCACTGAAGTAAACTGCTACTTCCGGTCTACCGATTTTACTGAAAAACTAATCAGATCTCAAGAGGGAGATTATACACGTAAATACAAAATTTGGAATTGATATCTCCAGCGGTTTGATCGCTATCGTGGTCACACACAGACAGACAGACAGACAGACAGACAGACACACACACACACAGAGAGAGACATTTTTTAAAAACCATTTTTTGGTATCAGGGGACCTCAAAACGTGGACATATGCAAAAATCTCGAGGTCGAAAATTTTCATCATCACAATACTTCCTTATACTACGTATAAGAAAGTAAAAACAACCTCTACGCGCCAGCTGCACATTTGATGTACAATATAAAAAATATCAAATTTATGTAATTATTTTTGAAGATAAAAAACATTAAATAGTAAACATTGTCACTCACATTTCACACGAGGTTTTTTGAAGCTATCGCGTCGTCTATCCCCACTTTACGGTATCTCTACCGGTCCTAGCGAAGACAAAAATCTATCGGAATCGGTCGGCTATTGCAGACTTAAATCCGAGTGACAGTTTGTCATTAAAAAGAAATGTCATATATACCTATAGTGTTCGAGTGTATAATAATATAACAGTTATGGGCAAGCGAAAATTGGCTTATTATAAAACATGAACAAAACAAAGAAGTAACCATGCAAATCGTATGAAAAATCAAAATACGAGATAAGCAATTTTTAGTCTACAATTTTATTTACACTATTTTGATATTTGTTAATTCCATTTAGTTTAACTAAGTACATAATACCAATATGCGAGTAAATTTCAGAATTTAAATATTTGATGATTCATTTTATGTATATATTAACATTTTCAACCCACAACATAATCTGTAAATGAAAGCCAAGCGCTGTGATCGAAACCGAATATCGTCCAGCTCCACCTACTCACACCCCCTTGCGTCTACCCATCCCGCTAGTAATATAAGTTGCATAAGTTTCTAGTTGGTAAACGCCCCCTTAAGTTGAAGTTCCAAAAAAAAAGGGACGAAATTCTGAGTATACCCAAGTGACAGTTATTTCTTATTGGTTGACAGCAAGGCGAAATAACACGGTACTATATTCGCTTTTTGATATCAATTGTCAAATATTTTGACATCTATGACCATTGTTTGTTTTCTAGCCAAATTCATTTACTTTCATGAGCTGTGACTACTACATTTACAATTGTGTTGTCTTAACTGTGAATTTATCTCTAAAGAATCTATATACAATGTAATTTGGTACAGGTTTTACATTTTGGACAGATATGTAAATTTAATTTTACCGCTAAAATTGATTTTACCAGTTATAGGTTGTAATTTGCGCTGGGGGTCTGTTCAGAACTTCGTCTCTCTCTTTTTGGAATAAGATATAGTACAATGTTAATTTATGTTAAGTGCAATAACATTCATTGTGACCAGATACATAAGAAGCCATGTGTTTTGTTAATTTTGCTACTACCTTAATTTACGTTAAGTGGATGTGAACAACACTCTATAAATGTTGCATTGTGTGAATAAAATCATTGCTAAAATGTAAGTATTTTATCGTTGAATATATGTTTTGCAACATTACAAAAACGCCATTTTAATTTAGTGGCGCATGTCGATTGCCAACGCGACTTAACCATAGGTGTTGGTCATAATTACCTTTTGACGTTTGTTATCAATTGACATGCCAACAACATAAATTTGCAAAAATGCTTGACTTTTACACAGAATAGCCAATTATTAAATAAAATATAGGTATAGAAAACTAATATTTAATAACATTATTTATAATATTTAATTTGTACCCGGCTTTCATGTAATAATAGTACTTTACCAGCCGAAGCTATATACCTTGAAATAATAATTAATTAGTTTACTTTTATTCTTCGGAAATTATTCCAGTCGATGTGAAGTTGTAGTGGCATTTAATTATCGTCATTAGTTCCTAGTATGGCGGTGTTTATTGTCAAACGATTCAACCACATTCGAGCACATTAATACTGTGCTTATCAATTGACTGAACGTTTTAGTGAATATCGCTGTCAGTTATAAAAAGTTTAACGATATCTAACTTTGCAACACTTTTAACGAAATTATTCTGACATACGTCACTTTGACATTAAATATTCAAGACATTTCCCGAATTCAATCTACATACATCAATCAAATTTGCAATAAGATGACATCCTTTTTCAGGTAAACGTTCACCTTACATAACATTTAACTTTCCACGATTTAAAATTTCTTTCGTCTGCCGCAGGAACATGACGGTACTTCCGAGAAATCCCAGAAAATTATTATTATCATTCACGGCGAACAAACATGAAGCGGTACGCGTCGGCAAGGCTCAGGAATTACGAACGATATTGCAGAGAAAATTCCCAAACGCTTTTCACATAGAAGTGACTGACATATCGGGCGGTTGTGGTAAACTTTTCAAGATATACGTGGAATCGGAGGACTTTCGCGGCCTTTCTACCCTAAAACAGCACCGTGCAGTTACCGGTGCGCTAAGGGAACAAATTAAACATTTTCACGGTGTCAGAATAGAGACCAAAGTGCCATCGACGTCACAAGTTATGCCACCTTTAAACGAATGAACATTTATCGCATTTAAATAACGACGGATGGTACGGATGGAGTTAGCGACGTACACCGTCGTTACAAGGACTGGGGGGTATAGGGGCGCGGAGCGGGTTGGTGGGAGGGAGGCGACGGATGAAAAGCAGAAATTTGCTTTCGCATGTTGATAATGTTGGGAACAAGAATATGCTGAATCTGTCATATTTACTCAATGTAAATAAGAGGGCAAACTCGACAACATGGAAATTTCAAACGTTTTCAATTAGAAGTAATTTAAGCTTATCTAAACTGTTATAGTCAAATGAATAGAGAATATATTAAAGTTGGAAATTAGTAGTTTTTGTTTGCACACGTATATTATATATGAAGATTGTTATTATGCTTACTGAAATTAATTTGACGATTCACTTGGTAATAATTAGGAACTTTAAAATATACTTACCAAGTAAGAATTAATTTTTAATTTAATAATGAATGTGTAAATTTTCAACTCGAAACATTTTGAACGTAAAATATAATTATTATTTACAACGTGATCATTATGAACTGTCCTGAGCTGGCCAAACTGATTTTAATATGGGAACACAGTGTAATTGGCGAACATGTTTATTTATTTTTGTGGTTAGGTTTACTATTTACATTTTTCTTGTGATAAATGTCAATTAAATAGGCTTAGTTTTAAGTTGAGTTATATGAAAGATTTTTTGTAGAAATATAGTAATTGCACTTTATTTTTTATCATAAACAATACGTTACAACTTACAACTTTATTATTGTAAAACATAATCCCATAATTATGTCACAAAATGAATACATTTTATCACAGATTAGATAGTGTTTACAAATGACTAACGCGCATGTTAAGCAAAGGTTTCATTGTAACTAGCGCCTCTGGTGATTGGTAGCTCAACAAATTGGTAGGGAGCGAAATATAAATGGTTATGAACTTTTAAGTTTTCAGTTTTGAAGGTTAATAATTAAAAAAAATACATTAATAAAAATAGTATATTGTTCAAATATGACACACTAATAGCCTCGAGCAATAAATTTCGTCCTTTTCAAAGTGACACGAAAATGGAGGAAATTTTGTACTCCAATACAATACAATACAATAACATGATTTTCACATTATGGGAGCATTATGTTATGAATTACGTTCTACAATAAGTATCTCTTATGTACAACTTATACAATACTGAACTTCGTAATTGTTAAAAATACAAAGACTACGGGCCAGGTTATAGGAGGTAAATTAAATATTTAATTGGAATTAACTTTTAATCACGACCACGTGATTAAATTCAGCCAATCAAATTCTCAAAATGAGGCTTTCATTCGACATTAAAATTTAATCAGAATCAAATATTTAATTTACTTTCTGTGTAAACTGGCGCTACATGTAATTAAATATTGTGAAACTTATTTTAAAATGAAAGAAAATGACAACCGTCATTAAGAAATTTCTCTTACAATATTTTACCTACAATATCCATACTACATTAAGAATTGAGTTAATAAATGAGTTACTTTAGGTTTTATAATATTTTCATACCCTTGGCTTGTCTCTTTTTCTTTGCAAATATATTTTTTGGGCGATTATTTTCATTCTATCTTTTCCAGAATAAGGTCTGTGATGTAAGGTGTGTGATGGTAAATACAGGGAAGGTATAGCATTTAGATGGAGCCTTTTTGCACCTGGAGAAAAGTATTTCTCCTCAAAATGTCGGTGACAGACTTTTTTTTTCATGCAGTTCTTGCGGACTCAAATTTGCAAACAGTGGATTCTGTATTAATCTACGCCACTCCTCCAAACGTGGCAAATCTTTATTCGGCTTGGGAAAACGGTGCCTAGGCAGCAAATTTACCTCACAACCAGGAACGCTACATTTAGCCAGACCCATTTTCTTCCGTATAGTAGATATTACTGTAATAAACATAGTAATACATAACAGAACAGGCACAGAAACGAGTGTGTTAAAAAGTAGGTAAGTATGTTTGCTTATGAAGTATCTTACCAATAATAAAGATGAAAGATTATACACTAATGCCACTAAAGTTCTATACTCGATGTAATCACCCACATTAAACAAACACTCCTCTGTGCTCCTGACAAAACGAAAAGATTACAAATAAAACTTCGACACCGAACAACACGTGTTACAGTTTACAGCAACATTGTATACTTGAAATATAAGGCAATAAACTAATTAAAAATAACATCATCTATTAATGCTTGCTTTATGTTTTATATTCTTCTATTTTGACTGTATCTTCACATTTTGAATTTACACTAATTAAATATATTGTTGCATGACTAATAAAACATGACGTTCTTAATTTTGAATATAGGTTATGATCAGTTTTATTTTTCAAAGGCGCTCTTTGCCAAACATTTATTTTTTTCTAGAACTTATCTCATTATTACATTTATTTCTTTTTGGAAGATCATTTTTACTCGAAATCGTTTTCAGACATATAATTTGTCGAAATATAAATATACCGTTCAATAACACATTTACATGTTTTTATTATACTTAGTAATTCAAATCATTATATATTTATAGAAATTATAGACTCATAGATTTTCTACGGAATTTATTACTAATTTCAAATATTGCAATTTAAATATACACAAATTTTAGCTATTAAATTACAGAAACCTATAATAGATGGTAATTGTTATATCTACCACAAAATGAAAGATGTCAGGAATTTTTGTGATTTAAATTTAAAGGTGGTTTACAGTTAAATTAAATTGACAATTGACTCTATACTGTCGATAATGTAAATTTCGACATTAGAAAGTGTCACAAAAAATTCACGTGCGACATCTTACGATTGGTATCTTAACTAAATTTAGTCACGTGACTGGTTCTATTAGCCCCCATTTAGCTTGAATGTCTATTAAAGTAGGTAGTTTGTGCATTCTATAAAAGTTTTTCGAAATGTCCACCGTTATTCTCAATGCATAAATTAACACGTCTGCTCATATTATTAAACACATTGTTGAGTGATTCCGTTGTGATATTTCGCAACTCTATTCAAATTGCCTTTTCAAGTTCATCGAGATTATGCAGGTTGTTCTGAAACACTTTCTTTTTTAGATGGCTAAACAAAAAAAAGTCCAGTGGTGTTAATCAGGAGAATTAGCTGGCCATCGAATTCGACTAATCAATCGGTCACCATAGTATCCTTGCTAATAATTAACAATTTGTTGTGCAGCATGTGCAGTTGCTCCATCTTGTTTGAAATACCCCAGGGTCAATTCATCGTTGTGAGGTAGTTAATGATGGGTTCCAATAATCGTTCTCGGTATCGTATTGCGTTAATTGTATCATAGAAAAAATTGGTCCAATAATCCGTCTTTTCCACACTGTAACACAAAAACTTTGATAGGATGGAGAGTATTTTCAACAAAAACATGTTGATTCTCTGTTGACCAGGTACGGTAATTTTGAGAGTTGATATACCCCGACAAATGGATCCAAGCTTCATCCGAAAAGAAATTGCGATTCAAGTCTTCTTCATGTAATGTTTCATTAATCCAGTTGCAATAATTCAATCTCTGCGCAAAGTGATTGCCACGTCAATGTTGTAGTACAGGAACTTTATATGGGTGCATATGTAAATTTATTAAATATAAAGTTGTGACTTATTAGTATTGTTTATGATAAAAAATAAAGTACAATTACAATATTTCTACAAAAGTTCTTTCATTTAATTCTACTTAAAACTAATCCTATTTTATTGATATTTATCACAAGAAAAATGTAAATAGTAGACCTAACCACCAAAATAAATAAACATGTTCGCCAATTACACTGTGTTCCCATATTAAAATCAGTGTGGCCAACTCATGATCACGTTGTATAAGAACACTCTTTAAAATTAACATAAGATATATAACCTCACTTTACTCAATATTAAACTTAAAATGGATATTTAACGATTTGCTTTTCTTCTTAGGTACATTAAACGCGCAATACTGTTAAATTACGACATGTTCTCTATATCGCTGTCACATAAATCTACAACAACTGCGTTTTGATATTAAATATTTGTTCAGCCAGACAGTTAGTGTATATGTGTTAAAGCGGTAAATAGGTACTGTGCTCACAAGTGGTGTAACTAACTTTCAAGCGGCGACGATGTAAACTTGTGTTTTCGTACGTATATCATTACAAAATGTGACATTTACTTCATTAGGAACTTGTTCAATTAGCAAGATCCTGAATTTAGTTCCGAGACACACTTGGTGCGAGGTTAGTTATTCAGGGTATGCAACACAAAGAGGAGGTAAGGGATCGGATTGAGCGTTTATATCTTCCAAACGATGTCCCGGTGTTTTCGTCTACCGTGTAAATATAACGTGAAGTGAGTTACTAGGAACTGTCACATGGAATATCTTTTTAATTTATATAAAAAAAATTAAATGCTGTTTGTTTGTAATAAGCGCATCACTTCAGAACGGCTGGATCCATTGTAACTGTTTTTTTTAAAAAGCTTGTAATAGTCCAAATTCCAGGAGTTGAAAAATTGGAAAAGTTGCTCGGAAAATTCGGGAAAAACTGAAAGCTCTTTTTTCGATAGGATTTTTGTATAAACCGAAAACCATAAATCACGGTTCGAACGATGGATATGCATAATTATTTTTGTGTTGTTTGTTATGGTCCTGGAAGAGTTTTTAATGAAAGAAACTCAGGACAATTACAAACGAAAGTCAGAAAATTCGGACAACTAGAAATATCATAATTTTCGTATGCACTCTCAGTATAAACTCGATCATAACTGATGACAGGGACCACATATTTGGTTGATTACTTTTTTGTGTGGTCTGTTAGGCTTTCGAGATGGAAAGCATAACAGACAAAGCACGTTTAACGTTGATTTCTGAGGAGGAAATAATTTTAAACCCGAGGAAATTAACTGACTATACGGAAAATAAAATATATAGTAGTAGTAGTACTTATTTTATATTTAAATAACAAATTCTTTTAAAGAATTTCTAAATAAGTTATAACCAACAATATAAATACACATAACACATATAAATAGAGAAAATAAGTTGTATATATGAAAGTGAGTAAACAGAGATTATATAAGATTTCATAACACAAACCTTAAAATACATTTTCTAAACGAACAGAGTAATAATATCATTTACGAAGGATCAAACAGAGTATGGATATTCCTAATTTTGAATAATAATAAATTTAATTAATATGATTCTTTCCGCGGAGAAAGCCTCGAGAATTCCTCTACCGTATGAAAACAAGAATCCGTTAATATAGTTTTTACAGTTTGGTGAAACTGGTTGTTATTCATAATGTTTATACTTTCCGGAAGACAATTATACAATTTGGGGTCCCATTAATTTACTTTCTGTTGTGTAACACTCAAGCGATGATATGTGATTACCAACGCGTCTAAATTTAGCGCGCCATACCGATAAAAGTTCCTAATGCTCACGAATTTAGATATATTCGCATGCACATGTTTGATACACGAATAAAAATAGACACTAACCAAAGTAAGTATTTTTTTACTCTTAAAATGTTCCCGGCAATATTCATAGTATTTTAACCCACAACGAGTTCTAATTGCTCTTTTTTGTAGAATTAGAGCTTTCTTCACCATTGCAGACATGCTCCATATGGGAGTTTCTTAGCTATCTACACTCTGAAAATTTGCGTAGCAGGTACTTTTTGCTACTTGATGCGTGGAAACATTGTTGATTGTGCGTATTGCAAAGATGTCCATATTTAACTTTTTACATAATGTTTCTATGTGGATGTTCCAAGTCAGCCGGTTGTCGACATTTATGCCTAGGAAATTTACCACTTTCTCATTTTCTTCATTTGATTTGAAGTGTATTGTCTGTGCTTGCTCTTGGTTTAACATGAGTTTGTTGGCCGTAAACTAAGTTTCTGCGTCCTCCATTGCCGTTTCCAGTAGAGCTTCGGTTCTCTCACGGCTCCCCCGTACAAGAACCGAGGTGTCATCTGCATATATTGTTTTGCAAAGCATTGACCGGCAGATCATTTATATAAATAATAAACATTAGCGGTTCCAAAATACATCCCGGCGCCTCTCCAACATTTACCATGGCTACATCCAGGAATCCATTCAGCCACCATACCATTTGTTTTCTGTTGTCCAAATAAGATGCTAATAGTTCGTAAGCTAACCCTCTCAGTCCATATAGCCAAAGTTTTCTTAGCAGAGTCTTATGCAGGGTGTATTTGAAATAAGGGGACATAGTATGATTAATGGAAAGATTTAATTTTATTAGACTCAAATCCAAAATATTTTGCGCAAATTCAAATTTTAAAAATTACAAAGATATTTTTAAAATATTCGTCGCGCCACTGCACTTTAATACGACTCTAGGGTATGCACGAGTGGGGTAAAGTAGGAGTGTGAAGGCGTGCGAGGTCAGTCTCGTTCGATTGTTACGTGTGGATGTCTCGACTATGGCTTACACAACTCACCAACTGAAATAAATTCTGTTTTTTTTAAATTCATTTGCGTCCAATTAAAATAAAAGTTTCTCATAAGTAGAGTTGGGCAAATTTTACAACACAAATTTGTTTTTATGAGAAATAAGAAGTAAAAAGTCGTTGAATTTAATCATAATAACAGTAATAGTACTTACTATAGATTTATTGCGGAAGAAAATGTAATATCTAAATAATCTTGTTAAATATTAAAATAATTACAAAATTTATACAGTCGGCATCTCAATAAAAAAATTCTCGTTGTTGAAAACTAAGGTATTTTAAAAGAGACCAAAAGAAATCGAATAAAATACACGCATCAATTTTATCCCAATCAGCTGATATTTCATATTAAGGTTGTTGAACTCTTAGCATGAGCACCTGTTTAGAAATAGAAAACAATGCTGTCATTGGGGTTTTTATAACGTTTACAACTATTATTGCGGTGTGTGTATGTATGCGTATCTATGTGTGTTTATTTAGTTTCATAAAAATATTATTTATTACGACTCATTACGTCGGCTGTCTGGCCTAACTGGCGCGATACCTGCTAAATCCATAGGCGGCACATTAAACACTTTTCGGGGGTTTTTAATTTTGGCGTTCGTGTCGTAATTGACTCACAATTTTTGAGATTTATATTCTACATAATTGCATCTTTCCATTTATCATACTCTGCCCCCTTATTTCAAATACAGCCTGTATATGTATATGTATATATCTAACATTGTTGTCAAGGTCGATCTCCCAGTCCGAAAACCTTGTTGGGCTTCGGTAAACGGTGTTTGTCTAGGAACTGTACAATTCTGTTTTTTATTACACTTTCAAAGACCTTGGATAATACAGGTAGCATGAAATATGTCTGTAATTATTCACAGTCGATTTATCCCCCTTCTTGTACACAGCCACTCCTCATCAATACTAGCGGGACCTTTGACGTATGTTATGTCAAAGGTCCTACTAGTACGTCAATGGTTTTTTTCAATAAAGTTACTGTGTAACCATATATATATCCATAGATTTTCCATTTTTCAACTTCTTTACGATATTAATTACATTGCTTTCTGTTGTTATATGATTAATGACAATGTGACAACGATCTTGTTTGTGCACAGATCTTTTGCTTGAGGGTACAGGAATTATCTATCCACTGATGAGTCTATCTTCATAGATAATTAAAGGAAAATATAAGATTTTTTTCATTATTACCTTGTAGTGACAGGCCAAAAGACAATTTTACTTATAAAATTCTTCCTTTATACAGGCGCTCCTTTGCATAAATAATACTTAAAAATAGTATCTTTGACAAAATACACGCCATGATCACGTGCAACTGTATACATTGGACACCTACGTGACAGCAGTAGATATGTTTACTATACTAAAACACAGCCTGAAGTTACATTTTACTTTGTGAATTTATTAAATAGAAAAAATAACTAAATATATCTCAAAGATTAAAGAAAATAATCACATCAAACATCAACCACAATTATTTTACAATTTCAGTATATTGATGTTCATTCTGCTGCACTGTCTATAAACACATTATTCGGCTATACTGCATAGCTACAATTGTCCGAATGTTAAGAGAACCTGCCATTAACATGTGCTTAGTTCAATACTCCAATCGGACTTATTACATGCGAACGTATATATATGTATGTGTACATTGAAGTTAACCTGTACTACGGGCTTAATGTGTGGTTCCATTGCTGGCAAAGCTATACTAACAAAGGTTTAGTTAGGTTTATTATCTTGTTGGCACAATGCTATTGATGTATCAATAGACTGCTGACACAACAATGCAGCAATTAATTCCTTCACTTCGGGATTGATATTCCCGTTTGTAGGGAATGGTTTCTCAACTAATGTATATTGGATATTGTTTGCCTTTAATTGATTGAAATGTAAGGAAAACTTGCTTAAAACGTAATTGCAGTATTTTTGTTTTTTGTCTAATAAAAGGTAGTTAAAAAAATAACTGGTTTGCAAAAGAATCGAGGGTGGAAATTTAGGTTATGAAACTAATGAAAAGTATAGCATATTTATAAACTTATTTTTAAGACGGGCGTTTACCAACAAATAGAAACCTATGCAACTTAAATTACTCGCGGCGTGAGTAAGTGAAGCTACACGATATTCGGTTTCCTTCACAGCGCTTTGGTTTTATTCATAGATTAAGGAATACTATAGAGGGGAAACATATATATAAAGAATGAGTACTTACGGAACTGTTGATGTTGCTGATGTTTTATAGTTAGCCAATTTTCGCTTGCCCATAACTGTTATATTATTATACACTCGAATATTATAGCTATATATGACATTTAAATGCCAGCGATAGTTTGTAATTAAACTGTCACTCGCATTTATCTCTGCAATAGCCGACCGATTCCGATAGATTTTCGCCTTCGCTGGGACCGGTAGAGATACCGTAAAGTGGGGATAGAGGACGGGTAAAACCTTGTGTGAAATGTGTGTGGCAAGGTTTACTGTTTAATGTTCTTTATCTTTAAAAATAAGTACATAAATTTGATTTTTTCTTTATATCGTACATCAAATGTGCAGCTGGCGCGTAAAGGTCGTTTTTCTCCTTTTGTGTACCAACCTTAGTTAGTAGACACTAATCAAATTCTTGCATTTTTGTGGTTATTTCTAAAACACATAACTTTCTTAAGAAAATAAATTAGTACAAAAACGGACCTTGATATTATAAATTGATGCCTTTTGCACCACTAACCCAAATTTTAGATTCTAAAATTACAAAATAAATTCAAAAAACGCGAAACGGCGATGCCTTAATTTTCGATAGGTAAACGCCCCTCTTAAGATGGTATGTTTGTGTGTATGAGATATTCCGTAACTTCGAAACATTCTTAATTACAAACACCGCGATCTATTTTCAATTTTCTTCTACAGACATGTACAACTCATAAAGTACTAATTTATCTGCAGATAAAGTGATTTCTCGACTTACGACTACTGCCTTTAAATTAATTTGGAAAAGTAATTGCCATTGGTAATTAGCGAGACGTGGACGATTTACGATTTACTTGAATCTCATCAGCAAGCCGTACGCTTTTCGCCATGGCAATTATATATCTTATCGTATGTAGCATATGTCACTAAAAACGAAGTATTTAATTTGAACCACCAGAGAATAGGAAAATTTTAACGAAAACACACTACATTTGTAAATCGAAACAAAATACAAAATGTGTGTGGAACTGAAGAGCTTAAGTTATGAAACTAATGAAAAGTATAGTATACTTATAAACATATTTTTAAGATGGTATGTTTGTGTGTATGAGATATTCCGTAAATTCGAAACATTCTTAATTACAAACAAGTCGATCTATATTCAGTTTTCTTCTACAGACATGTACAACTCATAAAGTAATAATTTATCCGCAGATAAAGTGATTTTTTCCACTTATGACTACTGCCGTTAAATTAATTTGAAAAATTAATTGCCACTGCTAATTAGCGAGACGTAGGTTGCTCTATACTGGAATTTACTCAACGGTTTACGGTTGCTTGGGAGCAGAATTTATCCAATATTCTCTGTTTCTCATTTTATTTTATGATATACGCGCTAATTCCTCTTTTTATTACCTTTCCTGGGTTAGTATGACACGTAGGTTGACAATGTCTTCCTCGTGGCGATGCTTGTTGTTGTCCTCAAAACCGAGGATTTTCTATTTGACATGATGGTTTTCCGTGTATGCTTTGATTTTCAACGTTATTACACCTTATTCCTTGACTGCATCCTACTGATGACGAACAATGTGTCAGAAACACGTGTCTACGGTTGCTCTACAGAAAAATTTATATATATTGTGGTAGATTACCAGTACCAACTAACAATACGGTATATAGATATTTTTAGTGATGATTAAGAATTTGCTTTTGAAATATTTATTGAATAGAATTCAAAATAATTTGTTGATAGAATATTTGAGTTATACTTAAAGTTAAAGTAATTTTGTTAAAATGTATAGTACACATGTTTTCTTCATGCATCTTGCATAGGTGGTTGTCAATCAGGATACATTGTTGCATTGATTTTCACCAGTTCTGAAAGTAGAGATTTAAATATTCTTGATATATTTGTATATGAAATATTATTTTGTAAAAGCTTGTTTAATTAACACTATTGATAAGAAATGTTAATTAGTGATGAATTTTGAAATATAAATGCAATAAAATGATGAATAGTTTGCGCGGTTAAATTCAAATTTTGGAACTGTCAGATTTTGACATTTATAAAAATAAAGTAATAAAAATGGGTATAGCTACTATATTTAGGACAGCTGACTCGTCGGCCATTTTGGAGATAAATGTCATATTACGTACTTATTTTTAGTTATTATTATACAGGGTGTTTAAAAAAGATGCGGCAATATTAAAGGGGTTGATTGTCCAGGTCATTTTATACAAAAAAGTGTATAATAAACAAGGTCCGCAAACGCTTCGTTACGGATCTACAGCGTGTTGAAGTTTAATTAAAAGAAACAGTAAAAATTAGATTTCTCCAAGACGGCGTTAAAGATCATAATGAAATTTTAGGCGTGTTATTTTTCAAGAAAAAAATAGGACGCCGCTGATTTCTCTAAAAATAAAAATATGTTTCTATTCTTTGTTTAATTGTGAAGAAAAAAGCTCTCTTAACTTTCTATCATACGACGTACGGTTTTTTAGTAAAAAAACACATTTTAGTGCATGTACATTTATTACAGAATTTTTTTTTTAAATAACAAGGGTTTTATTTAAGGGCAAAAACAAATATTGAATTGATTCGGTCTTTACTTGATGAAGATCCATCGTATTAATTACTAAATAAACAACAAATGTTGGATTTTCACTATTTAATATTCGAAGTAATATTTGACAATTGTTTCGCCAACACAGTGCATCTAGACAATTGAACTTTCATTTTAATTGTATTAATTCATTACATACAAATATCAAATTTACACAAGAAATTGAAACTAACAATTGTATTAATTTTTTAGACGTTTGCATTAGTAAAATTAACAATAAACTTGATTTTTCTATATACAGAAAACCCTCACACACAGACATAACGATACATAACAATTCAACTCACCCAAGACAAGACAAATTAGCGGCATATAATAGTATGATACATAGACTCATAAGTATACCACTTTCCAAAGTTAATTTTGAAAAGGAGCTAAATATAATTAAACAAATTGCAATAAACAATAATTATAAACCGGAAATAATAGATAAAATTCTGCATAATAAATTATTTAAGAAAGCTATTTCACAAGTCTATCCGATAATAAAAGATACAAATAATAGATATAAAACCATTACATATGTCGGTCCACCTAGTGAAAAAGTTGCTAAGTTTTTAAATAACAATAATATAAAAGTAGCTTTTAGAACAAACAACAAATTATCTAAATATATTAAGAACAATAAAGATAAAACACCTAAAAACCAACAGTCAGTAGTCTATAAGTTAAAATGTAGTGATTGCCCTAAGTTTTACATAGGCCAAACAGGAAGAACGTTTGAGAAAAGGATGTCAGAACATTTTAGATCCTTCAAAATGAAGAAAACTGATTCTTCATACGCAAACCACCTCATAGAAGAAAGCCATAGTTTTAGTCATAATTTCGATATCCTACATATAGAAAATAAAGGTGTTAAATTAAACCTACTAGAATCCCTTGAAATTAATAAAAATAGACCCTCTAATAATTTACTTAATGATCAGTTAGAAACTAATAACTCCCCCTTATTAAATTTATTTTCATAATGTACACTGTTCAATAGATCACCCCCTCTACATAAATTGTGATATATTGTTAGATATATAAGTGTTTGTGTAATATTTTTATTTATTTCTGAAGAAGCCACTGTGTTGGCGAAACAATTGTCAAATATTACTTCGAATATTAAATAGTGAAAATCCAACATTTGTTGTTTATTTAGCAAAAACAAATATTTTACCATACCAACAATTTTAGCAAGCAAAAATTACAATAACTGTGCAAAGTGACCACCTCGAGCTCGGATGCAAGAATCCAATCTTCTCCTCATCGACTGGCGAACTCTCTCAAAAACAACAGGATCGGTTTCAATTGAGTTGCACCCAGCAATGATTCGATTTCTCAAGTCTTCTACGTTTTCCAATGGAGTAGCGTACACCAATGACTTCAAATGGCCCCACAGGAAAAAATCCAGGGGATTTAAGTCCGGGGATCGTGCAGGCCATAAGTGTGGTCCACCCCGGCCAATCCAGCGATTTCCGTATGCTTGTGTTAAGAAATCACGAGTTACTTGACTAAAGTGGGCTGGTGCGCCATCGTGCATATACCACATTGCATCTCTAATTGCTAATGGTACGTCCTCCAGAAATCCAGGGAGCGTATTTTCCAAAAAGTTGCGATACACCTCTCCGGTTAGTCTCCTTGGTAAAAATACCGGTCCAATTAGGCAGTCACCCACAATCCCAAGTCAAACGTTCAAAGAAAACTGATGTTGAAAACGATTTTCAACAATTTCATGTGGATTTTCGTCACACCATACATGGTTATTATGGAAATTGCGTATTGCATTTCTTGAAAAATTCGCTTCATCGGTGAACAGAATCAACATCAGGAATTGAGGGATTTGAACCATTTTCTGCAAAAGCCATTAACAGAATGCAATGTGAGGAGGAAAATCAGCAGGAAGTAATGCTTGAACGCGTTGTATATGGAATGGGTACAACAAATTTTCCTTCAGAATGTGCCAAATAGTCCCATTACTTACATCCAAAGCGTCAGCAATTTCTCGAGTAGAAGTACCTCGATCTTCTTCAATCATGTCTAGCACATCCTCTTCCAGCTCTACCGTTCTTGCTGTCCTTGGCCTTCCTGCTCCTCCATTTCGTCTTAATGTGCCTGTTTCATAAAGACGCCGATGAATACTTTCGAATGTTTTTCTATCAGGAGCAATACGGCCAGGAAATCTTTCAGTATACAACCGCCTATCTCCTAATGCATTTCCATCAGCAAGTCCATAAATGTAGTGCATGTCGGTCATCTCTGCATTTGTATAGCGATTCATGATAAGGAAATTCAACAAATTCGACACATACAAAATTATTAATCATATGTCATTCAATATGTCAGTGAATAAAACAGGACTATTTAAAAATATTTTTGTAAGCATGATAAATGTACATGCACTAAAATGTGTTTTTTTTTACTAAAAAACGGTACGTCGTACGATAAAAAGTTAAGAGAGCTTTTTTCTTCACAATTAAACAAAGAATAGAAACATATTTTTATTTTTAGAGAAATCAGCGGCGTCCTATTTTTTTCTTGAAAAATAACACGCCTAAAATTTCATTATGATCTTTAACGCCGTCTTGGAGAAATCTAATTTTTACTGTTTCTTTTAATTAAACTTCAACACGCTGTAGATCCGTAACGAAGCGTTTGCGGACCTTGTTTATTATAAACTTTTTTGTATAAAATGACCTGGACAATCAGCCCCTTTAATATTGCCGCATCTTTTTTAAACACCCTGTATATTCTGGGTATTTCTTAAATATATGACTATTGTAAAAAATTATACCTACATTATTTCACGTCTTAAACTGGCTTAATAATGTCAATTATTCGAAGTTCTATTCAACATTTGCTATTAGCATACATATTTACCGCCTTAAAATTATCTCCAAAATGGCGGACTAGTCAGCTATGCTTTATATAGTAGTTGTAGAAATGGTTATTAATTTGCTGAAGCATATAAAATGTATTCAAAAGTTAAGTAGAGAATTAAAATAGTAAGTTATCGGAATTTTAAAAAGTATTTAAAGCATTCAATCATATTTTAAAATCTTTGTTGAATAAATATAATGTGTGGAAAAAGGTCATTGGATGAATGGAATTAGTTAATTATCGTCAAGGAAATGAGGAATTGAAAAAAAAAACATTTTAAAAAAATTTAGAAAGCAGCGGATGTATTTTTCGAGAAGACTAAGTTTTTCTCCGATAAATACAGAGTAAAGTTATCAATTAAAGCGTAAAAGTGTAATAGAAGTGATTAAGTTTAAGTGAAGAAGAAAGCTGATATTTTTTTTTAGGAGAATTAAATAATTTCTAGAGTATTACAAATTATTATCATACTAATTTACTGAAAGGGTGTAAGAAGAATATAAGAAGAAAGGTATAATATTAATATAAACTGAATAAGAGAAGAGAGTTTTAAAATAATAAAATATAGATATAAAATTATTATTAAAAACTTACCATATTGATGAAAATCCAAGAATAATATTCATAATCAGCCAGAGAATTATTATATAGGAGAGTCGATAGAGTTCCCGTATTAGAACCAGTATTTCAGTCCAGAATAAGAAGAATCCGAGTACGTCAAGATAGCAGTTTGAATCCGAGTATTCCAGGTGAAAGAGAATCTAAGGTGCATCATAATAGCAGTCCAAGGTCCGAGTATTCCAGAAAGATATCAAAAAGAAGTGGGATTATCATCATCGTAGCCAGGATGTGTTGAATTAGGGCTATAAAGAAATTCTTTTTGAAGTTCAAGAAAGAATACCAGTGTATATTTTTGACAAGTCGTATAAGAATTTAAAATAATTTGGATTCAAGTAATTTCTTATGCATTATATCTTATTATAACTTAGAAAACACATAAATAATTATATGATTTACTGTATGTGATTATAAATCACAAATAATTTAAATCTCTACTTGACAACATTAATTTTAGACATCATATTTGATTTTATAGAACTCATAAAATATCTCATTGTTCGTAAAACTATTATCATTACGTATAAAAGTATCTGCAAATAAACACTCAATAAGAATATGTGAGTGCTTGATTATAAACGAGTACCATACAGATTTTAAATAGTAGTAAAATTTATTACTTACCTGATTGCATTTATATTAATTATTTTCATAGGATATTATTTACATAAAATTCCAATTGGTTGGTTAGACAGGCTTGCTACACTTCCATATATGTTATTGTGGTATTATATAAAGATTACATCTTCAGAATTATATTTATTAAGTGCATTAAACAAATAGTCTCTGATATATTTCTTTTATTTGGTATATTAGAAAGGATCTTGGGTTGAATCGATGAAAAATAAATGACGCTAAAGAAGATAACCTATAAAAGGGAAGATAAATATCAGTAATTGTTTTCAGTGTTAAAAAAGTATTTTAGTACATACCTTGTCATAGTATTCTTCTGTACGATTCATTTGAAGTTAGTGACAAGTAAGATTATTGTTTATAAACTAATAACTGAGCTAGTGTTTGGGATAAATATTATAAAATAAAAGTTTAACAGAAAATAAAAGTATTATATTACATTTTTCTTGATAATTTTTTAAAAAGGAAAATTATACAAGGAACATTCATTAAGTTATGTTAAAGAATTTGAATTTTTAAGGATTTTATTAAAGTAATCTGAATGTCTAGGTAAGTGAGGTGTTGTGATTACATTTCAAATACTCCTATTTGAATAAGTTTGAGATAATAACGTTGAGACAGTGTTAGTTATGCAATTTTCCCCTCCACTAGTACAATATATATATATATATATATATAAAATATATTACAATTCTTTGCCAAATATACAAATGTATTGAAAAATTCAAAAGATTCTTGGTAGTAGTGGCATACAATGAAGTAAAAGTAATAACAATATGACAACTGGTTGTCAATTAGAAAACAATGACAAATATAAAATGCAAATCACAATGTATAATTGAAAATGTAATCAAATAAGCAATAGGACAGTCGGGATTACTTATATAGTCACATCAAAAGGCTTGGGATTTACCACAAACTGTTCAGTCAATGCAATTATATAAATAACAACGACGCAACTATGTAATGAAAAATTAAGAGTAAAACTGTTGATATTATAACAATATAGAATGTAAAATCAGTCATGTATAAATGTAAATGAAAGCAAATAAGCATAGGACAATCGCCATTACCCATGTAATCCTATCAAATTGGATTAGGTTCACCTAAACATGTACAATCTGATTGAAATACATAGACAATCAACGATGCAACTATGTCTGTGTTAAGATGTATTTGTAGCTACAGACATATATGTTTCTACCTAGTTTGGTTTCGTCAGCGCAGCATAACAAAGAAGGTGTATGTTAAAGCATTAATATGTGTTGAATAAAAATTATATAGTATTACCTTAAAATGTCAATCCAAAATGTCCAAGTGTAAAACAACTGTGCACTTACTTAATACTGTGTAATGCCTTATTTCAACCAGGCAGTTAATAAAATATATTACAATTCTTTGCCAAATATACAAATGTATTGAAAAATTCAAAAGATTCTTGGTAGTAGTGGCATACAATGAAGTAAAAGTAATAACAATATGACAACTGGTTGTCAATTAGAAAACAATGACAAATATAAAATGCAAATCACAATGTATAATTGAAAATGTAATAAAATAAGCAATAGGACAGTCGGGATTACTTATATAGTAACATCAAAAGGCTTGGGATTTACCACAAACTGTTCAGTCAATGCAATTATACAAATAACAACGACGCAACTATGTAATGAAAAATTAAGAGTAAAACTGTTGATATTATAACAATATAGAATGTAAAATCAGTCATGTATAAATGTAAATGAAAGCAAATAAGCATAGGACAATCGCCATTACCCATGTAATTCTATCAAATTGGATTAGGTTCACCTAAACATGTACAATCTGATCTTCTTTGTTATGCTACACTGACGAAACCAAACTAGGTAGAAACATATATGTCTGTAGCTACAAATACATCTTAACACATACATAGTTGCATCGTTGATTGTCTATGTATTTCAATCAGATTGTACATGTTTAGGTGCTTATTTGATTACATTTTCAATTATACATTGTGATTTGCATTTTATATTTGTCATTGTTTTCTAATTGACAACCAGTTGTCATATTGTTATTACTTTTACTTCATTGTATGCCACTACTACCAAGAATCTTTTGAATTTTTCAATACATATATATATATACATACACATATGGTAGTACGTAGGCTTTCGCTGCAGTTATGTGTGCCGTTTCTGCTTCGGGAATTGATTCGCGTTGTCGTGGGGTCCGTATGTGGAATTCTGTTATCTCGAGCTTTCGGCACTCTCGCTGTTACCATCATCAAGAAGTTCTGCTTGTTGCTGTAGATAGGCTTGTCTCACTTCGACACGGGGCCCATTGCAATTTTATAAATAAGATTTATTTATTATCGAATTTATTCCATTTGGCTGATACACAGTGTATATAATATACATATAGGTAATAAAAATTTAATTTTTTTTCATAATTCTAAAAGTGTTTAATCTTCAGTGCGTTAAGTAGAAGCTTCCTTTTAAATCAAAGTACATGACGTTATAAAAGTAACTACAGAAAATACTCTCTCGTTTCTGAACATGTACGTGAATAAATAATATTATCCTTTATTCACACAAGGCCCATTGCAATTTTATAAATAGGATAAAGTTGGAGCCAGAAGTTTTATTTGCCAGGCCATCGCAATATATTACACACTTTACGAACTTGATCCACGTGAAAAGTAAAACTCCCTCGGCTCCTTTATTTCCTCTAATGCTGTACCCTTCCTCCAGTTACTGTTACTTTCGTTCATGCCCTTATTTCATCTGCCTTATATCTCCCGACCTCGTAAAGCCAGTGCTTTTAGATGGATTAGAAACAAGAACGTTATGATTCAAGAGTTTCTATATTATTCCTTATATTTAAGATTTTTGATAGGAGGAAATAATAAACTGGGAGGCATATTCTTAATATTTACTTTTTATTCCAAAGAAGATATATGTATACTTATTTTTGTGGTTCTACGTCTCTATATACAACTTCTATTGTTAATAATACACTCACAACACAACACACGTACCTGATTTCTAGTGAAATGATTGGAACGAACATCACAAAGCATTTTGCCCGCTGTTTTTGAACAAAATATACTTTGAAAGTAATGTAGATCTGGTATAGATTCTCTTTGTTTATATAGATACTCTTTTCCCTCTAAAACAAGGACATTTAATATTCACTCATCCTCCAAGTGCTCATATAAAGATTGCTGTCTCAATTATAGAAAACATGAACAAAATACAATTATAAAGTCTGCTCCTCGTATGTTTTTGAATAGGCCAAAATGCATTGACAATAAAAGTCAAGTTAAATTCTCATTACATTTAGTGCAACATACAGGTTGCGGTTGAATACCTCGAAGGAGAAATCCTTTGTAAAAAAACACAAAAACGGGTCGATTTTTAATATTAGGTGGACACTCTTCCATCATATCCTCAACTGTGATACCTCATTCCCCCTCCCCTGCATCACTCTAAACATTACAATTTAAATACGGAAAGTACTTAGTATGATACATTATAGAAAAGGTATTTTTATGGAGAATTCAGCAACATGATTGCAGGTTGCGCCCTCTAGCGGTGCAAAAAAACGGTTACGTATTCCAAAATGTGACACATCATTTGAAAGCTAATTTTATTAGCTAGTAAATAGGTAATATTTTTGATATTTAATTGTGATCATTGTCAATTACATACTGTGATTATAATTAAATTATATTTTAATAAATAAAATATAAAATGGTTTACACTATTCAGGAACAGTGTTGTACACAAATAACCATTTGTTGTCTAGATAAGATAACAGATAATTCCGAAAAATATTATCTAAATACAGATAAAAGACGGTTTTGCAAATGACTATCTAGATAAAGATGACAATAGATAATCTAGTAAAATCCTCAGAACTCAGAATTTTATTTTAGAATTCAACGTGGTTAGGTATCGATTGATATAGGAAGGATAAGGTTGAGATTTTTCGATATAGGTAATGCACAACGTTAAACATGAACGAATTTAATATACATTCTTACGTTTATTTACTAATATTAATGCTTTAGGGCTGATTTCAAGTCGGATTTGGGTGGTTGATATCTTGTGTCACTGATTTTCATATTTGTATTACTAGTGACTAATTTACAAGATTTATGCTATTCCTACAGTCTATAATTTTTTCTGTTTTAAAAACAGATAAAATATGGAAAAATAACGAATACATAAATCAGTGATGCAAAGTTGCGACCGCGCAAGAATAACTTGAAATCAGGCTTTAAGATTGTTTCGGCAAATTAACATTTCGAAATGTTTATCGGATAGTCGATTTCTACATGGCTGAAAATAGTAGTTATATTTAGAGATTTTTTTTAATAGTTTGGTATGCATGTAACGTTTTTAGTTCTTTTTTTTTACAATTTAGATAACCATCAATTTGTGAAGTGTTCCCATTTCGGCTCTTCTTTTCGTACCCTTTCCCTTGGCAGAACGATTTAAAAAAAATATCGTGGCGGTCGTCCGTTTCAGATTCACTATCTGTAATGGACTGTGAAGTCAAAAAAGTAAATTCTGTGGTGAATATTTCTTACAGTAATTAACAAGTCTCTCAAGAACCCATTTGGTTTTAAACCCGCGCTGACTAGCTGGGGTGACTCATTGCTGACAGAATGAAATCTTTGCTTCCGGCTGAGAGGTTTCCATGTCAAACAAGTGTTCTTGAAATCTCTGTTCAATACCTTTGATTATGGCCACTTTTATTAGAAAATTTTCCAAGATGGAATTTGCAACTTATCAATATCACATATATACATACCTACACAGCACTCATTAACATGAAGCATGAGTAACTACACACTACACTAGCTATCCTGTGATAAGCTCAGAGACTATGACAAGTAAAAAGTGAAAGTGACCTTTAGTAACAATTACAAGCAGCGTTGCAACAACGAATTTGTCCAAAGTACCAGTACCAACGCTACAGCGAAAAATGTATTACATTGTACGAAAGTCAATAACCATATAGATATAAGTAGAGTTACAGAGACGGCGATGGTTTTATTGGTTTCGTTACGATCTTTGAGGCCAACCAAAAAAAAATTGAAAACCTGCGAAAAAAATTATCTGTTATCTAAAACCTTCAGATGATCTGCTTTTCTTTTATCTAAGATAAGATAATAGATAAATGGTTGTCGTGTCATCTAGATAATACGATAGATTGCAAAACTGTTATCTAGATAACCTCATCTACATAATGCACAACACTGTTCAGGAGAAAGTAGAAATAGTAACACTGTACTTTGTAAATAATGAATGTGCCAACAGAACCATTGAAATATTCAATAAACAACACCCTAACAAACATCTAAATCGTAAGTATGTTTCGGAACTAATTTCTAAATTTTGCGAAACGGGGTCCGTACAAAATAAAGAAACGTAACATAGAAAACCCAGTAAGAAACGAAGCGACAGAAGTAGCCGTTTTAGGGCAAGTTATTGCGGGTCCAACTCTAAGTACAAGAAAGCTTGCGAATTCATCTGGAATAAGTCGAAGTAGCGTCGGCCGAATTATGAACAAATTCAAATTCCACCCTTATAAAATTCATGTGGTTCAGGAAATTAATGATTTTGATTGTCGTTTATAATTTTGTGAAATTATGAGTGAACGTGTTAGAGAACAAAATTTTTTGTTTAATATTATTTGTTTTTCTGATCAATGCTCTTTTTTTTTTATAAGCATCACTGTCAATCGTCATAATTGTCGGTACTGGTCAGATTCTAACCCAAGGATATTTCATGAAATACACACTCAATACCCTCAAAAATTGAATGTTTGGTCTGGAATATTTGGCGATCGTATTGTTGGTTAATTTTTTCTCCGCGGTAATTTAAAAGCGGACATTTATTTGGAATTACTTGAAAACACTATTGATCCAATGTTAACAGACATAATACAAAACGATAACCGATATTAGATATCCTAATATTCCAACAGAACGGAGCTCCTCCACATTTTGCTGTAGCGGTTCGTCAGTACTTGGATGAAAGATTTCCTCGACAATTGGATTGGTAGAAGAGGATTTATAGAAAGGTCCCGCAAAATCTCAGGATTTATCCCCTCTAGTTTTCTTTTTGTGTGGATATGTAAAAAGTAAAATATACCTGCTTCACTAGTAGAATTACGTCATCGCATTGATACCAAATATCGCCAAATAACGCCAGAAATGCTCCAAAATGTCAGACAATGGTTCGAACTTATACTCATGTGTGACAGTTAATGGTGAACACTTTCAGCTGCTATTTTAAACTAATTAAGTTTGTAGTTAATATTTTTTCAATTGTGCATTAACTCTTTGATGGGAGAAGGGTAAAAAACATACCACTAAATTTTTTTTTAAAGATGTTGCTATAGATGAATCCACGGCAATATATGCCGAAGAAACCAATAAAAAGAGGTTACAAGTTATGAATTTTAGCAGATAAAAGCGGATATTGCTTAAAGTTTGATATCTATATGGGAAAAGAGGGAGATGTTCCCTTGCGTACAGACGATAAATATGAAGAACGGAACTGCACTCTAGCTCAATCGTCTTGGTAGGTCATGGATATACACAAAATCACAGATGGATGAATAAACGGACGCCACAAAATGATCTTTGATCCGGGAGAAAATCAGTAAAAGTATTCAAGGTAGTTAAAGATAAGATAAAACGACAAATTCCCAACAACAAACTATTTAATATTCGGTCAAAAGCCGTTTGAGTTATAATATTATTTAAAAATTTGGAAATTTAAAAAAAAACAAAATATTTACATATGATTACAAAAGATATTCAATAATAGTTTTCAATTCATTCAAAATTTAATGCTTAGCGGTAGCTAGAGATCTCTGGTTTACATAGAATTTTACAATTGTGCTATTAGGTGTTTAACACTGTATATAAATATAAATTTGCTTAAGGGTGTTGTATAGGTACATTTTCAAATATTTACAGATTACAGGCTACCTTTAAACTTTATGCAAAAATCATTTAGATGAAATATTCTTATAATGTTTATCTACACGTCCTTTGGCATTTTGTTTTTTCAATTTTTTATTAATTGTTATAAAAAATTAAATATAAATAGACAATCGAAAAATAAAATGCGTATCGACGTATAACATATTATTGTGAACATTAATTTCTAGCAAAATTTTTTCGTATTTATTAAGATAAATGTGTAATTTGATAAGAAAGAAATGGATTTTTGGCACTGCTTTAGTACGCCACCTGCAGTGAAATATTTGATATATCCTTGCAATCCAAGACAGGGCGGAGTTACTTTGTTTAGGTGGGGATTCACTTTACGAGCGATATTCGTTTTATATTATTTTACATTTCATAAAATTGAAAACATTATCTAGTAACCTTGATTTAACTTTATAAAATTAATGTATATTTTCTTTTTGTTAAATTTACTTATATTATTTTGTATTACATTTCATAAAATTGTACACATTTTCTGGTAGGCTTTGATAACTTTTACATAAATACAAACTTAAACAAAAGTATTACATATGATTCATAAATAATACTAGCTTTTTTAGTTCTTCCACTATTTTACATTTATCAAGATAAAATACTACTGACATTTATAAGTGAGTTAAAAATAATGTAAAACTAATATCGAAAATGAGATGGATATAGATGGTGCGTACTTCATCTGTACAGATCGTCAGATATTGTAGCAGACTGGTAGACGTTCAAAAGAGTTAATTTACGACCTAGTAAAAAATTACTCTCAAACGATTCAGTGTTCGGACAGTTATAAAAAGATTTGAAGTAAACCAGAAATTGCTCCAAAAGGATATCTTTTATTTTAAAAATTTAACTAGATTACTTTTCCTGTTATGGTAAATAAAGAACAGACAGAAATAGGACTTATTATTTTACAGATGTAGTTACATAATAATAATGAATAAACATTAAATTTTAAATAATTTATATATAATAATAAAACAATGAAATTCGATTCAATACATGATATTATAGTAGTCATTCTATATTTTTTTTTGGAAGAAAATATGGGAGACTATTTTATTTGATAAATCGTTAGTGGGGCATGCGACGACTCTAAAACCAAAAAGTTGGAACTCCTTGTGGGTTTTTGGTAATCTCAAAAAGTTTTTGAATGGATTCTCGGCGTAAATGGTTGGTCGAACAAAAAATTTTTTTAACAAAAAAAAACAATATCTACAAATTATCTAATGTACTCGCTGCGCTACAGCCAAAAGCGGAAAAAGCAGAGGGCGCCAAAATTTTCAAAAATGGGTTTTCACTATTTTCCGGCGCGAAAAATTTTTTTAGCGTTTGATGCAAATGTAAAGTTGCAGAGAATGCCTCAATTTGTCTGAAGGGCAGTAGAGTGATGACCGTTTCTACGTTAGGACTTATCTTTTCTGGCTCTTTGGAAATAAGCGTTTGCTTCATTTGCGAAGAAAAATTTCGGAGACGAAGGATACTGTGCGTTGAAGCCGCGGGACAGGTCATCTTCATGGCATTGTACGATGGTGCCACTTGCAAATACACACTGTCTCAACTTCGCTTCAAGGAATTCACGCAATCCGCGATCAAGAGCAAAGTGAATCTCCCTTATTTACCGCCTTCGCCCGGACTTCTCGAACGTTGTTTCCATGGAATATGTGTTCATTTGGTTGTTCAATAATTTCTGGAGTAAGCAAAACCGAAGTAACTGCAAAATTGTTTTTTAACATACTATACCACCAATAGAATCTTGTTCCTTTCACTCACGAAAAATAGTACATTATAATATAATAATATAATGACATTCCTTTCCTTCTGCAAACTCCAACAAAACAAAGTCATTTTTAATTCGAAAATATATTACCGTTGTTTTAATATAATAATAATATAATAATAGTATAATAATAATAATGTATATTTACTCATCTATAATTATTAACATTATATTAATTACAGATTATCGTCATATCTGAGTAATCTTGTGGTAATTATCACATTTGACATAAAATATCACATTAATTTAAATTAAAGTGTATATATGTATAACAAGATCATTGTATCAACAATATGACAAACAACGATATACACAAATAAACAAATAATAATAAATGATAGAATGTTATATACTTCAGCAGCTCGCGTTAATTGCCAGAAAATCTTCGACGCCGTAGTACTTCCTCTCCATCAGCAGCCCTTTGACCCTTTTCTTGAACTCGTCAGGTGGTAGGTCTTTAAGTTCTTCTTCAAGTGGTTATATAGCTTGGGACCCCAATAATCGACACCCGACTGCAACAGTGAAAGTCAATGATAAGGGGTTCTTAGATGCTTTCTACTTAGTGTGTTGTACTCATGTTTGTTTCCATTTGGATAAAATGTGTGTTTGTTGGTAGCCTTTTTTGCAGTAGAAATATTCTATTTGCATCAGCCGTCTGTCTCGAAAAGAGAGTTCCATAACTTAGAAGAGAATGAAAATACGAACAGTACGCCACCTTTGCAGATTCGTATGTGCATACAGGTCTCAGTCTTCTTATGGTGAATACCACAAACGTCAGTCTACCAGTGTCCCCACCTCAGATTGGAGTCCACTATCAGACCCAAAAATTTGGCTTTTCCCGATCTTCTGTTGTTTTCGTGGAAAATTTCATGTTTTGTTTTTTGTTCGGGTTTATTTTCAGGTGATTTGCCGCAAACCAGCCCTCTGCTTTTTGGATGTCAGCTGCAGATTTTGCTGTTAGTTCTTGGAGTTCTTTCCCCCTTACTAACAACGTGGTATCATCCGCATATAGACACAATTCCGTGTCTGGGGCACTACAGGGCGGGGTCATTCATATATATAATGAATATTTTCGGTCCAAGAATTAGCGAGACATGGATGCCTTTCTATCTACTTTGGGTCTTCTCAGGAAGCCGTACGCTTCAAAATAATTTCTTGTATAGATACGAAGTGCTGGTATACTTGCGTGGGTGAGTATTCCGTAATCCAAAAAATTCTTAATTACTCACTCTGCGACATATTCCGGAAATTTGAAAAATTCTTAATGATACACGCACATGTCGTTTTAGTTTCACTTTTGGATGTGTGAAGTTAGACCCTTTTTTTCGAAAATCGGAATTCTGACGGTTGTTCCAGGTTGTTCTAGGTTTATTCTCAATTGTTCAAAAGTATTTCAAAAAATAAATTATAATAGGCCGAGAAAATGGCAAAAACAAAGTTTTGCTAGCGCCCCTTTTTTCGAAAATCAAAATTCTGACGGTCGTTCCAGGTTTATTTTAAATTGTTCCAAAGTATTTCAAAAAAAAAATCGTAATTGGCTGAGTTAAAAGGAAAAGCGATTTTCTTACAGCCCCTCTTTTTGCGAAAATTGAAATTCTGTTTCAGGTTGTTCTAGATTTGTTCGAAACGCTCTTCTAATACATCAAAACCGTATCTCATATATCAAAAGATATTGCAAAAAAACTATATCCAAAAGTGAGAAGTTAGCCCCTCTCTTTTCCGAAAATCGAAATTCTGACGGTTGTTCTAGGTTTGTTTTAGATTATTCCAAAGTATTTCAAATAAAAAGTCATAATTGGCTGAGTTAATAGGAAAAAACGATATCTTACAGCCCCCCTTTTTGCGAAAATTGAATTCTGACGGTTGTTTCATGTAGTTGTAGATTTGTTCTAAACATTTTTCTAATGCCTCAAAACCGTATCTCTTATAGGTATATCGAAGGATATTGCAAAAAAAAAACAAAATCCAAAAGTGAGAAGTTAGCCCCCTCTTTCCGAAAATCTAAATTCTGACAGTCGTATCAGGTTTTTCTAGGGTTGTTCCAACGTATTTTAAAAAAAAGTCGAAATTAGCCAAGATAATAGGAAAAAATGAGGTGTGGCCACGACACAACTTTCTTGTACGTATGGGCGTTTTAAATCATACAATTTTAAACATTATTTTATACAAAGATTATTCAAAATCCTATTCTAAGTACTTCCAGTCTCTTAATGAATCTCTACAGGATACATACTTAATGAGATATTTGCAAAAAAATGCTACTCGCTAAGAGTAAAAGTATTACTTCCGGTCCGAATTTTGAATTTTCATTTATACAAAAAATATTTCAAATCCAACTCTAAATGCTTTTGTACTCTTGACAAATATATATAGAATGCATAATTTGCGAAATATTTGCAAAAATCGCTATTCGATAAGAGTAAAAGTATTACTACCGTTCCGAATTTTGACAGTTTTTTTTTATACAAAAGGTATTGAAAATTAAGTTCTAAATACTTTTATACTTGTAACGTACCTGTCTAAAAACCGTTTAACGACCGCTCGGGTATACGACTTCGACGCTCGAGCTTCTGCGTCGGGTATTCCCCGCAACAAACAACTGTTTAACGTGGGGAATACTCGGATACGTTTTGTTGATCCGTAAAAGATGCATTATAATCATCGACAGGTTTTAAAGCCGTAATAACTATGTAGCGGAAAGGTTTGATTCATGAGATGGAAAAGCTCCTCGCGATTTGGTTGATGACCAGATACAAAACAACAATTCCGAGAGCTTCTATATACACGTAGAAACGGAGACAATGCCGGTTTTAAGGCATTTAAAGATACAATTACATTGTTGTTAGGAGGTAATGTCGCTGGATTGAAGTTAAAACTTTTTCTTATCTATTGCTTTGAGAACCCATGTGCATTAAAGCATGTTTACTATCGTGCAAACAACAAATCATGGATGACGCAAGTATTATTTGAGGAATGGTTCCTCAACTGCTTCATACCGTCGGTTAATATTGTTTGAAAAAGAACTTGCCATTTAAAATTATCCTTCTGCTTAACAATGTACCAGGTCATCCCCAACATCTTGATGATTTACACCCAGATGTAAAGGTGGTGTATCTGCCTAAAAACACAAACGCTATCCTACAACCAATGGATCAGGGTACAATAGCTACGTTTAAATAATACTATTTGTGCACAACGTTTTCCAAAGCCATAACAGCAACAGAAAGTAATGAAATAACTCGTGACTTCTGAAAGTCATATAATATTTTAGAATACATAAAGAACATTGAAACCGCGTGGGAAGAAGTGACAGAAAGATGTGTGCAGGGTCTATGGAAAAATGTAAAATGTCAGAAAGTGTTCAGGAATAATTTAGATTTTGACGAAGACGAGTACACTAATGTCATACATAAAGTAGTGGAACTTGCTAACATACTTAATTTAAAAGCTGAAGCGGAGGATATTGAAGAATTAATAGAGTTGGAAGTACAACGGCTCCCGGAAGAGGAACCAGTAGAGGAAAGTGAATGAAACCAATAAAACTAGAAGGTATGGATTCAAATGTTGAACGGTTCACGAAAGTTGAACGGCCAATAAATGAAGTTTTACAAGTTACAAAGCAGACTACATTAACGACATTCTTTTCAAAAGCTATAACCAGGACTCCTACCCTTGTAAATACTTCTATTTCTTCGCCGCCATCTCCCTTACCCAGGCCCCTCTACAGCTTTTGATAGCTCTGGTGATAAATACAATGACGACGTTTATGAACGACATTTTGCACTACATATCATAAACAGTTATTCTTCGTTTTTCACAGAATGAATTTAAATTATTAATACGTCACTTTTTAATTTTTGTATGTATTTTTATGTTCTGTAATATATAAGAGATGCAATTAAAAAGTTTGCTTTGAACTTTTGGAGAAATGTAAATGGAGAAACATATTCGTGTATGTATTGCGTATGTAATAATATAGATAGAAATAAATGTCGTATATCACGAGTATTTAAATCAAGTGACACATAATTTAAATATAAATGCATATACTGTGTATATAGGTACAATTCATTATTATTTACTTTAGCATTAAGTAACATTATGAAAGGTAAATTATAACATAGGGTACATCATAACATAATAAATTGTTTTATAGAACGATTTGTAATACGCCCAATGGAAAAGAAAATCAACACGATATTAGCGCCGTCAACAAAATAATACTTCAAACATCATACTCTTACATAACATAGAAATTTGAAGACTGCATTCCTCTCACATCTGGTCGACTAATTGAGAATAATTGTCAATGGGCATTTTACCTCATTTCGCTTCTTTCCCCCAATTACTTACTAATAAAAATAAATACCAAATTAAATTGAATTAATATTATTTTCCTTAGAAAAGTTTTATGAGGCGAAAAACAATATGGAGAACTACAAGTGGGAACGAGGACTCTGACGGAAGATTTAGTTATGCATTGTACAATGCGGTGGCCACATTGAGCAACTTTAATAATGCTCCTTAGGCTTTCCATAAAATAAATCACATTTTTTTCTAAACCCTCTAGTAATTTATTACAGCTTCGAACTCCGATATTTCAAGAACCGTTAGGAATTCGGGAAAAGTGAATAGAAACATTTTTGCTTAAAATTAGTCATTGAATTCACGTGCGAGGTTTCTCGGATACCTTGGCGGCCACCCTGTATAATAATAGTACCTATAGATATAAATAATTATCCTGTGATTTTCAATACGCCCAATGAAAAAGATAATCAAGACGATGACATAGTACCGTTGAACAAAGTATTATTATTATTATATAGTATTCATAGACACTAAGTAATATTTCTTTTAATCATAATTCCATCTTACATATTAACTTTTGACTTATTGAACATATGTCTGACTAAAAACACTTACAATTTACATTCCTGTAGCGCGTAGACTCGCAGACTAAATAAATCATACAAAATATTACTAGCACCTACGTTACGTAGAGTATGTGTAGCCTGAACAGAGACAAATAGCACTTAACGCATCGTACGTATGTTATTTTGAATGCATCGCTCCCATAAGGGCGGTACTTATAAACCGGGAACTGTACAATTTAGATTTTTACTATAGCATTTAGCAAAACAGTACATGGTAGTGGGGTATTGGCAAGCTCCACCTCTGAGTAGAACCCCCTTTAACCCGCCGCGAAGACGTCGAAATTTTTAGTTTGGTATACAACACCCTTAAGAATTAAGTGAAACTCTAACAAATGGATATATAAAAAAAATTATGAAAATCCGGCTTAAGGCCTCTAAAATTTAATTTGAAATACAAAATTAACTAAATACAACAGATATGTTTATAATGTGACAGACTCCACGACTTGAACCCTTTTCTGCGTTACACAAAATTCTGTGGCTTAAGGCCACAAAAAAAAAAAAAAAAACTAAATTACACTCACCACAAGAAATATTAATCAAATTACAAATTTAACAACACAAATAACTAGGAGGAAACAATTAACATTTATCTTATGGTCCAAAAAAGGCGCGGCCTGTATATATACTGTAGGTAGCTGGAAATATCCGTACTATTCGGGCTTCCAAGAAAAGCAAGCCTCGCGTAAGAAGATTCAAGCTCTACCGATTCGGTAGTTAATTTTCTTCTTACAGTAAATTAATTAAAATTCACACAAGGTTTCAAATTTCTAAGATGGCCATCATCACGTGGCACTTAGGACGATATATACGTGTAATTTCACACAAAATAAGAAGCTATAAGACAAGGGAAAACGACATAAATTAGAAACAATTCTACTCAACTGAAAAACTAAGAGAAGGTACTCACCAGACATATATCTACCAATCGCATAAAATAATCTGACAAAACGTCGGAAAAGTATTCAACTAAGGTTATTAATCACTGCAGTAATAATCCGCCTACAAGCGTATTTTTTAGGAAACGCGAAGGGTAATCTTTTCACCAAATAAATTGCAATGATTAGCGATGGTGAATTTAATCTGCTTCCAAACCAACCAAACAGTAAAATGCAAATGAACGAGAAGAGTCTAATTAACTCCCACATTAAAGGCAATAGCGCCAGATGGTCAAACAAGAACTAACAATTTGTACGGAGTATAAATGTTTATTCAGTCGAGAATTTACAAATAAAAGAAGCTTAATAATTACTAGGGAAGGAAGGGAAAAATAAAAGAAAATTCTCTAAGACGAAACAAAAGAGTAAAAATACTTAATTAATATTAAATTCTGAATCACGAAGCCTAGCGCAACTAAAGTTACATACGTGTCAGTTAACTATAACTTGCTGTATAGATAAGAGGCCCGCGAAGTAGAGATCTATTTTATATCTTATATGTCCAATACACGTTAAAGATTATGCTCACCAGAAAATCGCGGGACACCCCAATAAATTATAATTTAAACTAATTCAGCCCAGAATTTACAAATAAAAGAAGCTTAATAATTACTAGGGAAGGAAGGGAAAAATAAAAGAAAATTCTCTAAGACGAAACAAAAGAGTAAAAATACTTAATTAATATTAAATTCTGGATCACGAAGCCTAGCGCAACTAAGGTTACATACGTGTCAGTTAATTATAACTCGCTGCACAGATAATAGGCCCGCGAAGTAAAGATCTATTATTTTATATCTTATATGTCCATTATACGTTAAAGATTATGTTCGCCAGAAAATCGCGGGACACCCCAATAAATTATAATTTAAACTAATTCTTATTTAAATTATAAATACTGAAGTTCGCTACTACTAAATATAATAATGTGATAGATAAAAATAATTTAAAGCGAAAATTACTGACATCGAAACGACAGAAAACAATATCAATAAGCCTACCAAAATAAATAAAAGAAACAAAATTCCGGAATATGCAGAACTGTCCAAAATTAACAAATGACCATACAATTATCTTTTCAATAAAGCAAATTTTGTTGATACTACCATAATTTTAATGTCTTATTACATTTTAAAGTTTTTAGGATTTTTTTTAATTCTACATCGTTATTTCATAAGACGTCTCTAATACGAAATAGGGCTTATTAAATACCACTACAATATCGATAAGGATTCTCCAAATAACTTGTCCATCTCTCAGATATGAAAGTCTACATAACATCTTTCGGACTATATTTTATTTCGATTTCTTACCGAAGCCCGGCAATGCAAACACAAACAGACAGATACGCAACACAGAGAAATGATTTTCCCCCGCTAGAATACGAACGCTTGTTTCGTCATCTTTCTCTGCGAAAAAGGAGAAGCTTCCTTTGTTGCGAAAGTTTATCAATGGAAATATGATATTTTGTCTCTTCATATATACGCTTGTAATACATTGCCAGAACGTTTTCCTCGTGTTTGAACTTGGATTTTATTATGAAATATATTGGACGTACATTTGCCTTGGATATACACTTATATATGCCCTTGTGAATCATTATTTTTTCTTTGACAATTTCATTTTACGTATGCGTTTCCACAGATATACTCTTTGCTCCCGCTCTGTAGGGTATGTGTGGGTTTTTATTGTTCATTGTACCTAACAGTTGCAGATAAAAACGTCTCTTTCTAAAAAATGTTCCTATGGGAACAATTGCAGTGGAAATTAAATATGCGGTCAACTTAACCCAAAATGGGATGAGTTGACTTTTATTACATTTTATTTTTTTACTCAATAATGGTAAATAAATAAAATATAACGTTTTGTAATAAAGATAGTACTAATTAATACACACGTTATCAAAAGAAAATGGCTGAATTTATTTAGTCTTCAAAACTGAAAATTGGTCAAAGCCAACCCATTTTACGATCATAAATATGTTCATTGGTCTTTGTTTGGTATCATACAAAATATGAATAAAAGCTTTATTCATTTTTTCTTTTAAATGATACTCATCGCATACGAAATAAGTTCAAGTTAGTCCAAACATGTCTTGTGTCTTTACTTTCTAGTAAGGACACCCACTCTAGATTGTCATAGTTTGAAAAATTAGCACCATCTAATAGTAATTTATCAAACGCCAGATATGAATGTATACCCTAAAATATTTCCCACTTTTTCATGTATTTTTATGTGAATAAAAATACGCTTTAGCATTTACAAAATACCTATCCTCTGAGAGTCAATAAATTCACTTTCCTTTCTAACATGAAAACAATAACTTCCGCCGTTGTAGGACTGGTAATTGATCGGAAAATTTTTAAAGCGAACGTATATCATCATCTGCAAGCAAGGAGGAGACAATAGCGAAAACGTTTGCCATAAATTTTAGCAATCTTTTCATTTTGCATTACGGTGCTGCCGGCCTATAAATGGCTTTACATTCGGCCCAGAAAGATTCAATATGGAGCTATAAATATCGCCTTTATTGGCAAGAAAAATTATGTTTTCTTCGGTACCTACGGCGATGTACCGTTGTGTCATAATATGTATTGTGTTACGTAATTCTTACGTAATTAAATAAAAAGTAAAGAACAACAATTATTTATAGAAAACAAAAATGAAGACTATCTGAAACGAATAATTTTATATATGAATATGAAATAGATATCTCAACAGGAAATATATATATATAGGGTGAGTCATCTTCGCGGGTAAGGCCGATTATGCCTTTATGAGTAAAGATATTTTGAAGCGATTTTTTTCATGTAATAGCTCCTCATTAGGAGCACATTTTAAAAATATTTTATATTATACAGAGTGTTTCATAACTTGGTGACTGACCGTAGTTATAGTTTTTTAAATGGAACATCTATCCTATATATCATAACATTTTTGTTTTTTCCCTATAATTTTTAGTCAAAAAGTAATAGGATAGTATAGGCCTAAAGTCTAAAGTTTTCGACTCATTCCCATTTTTCTGAAAATTCAATGTTTGTATAGCATTATATTTCTCGAAAACAACGCATTAGATGGACAAAAATTCTTGCAGTATTGTTCACATTAAGTGGTCCTAATAGAAGCATATTTTATTTTTTTTCAGTTACTAACTGCACGTGTAGAAAAGTGGATTAAAATTACATGACATGCTTTTGTATACAAATCAATTTTTTCAAATGGAACAACCTATATATCAGTTTATTTTTGAATTGCTTATAAAGTTTCACATCAAAAACATGTAAGACGTTAATACTTCAAAGTGACTATTTACCCCTTCGCTACCATGTATCCAAAGGTGTATACACGGTAAGATGCTCTGACACCCCAGTGTAACCCATAAGGATACAAAGGCCATTTTTAATATTTCTATTTCACTTAGCTGGGATTGTGATATGAATGTAATTTAGGACCTGGTATATGCAACAAATTACCTCCACTATCAATTTGTGTGAACGGAGAGCGGGCGCGCGCGCGCAGACTGGGCGTCGTCCGTTTGGTTTAGTTGTCGTTCAGTTGTCTTAAGAAGTGCATATCTCTTTTAGACTGCCCTCAAGGACGCAAAAAATAGTCGAAAAGGAGTGATTCTAGCGAAGAAGAGCCGTTTCAGGACCGGGGTCAGAATATCAACCATCCGATATATACTCAATAGACCATATCCCCAATACTGAACATCTAAGTATGTCGGAAAGGGTTGTCGTATACTTATGTCAATCCTTACTAGACGAAGGACGAGAAATTATTATTGATAACTGGTATACGTCATTACGATTAGCAAAATTCCTCCTTCAAAGAAACACTTATGTAACAGGGACGATACGTGCTACCAGAGGAGTGCCAAAAGACCTCACAGAAACTCAACTAAATTCTTTGCAAACATGTTTCGTTAGAAAAGGTGACACACTTATTATTCGTTATAAGGACAAGAGGGATGCTTATGTGCTTACCACCAAATTGACAGCCGGATTTGTTGAAAAAGAACGTTTTGAACCAAAAGCCAAGAGGAAGTTATCTATTAAAAAACCTTCGCCCATTGACCATTACAACCAAAATATGTGTGCAGTGGACGCAATAGATCAAGACATTGAGCCATACGACTGTACCAAAAAAAATTACACGTGGTTCAAAAAAATAGTGTAACGAAACCAGCAGACGAATGAGTTACATTAAATAAAAGAATCAGATCTCTCGGCGCGATAAAAACGAAATTGTCACACGCAAAAAAAGAGGCAGACCGGGCGAGCAATAAATCATATTCGGCGCGGCTGGTAAACATCGTAAAGCGGTGAGTCATACACTTACGCATGGTACTGTATCCGAAGCGGAGACAAATGTCTGGGAATATTCTACAAATATTCTAGAGGGAGACAGAGTTTACGAGAATGCTTCGAGAACATTTCATGCATGGTATATAAGGCGACTGAGTCACCGGGATTCATTCATTACGGGATTCATTCATTGTGGGCGGAGTAGTTCGGGATAAAGAAAGTCCTTACGTAGTGGTAGCGTAGAAATAAATATAGTAGTGCCGTTTTATATAAATAGTGTGATATAAATAAATACGGACAGAGATATAAATAATAGTAGTAGTAAATAAATACCTGTGATAATTTATTAGTAGTAGTTTAAGTGTGTTAAGTTAGTTTTTATATTATTATATAATTTTAAGTACATAAATATACAGACTGTTTTAAATAAATAATTGCATGAGTTGTTTATTGGAACCCGAAAACGCAACAATAGGTTTTCATATGATTCAGAGCATGGTCTCAAATGCAAGAACGATTTATTCAATTGCTCATGACTAGCCAATGAGTATTCTAGAGTTTGAAAAAATGTTATTGTATGGTATTCTGGAGAAATACTCCCGGTCATATTGAAAACTGAAGGAATCCTGAACTATTGCAGCTAAACAAAAATCTCCTAAGCATATTTTCAACTAAAAGATGAAGGGAAAGAGAGGAAAAAGAGAAAGTACTGTACACTGTGTTATGCAAATGAGAAGAAACGAAAATTAACTTCAAATATTTGCGATATTTGTCCTGATATACCATCTTTCTGTACTATGCAGCATTTCAATGAGTTTCACAATTACACAGAATAAATAAAAAAAATAACTTAGTTATTATCTTATTTCATTTATGTATATTTCCATACGGGATACATTGGTATGTACGTTATTCCAGGTATCCATCGTTGGATATATGGTATAAAAGAATAGGTATACTTTGAAACAATATTGTCGCTTGCTGCACTGTGTGTGGTGCTTAAAAATATTTTCATATAAGCAAAACTCATAGTTGCACTGAACGCAAAGCTATGTGGCAAAAAGACCGATTTAAAAAAATATTAAATTTTTCATGAAATCTGGCATATTATTGCTAAATTAATTTCTGAGGCTGGTAGCGAAGGGGTTAATGAGTTATTGTCGTTTTTTGAAATAATTTTGTCTGTTTCCTGGTTTTATATTAATATAGCAAAGCATAACACGAAATTAGCTGTGATGTTGATAGATGACGTTTAATAAGTTACTTTTTAGTACAGGTGGAATTTGTTGACGCTATTGTTCTTAAAATAATTGAGTGATTTTATAATGGAGTTTTCTAAAGAAGAGCTTACAGATATGATTTTTAAACTGGGGTAAAGTCACAGAAATTTTATATTAGCTCAGAGGGTTTATCAGAAGTGTTACCCTGGAAGAAGATATCCCAGTACATATACCTTTAGAAGAGTAATGGACACTTTCATTACTACTGACAATATTGATTATGTTATTTTGTAGTTTCTTTTTCATTATAATTACAGATCCGTTGATACGTCCTAATTCCTATTTCTGCACCTGGACCTTTAGTTTCGATCCACTTATCATAAAATATGTTGTCTAATACTTCTCCAACAGCTCTGGTACTATGTGCTGGTGCACCATCCATATGAAACCATACACTACGAGCTTCTTCTGCGGACAGTCATTTAAATTTAAATTTATGACGTTTCTTAAGATGCCTATAAATCGCTCACTATTTAAATTTTCTTCATAAAATCCAAAGCAAATATTTTGTCATGTTTAATAGCACAAAATACATTAAAACTCCAAGACTCTTGGAAACGTCGTTGCCTAACAACTCGAGGATTATTTTCGGACCAAAAGTGGCTATTGTGTCGATTAGATATTCCATTTCTACAAAACTTTGCTTCATCTGTTCATATAAGATTTTTTGTGAAATCGTTGTCTCTTGTGATTTCATTAAAAACCACTCACAATACAAGCTCTTGTTACAGAATCAGCTTCATTAATATGTTGAACAGGTTGAAATTTATAACCATTGTTACGCTCTATTTTCGTTTTTGCAGTGTCCCGTAGGATCTTAACATTTCGCAGTTTATGTAGCTTGGTTTTACTTATTGACCGTACCTGGTACACTTGAGTTATCTAACTAGGCGTGACTCATGTCTTTTGTTATGTACACACTCTCTTACTTAAAAACTAGACATCTCAGAGTAAGGTTATAAATTGCTATGCATTTAATCATTTAGACGCATATTTACGTTTTTCTTAAGAGTACGAGTTAAAACAAACACTTCTGTACGTTCTTATGAATGCTCTCTTTTATATAAGGCTAGTTTTATCGAGAATTTAATTTAGGATTGTTACATGCATTTAGACGTTAAAATTTCCTATATTTCTGGATTTCCTTAAGACTACGATTTATAGTGGGTAATTCCTGAGTCTGTTAAACATTTGCTTAGGCTAACCTACCTGTATTTACTCTGTTGTTCTGATTTTGGATAAACGCATATTATTTCAGTCGTCTTATTGAACTTCCAGTTTACGATATCTGTGTATTCTTGATTGTTTTCATCTTAGATTTTTTGCTCTCATGTAGCCTTGCTTGTGAAGGAAAATATTGGGTTAGGATACTCTTTCAGCGCCTTATCTACATATGTCCCAAATGAATCATGTATTGTGGCCATCGAAAACTTCCTTGGTTTTATGATTATTATGTTTGCTTAAAAAATGGTTTATATGTAACTGATGAACAGCTTAGGCATTGTGCATACTTATTTTCTTCTTTCACGGACATGCTCTTGATGGTAATAGGGGGGCCTTCGGTTAAATATCATCTTTCCGAGCCATTCGTTGAACATAACCTCCTGGACATATCACCCGTATGTACGTCTGGTTCCATTGCCTGAAAGTTCATTTACGGTCGGAAAATACCCGCCGTTATCTGGTGAGCGTTGTACCTTTGTAATTAATCTATTTACCTGGGTGTTGAACATTTATAATGTGTGAATAACTCAAGATGCGTCTGTTTACCGCTCCAGGCGTGTTTATCGGTCTGTCAAATTTCATAGTACCAACTTCTTAGACCTAAAGTTGCTTTCTTCGTTTTCTTATCACAATATAATCTTGCGTTCGTTGCAAGTTTATTTTTAGTTAATTTTGTCATCGTTTGGGGTTCAAAGAGATGTTCATGTTACTGTTGATTTACTTGCGGAATGGTTTTGGTGTTCGTGTAGTTTTAAATTCTTCCCGCCTGTCTTAGTTCTTGTTTCGGCTCTGAGTTTTTTGTACTACTGTGTCTTTTGAAGTAAGGATACCGTGTTCTCCGAAAAGTCGGGGTAAGTCTGAGAGAATTTCATTATGTTAATTTCCAGAGTTTTAATCTCTGCTTTTCTTTATTTTTTTGGGGGTATTTAGGAACCCGTGGTACGATACCGAATCTACGGTATTTGCCGACGTAATCACTGTCGAACAAAATTATTAAGTGGAACACAGAACCTGCTTAGTCGAATTGACCGTTATACCTTCTGTAGTGGCTTGTACATAATCAGAGGTGCGAAGCTACCATCTCAGAGACTTCAGCGAGGAATACCTCCTGAAGGTCCAGAAGGTCTCCGTTACTACATCACCAGCTAGTGAGCCATTCTTCCCACCTGATTTTGCAAGTTAAGTACAGCACCAATTTTAAACTACGTTTTGTATCACTACTAATTTTTCAGGATTTTGAGCCAGTAAGCTGGTCATTTGCACATGTTTTAAGAATTAACGAGTGATCTGCAAAATTTTTTTGCAACCACCTTTTCATGTGTTAGGTCACAATTACCGCTATCGAAATTCTGCTTATATTTAAATTTAACTTCGTTGTATACCGAGTGATCCCAGAAGTAGGATAATTGTTAGGGCTCTCGTTGATTGCGTACTCTTGTAACAACCTGAGGTACGACTCAGATTAATTTTCTGGAATTAATACTTACAGTAAAATTCAATAATATCTTTTTTTTATACTATTTTACCTTTGTGTAAATTGTGCTAATTAAACATCATTTGTAAACATAAATTCTGTACAGTAAATTCAGTAATTTCTTTTTTTTATATACTATTTTACCTATGACTAAAATGAACTAATTAAATATCATTTGTAAACAAAATTCTTAACAGTAAATTCAATAATTTCTCTTTTATACTATTTCACCTATGTCTAAAACGTGTTAATTAAGTACCAATTGTAAACATAAGCATTTGCGAACCACGTAAATACCTTCCTCATAATTTTGATTTTGTATAATCTAGCAGTTTAATTAACTTTTATTGTAGTAGTATCGCCGTTGGTTGGCGACTTATTTAAGATCGCATGTAATTAAGCTTGTAAGGCTTATGAAACGTTTCTGCTGCCGACCTACCACTGGTAATAAGAGCGGAGGTTATGTCAAATTTCTAACTGTTACTACTTCATTTTGATAAGACTTTGAAAACAAGTAATTTAAGAATAAATTTGCCGCACATTTAAACTTTCATTATATTTCAATAATTTAAAAATTTCACTATGTTTCGATTGTAATAATTATACCTCGTTTGATAATTTTTAAGAAAACATTTTCGTAAATTTCCTTAATACTTTGATTTTGTTCATGTCAGTTTTTTTTTTGATCATATGGTATAATTTTGCGTATTTATTTGCAACATTGTGTGTTGAAAATCTTTATAATTAATATATAGCATACTGTCCATCTTTCTTTTTCTTTTTTTATCCTTAACATTTTACTACGTGACTAGCACTTGGATAAGGTTTGTGTATCTGGCCCATACAGGGTGATCCGTTGGTGTATCTCACTGGAGGGACACAGCCAGTGACAATTCATAGAGATCGCAGGTAGGTTACCTCCTAAGGTAGCGTAGCGTTCTGGTGCCCAGAGACAACGTCGCTAGCGTCGCCGCCGACCGACGCTCATTTCATTAAGTTTAATTTCTTGAACCGACACGCCATCTGCGAATTGAGTTAGCTCGGCCCTGCGATTTTTAAATACTTCCACCTCACTACAGTGGTCTCCCTATACCGTAACTTACCTAAAGTTTTATAATTCAGTTGCGACGTTGCTCAGAGTGTAACACCATGCCACTTGTTCTTCTTCAAAATTCGATGTATGCTCATTGTGGATGCACCTAATTCAGCTTCTGCATCTTCTAGAGAATTACTAGGATGTGCTGTAAAGTAAACAAGTGCTCTTACCTCCACATTTTCACTATCAACAACAGGTTTTCTTTTGGTTGTTTCGGCAAGAATGATCCGAAGGAAATGCATTTTTTTAAAAGATTGCTTAAGATACTCTTGGTAGGTCTTGACATTTCCTGTCGCTTACTCTATTACATTCACCATATGTTATTATTAGATTTAAAAGATCTTCGTTATTATTATTCAAGTATTCAGAAACGGAAGACAAATAAAACGCTGAATAGTACTAGTAAATACCTTACTGATGACAGATAATATGATTGCAACTTGTTTTTATTTATTCACATGAATTTCCATAGCCGATTATACAAAATAAAACTTTAAAGGAATTGATACATTTTCCAAAATAACTCTGGAACTAAGACGTTTACTTATAGGGACGTAAATACATACTGCCCCTAATTTTGAACATGCAATCCAATGAAGTTGAAAAAAATGTAGGTTGCTATTTAAAAATAACAAGATATTGATATTTTCTGGATGAAATGTTTAACATGGTTTTCTGATCACCCTGTATTATTTTGAAAAGTTTATAATACCGCCTTTGAAGCAGTATACTTTCCAAAATGATACCTAAAATTTTATATATGTGCATGCATTCAATTATTGGGAATGTGCTTATGAGTAATAGTCTGCAGCTGTCAATTTTGTTACAAAAATTGATATACTTCAAAAATGGCTAACTTTAGAGGCAAAGTTTATCAGACAAACTATTCATAAAATTAAGTTGGAAATACGAATCAATCCTAAAAAATGGGGTATTCCATTTAAAATAAAGAGTTGATATCCATTTCCGGTGTAACCGGAAGAAGCAAAAATTCAAAACTATTTTAAATCGAAAGATCTTAAGGCAAAACTAATATTTGCGAAATTTCAAAACTCAACTTTTATTAGTTTTCTATATTGTTCTAACGAAATCTCGTCGTGATATACCCGGTATACGCAGAATTTGAAGAGGGAAATGTTGTCGAAATGAATATCTTAGGTCTAAGCAAGGCTTTCGACTCAGTAGATCACGAAATACTATTGTACAAGTTGGAGCTTTATGGTGCGAGAGGATTGCCGTTGGCTCTTCTAAAGTCGTGTATCTTCCAATGTCTTCCTCCCAGCGATATTGATTGTTGTCCTCTAATCTGGAGATCTTCTGACAGAAGCTGCAAATGGCGGTCTGTCATCTCGATGGTATTTCGTTATTGCTTCTATCTTCAAGAATAACTCACCTTATTCCTTAGCTACACCGCACAGGCAATGCCTACGTAGCGGCATAAAATATTTAATAGTAACCAGTAACAAAAATGACAATAAGAAATGAAGCTGTCGTCCAAACAGTTTAATTACAGTAAATATTACTTAAAAATACCATACAACAACATAAATATAGACGTTCTAATCAATCTACATAAACAGTATGCGACAGCTCTACCCCAAATTTTTACAATTACTTTATTTAATTAGACAATTTGTGTCGATATTATTTGTGTAGTGGAATTGAATGTTGTCTAAGATGAATCTAGATTCTTTAGTGAAACTACATAAATAGTAGCGGCTGTCCTATGCTTATTTGTTTACATTTTCACTTCTAATTCAGGGTTCGGCATTGTTGCTTTGTAAAATGTTATTGGATGTCATTTTTTGTAAATCAAAGATTTCCCAATGATTTTATTTAATTGATTTGCTTGTAATCATTTTTTATTGTTGTTTCTAATTTTTACTGTAATAAAACTACTTAGATGACAGATTGCTTTCCTATTGTCATTTTTAATTATTGAAGATATAAAAATATCGTAGTGGTTATTAGAAATTGACTGGTATCAGTTTCCTTTTTTTTTTTTTTTTAAATAACAAAATTGCTACAATTAACAGCGGTTTCATTTACATTTAATTATAATAAACTACATTGCGAAAAAGCAAGGTGTTTCATTTCAACATATTACGCAGCTGTAGTTTGTTGTAATAATATTAGTGTCTTGTTTTTTATTTCGATTTGTTCTGTCTGTAATGTTATCATATTTAACGTACTTAATTTGAAAGTTGACACAAAATATTACTTCGTAATATTTTTTAAAAATTAACTTCACGTTTCTAAAAGCCAACTGATTAATATCCGACCCGTGCAGTCACATTAATACAGCCTCGTTTAAATCTACTTCTGACAAAACTAAAGCAACGAAAAAACGAAATGTTTAATCTAGATTTTACGATAAAATTTAATATTTTTCGCAGTTATTAACATGCCAAATACCGTAATTAAAAACGGAGTGCATTATAAACGCGAGAGTGTTTTTCTCTCTACCAACAAAACATTCAGTTTTGCAATATTCTAAACTTAGATTATCCAATTATCTGGTCCCGCTTTGTACGTTCTCTCTGAGTTTCTTTTATTTGACGATTAACATTGCAGATAATAAAACTTCCACAGCTAGCGCGTACAATATCCTCATTACTACGAACACTAAATTACCAGAGAACAGAGCCAGCGTACATCGATTACACGTAGGGAGTTTCAGTATTACATGTGTTGTACTGTTGGTGCTCCTGTGAAATAGCTTCGCTGTTGCATCTACTGTGTGTAATATAGGGAAATGTATATCTACAGAGATGAAAGACGAGACACGAGAGGACTATAAAGTGTTACAACTACAAACCATGCAGGTGTAATACAGCTCTTAGTAAATTGTAATCATTATACAGTTCGTCCCCAGTAGCCCAGATGTATTCCTGTGCTTGCTTGTTTGTTTATTTTCCCATCTGTGATCATTTTACGTCTCGTACTTTTTCTTCCATTCTCTTAAAAACCCTTTGACTGTTGCTGTTGTTCATGCAACTGCAAGCGTACTAAGAGTAACTACTCTTTTTCGAGAACGTCTCCGAAGCAAATCTAATTACGTCTACTCTTTTGAGACGCAAGAGCTGGATTCTCATTTCTCGAGGAAACCGTAATAATGAAGACGCCGGAGACTTGCCGTTATAGAGAACGAATTACGCGCACTGCAAAGCAACAGATGGCAGTGGTAATTATTAACTATTGCGAAACTTCAAGGAAGAAAACGTGTGGTATGGGGTTGGGATGCGGGTAGGATGGGGTGAGGGAATTGTACTTGGAGAAGAGGTCTGTATGGGAGCTTAGCGAACGCTAATACGGGTGATTTGATTATGTAATACGCGCAGAATGTATTTGAATTATTCAAGCAAGACGGTGGCGATGGAATTGCGGGTAAATATGGCGAAACCGGTATGTAGTGAATATTCCAGTTCTAAAGTGAATATTATCTTGAAGGAATGGTATTTTTAAATTGGATTATTAAACTGGCGGTTATTGAAAGGATAAATCGAATGGAATGGATATATGAAAATCTTTAGAACTTAATTAATACTAGAAAATCAATACTAATTTAAAAAATGTGCACTATTAATTTTTGACCTGTATGACAAGGATGGTATCTGACCATGGTAATGAAAATGGTCATGAATATAACGTTTTTGAAAAGTAAAGGTAGTTACAGCTACCAGTGCAATAGCAAAAGGGAAAGTGTGCAGGCCAAGCCTGGAAAGTCAGAACGGAAAATGGGTACGTGGAATATTCGTGGAATGAATGGCAAGGAAGAAGAACCTATAGACGAATTCGAAAAAACAATTATGAAATTAATAGTAGTCACTGAAACAAAATTCAAGGGAAAACGGGTAAATATATTGAAGAATTGACAGCAGAAGCAGGTGAGAGTTGTTTAATAAACAATAATTTTGATCAAGTTGACAGTTGGAAGTTTATTAATGCGAGGAAAATAAGTATACAATGACGAGTGAGCCCAAGAAAGCAAACGATGAATTACATAATATACGTACCGAAAGAAAATGACAGGATAGAGGGTGACGATCTTTTCAGAATGGAAAATACAGGAACAGGTAGACAATTAGGTAATTAGCGACTTCAATGGGCGAGTGGGTCATGACTCTAAAAAGGGGGCCGGTGTAATAGAGAAATACGGACATTTTCCCAACACAAAGATGCCCACAAATATACCACATTATTTACTAAACTATCACCGACTTTACTTGCATAAAATTCGTATTTCCTGTTTTCCTTTCTTATTGGATTTTGAAGGGCATATTTTTTTATGTTATTTGTTTTTTAATAATTGTTGTAAAAATGGGTGTATAGTTCCTACAGTCTTTTACTGAAGGCTTAAAAGCCAAATATATCCACTACGCCTAGTTTTAGAGATATAATCATATTCCTCTAGCGCATAGGTTCCCAAAGTGGGCGATAACGCCCCCTTGTGGGCGCTGTAGGTCTAAAGGGGGGCGGTAAGAGACCCAGAAAAAAAATGGGGGCGTTGTGTAAAGGCTTAGGGGGCGATTTGTAATTTCATCTAGAATCTAGGAGGACTCTTAGACACCGACTGAGCTCTCGACTCTCGACTAGGGATGGGCGATAAACATCGATGTTCATTGAACATCGATATTTTAGGATCGATGTTCGATGTTTTTGCATCGATGTTTGCAATTTAGATTTATCGATAAACTATCGATGTTAGAAGAAATATAGTGAACATCGAACTTTTAAGCTTGACAAAATGTATTTGCACTAATCACAAAATAAAACAGCGTCCTCTGTTGACAAATACAAAAATGTTTCCAAATTAACAGCTCACATACAGGCTACGAGGATGTAAAATTGTCTACGAATAAAAGAAGTATTTAAATTACACAGTGCTATATCATATAAATTCGAATATTTCATTTTAGGCTCTTTTAAATATTACTCAGTATAAATATTTAAATAATATATAATTAAATACATAAATTTATAGTACTTTTAATGTGCAGAATAAAAGTTAAATTATGTATGCATGCAGAATAAGTGAAGGAGGTAAACGTATTTTCATAGAAAAAGAAGGGAGATAGACATTACCGATGTATACTTCTTCGGGAAATTCCCTAGTGCGTACAATCATACACGACGATACACGTATTAAATGCAAGATGACACATCAGAAATATAAAACCATATCCATATGTATCTCGGTATTTGCCAGCGTAGTCAAAAAAAAATGCAAGACCATAAAATCCCAAATAAAAATCGTTCTCTTAAAAAGCTTTGATACACGTAAATGTATATATTTTTTAAGTATCAGACGATTTAAGTCATGTGGTTGTTTCATGCGTAATTGCATAATATTGTTTTTTTATATAGTTTTTTTTGAGTAGTTTCTAAAGTTAACTACATATTATAAATGTATATATTTCTTTTATTATTTTTTTTGAATAGTGATATCTTTTATATCATTTTGTTAAGGACGTAAATTAATTAAGTTATAATAAAGCTTTTGTTAAACTGCCAAAAAATAAATCTATAAATATAATTATCGATGTTTAAAAACATCGATGTTTGGTAGTCGATATTTTGCAACCATCGATGTTGATCAACGATGTTAACATCGATGTTTGATATCGATGTTTACCCACCGATGTCCCATCCCTACGTCGCGTCGAATGAGATAAACGAGTTTATGCATGTTTGTCTTATTCCTGTCGGTGCGTGCTGCTTATGCAATCCTATATAAACAACGTAATATTTATTTTATTTTCATTTGCGGTTTCGCGCGTAATAGATAAGCAGTACTTAAGTTCAACACTTATACTTACGTATTTCTCAAAACAAAACAATGTCGGAAGTAAAAAAGAAGAGACGGCAATACTGTGCGGAATATATTAAATTCGGATTCATTGAAAATCCTACAAACCCATCGTCGCCTTTGTGCCTTCTATGCCTAAAAACATTTTCGAATGAAGCAATGAAGCCTTCAAGACTTCAAGATCATTTGAATAAAATGCATCCAGATAAGAAAGACAAGAATGTAGCATATTTTCAAGACCTAGAGAAGAAGCATAATACTCGGCCAAGTGTAGCAAAACTCTTTTCGGCGGCTGCTAAGCAAGATGACGACGGACTTCGAGCTTCGTACAACATCTCTTTGTTAATTGCTCAAAAAGGCAAACCACACAACATCGGAGAAGTGTTAATTTTGCCAGCAATAAAGGAAGTAATAACTACTGTGCTTCATAAACCGGCCGCAGATATTATCGGAAAAATTCCTTTGAGTAATAATTCTGTGCAAAGACGAATTGATGAAATGGCCGGAAACATAGAAGAATCATTGTGCAATCATCTGAGGACTAGTCAATTCTCAATTCAGCTCGATGAGTCCACTTTACCAACTAATGAAGCATTGTTGCTGTCTTACGTGAGGTTTATTAAAGATGAGAAAATATGTGAAGAACTATTGTTTGCTAGAAATTTAGAGACCGATACAAAAGGCGAAACCATATTCAATACATTGGAAAAGTTTTGTGATGAGAAAGAGATTCCCTTGAAAAATATTATATCAGTTGCTACGGATGGCGCTCCGGCTATGACAGGGTGCCATAAAGGCTTCATAGCGTACGTAAAAAATAAAATTCCAGATGTCCTTGCTGTACATTGCGTTATTCATAGACAACATTTGGTTGCTAGAAATTTAAGTGAACGACTATTTCAATCACTGCAATATGTCATCAAAGCAGTCAATAAAATCCGTAACTGCTCTTTGAATGATAGATTATTTCATCAGCTTTGTGTTACTAATAACGAAGATTTCAACCGTTTGTTGTTTCATACCGAAGTTCGTTGGCTATCAAGAGGCAATTGTCTGACTCGATTTTACAACCTGTTTGACTCTGTGATAGAGTTTTTGGAAACTAAAGATACAGAATTGCGCAACAAGCTCATTACATCAAAAAATGATATAGCTTACATGACAGACCTGTATAAATTGTTCAACAACATGAATCTCCAACTGCAAGGCGATGAACTAAATTTAATTAAAACAAAAAATGTCGTTGCTGCTTTCGCAGCCAAACTGCTTCTACACAAAAAGAATATGGGCAGACGTGAGTTTCATAATTTTCCGAATTTATCAGTATCCTGCAGTAACGACGACTTGTTTGCCTACTGCCAACATTTGGAAAAGCTCCACATTGACTTCACCGAACGATACCAGGATATTTTGAACTTGGAAATACCAGACTGGGTGTTGGATCCGTTTTCAAATGTCAACACAGCAATATCACCACATCTGGAAGAAGAACTTATAGAATTGACAACGAACGAGGAAATAAAAATCAAGTTCAAAAATGGCTACCAAGAATTTTGGCTACAAAAACCGATCCCGCAATTGTACCCTGGATTGTGGTCAATCATTCAACGATTCTTGATAGCATTCCCATCGTCATATTTGTGTGAACGTGGATTTAGTGCTGTAGCAACGCTGCTTACTAAAAAGAGAAATCGTTTGCATGTTACCGAACGTGGTGACTTGCGGCTGTTCTTGAGTAAATTGGAACCTGATATCAACAAACTTATTAAACAGCATCAGATTAATCCTTCACATTAGTTTTTATATTAGAATCGATTATGTTTGTTTTATTTTGAATTTTGAATAAAAGATACTTTGTCTGAATACTATAAAGTTGCGTTTCAATAATCATTCTCATTGGCAGGTGTAGCCCGTAAAAGTTAACTTGAGACCTGAGCGCCGTTGTGTACTACCTACTACGCTCAGGTCTCAAGTTAACTCATTCATTCTAAACGAGACTTTTACTATAACCCATAGTAAAAGTCTCGTTTAGAATTAATGTTTAATCTCCGCTAATATAGCTCACAATAATTAATTTAATTTGAAGTTATAGTGGTTTTTGAGTAGGTGAAAAAATGGGGGCGCTAAAAAATAATTTATTCTCAAAGTGGGCAGTAGGCAAAATAAGTTTGGGAACCACTGCTCTAGCGGATAAACCATAATATTGCATTTAGAAAATTTGTTATACGGAAGTTATAAAAAGAAATAGAAAAGTACAAAAATCTTGACGTAACAAATACTTGAATGTTTAATTAGTATCAAGAATACAAAAACACTTAACTACACAAATAGAGCTACTTCTTCCTTTTATGTTTTCTATTACCTTCTCTAATGAGAAACCTGAAAAAATCTCACATCTAAACGGGATCTCATCTACCTTGATATCGTTTCTTCATTTCTGCAATCTCTTGATGGCGCCTTTACTCCTGTTTATCACTCGTCTTTCCTAACTTAGCAGGAAAGAAATCCGACTGTGAATGCAAAAAATAACTCGTGGACCAACAAATATTCCTTCGCGAACTTTTGCCATTCTACAGGGTTATATTCAATACTCATTTTATACAACAGTTGATTTATATCAGTACAGTAACAGAAATTTCTTCCAACTTTGTAAAATGAACTGAATTTTTAGTGAATATTCTTCAATACAGAGATTCTTGTAGTGGAATGTAAAAGATTCCATTATTTTAATCGAGATCCCAAAATTTGTGACTTTTCTTTGCTTAAACCCAAATCCCGTATCAAATCATTCAGATCTGATTGGGTAATGAGATGTGTTTCGTCAGAAGGAATATAGGTCAAAACATTTGAAAATGACACATTCAAAACATCGTTTATATCTTCCTCGTACGTGGAATTTGTAGAAGAATTTGGATGCATTGGAGTTGGAGGCCCACAAACAGTTTTTTTCAAAGCTTCGCTTACAGATTGAATGTCTGGATACATTGTGTTTATTTATTTTTGAAAACCATTTAATTTTTACAAGACAAAAGTAACAGTCCGTGACGTGATCTACTGGTTCACGCCAAAGCATTGGCCTTTCTGACAGGGCTTCAGAAGAATTATTGTTTTTGTTCCACTGAGTTAATTTGACGTAACACGAAATACAGCATATTTGTGATACCCATGTTTTGTCTTGATTTTTAATTTTGAAGCCAAAATATTGTTCATAACATCTTTGAATTAGTTGACTTCTTTTACGATTTTGTAACATACAATCCACTAACAAGGCGGGGCAGCGGGCAGGCGGGGCCATTATGAATAATAAATCATGACGCCATCGATTTGAAAATTTTTCAAAATATTCTAACTTTCAAATGCAAGAGTGTGTAAATAAACGTATTTTGTTATGGAATGAATCTATGTGCGAAGTTACACAATTCGGTACAATTATAATGTTATTCGGTGGCGATACTATTAATGTAAAAGTTAAATATCAACAAGATGCTCTAGTCAATCGTACACCAATTATTGTTTTATCAAATAATAATATTTTTCCAAATGATATTACTAAACAAAATTTTCTGCCGAACGTGTGGAACACTGCTTGAAACTAAGTGACAATTCAGAGACATTTCGTTTGTCTCTTGCCAGACTGCGTCAACCTAACAATAAATGAATTACTACGCCGGTTGCAATCTTCATATATGCACGTATCGATTCCAGAAGTTTCGATTTTAGTTTATTCCGCGATAACTAATATATTAGAATTCTACTTCTCCTTGGAATGCGTGACGTCATACCCTTTGTAGTTGCCGCTGCCCTTCACGGCATAGCCCCAAACATGCTCGAGCTTTTTACTTTTTTAATTTTAAATTTTACGTTAGCCTTAGTGAAAACAGATAATAAATTTATTTTGAAAATATGACGTGATGCCCTATGTCACAATAAAGTTTTTTTGTTCCAAACAATTCAAAATACTAAAATTTTAGACGGTTAAGTCAGCTATAAAAATCGTGTCTGTTGATGTATTTTATACATGTTCGCTTGTAGCTGCCATCACCATAAGGGGGCTTACGCAGAGGTGCAGCCGTGAGGTAGGACGTAAAGGGTGCAGCCATATGCGCTAATGTAAATTCCGCCGATGTAAGGTATTCGTTAAAATAAAGCAAACAGCAGAAATTTTTGTTTTTCTTATTATGTTTTTGCATTAAATTTAATACAAAGGATTAATTAAAGCTTCGTTGGGATTACTTTCTTATAATTCAAATTATTTACTCCTACATTTCACTCTCAAAGTTGGCAAAATTTACAACATCATAACACAGTTTCAGAAAAATTATTTTAAAAACTAATTCCAGTCGAGCATGCATTGAGCCTTTGTTTATGTGTGTTTTAAATTTGGTTTTGATATTTCGTAAATAAAAGCGGCACTATTGGTTTAGCGAAAGTTTGTAAAGTCCAGAATTAACATTAGCGTATATGGCGCCACCCCCTTACGTCCTACCTCACAGCAGTTAGTAGGCACCTCGGCGTAAGCCCCCATAAGATACTGTACAACAACAAAATAATCAAAAAAAAGCAATGAAAATTAAATGATACAACAAAATATTAGACAAAATTATCACATCCAGTGAAATAACAAACAAAAATGAATAGTAATAATAATAAACCACAAACTGCACGAAACAGTATCAAGACTCGCAATTACTCCAATATGTATAAGTAAATAATGAAATTTAATGAAATAATGAATGCTGTATGAGAGTAAAACTCAAAATTTATAACATAAATTGATTTCAAACGATTATTTAGATTGAATGCAACTAACGAACCCCACTATATTATAATGTGAAACGATACTGCCACACCATGCATAAACAACAAATGCAAAATTATGTCATCCATTGACAAACTCCTCATTATAACCGAGTCTATACGCGATTACTGCGAAAATATCCAATTAATTTTTTTTATACTTGTTTAACGTTTTTTGTCTCTGTGTAGAATTTATTCGGTAACGCTAATATCGACTGAGTTATCCTTCACTAGTTTCGTCGGTAAATACAAACCCGTTTTTACCATCATGCATAAACTCAATTTAATTAACTATATAACCGATGTCTGGCGCATGGAATTTATTATATCGACAATGCCACTCGATAGAGACTAGGTCACTGCGTTTAATTGAAAAAACCGGACCGAAACGGTACGATTTCTTCTAGCAGTCGCATTTCTGCCTATATTATCCTGATTATATTCCTCTTCTTTGCAGGGAAATTTCCACTATTGAAAATTGCTGCTGGCGCTGATTTATTGTAGCCAACGTGGCATTAAGGGTGCGTTTCAATATTGGCAAATCCATTTCGGTTCGGAACTAAGATTTTCCTGTATCTTAAATACTACTAGTAATAATAGGATGTCGCCACGGTATGCATTCTAAAATTAAATAGCAATTACCTCAAACCATTTCAAGGTCATTTTACCTGCTTCTTAAATTTCTACCTCTACATACGATTTGTAAATATGGTCGGTGCGGCTTTCTTTGCAATTTCATTTTATGCCGTATGAATCAAATCGGCACTTGTCAGCTTTCATGCAGAATTAGGGAGAAAGACGCGCGAACTTTAAGCATTCATTTGAATTTATTTGTAAATTGAAAAACTTAATACATATATATATAATATAGTTTGACATATCCTCCATAAAATGTTGATTGCATTATTAAATACATAATTTAAATTAAATTACTTTTTATACATTTACAATCAGCTACATTTATTTTATTTATAGATTTAGTTATTTTTTAACAAATTCTTTAATGCTGAATGTAAGTGATACTCATCCATTCGACTTTCTTATTTCATACAAAATTATATAATAAATAAACAACTTTGTGTTTGCGAGGTGCCAAATAAAACATTTTCTTTTACTTGATACATTTGTAATTATTACAGGCTACTGCATCTGTGCGGTATATCATACCTTTGTTGATCATATAGAATAATAATAAGCAAAACAGAAATATAGTCATATTGTCTTCATGTACCCATTAGTTCAACATTCTATTAAATATGTTTTACACGCTAAAAATACGGGTAAAGTTAGTATTTGCAAATCCTAAATGTCAATTTGCCCGTTCATTTGATTTATACAGTGTTGCGTTTTCGGGTTCGCAATAAACAACTCGTGCAATTTATTTATTTAAAACAGTCTGTATATTTACACACGTAAAATTAATTACAATATAAAAAATGTAAAACTAATGTATCACACTTAAACTACTACGATTTAAATTAACACAGGTATTTATTTCTATTACTAATATTTATGTCCGTGTATTTATATCACTTCTATTTATATAACACCGCACCACTATATTTATTTTGTACTACTTATATTTATGTTTACTCTTCGACTATACCTTGTCTCAGAATAAGAAGGAGTGATTCAAATATCGCGCCGAAATGGCGTATATTTTTAAAGTATTTCATTGGTTCTTGCGTAGGCAAGTTTAACATGGGAAAATAAGTTTGACAGTGGTTTGACAAAACGTCATTTTATGTTTATAGCCAAGCCATAACCTAGTATCATACATTTTTACTTTGGTTTATTATACTTGATCATGCATTTGAAACTTTGAATTTGATTAATCTGTCAAAAATACTGTACGTCAGTGCAAAAATCAAACATTCAACAATTAATATCATTGCAAAAATAACTATAGATGAGTTCATACCATAAGTGAACTGGACAACTCACACATATTCTAGAATTGACTCATTAATTTCAAGTAAGTGTTAATTAAATACTAATTATATTACCACATGTTCATATAGGTACATGTTATATTTCAGATATGTCAAACGTAAAGAAACCTGTACTAATAGAAAAAGGTGAAAATATATGGTGGAGAATATGGGAAAAAGATTGGATTGCTGCAAGTATAATGAGTGCACGACAAGCTTTGATGAAAACCTGTAGGATTAAATAGCCATACCGATAAAGATAGGCAATTAAGAATACTTCATATAGGATCTGAATTGATACATAAGATGAAGTTGCTTCAAAAAAATCCCCTTTCAGAATATCACTTATATGAGAACTTTTGACAGAAGCAATTACAAATGTTACAATAAGTATTTGGAAAAATTGTACCGAGCATGTAAATTTTTAATCTTTTTAACACGATGTGAACACTAAATTATATTGTTAATTTCCAATATTTAATAGAAATAAATATTTGTTATACTTTATATATTTTCATAATAAATAAATTTTAATAGGGAATAATAATTAGTAATGTGTAGGTATATGTAATTATCTTTGCAGTTCGTGTAAACAATTTTAGCCGATGTAAATTTTTCTATTTATTGCTGTTGTATGTAAGATTCACATTTCCAAGACTAGTTGCTTGAATTTACCTCCTCAAGGTTTGTATAGCAGTAAAACGAATGATTTATCTATATAAGTTCTTTATTGATATTTAAAATAGAAACTAATAAGTAAAACTTTTTCTGCAAGTTCTTAAGGACATTTTGATAAGAGATAAAAGGTTTGATTCATTCTTGCTCTCTGATACAAATATTTAATAATAAATAGACTTGATTCGCAATTTTCATGTTGATGTAGCACATACACTAAAATGTGCAGTAATTATATATTTATAACGACAATCCTGCTCAAAACGCTCAGAACAAAGCCTATATGCTTTCATTTGTAAATTGAGCCTATATCTTTATCCATAGATTCTTCTAATTTTTTTTTGTAAAACTATAATGAACAGATTTGAATGTTAAGAGATTTGTATTCATCAAATTATAGATATATGCACCTATTTGTGTTTATAACTTTACTCTCCTGTTTCCAATTGCCGTGCACTCGTATTGCTGCTTCGACTGGTAGAATGAAAAGCGGCACATCCATCTATTTTAACGAAAGTAGTAAATGAAACACAAAACAGGTAAATCCTTGGTTAGAATTAATACAGTTCTTCTAACCTCAATTGTCATGATGTCATATCAAATTGTCTACTAAATTTTAAGCTATGTGTTCCATGTTTTGGCGGGATATTTGAATCACTCCTTCTTATTCTGAGACAGGGTATACCACTCAAGGAACCATTTATTTATTTCTAATATTTATTTTTACTTTGGTCTGTTCCGCGCGACGACTACTAAGGACTTTCTTATTCCGGAATAAGAGATTCATTCAATAGTCTCGTGCGGAACAGGCAGATAAATAAATAAACATAAATAAATAGTTCCTTAAGTGGTAGTCGAAAAGTAAGCATAAATAAGTGAGTGTAATTGTTACATAAATATTACGGAATGTAAATAGAAGTGATATAAATACGGTACAGTGTTACATAAATAACAGTAGTGAAATAAATACATGTGTTAATCTATTTGTAATAATTTTAAGTGCGTTACATTTATTTTACATTTTTATATTTTGATTAGTTTTATATTTTTATATTGTAATTAATTTTACGTGTGTGAATATACAGACTGTTTTAAATAAATAAATTGCACGAGTTGTTTATTTGGAACCCGAAAACGCACCAATAGTCTGAATTTTCAGTCTTTTTATTTAGTTCATATTATAACTTTTCAATTCAAATATCGCGCCGAAACGCTACTATTTTTAACAGATTGTATTGGTTCCTAGGCAATGATCTAATAATATAGAACTACTAGATGGACTGTAGAGAGAGAGGAATTGACCTCTACATACAAAGGAGACAGATATACAAAACCGTTAGTTGTGGGCAAAACATGGCGATATCGCATTGTTTTGTATATAAACTTTCTCAATTTTGTTGATTTATACATATTTATTTGTCTTTTTGGTAATTTGGATTATGTATTTTATTAATAGATTTCTTCTAGTATTGATTTTATTTCATACACCACTGACTTTATTTTTATTTAAAGAAATACGAGCATAAAGACAACTGTGGATTCATGATGATTGAATCAACTATTTTTATTTATAAAATTGTGATTGTAATTAGATACATTTTAGGAATTTCATTTTTATTTGATATAGGCATATAGGTAATGTATATAAATTGAGAATCATCAAGAATATTGGCAATTGTTAACTTCAGCTTATAATTTAACAGTGTTGTTCTCATGGATTTAGTGTCATATATATTTGGTTAAAAGTGCTATTATCAGTAACAAAATTAGAAATAAATATTTTAAATTGTTGAATATTATATATACCAGCTTCGCAGTGCTTGGAGTCACATATTTAAGTCACAATGGTAATGTCATGTGCAGCGTATGGTTGTACTAATAGGGCAGAAAAGGGAATGAACGTATGATTTCACAGGTTAACTATTCTTAATAAAATACATGATTTGTAAATTTGATATAAAAAATTTTAGTTTTCAATCTAATCGAGTACTATGCAAGCAGTGGATAATTTGTACTAAACGAAAGGATTTTAAGCCATCAAAATATTCAAGATTGTGTTCAGAGCATTTGGTTCCTGAAGATTTTGTTATAAGTTATGGAAGAAAATATTTGCCCCAAAATGCAATTCAAAGTATTTTCAATTTTCCTGCTCACTTGAGAAAAATTCCCTGTAATAGCAGATCTCAACGATTAAAAATTACTGATGCACCAAGCAAAGAACTGTTAAAGTAAGATTTCTATTTGTAGTTATTATTCTACCTAGATATTTTTAATGTTCTATTTACCTTATAGCTCAGAATCCCCAAATGTAACTAATGTTGAAGTATTTGAATTAGTCACAGAAAAAACACCTCGCGAAATAATACAAGTTGTTATTCTAGTTTATGTATTTGTAATATTTCTTTCTCCATTTTACTTCGATCACATATTTACCATTTACGTATTTGTTAATCCATATTAATTATATGTACATATATTTTAATAAAAAATTAAGCATTAATTGTCTTTTATTTTGAATATATCAGAAGTTGTAAGGAACACCTAAGAAAAGCTGTCAGTTTCTATATTTATTTTTTCAGAACGTAATATTTTGAAAAATTCTAGTGGTCAATTCAAAATTTCCAACTGATATCTGTAGTGATTTTTAAAAAATTTTTCTAATACTACTGTTTTAAATAAAAACTGAATGATCATCACACATGCTAAAATAGGTATTATTAGAAGAACAAAATCATATAGTTATCTCATAGTCATTAAAAGTCATTTATTTAATTTTCTTTCCTTAATGAAGAATGGCAACTAGCATAGATACCTTTAAAATGTTATTAAACAGAATATATTTAATACCATATTAATAATATATATTTAATTATTTATCTTTTTGATTATTAAAGTTGCAATACCTTTACTTTCCTCATAATATAGCATATTTTTAACAAAATAATACTTTTAAACATTATAAACCATTACAAGCTATAGCAATATATTTGAATTTTGCCCACATAAAACGGTCAATTTTGTTCATCCTTGTCAAACTTTCGACGCTCATATATTTTCCTTCTTTCTCCTATGGTGTGGGTCACTTCCTAATCAGCAAGACATAGCGTACACTGCATCTAGTAGTATAATAGTATTAGATCATTGTTCCTAGGTAAGCAAATTTAACAAGGAAATATAAATACATGCGATATATGTTATATTTTATAACATAACCAAGCCGTAACCTGTGAACATTCTCTTGCGTTTTTGTTTTGGTTTATTGTATTTTAGTGTGTTATTAAACACTATCGATATACTTATTTGATTTTATTATTTTGTGTTTTTTTTTCTGTCTTCTTTGTTATTTGTTAAGAGTGTTGTTAGTATTAGTATACACTACACTATTTATTTATACTTATCATGATCTGACAATTGTAATGCATTACAAGTTTGAGAATATTGACAATTTTATGTAACAGAGGTCTTACAAATATATAGTCTATTATTATTATTATTATCTGTAAGTGTAAATAGGTACGTCACGAACATTAGATAAGGCGCTTCCAACAAAACCGTGAAATTCACCACCCAAACAGCGTCAAGTATTAGCACAATAAAGACGATAAAAACAGTTTTAAATATGTACAAAATTTTAACTCTACAAAAACTAAAATTGAATAGCCTAGCAGCATTTTTCGAATTTCGCGAGTGTTTTATGTTTGCACTGGGCGCAATTGAATAATATATAGAGGTGTACTCGCTATATTTCACTATAAAATTAGTTATAATAGTTATATATATAGAAATATAATTTTGTCAATCAATGTTTGTACATCTATTTTTTGACCAATCTTTTGTTTGAGTACACGGTGTGTCTAGTAATTTCGCAATAAAAAATGAATTAGCCTACCTGTACTCAACTCGATTGTCTTCCTAGCCAACTTAAAACATCCGCGAATTTCGAAAAATGCTGCTAGGGTATTGTGCTGGGGGAATAGCAATTGTAGTAAAATCTTCAAAACATTAAGTAAGGTAAAGGTATTACTTTAATGTTAATATATTATAAATAATGAGGCTAGTATAAGATTATTGTTATTATTAAAAACTAAAAACCCGGCGAACTGACCTCCGGCATTTCAAAGTTTTGAAAATTGCTATCAAATAAAATGTACCTATATTTACATTTTAAGCAATTAGCAACAACCTTAAAAAAAAATATAGAAGGTTCTTGTCAACAATTTCTTCTCCACTTCGTAAATGTAAAACGGCTACTAGGCTTTTATCGGCGTAAAAAAATCCGTAGGCATCTTTCAATTAAAGATAACAGAAAACTCCATATTTTAAAATGATTCAATTTGATTAAATTGACAAATTAAACTATGTAGTTACTTTTTATGATTTGTGGTGCCAACCTGTGATGCCAACTGCTCATTGTCTATTACGTACTTTCAAATAACTCGTAACATACTAAATTTTATAATTAGTAACCGCAAAAATTGCTGTTAATTATAATTTTAAATTATAATAAATAATTAAAGTATCGTATAACACACAACTAACCTCTAAATAATTGCAAGATAATATCGCCATCTATACTATATGTGCTACACTATAAGGCGACGTAAATGTAACAGATATCTGTAAATGTATGTACTTGCTTACAAAAATGTTACAAATTTTATTTCATGGATCACTTAAAAAATTACACATGTATTTAGCTACTGTTACTATTTTTACCTTCCAAATATAAATACCGAATGTACTTGCTATATTACATATAAATTTACCGTGTAATTTTTAAATGTAGCCATTTTTTCTAGTAGTTGCAAAACCACTAACTTCCCATTTTATTTACGGCTTATATATTAACTTAATTTAAAAAAGAATTCGACCTTTCACCTCGTTTAACCTTTATCTTCATGCTTAATGTATAAAATTTACATGTTTTGATATCATACGCCTGAAAAAATGGAAATAAAAATAGTATTTTTCGGGTACATTTCTCTCCCGCCAAAACGTTATCAAACGCAGCCTTAAAGAAGTGAAACAGGAAATGAATGTGGAAACGACTAAAATAGTAGCTGGCAGAATTTGTTAAAAGTAGTTTTAAATATCTCGGTCTATCAACTTTAAATTATTTTTATCAACCGAAGCAAAAGATTTCCTACCAATATACGCTAATTATTATGAGGGATGTTTAATTAAATTTCATATTTGGTACATAAAAAAATAAATAGTGGAGTAAAATCGTTCCATAACGAGTTCTCGTAGTTATTTGAAGGTATTTCTTTTAGTAGAGTGAAAAATTATATGAGTGATTGCTCTGTTTCGAGCTAGGCAGGCTACTAACTTCACCTAGTAACCCTCTTCCTTTATGCGGGCTTAAGACCGGATACACGGATGACGCTACACTTATATCAGCAAGCGATGACGATTTGCAACGAATGCAGATTGCCTTTAATATCAATGCAGGAAAATACAATATTATGATTTCTACAAAACTTGCACTTTAACTGTCTATAACCTCGCAGAAGAAGTTAGACGACAAATCAATAATGTATCTAAAGTATTTGAATACTTTACATACTCGTGCATTATATGGATTATGCATCTTGGTAGTGTTCCGTGTTGTAATGCATTGTTTTTTGTTATTCGTAATGAATGTTTTAAAATGTAATATGTTATTATATTTGTGTGTCTTCGAAACACTACCTCTAATTTACTCTCTCATGATTTAGTTCTCAAAGAAGGACGAAAATTCGAGTTTTGAATGTATTCCCTTTTTGGATTAACTTTACTTTTTAACAAAATTTAACCAAAAAAGAAAACAATTTATTCAATACAATACAATTTATAATTTATAAATGTACGTAGAAGCAAGAACACTTGATTAATTTGTATAACTATATTACAAAATACGACTTGGAGAATTGATTCGAACTTTCGCAGTTCATTATCAACTTTGGGGGTGATGATATGATTGCTATTTTAAACATAGAAAATTATAATTCCGGAAATTCCAGAGATATTTAATACTCTAATGGACTATCTTGACTATGAATGTTTTGGAAAATAAAGAACACGATAACTTGCGCTATTTGCTCGTAGATGGTACAAGTAGCAAACACATTTTCTACTTTGAATTTAATTGAGTGCTACTGTTTTATTTTCTACAAATAAAAATTAGGTATGGTAAAGAAGAGAACGATAAAAAATTTATGAAACACTGCGTTTTTAGTATCTACAGAGTTACAGTACTACAGTGAGATTATACACTATAGACCCATAAATAATAATAAATAAAGTGTCTTAATTGTAACAGGAAACAAGGTGTACAAGTATATATATATAATCAACATAAATACACTGATATACAATTTACAAATTAAAGTAAATAGTAAACAGTTACAATCGCAAGGTAAAGTTCAGCTAATGCTTTACAACTTAACATTGGATATTGAACCAGAAAAGATTGTAATTTGATAAAAGCACACACAAAAGAATGGGAATTATTAAACTTTAAACTCACTAAATTTACCAAATCTATCAATTCTTCAATATTACTGAACCTATTCACTAGTAAGCATCAGCACCTTATCCACGTAATAATTTTTCCTCATAAAATTACGAAAAGATGAGCCAGAAAAGGCATCAGTACGTACCTCGTTATATTTACAATAAATTTTATATTTATTTATTTATTTATATATTTATTTATTTACAGAAAAATACATGTGCACCTAGGTGTTGGCCACCTGTATGTGCAATTACATTATAAATTCTAAGAAATGAAGTAACCTAATATGAATACATATTTCGCGTACAAAAGTGTACGTTACTAAAACTAACTAACTATGTAACTATAACTAATTATAAGTATACTTATTTCATTAAGAAGTAACTTCTGTCCTTAAAACATCCCCGTTAACGCCTCCAAGTTAATAAAAATAAAGTTTCTTAAGTGCATTAGATATGTTTTTATTTTTTTAATAATTTTTATTTCAGGTAAAATCTTGTTGTATAGTTTCGGTCCTAAGTAACAAAAGGATCTCTTATTTCAGGATGTTTATGAAGAAAAGTACATGATGTCAGTATTTATAAAGATTTGATGTTAAGTATGTCTACGGAATATAACTCTATTGTTGGATAAAGTCTATCTTTACTGTATATTGTTTTGAGCAAGTAGTTTTGAACAGAATTTAAGGATTTTCGAGTGTCATTATAGGCTCCGCCCCAAGCTATTATACCATATCTTAGTACTGATTCCGCCAGGCTTCTGTAGAGCATAAATAATAATTTTCTGTTTAACACTTCATATTATTCATATTATATAAAATTTATGTATAAGACATCTAATTTTATTGCAGATATACTCTATATGTACCTTTCATTTAAGATTTGCATCTATATATATTCCTAAATATTTCAACTTCTATGGGCGCGTTGATTGTGGTCACTGAACGAGATTGAGCCGTCACGCTCGGCTATGTAACGCTCGAGTCGCCATGGTTACCAAACGAACCGTAAATTCGACAAAAATCGGCAAAACTGTGCAAAGAACTCCTCTCTGGATACGCGAAATTGAAAGCTGCCCTTTGGCATTGGTGTACGAGCGACATTGAATTTCCGGTCGACGGAGAGATTTTCTTCCTAAGTGGAGCGGTTGTAAAGATATGGGCTTTTAAAGAAGAGCGTGCACTCGATGTTTTAACAGCAAAATGGCTTACGTCATGACGATTCACGTGACAATCAAAAAATCGCGAGAAACGTCAAACTGACAGGCGAACTGAGTTGCACCACAGATTCACTTTTAAGCGTGAAATACGAAATTTTGAAAGTTGCGAGGGCTCATCAAGACTCGGGGTCTTAAAGAACCTGCTTTTTGGGACCTTTTGTATGCTTATTTCGAGTCGGCAGTCGCACGCAATCGAAGGTACCGGCAATTTAAAGGTCGTTTGCAGAAGGATTTGGTAAGAAAAATGGCCGTTTAAATGTGCACTGATATCAATGTATTCCGGACGGGCGAAAAATAAATATCAGATTCTCATGTGCACTGGCGATCAATGTATTACGGTTCGGCGAATTGCATCTCCACACAATACATAACGGTCTCCCACATGACTTGATATTTTTATCTATGCACAGGTCGCTCAATATTTTAATAATGGTTTGAATTAAAATACGATAATTCCAGAACGTGTGTATTTCCTTAAAGGGGAAAAGGAGGATTGCTTTCGACATTTATGTACCCCTACTACGAAATAATTTTATTTAAAGGATTATGCAAACGTGCACAGTGGTCGGAGCCGGCTGAAATCAATTTCTCTCTCTTCTGATTAAAATTAGGCACTTGGGAGTTTTTACGGTCGCCCATCACTAATTCAAATGTCGAAATAGAACAAAATGGCAGAAGGATATTTTGAAAATTGACGTATGAAAGTGAAATTTTAAATACGGGGGTGTCTTAGGTCGCCGATCACCAATCCATAGTCAAAATGTCAAAAAAAACGAAATTGCGGAAGATTTTTTTGAAAATTGACGTATGAGTGTGAAATTTTAGATACGGGGGTGTCTTAAGTCGCAGATCACAAATCCAAAGTCAAAATGTCAAAAAAAGCAAAATGGCGGACGAGTTTTTTGAAAATTGGCGTATGGATGTGAAATTTTAGATACAGGGGTTTTGGAGGTCGCCGATCACGATTCCAAAGTCAAAATGTCAAAAAAAAAGAAAACGGCGGAAGATTTTTTTGAAAATTGACGTATGAATGTGAAATTTTAGATACGGGGGTGTCTTAGATCGCCGATCACGAATCCAAAGTCAAAATGCCAAAAAAAAACAAAATGGCGGAAGAATTTTTTGAAAATTGATGTATGAATGTGTAATTTTAGATACGGGGGTGGTTGAGGTCGCCGATCACGAATCCAAAGTTAAAATGACAAAAAAACAAAATGGCGGAAGAGTCTTTTGAAAATTGATGAATGTTTGTGAAATTTTGGATACGGGGATGTTTGTGGTCACTTATTACGTCTTCAATTTGGCGATTCTTTCGGCGACCGTAACATGGGAGAACCTTGATGAAGTTTTCACTTCTGCCGTGTGGTTTTAAGCACACTCATTTTTCTTGTTTAGGTTATTGATACTATCTATTATATCGCTTTCATCCGCGGGTGTTAAGTACATTGAATCTATACTGTGACTCGTTTTTGTAGTCATTTGTTTGGGTATTGGTATTTTTTGCACCATTTGAATACCAATATTTATAAAGAATTCATTACAGTATTCAGCCATGCTCCGTTCATCTTCAAAGGGTGTTTAATTTGCATCTTGGATGTTGATTTTTTTTGATTTTTTTATATATTCATTGCTTGCCTCTGTTATTAATCTATATATCTTTCTTAGGTTGGTCCGGTTATTTTCTATTCTACTTTTATAATAATTATTTTTGAATATTGTTATAATATTTTTGAGGTGGTTCCTATATATTTTATATTCAGCACTTTTTTGTTCTGAATAATGAGCCAGTAGCCATCTTTTCATTTTATCCCTGGTTCTTATAGAATTGATGATTGCCAGAGTAATCCAAGAGTTTTTTCTTTTATAAGTTTTAATGCATGTGTATTTACATTTTTCCATTGTGTGCAGAAACACTGTGTTGCATCTTCTGAGTTTCTGCAACAAATGATTTCTGGTGTTTTCTGTTTTGTGCTATATATATTATTAATACTTAATATTATAGGGAAATAATCGGTTATGTCATGATTGATCACAAATAAAAATGATCTTTCTAATATAGTGCGGTTTTATGCGTTGGTGGAGAAATTCTACCTCTAAACCTCGTGGAAAGGTTAACATCAGTTCTGAAAGTGACTTTCTGATATAAATATGGCGATGCTGTCAATGTAATAATTTTGTTATACAAAAGCAAACTCCGAAGCTCCCTCCTATTATGCATAATCAACTATCGTGCACAGCTAAGTTTGTGCGAGATGTCATCAAACTTCTGTATGTCATATATAAACCTCAAGGTTTCGTACTTTTTCTATGCGATTTTGAGTTAATCTGTCTAAAGCCGAGTAATATATTGGTGTACAGTATAAAAATTAAGACAGAATAAATGTATCGTAAAGGTTTTTCTTGATGGTTTCGTTGAATACATGTCTGTGAGGATACAATTTCTTTAAATTTAGATAAGCATTGCGGATATAGCCATACGCCTGCTGTCTGTACCTTTGTGTATTTTCCATAACCAGTCCCAGACTCTTCACACCTTCCGCAATTAGTACACTATGGCTATTAATTTACAGTACTGAAACTTTCAAACTTTATCCAATTAAAATAATATGTAATAATAAATTAACACTTAAGTATTAGCGTTACGAATAACATGTTCCAAGTGTCCTCCATTACATTGCTACCTGCCCTAGTACCCTATAATTGTTTTGGCAGAAGGAGCACCAATGGCGCTGACGGTAACTAATATAATGTTATCCGGACGGCAAATAAGGATAAGCCTATTTTCGGGGTTTCAACCTTCTAGCTTCTCTCAATAAAGTTTTAGAAGTTTCGGAGTGTTGTAAGTGTGTCGTCTTCAACCTGCCTTACCTTACTTCCCTAGTGTGCGATGGTAAAATGTGGAGTGGGGCTTTGCCTCTAACTCGCCGGTTTTTAGGGATGGGTTATTCAGAATCCTGAAGATGGATGACTTGTAGGCGCCAGCTGCCATTCAGTTGAAGCTCACTTCAGAATGCTACTCATTCCGGCAGCAAGAATAATTAGGGTACACTAGGTCATAAGTTCAGTCATACACGAGATAAACAACAATAACAAGTTTATTATTTGCAAAGTGATCAAGAAAATGAATGATTAGAAACCCCACAGAAAGATCAAAGGTTTTACATTTACAAAAAAAATGTAAAAATAAAATAAAAGTTGAAAAGGAGTTATAAATTGCCTACCGGTATTACAAAAAAAATAATAATAAATATATTTAAACGTAGAGGTGATACACCCCGTATATACCAACCAATAAGAAATTTAAAAGAAAACTTAACTACGTAAAATGATATCGAATTTGCCCAAAAGAGCTTGAAATGCACATAAATCTAAATTAAAGGCACGTAATTACAAATGTGCTCTAAAATTAATATGTATCCATTCAATACTTGGTTAAATTTTTTTCACAGAAGCAATCAAAATGTATAATAACAAAAGGAATTAAATGGGGGCAACAAGATCTTGTCTTACATTTGTTTCATAATAAAGCCTCTATCTACAGATTTCACACAATGTAGGTGTATATCATAGAAAAAGCTAATAATCAAATGCAACGCAACAAATCAACAGCGCAAGTGATTATAAATTCATCACAATTAAATAAAATCGACTGAAGGCACAAAAAAAGAATTTAGATTACATTAATTAATCCAATCGTTACACCACTCTTGCAATCGGCTGGTAGATGCTTAAATGATCTATGAACTACAAAATTTAAGATTTGCAAGTTTCAAATATCGCAACAAAATTAGACTACCGTTCTAAACTTAGAAATAGACATAAAATAATTTAACAAAAGTCTGGGTATAGCTTAACCTTCCAATATCTGGCAACTATCGAGCTCAATTAGACATTAATTGAGAAATGTGTTTAAGAATTTAAACTTCGTATACTCACTAGACGATAATTAAATGTACTGTTAAAAATTCAACTCTTCCGGGGATCATAATTATATAAAATCACAAAAGAAAACCTGTCTGTGTGGTTATAGTTCCCTTGGAATGGAAATTCTAGGGGGTAGAACTCCCTCGAAGCGACCACGAGAGCAGTAGGTAGGGTCACTTAGTTTTCAATCACGGTATGGATGCGGGAATTGTTTTTAAAATCCAGATATCCATCCAGTTTAACCAATTTCGTCAAAAGGCGACGTAGGTTCAAACACAAAAAAAAAACAGCACGTGTCAATCAGACGCACACAGTTATGCGGTACAAGGAAAATTGTGCCATCCAACAATAAAAGCTAAAAAGGAAAAAGGGAAACGAGACAAAATACGTTAATAAACGTCTACAAATGAATCCTGAAACTCACCAGTGAATTAATCATCCAATAGAAACATCCGACAATGTCGAAAAAGAAACAAGCGAAATTTATAGCCCTTCTGCCTGAACATCCGCTTCTAATCAGCGAGATTCCCATAACTAGTGCAGAAGGTACTCGGACAACTATCACTGCTTTTCAGGAAGACTTACAAATTGGAAGTGTCTCAGCGACTTTTAATGGAAATGTCTTAGCATCTTCCCGCTCGATCCAACCAATCAGATCGACCTGCGCTACGCATCGTCAACCCTCAAAAATCACTACTCGGTCGATAAAACAGGCACAGCTTAATCGTAAGACGGTAAATAATTATCAAGATGAAGGGAAAGAAACAAGTAAAGAATGATTAATAAACAAGATAGACAAAAATTAGCTCCCAAAATTAGAAAATATAACACTGAACTGAAATTATTTCAGACGGCATCACATAGGTATCTAACAATACGGACTAAGCCGATCACACTTAGATGGCCGTACTAGCGAGAAAATAGAATCAAATTGGGTTCCAACATATAAAATAAGATATAAAATTAAACCAAAATATTCCAAGACAAAAGGAAACCAACCCGATATTTTTCTGCGTAGGAAAATTAAACAGAATTAGGGAGATAATATACAGCTCGCACCAAAATTAAATGAAACAAAAATTTAAAAAAACATATAAATAAGTTCACTAAAAGAAAAGGACGTATGGAGGGAAAAAAACAAAGGTGTAACAACGTTGAATGCACAGTTTGTATCGTTCTTGCATATTTGTGACCATATCTGAAAGTAGAGGCTGTTGCATTTGTATTGTATCCTATAGCTTCTGTCATTTTCTATTTTAACTGTTGTATGGTGGACAGAGGGTTATCTCGGAAAACCCATAGTTTCAAGATACTCCAAACATATGAATCTAATGATGTTAAGTCCGGTGAGAGAGAGAAAAGGAAAATTGCTAAAATCTGAAATTGGATTATTCCCAAATGTCTCCAGCAGCAGTTACTGGACGTCCGTTTTCCTCGATGAAGTAAGGCCCTATAATTACTCATCCAGAAACTGCGCCCCAGATGGTCACTTTTTCACTATGCAAAGGTATTTCTTGCACCTCTTCTGGTCGTTGGAAACCTAAAAATCTATTGCTACGCCTATTTACAAGACCCGCCAAATGAAAATGACATTAGTCGTTGTACTAGATGTTATTGATGAAACTGGGATTATCATCTTGCAGAGCAAGGATAACGAATAACGTATGAATGGGCATTAAGTTGTTTCAATATCTCCTGAAGAGTCCTCCTGTTTATATTAAATTTTGCAGAGGATCTCCGTTGACTACGACATGGTAAGTCCATAATTTGATTAAATACTCGTTTGTGATTTTCGTTGGTGTCCATTTTTTTCTTCTCCTGCTAAACCTTTCCCTTGGTGTAGCACACTTCCATTTCCTCTAAATTTGGTTATAGTGTTCAGTACAATAGCGTTACTTGGTGCCTGTTTATTGAAATGTTTCGAAAATTTATCTCAGACGAATTTAATGCTTGGACCATTTTGTTTACGTAAACCGTATGAGCGAAAATAGTGCTCAATTAAAAAGATTTTTCAGTAGATTTATATTTACAAACTTGCAAAAATCTAACAAAAACTAAACATGTCAATGTTGATATACGCATGTGCATAAATTGTGTCCTATCTATGCGTAACTCTCCGTACCTTTGGAAATTGAGTTTTCGTTTTCATTTCATACCTAGAACATTTAAACTTTGCTAGATCTTATACCTCTCGCTAATATCCCCTCGGTAATAATTCACCTTTTTTAAATAAAACTTTTAAACACGTCACGACCCAGTGAAATATGTACGTTTCGCATGCACGCCCACCTTCATTTATTTATATTTTTTACCCATATTTTTATTTCAACGTTATTTCGAGAACTTTCGGCTTCCGCGACTCTTACATAAAACGAGGTCGAACAAATGCAGATTTATTACTTTGTATATATTTCACGCCTCGCTTGCCACGTCGGCACCCCGCGAGAGAGCTGAAAAAGAGAGAAACTAAGTTTCGCATTTTCGTTTTTCTTTTTTTTTCGCCTCGCTCCGTTGCTTCGACAGCGTGACGGGGTTGGCATTCCGACGTTCAGATTTTTGAACTCCGCGCGGCACGAACGACACGAAGAGCGGCGGCGTGCGGTCGGTAACAACACGTCATACGCGGTGGGGATGCGGTGCGAATGCGACGGGAGTTCTTTCGCACGCGAAATGAAGATGAAAACGGAGTCGAAACCTGGACGGATTCAAATTGGATGTTTGCGGGGGACTAGGGGGTTTCGAGATACGCGTAGCACCTCGTCACCGCGACTGAAACGAATTGTAGAGAATAAATTGGTTGAAAATTAGAGAAGATTTTGTCTGGTGGAAGGGAAAAAAGCTCTTTCAGACTCATATTTCTTTTCTCTCTTTGTTTTAGTCTTGTTCTGGGCGCGCTGGCGTAAGATTTTCACGAGAGGATTTTCAGTCATTAAAATGATTCTCATTATTGCAACTGTTTACGGATGGTTGTCGGATGTATTTTGGCTTAATTAACGTGAAATAACTACTCGTTTTCTCTATGCAAACTGATGTAAATACTAGGAAATTCTAATTTTGCAGATATTACAATTCATGTTCAAATAATTTATTATCTAACAGTTGTAAGCGACTAATTGTAGGATAATGTTACAAAAAAAATAGGTACCTGCTATCAAATTTTTAATTTATAATTAAGGCAATATAAGTTTTATTAATAAACTATAAAGACGTTTTGATGTCTGTCGCTAAATCTTCCCAAATGATTTGATTAAATATATTTTTACAAATTGCAAAAGATTTTAGTAAAAGAGAAGACTATATTTTCCGCCATTAGAACGCGATTAGGAAAGAAACCTAATTATGCCCGCCATCTGCCCTGCAAATGCATAAGCTTAAATAATAATTCTGGCAGTCGTGGCACTTTCCTGTAAAATTTAAATGAAGCATAACTGAAAACGGTGCGCTACAATATTGGCAAATCCATTTCGGTTCGAATCTAGGATTTCAAATTTTCTATAGTACTACTAGTAATAATTGGATGGCTCTACGATATCAATTCTAAAATAAAATAACAGTAACCTTAAAACATTTCCAGGTCATTGTTATTTTACCTGCTTTCCAAATCTGTACCCCTACATACGCAAATGTGTATATTTGGTCTGTGCAAGCTTTCTTTGCAATTTGATTTTATAGGTATGAATCGAAACGATATTTCCTAGTCAACTTTCATGCTGAATTAAGAAGAACGACGCGTGAACTTTAAGCATTATTAATCATATAGTTTGACATATTATCAATCAAATGTTAACTGCATGATGCTAATATATTAAATTCATAATTTAAATTAAATTACTTTTTATACATCTACAATAAGTTACATTTTTTTTATTTATAAGATTAGTTATCCCATATTCTTAAATAATGAATGTAAGTGATACGCATCCACTCGACTTTCCTATTTCATACATATCTATACAGTAGTGTATTTGTGTGATGCAAAATAAAACATTATCTGTTACTTGATACGTCTGTAATTTATGTTACATACTACTGCATCTGTCCGATAACATATCTTTGTTGATCATGTCTAATAATAATAATAATAATAATAATAATATGCAAAACAGAAGTATTGTCATATTGTCTTTATAACGTACCCATTAGTTCAACATTCTAGAAAATATGTGTTACCCGCCAAAAATACCGGTAAAGTTAGTATTTGCAAATTCCAAATGTCAATTTTAGAGTTCATTTGATTTATATAGTCTCGTCATGTTTTAATTTTCTTTCTATTTTGAGTTTTGGCTCTGGGACACTTTTTAGAATGCATTATTTTTATAAGTTTGAATAAAAGAAATTCTACATATTTTATGGCAAATTTTGGTCATACGTACATTGTAAGCGCAACAAGATTAGCAATGACAACCAATTAGTAGGCTATGTCCGTCATTATTTCGTTTTTTAATCATACTTTTATTTCATGTTATAACTATACCTTGTCTCAGAATAAGGTGTGGTTCAAATATTGCAACAAAACGATATATATTTTTAACAAACTGTATTGGTTCCTACGTAAGAAAGTTTAACAAGGAAATATAAATATGCGATATCTGCTATATTTTATAATAAAACCAAGCCATAACCTGTGAAATTTCTCTTGCATTTTTGTTTTGATTTATTATATTTTACTGTGTTATTAAATACTATCAGTATGTTTAAGCGTTGATTGAAGAAATACGTATTCCTTCAATCAACGGTTTAAGTACGTCACGAACATTAGTGATAAGGCACTTCCAACCAAACTGTGAAATTCACCACTCAAAGATCGACAACGATTGGTACAATAAAGACGACAAAAACAGTTTACAAATTGTACAAAACTTTAACTCTACAAACATCAAAAATGAAAAGAACAGTAATTGTAATAAAAATCTCCAAAACATTAAGTATGTTACTTTAATGTTAATATATTAAAGATAATGAAGCATTTATAAAATTATGGTTATTATTAAAAACTGAAAAACTGGCGAATTTAGACCTTCGGAAGAAAGAGTGGGCAGGTATTTGAAATATAGAATTTGATGAATATGTCAAAAATACTATACGGGACATGGTGTGCAGCTTCTATTTAAAAAATGAACGTTGATGCAGTCCTAATGCAGAGGATTCCAGTGGTGTACAATATATTTTCGATCATAACCAACAAAGATGTCTACAGAAGAAAATACGAATAACATTAATTAACGGGAAAAGGAAGTATATAATTAATAATGACAGAGGCAATAAGTTCCTTTACAAGCATTATGAGGGATGACATTAAGAAAGAAGAATATACCTACCGAAGATGAAGAATCTCAAGTATGCATAAACTTTTAATAAACAATTTCTAAGTGGTGTCATTTTGTGTATTCATTGACTGTCAAAAGTGGAATAAGTATATGTGACTAAGAAAAACTTATAGAAATCAAATATGAACTGGACAATGCCAACATAAATGTTAGTGTAGCAGGCGTGGCGCTGTAAGTGGATAGTCGTCTTTTGTTTTAAAAGGAAAAGTTATAAAAGAGCGCGAAGAACGATATAAGGGAGATGAAGCCGAACTTCCGAAATTACTAGACGTAAAAATTTTTGATATCGTTTGCAAATAATAGTAGGGGTTTTGATACCCTACGTTATATTATATTAGTTTGAATGTATTAAGTTTATTTCTGAATTCCAGTATAGTTTTTAGTTTTGTTATTATTAATTCTTTGCTACATTTGATAATTTCATTTTCAAATATATCGAAATGGTAGACATCAATAAAAAAGGATTTGATGATTTATATGAGGAATATAAGTAAGTTTTTCTTTTTGAAGTAAATATACAGTTTGGAATAATTGATGGTGTAAGACGTACTCTAGGGGTACTACGTGAAAATGTTTACTTTCAGCAAGGCGTTAAACATCATGAATATTTAGATAAAATATTGTTTTGCTGAATTACATTAATTTTTTTATAAATTATGGGAAGATTGTTAATAGTGTTGAGGGCACTGGAGGTATTATGTGCAAATATTTGCTTCCTGTGTATCACTAACGATTGTTGTGGTAAAAAAAATAATGAAAATTTAATAGATAGTAATATTCTTGAGGGACAAGCGCCAATCTGTTGGGTGTACTATGTGCGAATATTTACATTCGACGATTGGTATAGGTCATTTTTCAAGATATTTTCTTCTTTGCAAAGTTTTAGATCATCAAAGGCACTATGCGAATGTATGTCTTTGTTGAAATAAAAATTAGCTTCGTATGGGAAATAGTTATGTTTTTGAATCTATAAATATTATATTAAAGGATAAAAATACCAAATAATATTTTTCTTGAATAGAAAAAAAGGAATTATGTTTTTCTATGTTTTATAATTGTGAAGAGACATTCGACAATTGTAGTTGCATTATTATAACCACAGCAATATGGTTAGCTACTCTTCCATATTTTAGCTTCCAAATGTAAATACCGAGTGTAATAGTTATATTACTTATAAATTTACTGTTTGATTTTTAAATTTAGCCATTTTTTCTAGTGCTTGCAAAACCACCAACTTTCCAATTTATTTATTGCTTATATATTAACTCAGTTTGAGAAACACTCACTTTGTTAAACTTTTATCTTTCATAAAAATTACATGTTTTGATTTTTAACACCCGTAAAACTGGAAGTAAAAATGCTATTTTTTGGGCACATTTCTCCCCCTCCAAAACCTTATCAAACGCAGCCTTAAGGTTCTGACGTGCTTATAGTGTAAGCATAAAAGGTAGCTAGGTACATAAATAATACAAAGAAAAATAGAAGCTTCCGACGCCTACTGTAATAGAAAATATCGCATAAAGTTTAAAATCGCAGAATTCTCATAACTCACTCATAAAACGACAGCTTGCAGTAACACAGAAACAATATACCGACGATGCGTAATTTTAAAATTAATCTCTACTCTTTATACTTGTCGTACTCACGTTTATTAATAACGTCGTTCTCCTTACGAAAGACAAATTTTGATAGGAAAGTATGATGGAGAAAGACCTTGGTCGACGCACGAATGTTTTGAGGGGAGGGAAGAGGAGATGAAAAAGAAGCGAACGAAAAGGAAGAAGCATGAGAAGGGAAGGAAGGATACGAAAACGATTTAGAATTTAGATTGAGTCGGGAGAGTAACGCATGAAGAAATTTCAATTAAATTAACACTAGATTGACGACAGTCTAACGCATCTTTTATATTAAAGGAGATATTTTCGAGTTATGAATTAAATATGAGAAATTGCAAAAATATATATAAATAGAAATGGCGAAGAAGAAAAAATATCCTTACTAGGTGAATTATACATCAGTTAAAATTGAGAAAAATCCTTAGATTTAAAACTCGAAGTTACCCAAAGAATACGGGTCACTTGCGCTCCTACCTGAAATCGACCTATTTGCGCTCTGACCCTAATGACAAGAAATTAATGATATCTTCGCCGGCCGACTTGCGCTCCCGTTCTCTCGGGATATATACATGTATAAATACATAAGACTTAGGATATATATTGTACATAGTGCCTTTCATATTAGATGACCTACCTTATTGAGGCGAGTATATGAAAATTACTTATTGTAGGTTTTTATAAAGTATATATACTCGCTTCAATAGGGTAGGTCATTCAATATGAATGTATATATACTGAAATGGGGAACAAATATTAATGACTGGAAGTGTATATTATTGACAAAATTTGAAGGATTATTTTATTTTACTATTTTATTTATTGACGGTTAAAATAAAAATATCTAAACTAAAAAGAACAGTTGTGTATACTTATAATAGTTGTTCGTTATTGTAAAGTTGAGTACATTCATATGGTAGACAATTCTTGAAGGAATAGTAGTGGATCAAGTTCTTTGTTGCCTCAATTTTCTTTAAATTCTGAAAATGGAGATTTAAAATTTATTATTTTTGTTAAAATGTGGTTTATAACTTTGTAAAACTTGTCTAATTTAAAATATTGCTAAGCAAAGTAAATTAATGCTGAATATTAAAATATGAAGGATAGAAATTGGTATATAATTACGCGGGCAAAGTTTGAATAAGCGGATCTGTCAAAATTGACATTTACATAAAATTTTGTTAGTAAAGCATTTAGAAGTGCTAAATATTAGTAATTCATTATTATAAAATAATAGAGATTTAATACAGAAGGTTTACTGAAAGTTGGAAGCTCTGAAAATAATCATTTAAATGTTTAAAAAACTATTTTGAACAAGAAGTATTAGAAAAGGAATATTATTGGAGGTAATTAAAAAAAAAAAGGTTGTCGGGGAGATATAACAAAAACGGAATTGAAAAATAATTTTTCAAAAGAGGTGCGTGTAATTTTCGGAAAATTAAAGTTTTATTCCGAAAATTGTACATTAGAATCACGAAAACCGCGAAAGTTGGTGCGAAAAGTGTTTATTTCAGCTTTGGTAATAATAATTTGACGTTTGAAGAAAAAAATATTTGTAAAGAAGCATAAAATTATAAATCAATTTAAATTTGAGAAGAAAAGGAAGTAGAAAAATAAAATAAAAACTTACCAATCAAGTATAAAGTCCTAGCGGAGTATTTATCTTATCAGTTGTGCGAGAGGTCTAAAGCGGATTTCCAGTTCTCAAAAGGTCCAAAGTATTTTATAAAAACGAAGGATTCCTACCAGATAGAATCACACGTGCAGTATAAAGTTCCAATTCCAGAAGATATCCTGTATTTAAGAGGTCACCACAAGATACATCCAGTTTGTCGAACCCGTAGAAAAGGTCCATATTATTTTATTATTACGAGGGATTTCTACCAGACAGAATCACACGAGCAGTACAAAGTTCCAGTTCCTGAAGATATCCTGTATGTACAAGGTCACCACAAGATACATCCTGTTTTTGTCGAACACGTAGAGTAGAGAACCAGAGGATCATCCCAGGTATATAACGAGTCCAGGAAGGCTGTTCATCTGTACGAAGAAGATACACAAAATTTCCAACATCATATAACCAGAACCTGCAAGGAAAGTGGATTGTAGTATTTGAAATACACCAAGAAAGAATAGCAATATTATTGGAAGGTTGTATATTTTCTTTATTATAAAGAAACAGTTTAAATTTATATGATTGTCTTCGAGAAAAATACATTAAAGTGATCAAGATATACTGATTACTATAAAGAGGATTGTATAAAGATTCTATGTAAAGGTTTTAAATCTCTTTTTAAATCATAAATATCAGTATGTGTACATTTAGTAAATTTTTGTAATTTTAGAACTAAAATATACCTACTTAGGTATTTGAATATTAGGGAACGTAAAGATATTTTCTATAAATTATTGAATTTGTGTATGCATATGAATGCTAAAGTGAAAGATTTATATTAAATTAATTCTCATACATACCTTATCGAGTAGATAAGCTCTTAATAATCCTTCATATTGTCAATGGTCGCACAGGTTATATTAGACAGGTTTAATTGGTTTTGTTAATGTTTTGGAAATGTGTTGAATAATTGTTTGAATCATATTTTACACAGTTTTTGCTATTAAACGATTATTATAGTGATATTCTTCTTTCATTTGGTAAAATAGAACTATGGTACAAGACACTTTCATATTATAAATAGAGATTTGTTGTGTCGATAACCTAAAAGAGAAACAAAATAATATAACATTTATAAGTTTAATTTTGATGGGAAAAGTGAACATACCTTACAATCGTATCCAAGTAAAGGAATAATATTTTAGAAAAACTCATCACGTATTCACAAGGAATATTTTTAACAGCTTCATTTGATGAGATTAAGAGGTTATTGTTACGGTCAGTTCATAGCGGCAAATGCCATGCTTTCATCGTTATAAAAATTAATGTACTGCAAGTACTGGGTAGTCAAAATCAATACTGGTTTCATTTGACGAAACTTTATTCACAGTAAAGAAGTGCATAATAAGTAATTATTTGAATTTGTTAGAGATAAATTATCATATCTAAAATATATTAAAAAGGAAAGAATTATAGTAAATTAATTGGATAAATAGAAAACTGAGAGAGTGTTTGGGCATATTAAAATAAAATACTGAGCTTAGTAAAATTGAAATCTCATATAATAGTGGATAGATTCTGTAAATTCTATTTACAGAGTGTTACATAAATATTGGCATATAATTAACAGTGGTTATATTTAGTAAACTTGAATGACTAGGTGAGAGAGGAGATATTATAAAAAATTATATAACAAGATTTGAATTATTTTGGTTTATATTCGATTATAAGTATTTACAATTATAATATCTACCCTCCCTAGTGCATTTTATGGCGTGCCCAACGTGGAGCGATTAAAATAAGACTCGCAATAACATATTTCAAATATTTTATTTATTGTTTTAATAGCGGTAACATTGGTATACATTTTACAAAGGCAGTAAAGTCAGTACAAACATATTAAGATATTAGAAATTGTGCACTAAAATTATTTAAAATGAATACCAGATCTAAGAGTAAATTTGGATTAAATAGATCTGAATCATCTAGTGACAGTGAAGAGGAAGTAGGTCAGGATGTGAATGTACCAGAGGGAGGAGAACTTACATTACAAGTTCAGGAAGGTATTGAACAGACAGGGGAAACACAGGATAGAGGTGATAAGGTGGAAATTCTAGGAGAGACTTCGAAAATAGAAATGTCGACACCAGTAGTAGACTTTGGACCAATTTTACAAATATTAAAACAAATGAATGAAGATAATAAGAAAAATAGAGAGGAGGATCTTAAGAGAAGTGAGAAAAATAGGGATGAGGATAAAATGGAAGCTAAGAAAAATAGAGAGGAAGATATTAAGAAAAGCGAAAAAATTAATGAAGAAAATAAGAAGAATTTAATTGATTTGAAGGAAGAATTAAGTGGAAAAATGGATAAATTGGAGAAGGCGAGCGTTGATATTAGAGAAGAGAATAGAAGAAATCTTGAAGAATTAAAGAAAACTTTACTGAGAGATACAGAAGAAAAGGTTAAAAAGCTTACTATTGAAATGGATAATAGGGAAGTTAAAATGCGCAAAGAAATGGATGACAAACTGAAAATTAAGGATACGGAAGTTAAATCTATTATTACAAAGAAAGTACAAGAGGTTGAAGGGAAAGTAAAGGTAATACAAGAGAATGTTAAACAAATAGAAAAGAATAGTAGTGAAAAACATAAGGAATTAGCCAAACGCATAAGGGAGGAAGTTGATCAGGGAAATAAAGAAGTTTTTGACAAAACAGATATGATTGAAGATAAGATAATAGAAAATTTTGAGATTAATTGTATCGACTGTAAACAAAACACAGTTGAAATTAAGAAAATGGATAAAAATATTACATTACAAAAGAAAACAAAATACTTAGATTCTGATAGAAAAATTTTAAGATTTTATTTGGACACATTTTTATTAGGAGAAGAAGATCATAGTATTTTAGATTTATATTTGTCCAGGTATACTACAGGAATAGTTACAGGAGTCGTAAAGTATACTGGAAGGAATTTTAAAGTTAAACATAGTAAAATACCAACACATATAAGAAGTGTTATAGGAAATGCAGAAGGGAAAATTTGGAGTCAATTTAAAGGAACAGCAAATGGGAATGACTTCGTTGAGAGAAAACGAGTTTATGTGGATAGAGATTTGCAAAGGAAGGTGTATAATTTTACAGTGATTTTGGATATAGATGTCAGAAAATTTTTAGAACATGATTTTGAATTTCAGGACGGTACAGACATTTTGAAATTAAGCAATGCTGGTATTATGATATTTTTCAACAAGGTCGGAAGTATGATGAACGAGATCACTTATGTTATAGAAGAAAATGATACTTGGTATGAAGAGAATAGGGTGCAAGTTAAAACAGTGGACACTTTACAGAATAGAATCCGATTAAAATTAGTAATGGGAAAAATTGACTGGGAAAATGTATATACGACAGTTTGAAATAGGTCATATATAGGTAAGACACAGTATTTGGAGATTGTACTGTGAAATGAGTGACGACATTTCCTTTCTGAGTTACGTTAAATCATCCAAGAATATAAATACGATTATAGGTAAGACACAATATTGGGAGATTGTATTGTGTAAGTGAGTAACGACACTTCCTAATTCTGAGTTACGACAAATCATCCACAACGATAAAATACGACAAATCATCCACAACGATAAAATATGACAAATCATCCACAATGATTTAATATGACAAATCATCCACAATGATAAAACATGACAAATAATTCACCTTACTTTCCAAAGTAAGAAAATTATTAGGAGATTAAACTGTAAAAGGAGAAATGACATTATTTCTTTATATCATAATAATTTATACCTAGGAAGATTTAGTCAGGACAGAAGATAAGAAAGGAGATTGTCTTCTGAAGGTACTTACGATACCTGCTTATCCAAGTAACATGTAGATCTCAAAATTTTAAAAGTTATTGACAAATAGAGACCTGTTGTATATTAGAAAATAAATAATCATATAGTACTGAAGTGTTAGGAGGACATAAATACCTTATAATAAGACAGGGGCATGACCAGATACGGTTAATAAAATGATAAGAAAGGGGCATATTAAATTTCTCTTTTTATTAGTGAATAAAAGAGATAATGATGAAATAAATATACATGGATACAGACAAGTTCTTGTTTTTCGAAAAAAGAATATGAATTTAGAGAGAGATTACCAGTTAGGGAATTTAGATATGGAACTACGGATTTATATTAGTTTAATTTAGTTATAGAACTGTTATAAGTATTAGTTCGTATTAATTTAAAAAGAAAAAGTTGAATATAAGTTATTTTCTCATTCCCATATTGTAAATAAATTTGTAAAAAAAAAAAAAAACCATAAGAGAAGGTAATATAAGTATGTACACCAGTAAATAGAATTGTCAAGTATAAATATGAAAAGAAATGAATAATAGGATAGTATAGAAAAAAATTAAACATGAGCCATATTTGAAAACAAAAAGAATGTTTCAGAATAATTAAAGCACTTAATAAAGTTATAAAATAATTATCAAGATTTAACAAACAATTTAGGTGATAAAGGAAGAAGTAAGGAAGAGCCTTTTTAATGTATTATGTCAGATGAAAGTAAATGCTTACTATAAATAGAAAATATTAAGAGTACCATGAGAATATGGGATTATAATATAGAGAATATGTGTTAAAGGGTGAATAATACCCAAAATGATATAAAATATAGGACCAAAAGTGTCTTAAAAAGAATTATATAGGTAACGTAAGCCTTTAAAAACGATAAGTTAAAATAAAAATATAGACTTTCCATAAATGAAAGTATAGGGGATGACGAAAATGTCAATTATAGGTATGGAGGGAATGTGTTCGTATGAGAACAATATATAAAGAAAATAATATATAATATGTAAGCATGGTTGAATTATAATATAAAAAGGCTAGGAATTAAATAGAGTATAAACAGAAAAAAATGGTATGTTAATCACCTATTAGTGTGAAAGTTAGCTACAGAGTGCAATGTTAAAAAAATGTTTATGAAGCTGAAAAGATAAACATAAAATTCAAGGAATATTAAATTTTTTTTTATGGCAAATAGAAGATAGTTTTTTTTATTAGTTATTAGAACATCAGTAGGAAAATCTTATGAAATATGAGAAATATTAGGAAGGAAAATATTTATACAAAGCTTAGACATCCATTTAAATAAATAAGGTCTCATTTTTTTTTTATTAAAGAAAAACTAGAAATACTTATATTACTATTGACTTAAAAAGAAGTTAGATGTATAAATATGAGTGTCAATAATAGTTATAATTGAAAACTTTGTAATGTACAGATAGTTATAAATAAAAGTTTAAACTATATTACCAAATAACAGAAGATTTATTTTTGGGTAGTTATAGGATGTAGATTGAGTAAAATATTGTTTTGAACACATTGTTATACAGGTAATTTATCAGTAATTGTTTAATAAATATAAATTTTGATTCGAGTTTAAATTTACATTTATTAAAAGGGGCATATGAAATGGGGAACAAATATTAATGACTGGAAGTGTATATTATTGACAAAATTTGAAGGATTATTTTATTTTACTATTTTATTTATTGACGGTTAAAATAAAAATATCTAAACTAAAAAGAACAGTTGTGTATACTTATAATAGTTGTTCGTTATTGTAAAGTTGAGTACATTCATATGGTAGACAATTCTTGAAGGAATAGTAGTGGATCAAGTTCTTTGTTGCCTCAATTTTCTTTAAATTCTGAAAATGGAGATTTAAAATTTATTATTTTTGTTAAAATGTGGTTTATAACTTTGTAAAACTTGTCTAATTTAAAATATTGCTAGGCAAAGTAAATTAATGCTGAATATTAAAATATGAAGGATAGAAATTGGTATATAATTACGCGGGCAAAGTTTGAATAAGCGGATCTGTCAAAATTGACATTTACATAAAATTTTGTTAGTAAAGCATTTAGAAGTGCTAAATATTAGTAATTCATTATTATAAAATAATAGAGATTTAATACAGAAGGTTTACTGAAAGTTGGAAGCTCTGAAAATAATCATTTAAATGTTTAAAAAACTATTTTGAACAAGAAGTATTAGAAAAGGAATATTATTGGAGGTAATTAAAAAAAAAAAGGTTGTCGGGGAGATATAACAAAAACGGAATTGAAAAATAATTTTTCAAAAGAGGTGCGTGTAATTTTCGGAAAATTAAAGTTTTATTCCGAAAATTGTACATTAGAATCACGAAAACCGCGAAAGTTGGTGCGAAAAGTGTTTATTTCAGCTTTGGTAATAATAATTTGACGTTTGAAGAAAAAAATATTTGTAAAGAAGCATAAAATTATAAATCAATTTAAATTTGAGAAGAAAAGGAAGTAGAAAAATAAAATAAAAACTTACCAATCAAGTATAAAGTCCTAGCGGAGTATTTATCTTATCAGTTGTGCGAGAGGTCTAAAGCGGATTTCCAGTTCTCAAAAGGTCCAAAGTATTTTATAAAAACGAAGGATTCCTACCAGATAGAATCACACGTGCAGTATAAAGTTCCAATTCCAGAAGATATCCTGTATTTAAGAGGTCACCACAAGATACATCCAGTTTGTCGAACCCGTAGAAAAGGTCCATATTATTTTATTATTACGAGGGATTTCTACCAGACAGAATCACACGAGCAGTACAAAGTTCCAGTTCCTGAAGATATCCTGTATGTACAAGGTCACCACAAGATACATCCTGTTTTTGTCGAACACGTAGAGTAGAGAACCAGAGGATCATCCCAGGTATATAACGAGTCCAGGAAGGCTGTTCATCTGTACGAAGAAGATACACAAAATTTCCAACATCATATAACCAGAACCTGCAAGGAAAGTGGATTGTAGTATTTGAAATACACCAAGAAAGAATAGCAATATTATTGGAAGGTTGTATATTTTCTTTATTATAAAGAAACAGTTTAAATTTATATGATTGTCTTCGAGAAAAATACATTAAAGTGATCAAGATATACTGATTACTATAAAGAGGATTGTATAAAGATTCTATGTAAAGGTTTTAAATCTCTTTTTAAATCATAAATATCAGTATGTGTACATTTAGTAAATTTTTGTAATTTTAGAACTAAAATATACCTACTTAGGTATTTGAATATTAGGGAACGTAAAGATATTTTCTATAAATTATTGAATTTGTGTATGCATATGAATGCTAAAGTGAAAGATTTATATTAAATTAATTCTCATACATACCTTATCGAGTAGATAAGCTCTTAATAATCCTTCATATTGTCAATGGTCGCACAGGTTATATTAGACAGGTTTAATTGGTTTTGTTAATGTTTTGGAAATGTGTTGAATAATTGTTTGAATCATATTTTACACAGTTTTTGCTATTAAACGATTATTATAGTGATATTCTTCTTTCATTTGGTAAAATAGAACTATGGTACAAGACACTTTCATATTATAAATAGAGATTTGTTGTGTCGATAACCTAAAAGAGAAACAAAATAATATAACATTTATAAGTTTAATTTTGATGGGAAAAGTGAACATACCTTACAATCGTATCCAAGTAAAGGAATAATATTTTAGAAAAACTCATCACGTATACACAAGGAATATTTTTAACAGCTTCATTTGATGAGATTAAGAGGTTATTGTTACGGTCAGTTCATAGCGGCAAATGCCATGCTTTCATCGTTATAAAAATTAATGTACTGCAAGTACTGGGTAGTCAAAATCAATACTGGTTTCATTTGACGAAACTTTATTCACAGTAAAGAAGTGCATAATAAGTAATTATTTGAATTTGTTAGAGATAAATTATCATATCTAAAATATATTAAAAAGGAAAGAATTATAGTAAATTAATTGGATAAATAGAAAACTGAGAGAGTGTTTGGGCATATTAAAATAAAATACTGAGCTTAGTAAAATTGAAATCTCATATAATAGTGGATAGATTCTGTAAATTCTATTTACAGAGTGTTACATAAATATTGGCATATAATTAACAGTGGTTATATTTAGTAAACTTGAATGACTAGGTGAGAGAGGAGATATTATAAAAAATTATATAACAAGATTTGAATTATTTTGGTTTATATTCGATTATAAGTATTTACAATTATAATATCTACCCTCCCTAGTGCAATACATAAAACTATACAAGAATTATTTTTTTATGTATCTCTAACCTGACCAAAACTGTTTGCTACTTCAATTCGTATTTTTATTATATAATTACCTGACTATGTATAGAATAACTCAAACCATTTTTTCTTGAGTATTTTGCCAAATTAATAATAATACAATAAGTAATTTTCATATACTCGCATAAATAAGGTAGGTCATCTAATATGAAAGGCACTATGTACAATATATATCCTAAGTTTTATGTATTTATACATGTATATATCCCGAGAGAAGGGGAGCGCAAGTCGGCCGGCGAAGATATCATTAATTTCTTGTGATTAGGGTTAGAGCGCAAATAGGTCGATTTCAGGTGGGAGCGCAAGTGCGCCGAGCGCAAGTGAGCCGATACCTACCCAAACGTAAAAAAGAATTTTTGAAGAAATATGAGTTGCATGGCACATGCTTTAATTAAAGCACGAAAATATTGCCGTACCTCTCCTTCTACTAATACTTATTTTATAGGGGGCGTGGTCTACTTTCATCTGAATTTTATGAATAAATTAGTCTTTCTTATTCCAGAATATCCGATGGGTTACATATACGAGAGTCAGTCAAAATCTAATGCCTCCCATTTTTTTTTTACATAAATAAAGTTAGTTAAGTGAGCAATTTGAATTTGGCGCTATTCTTCAAACTTTTTTCTATAATTCTTCTAATTCTATAATTGTGTCGAATTCTCTCGCTCAGGGCCGGTTCTACAACACGAAGATAAAGCTAGTATAATACTATATAAGTATATAGTATTATACTTGAAAGTGTCGTTACAAACGCTAGATAAGTCTAGTATAGAATAAGTTACGGTATAAACTCCGCATACGCTATACCTGCATTATGTGGAAGATAAATATTGGAATATCTCTATCCCGCCTTTCAAAACTAATTTTAACCAACCAATCACGAAACAGATAAATATTGGAATATCTCTATCTGTTTCGTGATTGGTTGGTTAAAATTAGTTTTGAAAGGCGGGATAACTTCATTGTTATGTTTAGTTAGGTTATTTTATTTGTTATATTGCGTTTTACGGTATATCTAATCGAAGTTATGATGGAATTATTTAACGTACCTATAATTGAATCGGATGTATTTTGGTAGTTAGTATGTTTTTAACATTTGCTGAATAAATTTCTTTGAAGATATGGACGATATCGAATTTTTTAATCGGTTTCGCCTCAGGAAAAATACTTGTTTGACTCTGCTACATGAAATAGAAGACGAAATAAAATCGTCAACAAACAGGAATAGTGCAATGTCTCTAGCTACAAAATTGTTCGTCACGTTAAGGTTTTACGCGACTGGATCTATGCAGTTAGTCACTGGTGATTTTGGTAGAGTCAGTAAAACTACAGCATGTGAATTTATAAAGAATGTAACGTTTGCTATTACCCGTAAGGGAAATAGATTAATTCACTTCCCCGAAACTGGAGTGGAAAAGGAGGATCAAAAACTTAGATTTTATAAAAAGGCAATATTTCCAAATGTATTAGGTGCAATTGACTGCACACATGTCAGAATACAATCACCTGTAAAGGATTCTTTTCTTGGAATGTGCAAGTTGTATGCGATGACAAATTGAGAATACAGGATATTGTAGCAATTGAAATGACAATTAAAAGGAGAAAAATAAATAGGAGGCATTAGTTATCAACTGACCCGTGTAAATACACTTTCATCCATTACTTTCATAGTTCAGATTATTACTCTAATTTTTTATTGTAATAAACCTTAACAAAAACGTAGATTTTGTTTAAAACAACTACCAATATAGCTGAACTACTGGTAATTTTTTCAGAATTTTTCTTTTATAAAAAGATTCTGAAAAACTTAATATAACTTAGGTTGTATCATAACAGAATTGGAAGGCCAATTAAAAAAATATATATATACAGAGTGGTTGGATTTTCATTGTACATTCAATATTTTCATTGAGAGTATAATATTTAAAAAAAAACAAAATGTGTCTGATACTATTTTTTGCCCTCTTTCTAATCCTGTGAAATAGGATAATGTCGTTTGAAAAACAAAAGATAATCTATTTTTTTTTTGTTTTTTTAAATTGTATATTAGTGGATATTTTGATAGCTTATTCAATTTTGAATATAATATCATTTATTTTTTTCCGTTGGGCAATAAATAACGCCATAATAACAAAAAATAAAAAAACACATTATGTATTGGTTAAAAAAAAAACAATGGAAAAAAATAACACAAAAAAGCAAATATCCTATTGAAAAAATTGTTCAAAATGGCCACCATTTTGGTTGATACATATCTGAGCTCGTTGCAATAAATTATTTTTGGATTTTCTTAACATATCCGGGGTAATTTCCTGTGCTGCCAATTGTATTTTATTTTTCAGTTCTTCTAGGGTATTCGACAGAGTGCAATATACCTTATTTTTTATAAATCCCCAGACAAAAAAATCTAATATTGAAAGGTCAGGTGATCTCGGAGGCCATAAATGTGTTGGAACCACATTTGTGTCCGGATAGCTAAAGGCAGATTGTCTAAATATTCTTGAAATCCAGTTTCAAGAAAGTTTAAATATCGATTTTGAGTAAGTGTGCCGTTATAAATCCTCTATCACACCTATCCAGACATTTGTAGAGAAACGTATTTGGCATCGAGTTTGCTGAATCCTACGAGGATTCACGTCATCCCAAAAATGACAATTGTGTTTATTAAACACACCATTCCTAAGGAAATTTGCCTCGTCCGTCCATAAAATGTGTGAAAAGTACTGCCTTCCAGCATTTAATACCCAATTACAAAAATTTATCCGTTTTTGCAGATCCAGCGGTTGTAAATTTTGCACTAAACGAATTTTATAGGGTTTCATTTTGTGTTTTTTAAGGACTTTCATGATTTTATACCTGTTGATGCCAAGCTCTTGTACAGCAATTCTAGTTGAAGAAGTGGGGTATGCTCTAAAATACGCCAAAATATTTACTTCATCATCTCCTTCTGCATCGTTTTGATTTATATTTCTCTTTCTTACATTTCTTATTTTTTTAAAACTTCCATACCTCACTAATGAAGTGTGTAAATTTAGAAATGTATTCTAATGCGGTTGCCTTCGATCAGGGTATTGATTAACATACATACTTGCAGCTTGACGGCAGTTATCATTTGATAAATAAAAGCATCGTAACATATCTGCTTTCTCTGCATTAGTAAATTCCATTTTTAATAAATAATCTAGAGAAACTATCACTAATGATTCACTCATCACCAAACTGTGTCACCTCATCAACTGGTATGCGAACTGACATTTAAATAATATTTTGTTTTTTAACCGGCCATATTTTCAAAGCATACTTTTTCTTTTTTATTTTTTGTTATTATGGCGTTATTCATTGCCCAACGAAAAATAAATAAATGATATTATATTAAGAATTGAATAAGCTGTCAAAATATCCAATAATATACAGGGTGTTCAATTTAAAAAAAAATTACATTATATTTTGTTTTTCAAACGACATTATCCTATTTCACAGGATTAGAAAGAGGGCAAAAAATAGTATCAGACACGTTTTTTTTTTTTTTTTAATATGATACTCTCAATGAAAATATTGAGTGTACAATGAAAATCCAACCACTCTGTATATATAGAAAACTGAATATATATATACTGGGTGCTCGAAGAGGTAGTTTCAGGTTTTTGTATAGTGACCCCTCGGTCAAAAATAAGTAAAATGTTCTTAAAAACATGGGCCGAATTTTCAAGTGTTATAGAGATATGCACAGCCGAAGTTGGGCTATATGTATATGATTTTTTTTTCAGTTTACCTACAAGAAGTTCGCGAAATTCTTAGCTTCTGAAGTTACTGACAATTAAAATGCGTTTTCGAAAACCTTTATTTTGAAACTGAAACCAGTAATTAACAAAAGAAATATTACAATCTGAGCACTATTTATTTTTAAAAAACACAATCGCAACAATAAATACAGGTAAATAAGTAGCTATAAGAAATATTCACACGTTCTGTATAAACTAGGTTTTTATAAGTGCACATGTTTTCATTTACTCCAGTATTGCTGTATGCCTACTTTGTTTAGCTTTGCGCACTAGAAATACAGAAAAAGCTATTTAAATTTAGAGGAGAGCAAAGAGTAGGCGAGACAGCTCAGACAAAAGCTAATTTATTTAAATGTACATACTACTGGATATAGTTTGTGTACCTGGGTACTGAACAACTTAAGAGGCCCTACGCAACGACAAAACTAACGACATTAAAAAATTTCGTGTAAGCAATAGTACAGCTTTCAGTTAAGAATATCAAAATGAAATTTAGAACACAAATAAACAAAAGTTCAATGCACGTTTGACAGGAATTAGTTTTTAAAATAAAGTTTCGGAAACTGTGTTATGATGTAAATTTGGTCAACTTGTAGGAGTAAATAATTTTAATTATAAGAAAATGCTCCCAACAAATCCTTAATTAATTCTTTGTATTCAATTTAAAGCAAATAAGTAATAAGAAAAACAAAAATTTCTGCTAGATTTTTCACTTGAACGAATACCTTACAACGGCTCTCCCTTACGTCCTACCTCAAAGCAGTTAGTGGGCACCTCTGCATAAGCCCCCTTAAGAAAATGAAACAATAAGAATAATCATCTTCTGTATAAAAAAAACCTTCAATAAGATTCTTTATATACATATTTTTAGTATAAGTATAGCTTACACTGCTTCTTTATTTTCGAAAGGAATGTCGAAAATCAATAGCAAATAAGCCTATGTATCGATTCAGAAATGGTGAGTGTGGAGGGATCGATTTGTGCCCCCCTTTCGATTCACCTACCCTTTTACTTCAACCACTGTGAAATCCGTTTGTATGAAACTTTATGGTAATAGGATTCAAAGCCTTCGTTGTATGCCGCTCCAAATTTGCATGTAGTTTCGAAAGGTGGCAGTTATGTATTTGTTCTGTTGATGTGGTGCGCGTGTTTGTACCACCAGCAATATCGACACGTCAAAATGGGAAAATATGTAAACAGCATAAGTTATTGTCTGCGTGTGTCGGGCTCCTACACATTTTCCTATCCCCTTATCGTGACCGCGTTGATTGTGAAAAACGGCCACTTCGGTAGATACCGCCGAGTTGTCGGTTGATGGTGATATGTTTACAGATTGGCGCATAAGTTTGCTCATATTGATATGGATAAGGACGAGAACGGACAGTAATGACATTGGTTCGGAGCAATATTGCGGGGTTTCAGTGTGACGATATTGGTTGAATGAGTTGTTTCGAAAACATGGATGAAAAAATGACTTCTTTTTCTCCTTTTTTGGCCTGTGTTTTGTTGCAGCATCTACGCTTTTATATATTTATGATATGACAGAAAATATATTCATTAAATTTTGTTGATGGATTTTCTAACAATAAAGCGGTTGTCAGTTGTAAACAATTTCTTTCCGTGAAAATATGTTTCTTAGTTCAATGTCAATATACATTTTCTTTTATATGTATTTATTGCGCAACAGGATTCTATCAAAATAATAGAATAAAATGAAAATACAGGAAAACAAGACAATAAATTGACAGCTTGCAAAACTTGAAACATTATTACCTCTAGTGGATCTTTAATTTAATAATAATAAACGCTTGTTCAGCAATTGCTATTATTTTACATTATCTTATATAAAATGTGTTGTTTACATGACACAATTCGACATTACAAAAATAATAAAAAGAAAAGAGACTCATGGACTAATATACACCAGTATACAACAACATAACTAAACCGGAATTGACAAGTAAGAATTAAATCATTGAAGAATCACAACAGATGATGGTAATTAAAAATTAAGAAGCCATTAAAGAAACCACCAAGATTAACTAAAACAACAACTTATCCAATTGAACACTAACCAAGCACCATTGATTAATAATCCGGAATACATCCAGCGATTTCTTTCAATAAAATCAAGCATTCACTATAAATAATAACTTCTCGCAACTTATCCCATTAAAAACGGTATCGGTAGAAAACCTTTTATGGTTAGAGACTGCAAATGTGCTTGCTGCCCCTTTGACAAAAAAAATATTTATCTTGGCCCTTTCCACGTCATCGTTTCCTGCTGGTTGGAAACAAACGAGAATTATACCGGTCCTAAAGACCGGCAATTCTTCGTACATTGGTAACTATCGTCCTATTGCCATTTTGAATAACTTTGCTCAGATATTCGAAATTACCTTGCATTCAAGAATTTTTCCCTTAATCAAAAGTCACATTTCTCATCACCAGCATAGTTTTATGGAGAGAAGATCGACAGTCTGTGACTAAAGCGCTCGATGGCGAGCTAAAGGTGGACACCATCTACACCGACTTTGCTAAGGCATTCAACAGAGTAGACCATGCTATCTTGCCTTTCAAGGTAAAAAGTTTTGGATTTAGCGATCAGTTAATCCAACCGCTTGCTTCGTATCTACGCGATAAGCCTCAGAGAGTTTTCTGTGGTGGATATGGTTCCACATCGTATACAGCCACTTCTGGAGTTCCGCAGGGCTCTAATTTGGTCCGCTGATCTTCAATGTTTGCATTAATATTGTAGTCAAAATCGAGTCCCATATACTTCTGTTTGCTGACGATTTGGAACTGTTTCGGTGTATTACCAACGTTGGCGATGGCCATCAGCTGCAGAATGACTTGGAGAGAATACGTAATTGGTGCTTAATAAACAACTTACCTCTTAATCCCACTAAATGTAAAGTTATTACTTTCTCCAGAAGGCAGGAGCCTGCTCACTACTGCTATTTGCTGGGTCATGTACAGCTGGAAAGAGTTCAAATAGTCAAAGACTTAAGGATTACTTTCAATGCTAAACTTTTCCTTAACGCACATGTACATTGCATATCTGAGCAGCCTAGACAAACACTGGGATTTGTCATTCGGAACAGCAGGGAGTTTTCTAACACATTGCTGGTGAGGCCGAAGTTGGATATTAACAATCTTTCAAGTGTTTACTACCCTTGCCTATTATTGCTGGTGTTGTTGGTCGGTGTGTCGATTCTAATGTTGTATTATTATTCACTTTTTTCTTAGGTGATTAATTTATTTTTACATTTTAAATAGAACACCTGTATATTTATATATATTTTTTTTTATTGAATTGTTGCTTTGCATATTGAATTATGTATGTTTATTGTACGGTAAATGCTATTCAACTGTAATTTCTTTATCCTATAATTGGCATTATTTGCTGTTGGATAATAAAGACTATTATTATTATTATTATTAAACCCCAATAGCAAATATACGAGAAATAGATGGGTCAACGGCAGGTGGAACCCGTCTTTGTACGACAATATGTAGCGACAAAGTGATACTTACTCTACAAAGGAATTGTAGATTAAGGAATTTACAATAATTGAAAATTAGCCAAATAAATTTAGAAGCAGGGACCGAGCAATAAGACAATTAAATAAGGAAGTACAGATATAACATAGAAAGACAATATGTAGCGACAAAGTGATACTTACTCTACAAAGGAATTGTAGATTAAGGAATTTACAATAATTGAAAATTAGCCAAATAAATTTAGAAGCAGGGACCGAGCAATAAGCCAATTAAATAAGGAAGTACAGATATAACATAGAAATTTGTAATTTGAATCTGTCAGTTTACTAATAACAGATGATTTTATGATTTAGAAATATTTCGAAATAAGTAGCAGTTTGTAAGCGTTTTGATAATTAAAATTCCATAAACGATTCTTCCAAATTTTAAACAATATCCCTATCTAAAAAGTGAAGTTAAACGTTATTTATTATATATTATGATTATTGCTTATTATTTTCAATTTATATCTGTAATAGAGGAGAATTATTTGAATAATATTAATATTTAGACTAATTTCATCTTCAAATTCAATACTCTAACCTACTTTATTGATTGACGTCGTATTAAAATATACTTACCGCGCGAGAAGAAAATTTAAATATAGTCCATTCATTTACACAATAGTGAAGAATGATAAAGGGATAACACGGTAAGCACGGACCGCAAGATAGGGCAGAAAATGTCACGACCACGTCATCCTGATTTTGATGTAGGTCCTTTTCCATATGACCGAGTAACGTAAAACCGTTTTGATATTTAGTCTGGTCGTAAATTTCCGGATACACAAACTTTTTAATAAACCCTTTCTTGTCGGACCACACCCCCACTTTCCTTTCAATTCATTTTTAGATTTTAAATTTATATGAAGGTTGCCGCTGCGGTATGTAAATATGGCGAGGTTTTCCTCTTTTTTTTTTCGTGCGTGGGTTTACAAAAAGAAAAAATGAAATTACGAGGAAAACCGCACAATGAGATGAAAAAGGGCGGGGCAGACATGGCGATGTGGCCTAGAACGTTCTCTGTGTGTTCCTTGGTCGTTGGCTGGTCGTAAGAATAAATTCTTAAATTCTTTTATTCGTAGGTGTAATAAGATATTCTAGATAAAATATTCCTTGCCGTAAAAAGAAAGACAATTTAACCTTCCTTTAAGCATTTTCACTGGAATTGAATTACTATGATTTCATTCTTTGTGTAGGTGAAGAATATTACATATACAATGTTATATGCTTTTATTAGATTTCAATTTTAAATTAAAATGATTCTTGTTATATTAATGTATACTGGTTGAATAATGTTTACTAAATATCAGAGTCATAATGTTTCTTCTATTAATTGAGTTAGCAGACGGTTCTTGGTGGAACATTTTATTAATAACTATTTTAAATAAAAATAAAAATAAAATAAACTCTTGAAAACTTCCCACAATTTTTTATTTAGTCTTTGCGACATATGTTTTGGTATATGTCATACCATTCGCGAGCTAAACTAACAGGTCAGTTTGTGTGTAGGGTGTTGTATATGCTGTTGTATTTATTGCCTCTTTGTACATAAGTGTCTATTATGGGTGTGTGTGTGTGTGTTTGTAAAATCTTTGTGTGTGTTCGTTACTCTCTCCTTTCTTTGAATTGATTTTTTAATTTCTATGTAAACAAAGGACCGAAATTAAATTTGTTAAAAATATTAGAAATTAAAAAATCAATTCAAAGAAAAGAGAAAGTAACGAACACACACAAAGATTTTACAAACACATATACACCCATAATAGACACTTATGTACAAAGAGGCAATATATACAAAGGCATATACAACACCCTACACACAAACTGACCTGTTAGTTTAGCTCGAGAATGGTATGAAATATACCGAAACATATGTCGCAAAGACTAAATAAAAATTGTGGAAAGTTTTCAAGAGTTTATTTTATTTTTATTTTTATTTAAAATAATTAATAATGTTTCTTGTTCAGAGTTTTTGAGAAGGTAATCAAATATACTGCATATTGCTCTGCATGTACAGGGTTATTGACTATATTTGGACCAATAGATAACTTTGTTATTTGAAGGATTAGAAAAACGTTTAAATTAGGAAAGTTGTAGGATTTCACTCAAGGCGCTAGAATTTGATATCAGAAAAAACAAACGAACGTCGTAAAGCCGTCAAAAACGGCTAACTTCGTTTTTTTTAAATGGAATACCCTATATAATGTTACATAATCTGATTCTAAATAAAATTTCGAGTATATTCCATTTATATAACATATACCTACATTCAACTGTTTTCGCGCTATCGCTGATTGAAAATCGTACATTTACCGATGTTTCCATAGAAACCCCGTAATGACTTACGTAAATTCATATACGAAGGGTGTAGAAAACATATTAGTAGTACGATTTTCAATCAGCGATAGCGCGAAAACAGTTGAATGTAGGTATGTTATATAAATGGAATATACTAGAAATTTTATTTAGAATCAGATTATGTAACATTATATAGGGTATTCCATTTAAAAAAAACTAAGTTAGCCGTTCTTGACGGCTTTAGGACGTTCTATTGTTTTTTCTGATATCAAATTCTAGCGCCTTGAGTGAAATCCTACAACTTTCCTAATTTAAACGTTTTTCTAATCCTTCAAATAACAAAGTTATCTATTGGTCCAAATATAGTCAATAACCCTGTACATATATTTAAAACTATCTGCCCAACAATCTTCTCTAGCTTGAATCGCCTCTTTGCGTCCGCTTACATCTTTTCTCTAATTTCCTGCAAATAGTAAGCCATTATGCTTTTTTTAAACTTTAACCTGTATATAAGTATATTTCTGCTGCCAATCGATCTTTTTCTTTGGAATTTCTTTCGAACTCTGTTTTACACAAACTTAGACACTGAAGAACGAGTAAGATAATTTAATGATAAACATGAATCATGTTGAACTCTTCGAACGAAGAATGTGCTTGATGAACGCACCATTTTTATTAAGACTGTCTACAATACTTCGTCACGGTTGAGGTTGAGGTTGTAAAGGTACACCCTTAAATGCCGCAAAAGTTGAAATCTATATTATAAAAGGAACTGTTATTTGAAATTTAGGTTAATAATAATACAGAATTCTAAAATAAAATAAAATAAATTGTTTTGTTTGCCAGCTAAGCCCAATACTTCTTCCCATGGCGATTCGGATTAAAAGAGATGATAAATTAACAGTTTCCTAGAGCATCATTGGGTGTAAAAACAATAAAATACCCTTGTATAAGTTTAGATAATAATTGTATTAGAAATTAATGATTTTATAGATTATTACAAACAAAGTACAATACTTATACAATAAACTGTTTTTAACAGAAAAACAACACAATAACAAATAGGTTAAATACACTTCTATAATGGTTACATTTAATAATATTTACGCATATCATTCGTTATAATAAAATCGTAACAACATATGCAAGAACCTACAACTCAGGCTAAATGTGTTTTATATACATTAAATATATCAAATTACATAATTCGATTACACTTGGGAGACTTTATTAAATATATTTATATTATCTAGATAAATCTATTTATTTATTTTGTCTCTGTTTTAAACTGAGTTATTATGTTTAATCCCTTATTTTATTAATACATTTACATACAATAATTTTTTAAATATCGTATTTTAATACTTCTCTCTTCTTTCTTGATTCGATGAGAATCTTCTTATTCGCTGAATAAGGCTCTAGCGGGTTTAAATTGGATTTTATGCCTTCAACGAACAATATGTTGGGAATCGGAATACACTGCCAAATGTCGAACAAAATCTTTGTAATATAAGATATAATAACTTAAGCGTGAATACTTAATGCGCACGTTCTACATGTAAATATATGTATTTAATTAACCGCTATTTATGTAACTGTTGGAGCCGACGCACTTTCTAAACTTAGGTCTACTTGTCGACTCTATGCAGTTCACTTGTCGACTACCTGCTTGAAGTCTATTTGCCGACTGTTCTAGCCATTCGCTTGTCGACTCCCCGATTGCCACACGTATTTTCCTTCTTAAAGTTTGAAATCTAGGATTCCCCGTTTTCTATATTGTCATGGTAATCCCTTTGTGTTTCACACACAAAACAGTCACGTAACCGTGAGAAGTTATAGATATCGCGGCGCTTATCTTACACTAATATAAACGTGCGGCGGCACAATGCTTATACATACTAAAACTTATTTCTATACATAGAAATACATGGAAATTAAACTTCATTGATATCCAATATACATAAAATTCATAAAATATTATTTATGTGATTACTTAATATCATAAAACTTATAAAAAGGATAAAATAGGCTGCACCACTACAAGGTGTCGCTAAAATTACATATGTCAGGTAATTACATTTTTACGTTTGTCATGTCATCAATATTCTACAATTAACTGTCACAATTTGATCCTAAGCATAAACCAGATATACAACAGCTAGCAATAACTTTTGGGCGTGAATGTCATTTTTTGACAAAATGAAAGTTGCTATATTGTGAAATGGTCGTAACCTTAATAAAATATGTACTCGTATTTAAACCTGCAGGTTGTTATTAGAATCAATAATTATTTTTGTTTACTAAAATTTAAAAATATTTTCATTCATAGCAATTATATTACGCTTCAATAATACAGTTTTCAAATAAAATCAAAAATCCTGCTTCTCCTAAGTGCTTGATGCTAAACACTATGTCGCACCAATTAACCAGCAATGTGCTTCTGATTGGTTGGTACAAACCAGCGGTCGCAGCCTTTAAATGTTTACTTTTATTACTGAATTGATGTACCTATATTGAAGGTAGCCTTATGTTCTAGCTCATACAGCATATTCTACTGAGTTGTGAATTGGATAGTGTATATAATTCCTTCTTATCTCTCAAAGTTGCCACTTTTGCTTTTTATATTGTACTCTATGCATTAAGGACCAGAACATTTTTTATTCAAGATTATTTTGTTATATGATTTTAGGACAAGTTATTTATAACAAACGCAAGAATTTAAAAATATTAGAATAAAATAATTATTTAAATTTGTATTCCGATTTACTCTATTTTTTCTTAATTCCGTCCATATACAATACAATATTCTTTATTTTATACGATTTGTGAAATTAATTGATACATTTACATACATATTTTTAGGTTTGTAACTGTCTTTTAACTGAAATATATCAATATTACTGAATATGCCTAACTCTCATAATGTCTACACAGTCTGACATTTCTTTTTGCATACTCAATTGATAATATCTAAATTAAATCCTTATAACATTAAGAATACTATTTGAGTACTTTTCAATCCTCATATTACCTGTACATTCTCACATCATTTTCACTCCTTTTCCTGTATCTTTCTATCTTCTATTTTAACCCATGGCTCTCTGATCAGTTTGTTATGCTTGATTAACATTATTTCTGTTTCCAGTAATTGTTGTTGGGCTTGTTGTCCCAACTCTACTTTTTGCTTGCTCTGCCCACACTTTTCCACTTTTCGTTCAGTTTTCTGTCGTTATTGTCCGCCAACACTGGACTTGATCATCGGCAAATATTTGGAAGTAATTCTTGCTTTCGTTACTTCTGCTGTTTTTTGGAATCACTCCTTTATTATCAATAGCCATACTACTGGTCCTAGAAAAGACCTCTGCGGGTAGCCTTCCTTCAGATTTCTCTTTTTGCCTTTAATAGCTACAATTTAGTATCTAATCGTTCTCGCCAAATTTTTTGGGCAATTTATTTTTCTGAGCGCTTTGATTATTTTAGGGTACCCGGCAGTGTTAAATGCAATCGGTATGTAGATCAAGGTATAAGCTAGAGCGTGTAGCTTCAACTTCCTTGCTTCCTCCACTCTTCTTATGACTTTTCTTATTGCATCAGTGGTCTTTAGTTGATCTGAACCCATACTGTTTCTCTGAGAGAGACCCATTCTCCTTTAACCAATGCTTTTTGCACACATCTTTTCATACATCTTCCCCATGTCCGGTAGCATGCTGATAGGTCTATATTCTCCTCGCTGCTGTGAAAACCGTGGTATACCAGCTTTCTTCCATGTGATTGGAAATGTTCCTTTATTCAGTCACTAGTTTTATAGATCCAGCCATGCTCCCAGGACGGGAAACAATCCGTACTCCTTCGTTTTGCTTCTCTTGCAACCTACCTGAATCAATTTTTGTAAATGCCTTTATATTTTCTTTTGTGAATTCAGTGTCTTGTTCTTATCTGAGCTTTTTTTTGACTTTCGCCATCTTCTTGTATTCCATCCTTCTGGAAGTATTTATCTAGCAAGAGCTCTTCAGTTTCTTTCTCCGTCTCAGACCATTCACCATTTGAGGTCCTAACTGGCAATTGTTTACTCTTCTTCCTTGATTTTTCATTAGTAATTATAAATGTTAATCCCTAGGGTTCTCCTTTGAAACTGTGCTCGCAGAAATCTCTAAACGAACTCCCTTTTCTTCCCAGTTAATTTCTTACTTATATTCCGCCCTCGCTTTGGTATAGTTGCTATATTTCGTATAGGGGAAATGTGGATAAAACGGCATATTTTGATAAAACGGCACGGGTCCATTTTCATCCAAACCATATATGTTTCTGAACTACTAGTGCCATCTCTTTGTGAGAAATTGCATTAAAATTGCACTACCCAAAGTTAGGAGCGATTAGAGGCCGGTAATGTAGATTATGACTAAAATTTACTTTAGCGTTTGTCTAAATTTTTAACAACTTTGTGAAGTAAAGAGTATTCTTCAGGTAAGATGTTTTGTATTTTCATAATATTTATTATAGGCGTATTCAGTGTCTTTTGAAGATTATTATGAATAATTTTGATTTTATCATTTTTTACGTATTTTTGTAATTTTCATTTAAATAGCAAATAGATTAGGTTTAGGATAAAATGGCATACATTGCGCTCGGATAAAATGGCACATGCCATTTTACCATAGTACAATGATAACAAAATGTATACTAAGACAGTTCGTTCATTTAGTATGAAAGGAAAACAAATCGTCAGTTTTGGTCAGAGGGGAGTATGAAGTTTGCGATAAAGGCTGTCCAAACTAAACAAATGGGTTGGCGTCATGCTTCGTAACAATTTGGAGTTCCTCATACAACCCTGAGGAGACATGCTGCAAGTAAAAACAAGATAGATAAGGGAGATAAAGGTCTGGGTCGTTACTCAAAAACGTTTACTGAAGAAGCAGAAAAATAAATAGTGGCTCTAATCCAAGAACAGGAACTAATGTTTTTCGGGATCACACTTAACGAACTAAGACGGTTGGCTTACGACTATGCAGAAGCAAATAAGATCAGCCACAGATTTTCTCATAGCGAAAAAATGGCAGGATGGGAAACGGTGAGAGGATTTCGTCAACGCAATCCAGAAATCAGCTTACGCTCTCCAGAGCCAACGTCTTTAGCAAGGGCTGCAGGATTTAACAGACACGAAGTTGGACGGTTTTTTGATCAATTGCAAGAACTTATGGCAACACATAAGTTCGAACCTTCAAGAATGTATAATATGGACGAGTCAGCGTTATCTACGGTTCAGAAACCAAGGAAAATATTGGCAACCCAAGGCTGCAAGCAAAGTGGAGCCATCACCAGCGCAACGAGGATTTCACAATACTATGGTATGTTGCATCAGTGCCGCAGGTGGTTTCATTACACCAACTCTAATTTTCTCTAGAAAAAAGTGGAAAGCGGAATCAATTGATGGCGCACCACCAGAAACGTTAGGGCTACATAGTGATTCAGGATTTATGGTAAGACGGATATTTTTAAAATGGTTAAAACATTTTGCAAAATATGCTAATGCTTCTATTGAAAATAAAGTTCTCTTAATTGTGGACGGTCATGGAAAACATAAATACTTAGAAGCACTGCATTTAATAAAACAGAACGGAATAATTTTACTTTGCCTACCTCCCCATTGCACCCATAAGATTCAGCCTTTAGATGTTGCCCTTTTTGATCCGTTGACGACATATTTTAATGAAGAGATAACCAAATGGCTTAGCAATAATCCTGGCCGCGTTGTAACGCAATTTCAAGTAGCTCGACTTTTTGGTTTAGCGACTAACGAGTTACCACTGAAATTTATCCAGTAAATCCAGATGTATTCTCAGATGACTGTTTTGTCCCTGCCACTGTATTTCTCAAAGAAACAAATAAAAACTCAGCTAACATTTGAAGTTCATCAAGTATTGATACTCGTGCAGATGTTGCAACCACCAGTTCTGAACCTAAGGGACATAATGCCTCTTCCGAAGGAAATTACAACAGATAATTGCAGAAGAAGAAATAAGAGACAAAAATCTGAAATCCTAACAGCATCCCCATACATTGCGGAATTACAGAAGAAAGAGAACGATGAACTTGACTTAGAGAGAAAAGGGCAACAGCGAGCTGCTGCAAAAAGTGTTAAAAGGAAAGTATTGCAGGACAGTCACACGGATGAAGACGAAACAATTAAAGACCCATATGAAGCGTGCATTTATTGCAACGAACTTTATTCTTTGCGAAGTGGCGAACAATGGATTCTTTGCCAGCGCTGCATAAGATCGTTTCACACCCTATGCGCTGATGTATCTGCAAAATGTAAGCGTTTCGTGTGTGTATGTGTTTAAATTAAAGTGTAACGATATTATTATTTTCTTTTGCAATGATGCCATTTTATCCAAGCATGTATGGATAAAATGGTACATTGTAATACATTTTTTGTTGTTGCAAAAAGTATGTTACTTTTCATTGTCTTTTATTATTTTTTACAATAATATACACTTTAAATTTCTATGGATTAGTATTATTAATGCTTTCTATAAACAATAAGCAAAGTTACTGAATTTTTTTTTTGATTATTGTATTATGGAATAAAAACATGACAACGATAAATGGCCACTGAATAACTCAAAATATTAGAACAATATATTATTTAAAGAAAAACTCAAGAGTAACATCGGAATAAATAACATAAACACTTATTATAATCCTCTCAAGACGTCAGTACTTCATCCTTATTACTCCTCCTTCAGCCTCTGAGTAGGCGAACAGATAAACTTGACCGTGAGTTCACCATCAATCAGTCCTCTCTCTATTTGAATTATAGATGATTCCGTTGGCCCTAACCTGCTGCGCTCATTCCGCTGACTGCGGCTAACCCTACTAAATTTCAATCCTCCCGGGAGCGAGTATTCCCCAGCGGTGGTCGTTGCCCCGAAGATAATTCTATCGCCGGGAAAATCCCACTGTTTCTCGAAGGCCGGTCGAGCTCCGGCTGAGTGGATTGAGTTCCACGACGCCCCGGAATGAAGAAGGTACGGGGAACCGGGCAGCGACAGTGGCGTTGATACGAATGGCGCGTCACATCGTCGACCGACAGCTTCGAAATCGTTAAATTGGAAATTGAGATCGATCCGACCGGGTGTTAATCTCTATCTATCTGGTTAAATTTGAATGCGGCATCGATTAAAATTCGCACGGTTGATTGATCGGTATTAATTGGGAGTCGATTAATTCGGAATTGGATAAAAAAAACGGGCGTTATTAAATGATAAATTTTAAATTTCGCACTGTTACGTCATTCTGTTTTCTGTAGTTGTAATGGTCCATAATTGGGATATGACTTTGTAATGTAATTTTAAGGTTAAAGTATATTTTACTACGTAAACAGTATTCAGGCATCATATTTATATGATACTTGCGGTAGAAACAGAATTAGCCTTATATGGTAATTGTTCGGAAACGCCAAACAATTATAATAAATAATAAAACGTAACTATTTGGATATAAATACATTTATTTGTGTTATGCATTATTTTGTAATTCAACTGTATTTACTTACTATCATAAATCATGTAAATGAATGATGTATTTAAAGTGGTGTATTTCTTTTTGTATTTACGTGTTTGTTTTTGTATGCACTCACAGCCAGATGTGCAATGCGTGAGAACCGCGTGCAGAGACAAATACTAAAATCAGTGTACAATTATCAGTCGAACGAGACACATACGTATAGTGTGTCAATAAAGTAAGGAACACCCTAAATATCAGCTTTAAAACATATCTCTAGCAAAAACGCTCAGACACGTATGTTTTATTTTTGAAAGCGCATTTTCTTAGATTAAATTGAAGTATATAGGGTTATCAAAAAAGAAGATATGACGTTATCATGTGTTTTTTTAAATGGAATAGCCTGTATATTTTAAAGAAAATCAAAAGAGCTTCTCATGAAGATTTCAACGATATATGAGTTGTTGGGGATATCTTTAATATTTACTTGTAGAAATTGAAAAAACACTTTTGGTGGAACAACGTCATAAAATAATTACAATAGAGTTTAACTTGTTTATTTTTAAATCTAAAACAAAAATTTACATAAGTAAATGTCCAAATTGCTGCCCGTTCACAATCTGACAGTAGCCTAGGCGAGAAATAAACTCATTCTGAACATTGCTGATTACATCTGGCGTGATTCTTCGGATCTCTTGGCGTATGCGTTCTTTTAAATCATTAATATTTTGAGGTCTATTTATATAAAGTTTGCTTTTTAGGTAACCCCACAGGAAGAAATCTAGTGGTGTTAAGTCAGGGGAGCGAGCTGGCCACTCAACAACCCCACGTCTGCCAATCCATCGGTTATTAAAAATCAAATTTAGGTAGTCACGCACAGGTCGAGAATAATGAGGAGGTGCCCCATTTTGTTGGAACCAGATTTCATTACTAGGACTGTCAGGGGTATTTGGATCAGGATAAAGTTCCACAAGTGCAGGAAGAAGCTCTAACTGTAAAAAATCCAAATAGATATCCCCATTTAAATTTCCATCAAAAAAGAAAGGTCCTAAAATCCTATTTTTTAGTATTCCAGCCCAGACGTTCACCTTCTGAGGGTGTTGACTTCGAGCTTCCTGCATCCAGTGAGGATTATGTTCTGTCCAGTATCTACAATTTTGTCGGTTAACTGTTCCGTTTAAAGAAAAAGTTGCTTCATCTGAAAATAAAATGTTTCTAGCAAACATTTCATCACGTTCACAAAGTATTTGCAAGTTTTCTGAAAACTCCAAACGGCGATCAAAATCATCTTCCGACAATCCATGGACAAGATGCACTTTATAAAGATGATATTTCTGCTTATGCCAAATTTTTCTAACAGTCTCATGGCTGCAATTAAAGTTTAAAGCTGCTTGACGAGTAGCACAATTCGGATTATCTTGCACTGTCAAAAGAACATTTAACTTAGTTTCATCATCCACTTTTGGTCGCCCAGTTTTAGGTAGATCCCTAACACCTCCATACTCCTCATACTTTAGAAGTATTATACTTACAGTTGAGCGAGTTATTGGTTGCCGATTAGGATGCGCTGCATTAAATAGTTCGCAAACTTCCACTGTACTCCTTCTTCGGTCACCATAACCAATCATCATAAGAATCTCAATCCGTTCTCTCTCACTTAGACCCATTTTTATCAAAAGAAATGGCAATAGTCACTGTCTAATTAGATAAGGCGTCACCTTCCATACTGACAATTCTGTCATGACAACGTTCACAGATTAAAATTACCAAAAATTATCATGTAGTTCCACCAAAAGTGTTTTTTTTCAATTTCTACAAGTAAATATTAAAGATATCCCCAACAACTCATATATCGTTGAAATCTTCATGAGAAGCTCTTTTGATTTTCTTAAAAATATACAGGATATTCCATTTAAAAAAACATATGATAACGTCATATCTTCTTTTTTGATAACCCTGTATACATCAATTTAATCTAAGAAAATGCGCCTTCAAAAATAAAAAAATACGTGTCTGAGCGTTTTTGCTAGAGATATGTTTTAAAGCTGATATTTAGGGTGTTCCTTACTTTATTGACACACAGTATATATGAATATATGCTTCTTTACACATAAAAGCAAAGTGTTTTATTTATATATATAAGAACAAGATATTTTCTCGCATACACTAAAAACCTAAAGCAAAAAAGTGTTACCCATAGTTAAAAACGCATAGTTATTGAAAAGACACAGACTTACAACCTGTGTCTCCGTATAAACAGAAGTGAAAACTCCAGCAACAAAAAAGGCATTAATTCAATGCCAACAAATCCTAGAGTAATAGTAATCAATTTGTTAAATTCCATGCTAGTAATATTATTAAATCTACCATTCAAACTCACAAGAATTTCGAAGATATACGTATAATAAAGAACATTACCCAAAAAACAGCAGATAATAATGTAATTTTCACACGTGCAGACAAGGGTAAAACTGTAATTGCTATAAATAAACAAGTTTATATTTCAAAAACTGATAATTTTTTAGACCCGGATAAATATACTTTGTTCAATCATGATCCTACTAACAAGTTACAAGAATAAATTATTAACACCATTAATAACTCATAGAGCCTGTTTGACACAAGTAACTTTTTTGAAAGACAGAAATTAAGAATGATGAACCCACAAGCCCCAAAATTATATTCCCTAATTAAATTACATAAAGAAAATTACTCGATGGGACCGGTAGTATCATATGTTACAGCCCCAGCGGTTAAAATTTCAAAACACCTTATAGACATTATCAATAAGCATACGAGATTTAAACCCAAATATAGTATAAAAAATAGTTATGAATTAATTAATAATATTAAAGATCTCAAGTTACCGAGTAAAACCAATTAATTTCATTTGACGTTAAAAACTTGTTTCCAAGTGTTCCACCGGGGGAAACGAGGGTACTATTTAAAGAGATGCTAGAATTTAATAGAACTAACCCCGTAATAAAAAATGAGATTTTACATTATTATCTGTTTGTTTAGAACAAAATTATTTTACATTCAATAACAAATTTTATAAATGTAACGAAGGTCTGATCATGGGTAATCCTATTTCTCCTCTACTAGCCGAAATCTTTATGGATAATTTAGAATGTAAGATGTTTGAAAATAAAAGTTTAACTTGGAATGTGTTGTTCTGGTTTAGATATGTGGACGATATATTAGTAGGATACACAGGTACAGATAGACAATTAAATAGTCTTTTTAATTTTATTAATCTAGGTAATAAAAACATTACTTTTACTATTGAAAAAGAAGTTAATGGAATTATAAATTTTTTAGATCTCACACTTAAACGAGTTAATGACAAAATAGATTTTTCAATTTACCATAAAGAATCACACCGACACGACTATTCATTATAAATCAAATCATCCTCATTCACACAAATTAGCCGCTTATCACAGTATGATTCATAGGTTAATTAATATTCAACAAAGAGTACTATATTATAAAACAAATTGCGAAAAACAATGGGTACGACCCAAATTTAACAGACAAATTAATAACCAAAACATTGTTTAATAAAACGTTACTAGAGGTGTATCCGACTACCAAAGACAATACGATTAAGAAGTTTAAAGCATTTTCTTATTTAGGTCATGAACAAGATAAACTTATGAAATTACTTAGAAAAAACAATATTAATATTGCTTTTAGAACAAATAACAACCTAGCTAAATACATTAAAAACAACAACAAAGAACGACACGAGACGATAAATCTGGAGTTCATAGGTTAACTTGTGGATCTTGTACTAAGAAATATATAGGTCAGACTGGGAGAGCTTTTAAAAAAAGGATAGCTAATCATTTTTCTGCGTACACTAATAAAAACAACGACTCAGCTTATGCGAATCCCTTGATTGAATACGACCAATGTTTTAATGATAAATTTGACATTCTTCATGTACAAAACAAAAGTAGAAAATTAGATTTACCTGAATGTATGGAAATTAACAAATTGAAATATTCAGACAATTTATTAAACGAGAAAGTAAATCTGAATCAATCGCCTTTATTAAATCTATATCTTTCTAGTTCTTAGGTTTTCCCTAATCCTTTTAGTAATAATGTAGGTCCCCTTTCGTAAACTGCCGATATATTTAAGAAAACTGCCCTCTTTAAGTAAATACATTTAAATTACCCTCTGTAAATATTTTACAGTTATTTGTTAATGTTGTCATTAGATTTGTTTATATATAATAGAGTTGTTCTCTGATTGTAATAATTTAGAATTTGTTATCACCTGACGAAGCTTTACTTTGACGGTTTTGATGCTGATGATGGTCCAAGTGATTTATGTTAAAGGGAATATGTTAAAACATAATAATCTTTACCATAATTCCGTCAAATCATTCTCATATATCACTTGAAAATAAAATTTATTAAAAAAATTATTTATTGATTTAATAAAAAGAATCAGCATGGATTTATAGAAAAAGGAACTGAAACTGCGCTTGAAAGTATTTTAAATTACAAAAAATTGATATAGTAAGCAAATTAAGCCAATTTTATCCTGCAAGTTTTAACGATTATACATTATAGAAATTACAAAATAAATGCGAACTCTAGTTGTGCCTCGCAAAATATGTTCGCTAATGTAATTTAGTAATAAAATGTCAGTCAATTTATTGCGACCGGTAATTTAAAAGAAAATATGAAATTTCGAAATGGAATTATTCGCCCTTGTCATGTTGAATTACTGAGAAGCGTCATCTGACAGACAGACAACATAAAATTCGAAATTTATAATGCATGGCTACGCTCTATTATTACGTTATTTCAAAAAAAAATTATAGTCTACATTGGATTTATTCTATCATTGTTACGAATATAGAAATTGACCTGCTAATTGTATTTGTGACTAGTTTCAGTAGGACAAAATTTTGAAAAATTTAGCAGTAAAGTTATATTAAGTACACATAATTCTGTTATTCCTTTTTATGTGGTGATTTAGATTTAATTTAAAAAATGATACTTATAGGTATTGTTATACGTAGGTGAGGTTACCAGCAAAAATTTCTAGTTGTCAATATCATACTGTTTAGTTACTTTGCCATAAAATCAATTCTTTTATTGATCTAACTCAAGAAGAACTCCTGTTCATTTGATTGGGCTTTAGTCCTCTTATCCAAACAGTCCTCAAATTTCAAATTTCAACTTGGGAGGGGGGGGGGGCAATCGTCAAGTTAACCCAAAACAGAAGACCACAATTGAAACTAATAGTGAGCACAATTGAGCACAAACGAAGCACATTTGAAAAACATTTTTTGCTATATAAATTATAACAAACGTGGAGCGTTAGTAGACTTTTGTTAATTTTTTTAGGTATAACTTGAGTGGTTGGGGAAAAATGTTATACGGCACAATTGAGCACAATTGCGGGGTGCTTTGCAAAGACACCAAGTTTTAAAAAGAATTTTTCCTTTTTTTCAGGGGAGGGGCAATCATCAGGTTGGCCCTCCTTTCGATGTTTTTAAAAATCTCTGAAAGCAGAAGAGCACAAATGAAGCTAATAACGGCAAAATTGAGCCCAATTGGCGTGCTTTACGAAGGCACCGAGTTTTGGAAAGAAATTCATCGTTTTGGGGGGCCAATCGTCAAGTTAACCCCTTCGGTTTTTTTAAAAATTTCTGAAAACAGAAAAGCACAAATCAAAATAATAATGGCGCAATTGGAGCACAATTGACACTCATTTTATACTATATAAATTGTAACTGAAGGGGACCAACTTAACAGAGCTAGAAAAATGAGATGTAATTGAACTAAATTTTAATAATATAAAATATTAACGAATAAATTGTCTAATGCCAATTTATTAAACTTGTTCTTGATATATAATGCGCTAACGTTTTCATTTCGCAACCTTAAAAAGATTCTTAATTTGTAATCAAGTTAAATAATGAAAAAAAGTCATAATTATCTCGAAAGTTATTTGTGCCTGCTAGGTAGCCGTCACTGAAATGTATTTATTTAAGAGAATTGCAAGAGCGACCTGTCTTTCCTGTTTTAAGTAAGCAGCCGGGAAAAGCAAACCGAAGTTTCGTATTTTCCTTTTTAATTAATTTTAAATTGACTGAATTTTTGACTGTGTTTTAATTAAGCGAGTCATATCTCACTTGTTTTTCATCGCCTGGAGGAATTTTAATTTACCCAGTTAAAAGTAAATATTAAGAAACATCACTCTTCCAATGATATTGTATTTGTCACATTTAATATTATGTTTTCGCAAGCCTTTTGCTTTGCCAGTAATGATCACTAATAGGTAAATGAAGAGCTTTGTTTATTTTTTAATTCTATAATATTGCAACTTCTATCCACTCTTACCTTAATTCAACAATGAAATACAACTCATGTTTGCAAAGAAGAAATATTTATGTTTCTCAAATAAAGTTTCCCGAATTTCAAGTAGACAAAATATAATTTGCAAACCGAATTTACAAAATCCAACCACTCAATGTGGATTTTCTCTTATATACCGCACACTTAAATTGTCAGGCATACAAATTCAAAAACTTTTAATGATCTGTCGTTTACAATTCAATGCAAGAAAAACTTTTCGTTAGGCACGGCACTTCTTGAAAAATCTGTTGAACAAAATCATTAAATGAACGACAAACACTGTAATTATCAGCCTTTTTAATTTTTTTTTAAATGTTTTGTTTTAATCATGTATGCTTTGGTAACGTGTACGATAGTTTACAAATAAAATGCAAAAGGTGTTTAGAAAATATAGAAGTCAAGTAAATTATGAATAAAGAAGGGTCTGTACGAACTTAACCCCTTCAAACCAGGATTTTAAATTAAAGTAAAAGAATCATTAAACATTCAAAAAGCTGGGTTATATTAATATTTTCTTGTTTATTAGTTTTTAATGACCAAAATATGTACATTAGTTTCAAAAAAAAGTTTCCACTAAAATTTTTAATATCACTGCTCCAATCTCTAAGGCTCGAGCTTATTGTGAGGCCAAGGAGTATTGACTATATAAAAGACAGAAAATAAACATAATATACGAGGTGTATGAATTAAGTAATGAGAATAAACATCTGATACGCGTCTAGTACAAGTTTGAACACGCTAGAGTTGTTTCATTAAAGCAAAAGGCTTCGAAGGGAAGTGCATCATAGATACTAGACTTAACCCATGGATACTGGAAGAAAAAGAAGTCTCCTATCCTTTCTGAAAATCTACGGTCCATCTCGGAACTTGACTCCCGACTATACTTACCCCTCCATGATATAATTGATAATGTCCTGACTTACATTCACACAGACACCATCATACTCCCCTCATATATTGGACATCCTGTACACGATAAGGAAATCTTTCTATCAATAATGGAAAACATCAAGGATACTCCGACAATATTTACTGATGCCTCCAAAACGAAAGATGGATGTGGATGTGTTCTTTTTGATAGGCAGAACAACATCTCGAGAATGTATAAACTTGATGGGGACGCATCAATATTCACTGCCGAAGCTATAGCAATTCTTGAAGCACTGCGATACGGCGCAAATCTAAAAGGCAGGAAAAAGTGTGATACAATCTCTCATCAGTAAGAAATTTTACTTACAAATGAACCCCATTATTCTGGACATCATATTAATTTTGAACCAGTTGAGATCACAAAATATCACAACAAAAATATTCGGGGTAAAAGGTCACAGCGGTATCATATCTAATGAAATTGTAGATAAACTTGCTAAAGACGCTTGTCAATGTTGAATCCTATATAGAAGCAGCCTCACCAAAGAAGATGCAGCTAGAATTTATTATCATCAATTGTTCCGCAAGGAATGGAACGAGCAATGGCAGAATAATTATTTAAGGAAAATGACCCAATATGCATACATATTAAACGAATGTCAAAAACTGCTACGATAACATTCACGTATCACGCTTTTATAGATCGACCATGGCAAGATTGATATTTGGACATGGACAACATCCAGCCCATCTATATAAATTATATTTAGTAAACAGTCCGGTTTGTACCTGTGGACATGAATTTGGAGATTTAAATCAAATCTTTTACAATTGTGGAAATTAAAAAAATTTGCTGGATGAATTCATAAAGGCATTAGTACAACTGAATATCCCTTTGCCTACAAATATCTGTCTACTTCTTTGTACCAACAGCATAGCAATTATACGATGTCATCATCAAGACTGTAATAGAGATGAAAATAAAAATATGAAAGATCTGAGAATTACCTTTCCCACAACATCCTAATTGAGATTGTCCGTTGACCAGTGAAAAAGTCCGACTTCCTAGTAATTCCCATAAGAAACATCGTGCGTAGTGCCGCTGTGGCGTATGGGCTTTGATTCCGTAGACGCCAAAAAAAAATGTTTTTAGTACGTTCTAAAAATGAGTGACATCAATTGTGCTATCAGGTTCTGCTTCAGACTTAGACACAGTGCAACGGAAACATTTGGAAAACTGCGTCAAGCCTATGGAGACAGTGTTTTGTCGAGGGCCCAGGTTTTTAGGTGGTTTAAGGCATTTTCAGAAGGAAGAGATTCAATTGAAGACCAGCCTCGCAGCGGAAGGCTTCCATCTTCAAGAAACAATGAAAATGTTGGCAGCATCCGCTATCTCGTGCGTTCAGATCGTCGTTTGACAGTCCGAATGATCGGTACAGAGTTGAATTTGACTCACACAACCGTTTATCCCTGTGCAGACGTGTTTTCAGTAGCTCTGAGTTTTTTGCGCTTTTATAGGCTTATACAAGAGCCTAGGTGGCTATAACTTGGCAGACCGGTGCAGGGGCACAAGGGTTCTGTACAGCAGAAAGAATTTTTCGTTTATTTTAATTAATTCCTAGCTAATTAGTGTTTAAAGTGTTCCTAACGTGTATTTGTGGTAAGTACTGTGCACGGGACCAAGAATGTAGGAAAAAACTAGGGAAGGAAGGGGCTCGGGATCCCACAACTTCGCTCAGGCCCGGAGCAACCACTGGACTAAGGTCTGTGAAAACATGAACTTTTCAGCTTAACTAGTTAATAAGATAGGAATTCTTGAAATTAGGGTTAATTCTTGGATATTGACTATTATAAATGTGTTTACGAACTTTTTCGGGTCCGAAAAACTATTTGACGGGTTTTGTGCCGGCAGATGTTCATAATATTTGCGGTAAATAACATTTACTGTATCCTAGTGTTAGATATTAAAGACATATATGGCACATTACAAAAATTTTAAAAATACAAGGTAGCCCGCCACAGGTACTATAAAATTACTTCAAATGTTGGAAGTGACGAGTGGCCGACGTATACTTTCGTTTGGCATCGCATTTGAATCAATTAAAAGACGCTAAGCGCCAAAACACAATTTCAGGTATCGGGAGCACATAATCGGGGTATCGAGAATTTGAAGAAATTTGTATATATAAGTATTATAGGGACTTAATAATAATTTTGTAAATTTAGTTTAGTGTCATGAGGCATACGTGCGTGCGTGCGCATTTTGCGCCGCTGCAGAGGTCCCTCTTGGCCTTGCGGCGGGGTTGCGTGTTTCGGGGTGTGATACGGTCGCTGATTGTTGATTTTCCGCGACTTATGTTGGACATAATGCATACCGATGATTTAGAACAGGGAGACATAGGGAATCCCTTCAGAAGGTCATCGATGCTTGACAGGACCCCTCCCTTTACTCAGGGCGGCCCAAGGAAAAAAACAAAGATTAGTGACGGCGAAGGGATTTTGGTCATGGATTCGAAAGACGACAAATTCAAGCACAACCCTACCACTCCCACAGGTGGAGATGGCTTCGGGTCAAGAGAGGGGAGCGACGACGGTGTAGATGGATCCCGTGGAGGTGATGAAGGCGCCGGGGATGGTGAGGGATATGGCGGGGAAGATGGAAACTCAGGTTCTTGCAGTGGGAACCCTGACGTAGGACTGGATGCCAGCGCGGAAGAGGATATGACGACACGGATCATGGATAACATTGAGAAAATCAAGCATGCTACAACTAAGAGGCAGGGTGGTAAAATAACATTCCGGCTGGAGGATCAAGCTACGGTTTCTAATTGCTGTGACTCTCTTGTGAAAGATCTGTTAACGTTGGTGGCCAACAATAAACAGAGATTAAGGAAGCATGCGCAGCTTGAAGGCGCAGAATTTGGTATGGAACTAGTCAAGTTAAGAAGGGAAATATCAGAGATGAGGATGGAGATATTTAGAACGGAATGGGAAAGGAATGAGGGCAAACAGATACAGATGGATTTAAAAGATATAAAAGGGCAACTAAGGATACTTAAGAATCAAATTTAGGCAAAGACAACCTTGCAACAGAGGGGGAAAAACGGACACGTCAAGGAACTACAGGCGGGAAGGGGCGTATCCCAGATCTGGCACGGCTCAAGTCGATCCAGTACAAGAAATTAGGACGCTGATACTTGATAGGGAGCAGAGGGAAAGGGATGAGAGGAGACCGAGAGCAAGGACGCAAGTTGAGGGAGGAGGTAGGACTTATTCTCAGGTTCTGGGGGGAGGGGGGTTCATTAGCCCCACCTACCCCTGCTCCTAGATTCTTGACAGTGTTAAAGAGCAAGAAAGAGGGGGTAACTGCCAAGGACCTCCGCAATAAGCTCACCAGCAGAATTGAAGTTGAGAACATATGGTCGTTCAAAACAATCAGGGAAACCAAGAAGGGGAACTTTTAATAGAAAGCAATTCGGCGGACCAACAAGCCCAAATTAAGGATAAAGTGAGAAGTATGGACAGTGTAGATGCACGAGACCCAGCTCCCCTTGCCCCCTTGCTCCAACTGACGGGGGTCGAGACGGGTCAGACTGGAGCTGAGCTGGCAGGAAACATTTGGTCATAGAATCGTTGCATACAGGACAAATGGGACAAGGACACTTTTGGAAAGCATTTCATACCGAGGGGAGCGCGGCGTTGCCGGAACCCTGAAAAGGAAAATTGGACCATCGAGGCCACTAAAGAAGTATACGACTTCATAATAGGAGATTGTATGGGTAAAATCTTTCTTGATCTGCTGAAAATTTATGTTGAGGAATACGCCAATGTGCTTCGGTGCTTTAAGTGTTGTGGCTACGGACATACTAGCAGGGTATGTAAGGACGAGGAGACTTGCGCCAGGTGCGGGGGCGAGCATCGCAACTCAGACTGTTCTAGTCAGGCAATGGACTGCCTGATGTGTAGGCGGATGGGGCTTGAGCCCAGGGAACACTCAGCTTTGGATGGGCTGTGTCCAATATACCAGAGGAGGCTGGTGATTGAAAAAACTCGCAGGGGGTTTAATTAAAAAGAAATATTTTTAATGACTCCTGCGCTGAAGTAATGCGAGAGCGGATGCCGGCGCAGAGAGTCACGGGGCGAAGTGGCGAGAGAGGTTTTTAGTCAGTAAGAATCCGACACACCCCACAACACTGACATCTGGTTGTGGAAATCTTATGTAAGATTTTCCTCTCCTCCAACAAAAAAAAAATGGGGATGAGAAAAATCTGTGCAAAAATGGTTCCGACAAATGTTTCACAAGAGCAAATAGACTATCGAAGGAAAGGTGCCTTGACTTTTTGGAAGCAATAGAAAACGATCCCAATTAACTGGAACGTGTCATTACAGGTGACGAGACTTGGGTGTTTGTCACCAAACAAAACCAAGATATTCGTTTTAATAAATGTCTTCCTGCAGGGTTAATATATGTGATAAATATAATTAAAAGTGAGGTTAAGTAGTAGGTTAGTATAAAAATACAATTTCATTTTACTACGTTTTCAATTCTTTGATCTTTTCTGCCACCTGGCATTGTAACCTCATATACTGTTAGCATTCTTCACCATGTACAATACTTACAGGTACCTATAATAGAGTGACTTTAAAATGAACTTTGCATCTACCTTCGGCACTGAACTGGAGTTCAGAGAAGACCGAGGAGAAGACTGCTTTAGTGACGCTAAAAAGGCTCTAAAAATGTCCATATTTGTTTCTTTAAAGAACATTTTAAAAATAAACGGCTGCAACAATGTTGCAGTCCTGCTTGGTATATCCGAAAAAGATATAGAAGAAATGGAGAAATTTATGGTGTTAGATAGGTACAGCTCTAGATTTAATTCCAAAGAGTAAATATGAGGAATTCTACGGTGTTTTTCATAACAATCCAAAAAAAATCAAATTACTTGGACATAAGAAGCTACTACTGTTAATTTCAAAATTCTTCAAGACGATTGGCAAGAAAAGAACACAAAACGTGAGACTGAACAGAGGAGAATGACTACACCGGATCATGCCACGGCAGGTACTGCAACTGATGTTTATTCGGACATAATTCAGAAAAAGAAATGAGTATAATATCCTCGATAATAAGTATTTGAGGAAATCTGACTACTTTAACCAGTGAATGTGTCAGTGGCATCTCGATTGCATGCCGCAGATTTTGCTCCTAACTTAACAATGGAAAACACACAAGTTTCTCAAACGATGAGAAACTGGATTAAGACCAATGAATAATGGAGTTAGGTCAAAGAAAAATTTTTCCAGATGTCTTTTGAAATAAAACTGAATAATAGGGAGAATTATGCCGTATTTTGACTTGTTTTTGCAAGAGCAAATATCAGGTTAATCCTCTCAAAAAGTGAACTATTCTGAGCGATGGGTTAATGGGAACTTCCACCGACATTTGACTAAGCATTTCAATCTCTATCTCCAGTCCAAAGATGCCTCATATGGTGCGATGGCAGACAAAAATATCCGTCTAGTGGTATTGCCTAGTAGTACTTTATTAGAAAATAAATGTGGAAAAAATCAGGATGCAGCAAAGAAACAAAAAAAACTGGGATTTATCACAGTGTTAAATTCAACTAGTAGTAGTACTCAGTCTAACTCTGCTTTGCACTGTTCTGAAGGAGACCAAGTGGAAAATTCTACTACAAGCGAGACTCAGACACAGTCAACGGAGTCAATCACACAAAATGAATGGAGATTTAACAAAAAATGCAATTTATTACCGAAAAATACAGATGCACTTATTGCACAAGATGGAGGAACCAAGTAATCGTCCAGGCAATGGTTCATTCTAGCGACGACGACAAAGATTCAGTTAAAATTTTGCCAAACAATGAAAATTTAATGACACTCACTACTGGCCAAGAAATGCCAAAAAATTTTATTTGCCAAGAAAAGAAGAAATAGACATCTAAAAAATATCAAAAATATATGAGAGCAAGAAGAAAAGGGTGAGAACGAAGTTATTAACCAGAGAGTGATAACATCATTTTTTTCTTTGCCCAGCACAGAGAAGTGGAGAGTATTGTTGGTACTGGCACTAATGGAGACGAAACTAAATCCGTAGGTACTAGACTTAATGCAACGATAGAAGCACTACTACAGTTCAATGGGAAGTCTTCAGCAAATTATAGAAGCCAGTTATTGAAGATGTTAATTGATAAACTTTTTGAGGAAAAAACGAAAGAGTGAAAGAGAATTCTTGTGCCCAAAACCAGATAATATTTCTCCAGCAAATTAATTTGTTCACAGATGTCCATGGACATCCCCGGATTTCTGTAGATGTCTGTAGATTTCCATGGATTTTTGTGGATGTCAGTAGATTTCAGTGGATTTCTGTGGATGTTTTAGATTTCCGTGGATTACATTCTTAAAAAAGGATTTCTGGTGTACACAATTTGGTCAGCTGTTCACCCCGCGGCGAAGTTCGATGAAAGAGGGAAGTCGACTGTGGGCCCTTGAAGAGATCTGTGACCGGTGTATTAGCCCGGCTTTTAAGTAGATCGTTAAAGTAAAGGTAATAAGGTATTCTAATTCATAAGTAAGTCAACCCGCACACAGCGGTTGATAATATATTAAATTATACATGTTAAAACCTTAAAAGTAAATAAATAGGTTCTTTATTTACATAAATATCGATCGCTAATAAAGTGTTAAAGTTGTAAAGTTTAACATATCTTCCAACAGAAAGCTATTTTTGTGCGATTAACGTTTAAATAAGCTCCAGGCGTCTCTATCGTTGAAGGGGGACTCCCACTGAGCACAACAACAAGAAGAAGATTATCTTCAGCCGAAAAATGTATGAAAGGTATTTAGAAACTATTATTATGTGAGTGCTAGATAAACTTGTATATAATAATATGAGAATGATAAACATATTTAATAAATTGTCTTAGATACGACAATATCTCAGTATTTGTAAATTGTTTGCCAATGTTGCATTGTAGATATATGTATCAATCTTGGCATAGTTTGTTCTCCTATTGCTTACGTTGTTAGTATTAATATAAATACTGAACGGCGGTGGGAAGCAAACAATCTATCACATATACCATTTCATAGAAGTGATAATAGTAATAAATCACAACGAATATTTCAATATTATGTATGAAATTATTTTATTAATGTATTTGTTCAAAGTAACATTGATATTATTTTTTGTATGTTTCTTTTGTGTATGTAATAATATATGCAAAGATCTTAGTTTTTAATACAAATATTATTTAAAATAATATAACTGTGTTTTATTTAATGGTGCCAATTAATGCCCTAAGATTATTTATTTTCAATATCTCTGAACTTCGATCGTCCTGGGAAAATGAGCTAGTCCGGTAAAACGATTCAATTGTTTTATTTTATTTAAAAATATATATATGTATATAATATACAGGGCATTATTAAGAGGGCCATTACATTATGTGATTGCAACTATGTGGGTTCTATTTCAATATGGCTTTACCAATGTGGTGCCGTTATTAATTTAAAAGGTATTCTTATAGAGCAGAAATGTTTCAAAAATAACATTAAAGTACATCTATATTTTACGGAACAGGAAGATTAGCTCACATGGTAAACAATTACCAGAATACATATTAAAATTTGACAAATTTGAGAGACAGTTAAGAATTCCATTTATTGTGTATGCTGATTTTGAGGCTATATTAAAACGTATTAACACGTCACAGCCAGGTCCATCTAAACCTTTCACTGTGAAATGTTCTGACCATGTCTTTTTCTTATTATATTTTGATGATAATCCCAGTAAATTGCAAGCAACATGCAGCCACGGCTTTTATTAATACAAAGCTAGAAATTGACTTTTTTTTCAAAATTGTCTAGTTCTATTTTCCCACACTTAACATTAACTTTTCAATCAATTCTTCCTAAATTGTATAATACAACAATCTTAACTACCAACTTTAGCGAGCTTTATTATTAAAGCGATTATTAAAGCTGTAAAATGCGGAATTTATAAACCTTTAATGACTAGAAAGAAGAAATCTATTCCCCTAGTAAGTTAAACAAGGATAAATATTTATAACCATATCGTCAGCAGTTTCAAATATCTCAAGCGTGTGTTTTCCTTAAAGTAAAGTCATAATTGCATATCAACAGCAGCAGGCTGTGTGTTTTAATCTTGTTGATGCAAGTAGATGGCAAAGTCTGTTTCCGTCTTGTTCACAAACAGATTTTGTAGCGATGTTGTTGATGTCGTTTCACTCGTAAACACGAAAACAATATGTAGAAGAAGATAGAAGCACAATAACAACACACGGTTTATTTAAATTTATGAAAGCAGAATATACCTATCTGTGAACACGACGCTATTTTTAACGTGTTCATTCAGATATGCTTTTGCAATAAGATTATTAATGTAATATTCAGTTAAGTTCACATTTGTATGATTGAATTTATGACGCTTTATGTTTCATTCACTTGCTATTATAGAAAATAAATAATCAGTTTATATCACCTATTCTTTTTTTACAATTACGAATTATAATAAATTAGTTCAGATATTGGTAAATAATTAATGAAACAGAGAAAACCTGCATATATACTTGAAAGGGCGTATTCTTAAAGCAAAAAATATCTACACACATTGATACTGATGTGTAAATTTTCTATGAATACATTCACTAAAAAAGTAAATAAACATCTTGTTATATACAGGGCGAGTTATATCCGCGGGTAAGGCTAATTACGCCTTTATTAGTAAAGATATTTCGAAGCAGTTTTTTTTCTTTTGATAGCTGCTCATTAGGAGCACATTTTAAAAATATTTTGTATGATACAGAGTGTTCCATAACTTGGTGGCTGACCATAGTTATAGTTTTTTAAATGGAACACCTTATATATTATTACATTTTTGTTTCCCCGTATAATTTGTAGTCAAAAAGTTATAAGATAGTATAGGCCTAAAGTCTAAAGTGTTCGTCTTATTCCAAATTTTTCTGAAAAATTCAATGTTTGTATTAAATTATATTTCTCGAAAACGGCGTATTAGATGGACACAATTTTTTGCAACATTGTTCAGAATAAAAGGGCCTAACAGAAGCATATTTTATTTTTTCCAGTTACTAACTGCATGTGCAGAAAGCTGGATTAAAATTACATGACACGTTTTTGTATAAAAATCATTTTTTCAAATAAAACACCCATAATATCAGTTCATTTTTAAACTGCTTATTAAATTTCACATCAAAAACATGTAAGACGCTAATACTTTAAAAGTGACTATTACTGAGCTATTGCCGTTTTTTCATATCACTTTTAAAGTATTAACGTCTTACCTGTTTTTGACGTGAAATTTAATAAGTAGTTCAAAATGAACTGATATACAAGTGTTCCATTTGAAAAAATTGACTTTCAGACAAAAACATGTCATGTGTTTTTAATCCAGTTTTCTGCACATGCAATTAATGAATTGAAAAAAATATGTTTCTATTAAGACCTCTTATCATGAACAATACTACGAAAAATTGTGCCCATCTAATACGTTGTTTTCGAGAAATTTTTATTTTATAAAAACTTTGAATTTTTCAGAAAAAAAGGGAGTAAGTGAAAAACTTTAGATTTTAGGCCTATACTATCCTGTTACTTTTTCCCTAAAAATTATACGAGGAATACAAAAATGTTATAATATATACGGTGTTCCATTTAAAAAACTGTAACTATGGTCGGCCACCAAGTTATGGAACACTCTATATAATACAAAATATTTTTAAAATGTGCTCCTAATGAGTAGCTTTGTAAAGAAAAAAACCGTGGAGATGACTTGCCCTGTATAAATTAATATTTCTCTCTGGTTTCTGTATTTTCAATTAAACTATGTCCTGAGAATAATCCTTAAGTTCTGTTATTCTTACACAATTAACTGCTTTTGGTAATCCACATAAATTCAAAATGCATTCATTTCTTCTTCAAAAATAACTGATTCATATTCATGTGGCAAATATACTGCAGATATTGTATTTTTCTCACTTTAGAAAGCTTACGTGGAAACCTTTCTAAACTAAGAATAGTCTTATTTGGCTATGTTATTAACTAGGACAGTTTCAGAGTTATTATTGCATTTATCTAAAACAAATTATTTAATTACTGACATGTAGATGTATGGATTTGAATGTTTATAGCAATAACTCATAAATATGGTATCGGCTCACTTGCGCTCGGCGCACTTGCGCTCCTACCTGAAATCGACCTATTTGCGCTCTGACCCTAATAACAAGAAATTAATGATATCTTCGACGGCCGACTTGCGCTCCCGTTCTCTCGGGATATATACACGTATAAATACATAAAACTTAGGATATAATATATTGTACATAGTGCCTTTCATATTAGATGACCTACCTTATTGAGGCGAGTATATGAAAATTACTTATTGTAGGTTTTTATAAAATATATGCAGTGCGTTCATGATGAAAGGAACAAATTCGTTTAAAATTCAAGTAATTATTTTGCACAAAAACGCTCGGACAGGTCGATTAGTATTTTTAGTAGTGAATTTTTTGACATAAGAAAATTATATACAGGGTGTCTAAAGAAGAACATATGCAGCAATCATTGTTTTTTTTAAATGGAACATACTGTATATTATGCCATATTTGAATTGTATGGTAAATTCTCAACACTTTTTGTTGCAGCGGTTTTCGGAATAATGACGTTCGAAATGTGATAAATTAAAAAAAATACACGAAAATCGATTAATTTGAAGTAGAGTTTTTTGTTGAAGATAAAATTTGCAATACCAGGTTGTTATTGGTGGCTTTTAAAAAAATGTTCTCCTATGTGTATTTTAATTTATCACAAAACTCATTATTCCAAAAACCGCTGATTTTGGGGATATGGTATGTTACACAAAAATGTGTTAAATGTGTTTATAATTTACCCTACAATTCAAAAATGGCATAATATACAGGGTGTTCCATTTAAAAAAACCAATGATTGCTGTATATGTTCTTCTTTAGACACTCTGTATATAATTTTCTTATGTCAAAAAATTCTAAACTAAAAATACTAATCGACCTGTCCGAGCGTGTTTCTGCAAAATAATTATGTCCGAGCGTTTTTCTGCAAAATAATTACCTGAATTTCAAACGAATTTGTTCCTTTCATCATGAAAATACTGTATACTCGCTTCAATAGGATAGGTTATTTAATATGAATGTAATAATAATAATAATATACGTTTATTTAGCAATTGCTATTATTTTACATTTTCTGTCATAACAATACTTTGTTGTTTACATGAAACAATGTAACCTAATAAAGAAAATAACAGTAAGCAGACTTATGGACTAATATACTTACATTACATATATTACACAATGTCAGCATTTGTCTATTAATACATACAATAAATTCAATACTAATACCAATTGTGCAACGTTTACTAACTAACTAACCTACTTTAAATTATAAATACACAACTTCTAATTTCTATAGGTAACTTATTATAACGTTTTTTTTTGTCTGTACACATTTATATATAAATATTACTTATTTTTCTAAAATGTATTATAATTATCAGTCTTGCACTAAATATACTTAATTTTAGACTTTTGTGCTTCTAGAATTCGTTGATAACTAGGACAGTTTCTGCCAAATGCACTATGGTTAACATCTAAATCAATTTTTAATTTTGCTACCATTCTCATACAATTTACACACTTCTCGTCCTCACCAATACCATTAACACAATCAATTGTACAGTGTTCACCTGCACACCTACCGCATGCTTTAGTTACTGTGCAATCCCTCGCAAAATGATTATAACCCGCACAATTATAACACCTTATTGTATTTACGTATTCATAAATATCGCATTTCTTCCATCCAACATTAATTTTTTCTTTCTGTAGTATTTTCCTAAATATATCCGATTTTACATCAATTATTATGTTACCATAGTTCATTTTCCGCTTGCTGAGATACTTCCTATTTATTTTTACTTTTTCCTTTATATCACTTCCTAGTATTTTTAGGTCATTTTGATTAACAATTGCGCACATAATATCCTCTGGCTGCATGTCAATATATTCTTTTTCCACTCCTACTATAATATTCTGTGGATCTTTAAGCTTAGGATCTAACACATCATATTTATTTCCCAATTCTTTTTTCATATGATTTTTCAATTTTTCTTTGGAAGTAGTATCACCGCAACTAACCAAAATACCACCTTTTCTTATATTTTTTATTGTCTCTACACTTACAGACATTTTAGTAGGGTCAATTTTATTTCTCAATTCTGTGTTTGTTTCCTGGCTTTTCTGTGTTTCATTCTTTGGCTTTATAATAATTTTATCATTATTATTTTTTACAGTATCACTGTATAAAATCCTTTTTTCTGTTTTGTTTCCGGCGATAGAAATAGACTTTAAAATTTCATGAATCAATATGTTTTGATCTGAAATTGTTTGAAGGCAAACATTAAGTTTTTTATCTATTTCATTCATTTTTTGACCAACTTTTAGTTTACGACAAATATCGCACACATAAGTAATTATATCGGTTTCACTTAATTTTTTAGCTGTCTCATCGCTTACTTTCGCGCATTTGCTATGTCTCTCTTCCTCACATATGAAACACTTTACCGTTCTTTCCGTCCTTCTGAATTCCAATTGGCAAACATAACACTTATTGGATGACATTTTATTTTATATATGTTGACCTACGCAAATGATTAATCATTAATTTTGTCCATCGATGAAATTTACTAATAGTTTCATCATCACAATTTCATGTTTAACAAAGTACAATATTTTACTTTTCGACACTGCACTTTTACAGAGCCGATAGAAATACGTCCTCACTCTACAAATTCTAAACTACTACTGTACTACTATATATACATAAAACTATACAAGAATTATCTGTATCTCTAACCTGACCAAAGACAGAAGCACTCTAAATTTAGATGGACAACGGCGCAAAGAAGATATGTTTTAGTTGATTGCAGAATTTCAAAAACTTTAAAAAAATATGAAGTAACGAAGGACATAGGACTATTCTTAAGAACGATGGCTTATATTCAAAAGCTAGAATAAAGTAACAAACTTACATATAATATACTGACGATTTCTTTATTCAAAAAGGAAGACATACTTACTTACATATAATGACATGTTTTTCTACAAAATGCATAAATATTGACGATTTCTTTATTCAGAAAAGAAAGACATATTACACATTTTTAAACATACCAAAGTTTATATTTATGTATTAAACTTTGCCAGTCCGAAGTCTGGGTGAAATGTGAAGGAAAGTGTTGTTTTATTAACTTTTATCTGACTATTATAATTCTCTTGTTTAATTGCTTGTTTTATTATTATTATTAATTTGGCAACATACTCAAGAAAAATATAGTAAAAATACGAACTGAAGTAGCAAACAGTTTTGGTCAGGTTAGAGATACATAAAAAAATAATTCCTGTATAGATTTACGTATATATACATTCATATTAAATGACCTACCCTATTGAAGCGAGTATACATATATATTTTATAAAAACCTACAATAAGTAATTTTCATATATTCGCCTCAATAAGGTAGGCCATCTAATATGTACAATATATATCCTTAGTTTTATGTATTTATACATGTATATACCCGAAAGAACGGGAGCGAAGTGGGCCGGCGAAGATATCATTAATTTCTTGTCATTAGGGCCAGAGCGCAAATAGGTCGATTTCAGGTAGGAGCGCAAGTGCGCCGAGCGCAAGTGAGCCGTATTCATAAATATAACTATAATTCAATATTGCATTTAAGTTATTACATTTTCATATTACTTTAAAGAAATAAATACTATTAGGTACTACTACTAATTATTTCTTGGTTTTTATTATATATTCTTTTAAAAGCTTTTGTTACAACAGCTGATCGATGTTTGCAACCAAAAGTTAGTAGGTTTATGAGAATTCCCGAAGTGTGTTCTATATAATCAAACGCATGCTGTAGGCGACGATAGATACTACGACAGATAAGGGAGATTACAGATAGTCGGTGTATATGAAGAGATTGGCAACACAAAAAATAATCTTAATTCGTTTCAAGAGATGGCAAGATGGCACATGAATGCAGAATTATCGTATTTTCGTGTTCTCTAGAATAAAGTGATTGGATAAAAGATGGTTCTATATTGACCTAACGTATGTCTTAGATTACATTTAAATTATTCAGTTCGTTCTTTTTGTTTTGTGGCGGGATCCAAAACAGCGTTTTTGTTGTAGTTGACGAATATCTCAGATATTCCTTTTTACTTGAAGTAATATAAAACAGAGATGTTTCAAAAAGAATTTTGGTATTTCCACAATTTAATAGAATATGTGACTATTTTTAATTATTTCATTTATAAGACCTACCCTAATTTTCATAAACGTAAAAAAGGCATATACGTTTAGGAACAGAAACGATGTTTTATTATTAAATATAATCTAAATATATAAACGTATATCTTTTCTTACTTGATATAGATAAAAATTAGAAATAGGTATTTGTAATGATTGCTGCATTTCTGAAGAATGAATATTCAGGCTGATTTATATCGGGCCTCACAATGGGAATGTCGTATATTATTGTGAATAGAGTAAATAGGTTTAAATTTGGTCAATTTGATAGATTTTGTGTGTGTTATGAAAACAGATCCGTGACAAATGACGTTCGAGATCTGTTAACCCTTGGAGGACGAAATTAATTCGAAAATTGTGAAAGTGAAAAATAATGAGAATTTTTGATGGGAACCTGTCTCTTAACGTAAGGTTTGTGGAAATAAATACACAAAAAATATACAGGATTATCCTGCAGGACGTGGTTACTAATGCCAACCACTAGGAACTAAATAGTAATAAAGCTACCAACATTACTTTGCAAAATTGGAATAACCAAATGACAGAAAATGATTTTTTATTTTATGTGAAGTACGCAAAACCGTTCTTGTCTTTATTTAGTCTTTATTTAGGCATAACCCAACTTGGCAGGTTGAACATTTCCAAATGGTTCTATGAACATCTTTGAGTGTACTACATTTAGCCCACCGGAGTGAGGTAGATCTTTCAGGCATATGAACAGCATTTTCATAACGCACTTCGTATGGTACAACCTTTTTGAAACTATTTGGAGGTTGATCTGAAAATGGTCTTCCGCGTTTGGCAGATTCATTAATACCTGTTGGTCCTCGCGACACAGACATTCGAAATTGTTTTAGTGCAAGGCTTTTACAGTTGCATCTTTGTTGGAAGAGATCAAACGTATTGAATACGGTGGCATCAACGAAGTAAAAAAATTCGATTCCACCATTTATGAGATTTTCCATCAACTTCCTGCAGGCTTTTCATCATATCAAAACGGTCAACATGTCCCATATGGCTATTATAATCCTGAATCATCCTTGGACACGGAATATCTTCAGTAGAACCATTTTTCTTTTTTCTGGAAGTAGTCTCCATAATTGAGGGATCATGGTAGTTCCCTAAAAGTAGGACACTTCGGCGGTCCATCCATTTGAGTGCAGCTATTCCATCCTTTAACTTCAGCTGGAGTTCGACAAAATTAAAATAATTGTCAGAGAACAATTTGTGGTTTTTTGCCTTCCAATGTTCGAGAGAGGTCCATCACAACTCTAGTACCTAATTTTTTTGTTACTTGATCAACTTTATCGGTATAAATTTGGAATTCGCACATGTATCCTGTTGAATCTGTTCGGAGCCATACTTTATAGCCTCGCTTTATAGGTTTTATGGGCTGTATTGGCGGAAGCTACTACGCCCTTTGAACCTTATCATGCTCTCGTCCCCGGATTGAAACTCGCTAGACTTCATGGATGACATAAATGTTTCTTGTAGCTTAGAGAGTAAAGGTCTTGTCGTAGTTTTGTTCATCTTTTTGTGATTGAACTAAATTATCATTGAGGTAAATATTACTCAGCAACCAAGCAAATCTATTTCTACTAATAGCGGAACTAATAAAAGTATCTCTCATTTCATCGTTAGAGGATCAGTAGCTTGGGAGTTTTTTCAAATCCATAAAGATATTAACTCCCAAAAATATTTTAATCTCCTTTGCAGTAGTTGGTTTGAAATTTCTTCCTTCACCATATCTCTGAAATGCGTATAGGTTGGTTTGAAATACTACGTGGGTAATGAAATCTTCGGGAAACAAATGCAGGAATACATCCGTCGGTGTCTCAATAACATCGGGCAAATTCGGACCAGTTGATTCTGCGAAAGCATTTGGTTTTGTAATGTTGGAAACATCGTTAGTCCAGTAATCTGGAAGGAATATATCAGGACGTCTGGCGAGTGGGATCATCGCCGTCCCAGTTCATATCGTTATTGGAAGTCACGTAGTTATTTTCGGTAATTATTATGTCCATAATTTCGATGTCAAAAAATTCTTTGTCATCATTGGGAGCATCTAGTGATAGCAATTCATCACGCATAACCTCTTCTAGATCGTCTGCAAAAGATTCATCATCCCTTGGTATTTCTTCCAGATGGTCAAAAACACGATTTGGATCCATATTTTCAATTTCAGAAAATTTACAGGTAGCCATAATGGCTGAAATGGAAAGAATTTACATTACAAAATATGCTCCACCACATTTGTTGTTAAATGTTAGGATTAAAAATACTTTCATACAATCTACTAAGAAAGAATAAAATTCCAGACGAAAAAAAACATATTTTCTGAAATAGTGTTATACGTTCTTAGTGGCCACGACAGGAAACCACATAAAAATCTGCTCACGTCAAGTCCATTTAGAAAAATACAGAATATTTTTTGCAATAGATAGTAAATATGGATATGTTGGAACGCTTACCTACTATTTTTGAAGCAACAATATCAAAAAATTAGAAAATTCATAAATGTCACTGAAGACGATCAAAAATCGTTGCAATCGCCAATGAGAGTAAATATGATGTCTAGGCAATACTTTAAACACCGTGGTTACCACATAAAACCGATAAGAAAATAATAGAATGGATATTAGTAGTGTGGTTTTCGCTGATTCTCAATGGGTCAAAAACCGACAAATGCTGATTTTTTTCTATTAACAATGGCATTTTAATTTGGCCTTGCAGGGAAGAACCAAACGCATATTCTTGGGGACACTTTTACTCTTCTAGCTAATGGTGCAATAATAATATGTACTGTTGTTTTTTTTTACTTTCCCGTACATAGTGTAAGGAAGGATGGGGAAAATATTCGAGCTCGGGATTTTTGCAGATATCCACGATCTAAAATGCGTGAAAACACAACATATTTCGTTTCTCTTTGTTATTTATAGTATTTTGCTATGGGTAATAACGTATGTGTGACAATAGTTAATTTATAATTTCCGGATCACATAATATTTGATGGTGTCAAAAAAGAATTGAAACGCTTTATCAAAATTTTGTGTATACTATTAGATATAACGCTAAAAGTGGCGCTAATAATTAATTTTTAGTTTTTCTAAGCGAATCTAAATAAAAGCGCTCCAGTTAAATGAATAAAATGTCTCTTGGTATTCATAAGAAATACAAAATCTATCAACTTTGTCAAATTTAAACCTATCTTCTAATCGATAATGAATCAGCCTGTATTGACAGGTAAATTCTACCAGACTTATTTTGCATACAGCTGCGAGAATATGTTAATAAATTTTATTCGAAAGTATTACACAAGTATACAAAATAAACAAGAACAAGTGCTTAAAACCACACGGCAGAAGTGAAAACTTCATCAAGGCGAGGTAATAATACGAAATACACGCGTATAATATTCAGTATCGTATTAAATAAAACGTATTCGCACATTTATTACATTTACATATGTACACACGCATCTAATATTCAGAAACGTATTAAATAAAACGTAAACCTCAACCATTCCCGTACCTAAAATTTCACATTCATACGTCAATTTTCAAAAAATTCTTCCGCCATTTTTTTGTTGACATTTTGACTTTGGATTCGTGATCGGCGATCTATGATTGGTCAGTATTGCCATAACTGACCTGCCTTAAAGTGATAACTTCCATCTAAATAATACCTATTCCCCCACCAGTTTATTATCTCTCCTGTTCTATTCTTTCCTCATAGGTCTGAGGTATTATTCTTTTGAGATAATTCTGATTAAATTATCAGGTTAACTTTCATACTGAAATTTGACTGACATGAAATTTGTAAATATATGTTTATTTAAAATGATTTACATATTTGAATAACATTTTATTAAAAATTAATAAACAAATTACGATAAATGTTCAAAATGACCCCCGTCGTGTTCGATGCACACGTTACGCGCCTTTTCATGCGATCAAAAGCATTTTGCAACATTTGTGCCGTTATGGTTGCATATATTTCAATAATCTTTTGATGCAGTTCTTGCAAATTTTGTACAGGAGTTCTGAACATTCTATTTTTGCAATAAGGGAACACAAAATAAATAGTCCATAATAGTCAAACCAAGTGACCTCGGAGGAAGCTCAATTTGCGTATGCAAACTTATAAGTCGATCGCCGTCATGTTGGAAACAACCATTATGAGGTTCATCGTCGTGTAGTTGTTGAACAAATTCATTCAAGATGTTGTTTCTGTACCTCTCTGTATTGATGGTGAAATTGAAAAAAAACGGCCCAATTATCCTTCTACGGGAGACTGTCATCCAAACCCCAATTTTTTGAAAGTGTAGTGGAGATTCAACAAAAAAACGCGGTTTATTAGCGCTCCACATTCGCATATTTTGAAAATTAACGTACCCCGAAACACCCATGTCATCTTTTGGGTGTTAGATGTCGCTGTGATACTCTCACTGCATTTAACATGCAAAAATGATATAGGCAGCGATTTAAGTCTTGAAGCTATTGTCGAGAATCTGCACGTACACTGATGAGACCTCATAGGTCGAAACACCGGTTTCTGTGCGTTCGATTATCGACAATGGCACTTAATGTATGTGTGTATCTCAAACGCATGCATATATACATATACGTTTTACGTATAAAGGTATATATGTAAGTCACAGTAATTATTTACTGCTTGATGTTAGTTTTAACATCCATGTGTTCACACTTTTCATTTTCGTTGTGATTGGTGATGCCACCTAGGGCTCTATTACACGAGATACACTATTAACATACAGGCCTCTGTATAGCAGAACATGCTGTCAGAAGCTATCGCTTTTTTCCGTGTCATCTTTTGGGTGTTAGATGTCGCTGTGATACTCTCACTGCATTTAACATGCAAAAATGATATAGGCAGCGATTTAAGTCTTGAAGCTATTGTCGAGAATCTCCACGTACACTGATGAGACCTCATAGGTCGAAACACAGGTGTCTGTGCGTTCGATTATCGACAATGGCACTTAATGTATGTGTGTATCTCAAACACATGCATATATACATATACGTTTTACGTATAAAGGTATATATGTAAGTCACAGTAATTATTATCACTATAGTTTTTCATCTCGCGGTATCTATTGCAGACAAATTTTTGGAATATATTAAAACTCATTGCAATGTGAACAATTTACTTTCACTTTCAGATGATGAAAATTTGTCTGACTTTTAAAGCCTATCAATGGACCCATAATGTAATCGGATTTTGGCCAACATTTCATATTTATGTCGGATCCAAAAAAGTCTTGACCAAACAATTTCGTAGTTTTACTGTTATCTATGACAGATTGGTTAAAAAAGCAAGGTCTGCAAATAGCTAAAGATTAGAAAAGTGTAATGTTAATAGCCTGCTAACCACCTTCAGGAATACTTTAGAAACATATATTTTACTTATTATTTTTACTAGTACATATTACATGTTCGTTTCCACAGTTAAGGTACGCATAATAAATGTTTCTTATCTACCATATAATAGTTATTTATTTTCTATACGTATCAAGGGAGTAAAGTAATATTTTATAGTCGAGACATGGATATTGTAACCAATGTCGAGACATAAATTACTTTACTCCCGTGTTACGTACAACATTTTTTATTCTGCAATACTCTTGAAATCACAAAGCAGTGCACCTCTTTGTTTTAATAAAGAAGAGAGAGAAAAAACACACGAAATAAAACAATAATGTTTAGATACTAAGTAATTTCAGCCAAATTAGACAGTGTTTAGACCTTCCTGTTATGAAACCATGTTGTATTATAGATGTAAGGTCTTACGCAGCTGTATAGCGTGTTATACACCAAATGTTCATATACTTTGAAATACGTTGACAAAATGTTAATTGGCCTATAATTGGATATATCATTTCTATTTCCCTTTTTAAATACAGGATTGATCTTACTCAATTTCCAGACTTCAGAAAATGTTGATGTACGAAGAGCTAAATTGAAAATTGCAATAGAGGTTTGCATAATAGTGATGCATATTTCAAATAAGTTGGCAATCCCATCATGCCCAGTAGCCTAATCTAACCTAATCCTTTTCAAAGAAAATTTTGACATCATTAATAGAAAACGGTTGAAAACAGTTAGAGACCTCTGGAACACTTAAGACGGGCGATATACAACTCGATTGGTAAACATCAGAAAAGCTTTTCGCGAAGGCTTCAACAATTTGACCATCGTCATCACTATTTCTCATGCAACCCGGAATTCTAAACCTGCCAGTCCTATTGCTGATGTAACCCCAGAACGATTTGGAATCGTTTGAAATTTCATTCTCAACAGAAGAGGAATAAACTTGATATACACTTTTAGTTTTCTTCTTAACCAGAGCACGTACTCTTTGGAACTCACCATAGCCATTGTCAGAGCCTGAGGTCCTCCGCCTTTTGTAGTAATATTCCTTTAACTTTAGGAATTTTATTAGCGTCTTATTGTACCATACGGGATATGCATTATTGTGAATTTGGGTACATATTTATCTATGATGGAATAAACTCTGGAATAGAAGTATGAGACTCTCATGCAAAATTAATAGTAAAAGATAAATTCAGAACAAGAGTTTTACGTTAATTGCAAGATAAAAATAATTGCGCTAATTTAAAATTAAATAGTGATTATTAGAAATTTGCTGCTTAGTCAAAATATATAAGAGAATAATTAGTCGTAATGATAAAACCACTGCGATAGAAGATATGCTAAATAAAATTTATATAGTTTATCCCTAATGATTCTAACAATTCTTGCCCTATTGGAAATCAACTGACGTAGGAGATTTCTTAAGGCGCACAGATATCATACATGGTTTAAAATCAATAAAAGAGTCGTATTATGTGATAGCTAATACATCTCTAATGAGCACAGAAACGTGGAAATTATCAATATAGAATTACTAAACGTGAACTTAACTTTATAAAGTTAAATTCGAAGTACACAGATGGTGTATCATCGATAGTTAAATAATTTTAAAAAGATTTTCTTCATACGTAATTGAAAACATGAATTTTAGCAAACTATGTATATATTAATAAAAATTGCTTTTCTCGCTTGCACTTATATTGTATTATGTCAAGATGGTATAAATATAAATAAAATTGTTTATAAAGCAGTTCACTTGTTTTTCAAATATATCTTGCACCTTTTGTAAAAATAAAATGTAAAATAAACAAATCCATTAACAAATTTAATGGTACGTAACAAAATTAATATAATTGCTTATTGTTTTCCCCCTCCTATAGAAAAATTAATTAATATAACTTTTTAGTCAACATGTGCAACTACTGTAGAAGTTCTCTACTATGTCTAATTACTTTTCTAAGTGTATATTCACTAATTTCAGCAGAAAATAAAACATATGATGTAGGTAAGTTTCTAAAAAAAGTTTTTCCTATTGTAATAGAAACTGCCAGCAAAAGGTAATGAAGAAAATCAAAAAATGACAAATGCTTATTGGAAAATTACATGTCAATTTTTTTTTGTTTAATTATTATCAAAAAGTCAGAAAACACCCAAATAGAATTAAAACGAATGTTTTATGGGGAAAATGCAAAAATAAATTAATTAGTATTTTCAAAGCTTCCTGTAAATGGTAGCCAATTGTTTTTCTAGATGACCTTGAAGAAGTTATGTCATAAGTTTCTTTTTAAATAGAAATCTTCCTATGCTACTACTCTTTTTAATATATTCTTTAATTCTCTAAATGACAGAAGAAAATGTCCTTCTAACGCAGTAGTTCCCAACCTGTGGTCGGCATGAGCAACGGGAATGGTTCGGCATCACATATAAAAAAAAGTTGCAAAATAAATGGGAATGTTCATTGAACTAGATTGGTCGAATATATCCCATGACTATTAGGTGTTAAATTAACATTTCCTAAAAGTTCAAATCAGTCACTATTGCCATAGCTATGCTAGGATCCGAAAGGTGGCTCTGCAACACCTTTGCCAAGACGCCAACATTTTCAACATTTATAATTTAAATTAAAATTTATGTTAGTTTTCTAATGATACATTCTATTTATATCAAATAATTTTATGTAATTTAGATTTTTTAACAGCCATTTAGATAATCTATAAAGAATAGTAGTAAGGATGCAGGGTTGCCATTTAAAAAAAAAGATGAAATCATACCTTTTTCGAGGTCATCATGAAACCAATTTAATTTACTTGTTTTGAATTGTTTTTCGAAAATTAGATTTTACTTTTACACCTTGTGTTTCCAGACTTTTTGGACAAAGCGTACAAGATGATCAATATAAATGTGATGGAGGCAATTTTATTCTTGTCAAACAGCCGTACATATTTTTTTAGTTAATTTTTTGATCCAACTATATTTAAGTGTACTTTTTGAGAGAACAATACATTGAAGAACAGGTTTTTGGAATTTTCCTTAAAATCCGTCATTTTGTCGAATTTATTTTTAATTGCCGGGTGTCAGCGTAGCGGTATTGGTATCTAATAATGTAGATAGCGAATAATTTTTAATAGAAATATTGTAGATAATCATAAGCTCCACAATTTAAAAATATTTTCATTTGTACAGAGTGTTTGACAACGAAGAACCAACATAAACTTATGTTTTTTTTTTAATAGAATGCTATGCATTTTTTGACATTTTATGACAGCCCTTGAAGGACTGATTAAACTGACATCACTTGTACTTGTCGATTTTCAACTGTTTCTGAGGTAGGGCGATTTTTCGTTTAAAATTGTAAAACATTTGAAAAGTTGCTATGAAATGATTGATGATGAAATACCTATTATGGGCTCAATTAGTACAGATATCTTTTCAGTACGTGGAATTAATGTTTATTTCGACAAATCTGCCCATGTTCTTTAGAATTACATACCATTCGCTAAAGTTAAAGGTTATAAAAGAAAATAACTGGAGCACCCTGTATATTTATATGTCGTTGAAAAGTACATAAAAAATACTAACTAAAAATATATAATTTCTTCCACCTGTTGGCGATATTGCAAAAGTTATAGGATATTATAACTGAATAAACCCTATTACGACTTAAAAATATGAGTTGCCATGACTTGCACTACAACTATAACAAAAATTAATCAAAAAGAGTTACTTCTATTTTTGTTTTACAAATAAGTAATTTTTATTACAATTTTAAACTTCATGAGACGTTTGGAAGTTCATGAATTAGCAATAATTTAAAAAATATCGCAGACACTGTGTGTCAAAAATTATTTAAACGTTAAATTAAGATTTATAGGTTCAGTTTAAAGGGAAGGAATTTAGAACCTTAAAAAAGATCTTTTACTTTGTTAGATGATAACTTATAATCACAGTAATGATTAAAAATACTAAGTTATACATTCTCCATGATATTGCGAAAGTTATAGAATTTTTATTAACATACTATGTAATGTATGTTAATGTAATGTCATACTAAGTATGACTTCTTTAATTTTAAAGTATTTTAAATGTCTAAGTATGACGATGAACAATTTTATGACATAGAGCGATAACTGCGATATTTTAACTACTGTTAATTCATGAACTTCCAAACTTTTCTTTTTATAAGTTTAAAAATATTAATAAATATTACTTATGTGTAAAAAGAAAATATTAAATATATAATATTAGATTAGAAGTAACTCTTTTCGTTTAATTTAATTATGGTATGTGTAATTAAGTCATGTCACTCATATTTTTAAGTCGTAAACGGGTTTATTGAAATATAATATCCTATAACATTTGCATTATCGCCCACAGGCACTAGAATGCCAATATTTTTAATTAGTAAATTTTAAGTACTTTTCAATAACATATAAATATACAGGCGTTCCATTTAATTTTTTTTGAATTTTTAACTTTAGGGAATGGTATGTAATTCTACAGAACATGCGTAGATAGGTCGAAATAAACATTAGTTTCACGTACTGAAAAGATATTTTTGCTAATTGAGCCCATTATAGGTATTTTATCATCAATCGTTATTTCATAGCAACTTTTTAAATGTTGTACAATTTTTAAAGAAAAATCGCTATATCTCAGAAAGAATTAAAAATGGACAAATACAAGTAGACGTCAGGCTATCATAAAGTGTAAAAGAAAATGCATAGCATTGCATTTAAAAAAAACTTAAGTTTGTGTTGGTTCGTCGTTGTCAAACACTTTGTATAAATTAAAATATTTTTAAATTATAGAGCTTATGATTATCTATAATTTTTTGTATTAAAAATTATTGGCTATCTACATTATTAGATACCAATAATAGACTTTATCGTTACGCTGGGACACCTGGTATATTTATACTGGATAATAACATTCTATTACATCTATGTTTAAATTTGTTGCTAATATTTTAATTTTTCTCTATTGTCAGATAATTTTTCATTGGAATACAGTAGCCTAGACACCGAACATTATCCCTTATCAACGAGAGCGAAGAAATACGACTGCACCTGCAAAGACAAGAAATGTGGTTGCTGTGTGCCTGTAGACACTAAGGTCGTCAAGACAGATGGTTAGTTTTTGAAAATTAATATTAGTCTTCAAATCAGTGTACTAAAGTTAACAGGTCTATTGCAGCTGATAGGCTTTTTCAAAAAAAAAAAAAATAATTGTTGAGAAGAAGATTTTTATGTTACTACTTTACTTACTATGATACTATGAAGCTATGAAGGAAGAGATCTTGTGGAAAAGTCCCTTTATTCTAACGCTTTGGCAATGACGCATTTAAAACAAAACTCATTTGATAAGTCTTCAAAAAATTCCTTCACTTGTTCGTTCAGATATTTATTTGTAGAAAAAAGACCTCCCCAAAAGTGATTGGTGAACGTAGAAGAGAGACAACACTCATTCAGTGCCAAATTTGGGCTGTAAAATCTATTTTCTATCTTAACAAAGCCGCACTTGTCTACTACTTCACGAATATCTAGCGCTTTGTAAATTCTGCAATTTTCAGGAAAGAGCATAATCTTTTGATTGCAGTCGCGGAGGTTTTTTTTTATGCAGTAAGGCAGTTTTCAACTTCCTGATTTCTTCCTTATCAACTTATTTTGTTATAGTAGAGTTTCTTCCATGGTTACAATTAAGGCGTTTCTTACGAAAACAACCATAGTCCAAAAATTTGAATTTCGCGGTTAGTGTTAATTTATATACTTTGGGGAACGTCCAATCAACTGGTGTGCCCGTCTTCTGCAAAAAAAAAAACACAGTCCCAAGTTACGGTATAGTAAAGTTTCACTAGTTCTACAAAAACAGCTTTTGTCCATTCGAGATTCTACAGAAACGCCATAGTCCTGGACAAAAAGTGTTTCGATCTTTTAAAGCACGACAATCTGACTATTCCAGAAGGAAGAATCCCGACCGTTTATATCTACCTGAAACACATTCTGTAAGAGCTATGTACAAAATGTTTTTAGAGAAGTACGGTAATAATATTTTTTCTATCTCGGTGCTATAAAGTTCACTTTACGACACCTGTTTTAGTTGCATAAAGTATTACTTTATCGCACGCTAATTTTATTTTTTTGAAGTTGGTAACAAAAAAAATGGAACCAAATCGTATTTAAATGTCAAAATATAAGCCTTTAAAGTAACAAAAATGTGCAATAAAATTGTACAAAGAATAAAAAGTACACATGCTAACATTTCACTTACTAATTAGCAATATAAATTGTTAAGCAGAGTTGGATGATAAGTTTTCGGATGCTACTATTGACATTTGCTTACCATGTTGAATAGTACAACTGTTATAAAAGTTTGTTTTGATAAATATGTAGAGAGTTTGTGGACGAAAGATTTTGTAAATTGTCTTCTGCTATTTTGCGAATCTCTGGGGGCGTACAGTTATTTATTTCGTCCTTTTTGTTGATAATTTGAAATAATTTATTGTATAAATCAGTCTGAATTTTAAACACAATTACATATAGCACCGCCGATATTCAAATATTTAAAACGTTCTACTTAAAAATCAGAGTAACCAACTTCAAAAAAGCAAAATTTCTAAAATATTCGAACAAAACATGTCTCTTATTTTAAAGTTTTTTGAACTTTTAATAACCGAAATAGAAAAAATAGTATAAAATACACGTTTCATAAGACATTTTGCGCACTTGTTCTTTAGAAAACTCGCCTAGCGGCTCGTTTTCTAAACTTAAACGCGTGCGCAAAAATCGTGTCTTATGAAACTTGTATTTTAATATACTATTTTACAAAACCTACTGGTTCGTATTCACGTCATTCAATATTAAATTTGGTCTGCCCAGTGTAATGTTATATTTGTCAATTATATACATAAAACGAAAATGTGTCACAGTATTTATATATATAAAGTTTAGTCAACGCCAGTAGTAGGAACATAATAAAAAGAACTAACAATAGTAAAATATATTCATGATTATTAATGTTTATTTAAGACGTCAATTCAGTGATGTGCAAATGTATGGAACCAAGTAAATATCTCTGGAGTTTCTAGAGATGTAGAAATTAAATTTGGTGGGTAGATATTACACTATATTTTGTATTTAGTTCGAATGTTTTTATCGCAATTCAACTTCCAGTTTAACCGGAAGTAATGTCAGCTTGAAATTTTTAAATAGAACACCCTGTATATTATTTTAGTTTTGAATAGAACACTTTATTGCGAGTACAAAAATAATGGGTTCGATATGTTTTATTTCATGGCCAACCGTGATATTAACAAAAAAAAAATTATTTTTGAATGAAAATGTAATAATATCTAATAATAATATATAATTGTAGCAGTGACAGTTATTGTCAAAATAAGTAGTATTTTAGTTTTAACGCAAAAATGGCTCATTTAAGCGAAAGAGAAAGAATTGAAATACTAATGATGATTGGATTTGGCGACAGAAGAAGAACGCATCAAGAAGTTTGTGACCTTTTTAACAATATTCATCCGAATAGGCAAATAACACGTTCGATAGTTACAAAGACTTTGCAAAGGTACAATACAAATGGCACCGTCGGAAATTTAAGAAAAAGTGGACGTATAAATACTGCTACAAATGAAGAAGTAGCTCAAAATATTGCTATATCTTTAGAGGAAAATCATAATTTGTCTACTACTGAACTGGCCAATATGCACGAAATTAGCCGTCGTTCAGTAGGGAGGATATTAAAACGAGAAAGATATTACCCGTACAAAATTCGCCTTGTTCAAGAACTTTCCGACGACGACTTCAACAGACGGCTAGAATTTTGTGAATCAGTTATGGATATTTGTAACCGTGACGATAATTTTGTACAAAATGTAGTGTTTTCTGATGAAGCAACTTTTTGTTTGAACGGTACAGTTAATCGACACAACTGCCGTTACTGGTCCCAAAATAATCCTTACTGGGTACAAGAAGCTCATACGCAACACTCTCAAAAACTGAACGTTTGGGCCGGTATTTACAATAACAGAATTATTGGGCCTTTCTTTTTAGAAGGAAATTTGAACGGGAACATGTATTTAGAACTTTTGGATGCACAAATAATTCCGGCGCTGGAGGAAAATGGACAACTGCCAAATAATATCTGGTTTCAGCAAGATGGGGCACCACCTCATTACGCTCGCATTGTTCGAGATCGTTTAAACAGGACATTTCCTAATAGGTGGATTGGAAGAAGAGGTGCTATAGAATGGCCTCCTCGATCACCAGACCTTAATCCACTGGACTATTATCTATGGGGTTTTTTGAAGTCCAAAGTTTATTTTAATCGACCAGATAATTTGCAAGAATTAGCTGAGAGAATAACTCAAGAGATTCAAAGAATTCCACCAGAAACAAAGGCCAATGTTACAATGGCATTTAAAAATAGACTGGCCTACTGTCAAGAGGTAAATGGTGCTCAGTTTGAACATTTAATACACTAACGGTATCCTAACGCTTTGTCGTAGTCATGTTTTATTTTACTATGTTTAGCGCCCTTTTCAGTAATTTAAGTACTGTTGTACTCAATTTCAGTTTTGGTATTTAATGTTATTGTTACATTTGTGATTTACACTCGCAAAATACTAGATCTTAGCATTGTAACAAAAATCACTCTTTTGTTAATATCACGGTTGGCCATGAAATAAAACATATCGAACCCATTATTTTTGTACTCGCAATAAAGTGTTCTATTCAAAACTAAAATAATATACAGGGTGTTCTATTTAAAAATTTCAAGCTGACATTACTTCCGGTTAAACTGGAAGTTGAATTGCGATAAAAACATTCGAACTAAATACAAAATATAATAATAATATACGTTTATTAGCATTTTGCTTTAAATTTTACATATTCTTATTTACATATACAAATAGAACTTAAAAATAGATGTGCGAAACTAATATTACATATTGCTCGTCAGCATTCATCGGTTAATGCAATAATGCAATAACCGACGAAATTCAAACATGTGCATGCAGCAGTATGAAATATCCGCTATCTAATTATATAACCTACTTTTAAATAGGTATATTTACAAATACTTAAACTAGAACTTAAAATTAATATTACATATACAATGTCATATACACAGCAATAAAAACACCAACGATGCAATCAATGTTAGTATATGTTTCTTACATGACTAAATAACCTACTTTTAAATGTATTTACAAATACGCAATTCTTAATTTCTAAAGGTAACTTATTAAATTCTTCTAAACCGCGAACAAAAATGTTTTTTGTTGTTTGTACACGCCTACACCGATTTATATAGAAATTACTGATATTTCTAGTGTTATAGTTATGTATATCTTGCACTATTACTAACCTATTACTTAAATGTGGAGGCAAATATCCCATCTTAATTCTATAAATAAATATGAGAGCTCTATAAACAATATGTTGCTTAACACTCATTAAATTTAACGTATTCAACATCAATTTTATAGGAGTGTATCTGTTACACTTTAATATCACTCTCATGGCTTGGTTTTGAATTTTTTGAATCTGCTGTACCTCATTTTGATTCAAATTGAAAAGCAGGGTGGAACAGAACCCTAAATGAGGTGCTATTAGCGATTTGTACAGTAGCAACTTTATTTTTATAGACAAACCTCTAGAAGTTCTACGTAAGAAGAAAACTTTTTTTAACATTTTATTCATCACGTATTGCGCATGTGATTTAAAATTTAAATTCTCATCAATTATAGTCCCAAGATATTTCATTTCGCTTACCTTATCCAGTTCATAATCATTTATCTTAATTTTAACATTACTAACATCTAATCTACTTAATTTATAATTGCTACCTACAATCATGTACTTTGATTTACTAGCATTAATACATAATTTATTATTACAAAGCCACTTGAATAATGATGATAAACCTTCATTAATTTCAGTAACCATTTGGTCTAAATTGTCTCCACATACATATATCATGGTGTCATCCGCGAACATACAAATATTGCAATGTTTCACATTCATTACTAAGTCATTCACGTACATATTAAATAGTAGTGGACCCAGTACCGTTCCTTGAGGAACACCAAAGTTAATTTTTATTGCATCTGATGTACAGCCATTATACTTTACTTTTTGTAGTCTATTTGTCATATATGATTTTAGCCAATGTCCTACATTGTCCTTAATTCCTAAACCCTCTAGTTTACTAATTAATAAGTCCCTATCAATAGTCTCAAAAGCTCTGCGTAAATCTATAAATACTGCCACTACAAAACACCCCTCATCTATAGTTTTTAACCACTTATCACAAATGTCCATAATAACAGTTTCACAGGAGTGATTCTTTCTAAAACCCGATTGATTAGAAACTATAATATTGTTTTTGTCACAGTAGTCATCAAGTTGATTTTTTACACAAATCTCGAGTACTTTTTCATATACCGGAACAGTATTAATTGGACGGAACTCGTTACACAATTTCGTACCGTTCACTTTTTCCACAGTGTATAGTGTAATATCTACCCACCAAATTTAATTTCTACATCTCTAGAAACTCCAGAGATATTTACTTGGTTCCATACATTTGCACATCACTGTATAAACGTAGAATCTATATGGATGAAAATTTACATAATATATTTCATATTTAAACTGTAATAAGAAAAGCCTACTCAAAAGAAAATCATATGTCAAATATGTTTTTCATTTTGTCTGAATCGTGATGGATACGTAAACAGTTTATTATTGATTAGAAAACTGTCAACAAATAAATTTAAAAACGTGTAGTAAGTAAATAGAATGAATTAACGTGTTAAAATTAAATATCACATTAAAGAATGTGCTAAGAAAGGAGCGTTAATAGCAGTCACAATTCAGAAAGGAGCAACGATGAATTAACAGTTTCATAAAAGAAAGTCGCAGTCATCTGGAAAGGATAGAAGAATAAGAATTTGTAAGTAAGTAAAATTTCATAGCAGATTAAATTAAACTTTATACATACAAGGTGAGTCATCTAAGCGGGTAAGGCCGATTATGCCTTTATGAGTAAAGATATTTCGAAGCGGTTTTTTCCTTGTGATAGCTGTTCATTAGGAGCACATTTTAAAAATATTTTGTATTATACAGAGTGTTCCATAACTTGGTGGCTAACCATAGTTATGGTTTTTTAAATGGAACACCCTATATATAATTGCACTTTTGTATTCCCCGTATAATTTTTAGTCAAAAAGTAATAAGATAGTATAGGCCTAAAGTGTAAAGTTTTTGACTTACTCCCATTTTTCTGAAAAAATCAATGTTTGTATAAAATTATATTTCTCGAAAACGACGCATTACATGGACAAATTTTTTTGCAGTATTGTTTACAATAAGAGGTTCTAATAGAAGCATGTTTTATTTTTTTACAGTTACTAACTGCATATGCAGGAAACTGGATTAAAGTTACATGACACGTTTTTGTATAAAAGTAATTTTTTTTAAATGGAACACCCTGCATATCAGTTCATTTTTGAATTGCTTATTAAATTTCATGTCAGAAATATGTAAGACGTTAAAACTTTAAAAGTGACTATTACAGAGTTATTGTCGTTTTTTGATATGCTTTTGTAAGTTTTTGCAAAAAAGTCAATTTTTTCAAATGGAACAGCCTGTATATTAATTCATTTTTGAATTTCTTATTAAATTTCACATCAAAAACATGTAAGACGTTAATACTTTAAAAGTGACTATTACTGAGCTATTGTCTCTTTTTGATATAATTTTGTCAGTTTTGAGGTTTTAATTAATATAGGGTAGTTGCTCCAGTAATGGACACCCAAGAGGATATTTCAATTTCAAAATTTCTCGAAAACTATGATATTTTATTGAGACGAATATGAAATATGCTGAAATGTAGTAAATTTTATGTTCTTTATTTTAGTATATGTTTAAGCTTATAATTTAATATGCAAAAATTTGTTTTTTAATAATTTATGAAATATTGTCAAATGTGCCAGTGGTGGACATATTATCATCAATAATGGACATATTTTTGGTGAGTAATGGACACCTTTAAAATTTTGAAACTGACTGCAGGTTTCCATCCCGATTTAAGAGGCGTGAATACAGCTACATCTGCCGGTTGCAAAATGTGAGTGGTATTTGGCAATAGGGATATTAAAATGATACCATTATCGTCACAAAGTAGGGTTGCTTGTTGAGTTAGGTATGAACGATGTGCATCAACAAAAAGTACAACCGGCCGAACAATATTTGATCATTTCACAAACGGTATAAAATGATTTGTTAGATATTCATAGAACACTTCTGAATGAATCCATCCAGAACCTGACCTGCCAAGCGCCCAATTTTCTGGCAAAGATTCAACTATAGCTTTTGGCATCATTTTATATGGAAAGATTAGCATTGGTAGTACTACATGGAACTGTAGTACCACCAATGCTACGGAAGGAGGTAATTGATGTGACATTAGCCTCAAATTTCTTGAGCAACTATGTCACGAACTGGCATGTATCTGACGAGGCTAGTTGTTCGGATCACAGATACATCAGATATAATATTACAGGTGTAATAGTTGAAAATACTTATCGCAATCCTTGGAAGACAGACTGGGAGGCGTATAAAGCAGACTTGCAGTACAGTCTTTCCAGCATCAAGAGCGTGATAAGGGACAGAGACGATCTAGAGTTGGTAGTGGAGCAATTTAACGACGCAATCAACTCTGCTTTTCATGACAATTGCCCACTCACGACAAGGAGATCCACCAGGAACGTGCCCTGGTGGAATGAAAGTCTTGCGACATTGAGGGGACAAGTCAGGAGAGAATTTAATAAAGCAAAAAGAACTGGCCAGTGGGAAATATACAGAACCACATTGACTAGGTTCAACAGGGAGTTGAGGAAATCTAAGAGAAAGTCTTGGAGGAGGCACTGTGAGGAAATAGAAAGTACTCAGGAATGTGCCAGACTACAAAGAATTCTCACAAGAGGACCTCAGACCACAATTAGCTCATTGAAGAATACTCTCGGTGAGTACACAAATACACGTGAAGAGACTGTTAGGGAACTCCTAAAAGTGCACTTCCCTGGATCACAGATAGTGGATCAAACTCAGGAATTAATGACTGAGGCAGAATTTCGAAGGGCATCCAGAGAAGACTGGCAGAACTCGAAAAAAGTCATAGACTACGAGAAAGTCAAGTGGGCAATTAGCACATTTGAACCATACAAATCTCCCGGACCGGACGGGATTTACCCCATAATGTTACAAAAGGGAACGGACCTTCTGTACAGAATACTGTGTAACATTTTAAGGAGCAGCCTAGCCTACGGATATATACCAACGGCTTGGAGGCGTATTAGGGTAACGTTCATACCGAAACCTGGGAAAACAGGACAGGATTCGGCGAAGTCCCTAAGACGAATCAGTCTTATGTCTTTTGTACTTAAGACGCTTGAAAAACTGATGAATAGGCATATTAGGGACGGGGTACTGATGAGTAACCCGATTCATCCTGACCAATATGCATATCGGACGGGCGTTTCCACAGAGACTGCGCTTCACCGGCTGGTCAGTGAGGTGGAAGCCACGCTGGACTGCGGGGAAGTGATGATCGTTGCATTTCTGGACGTGGAGGGGGCATTCGACAATACCTCCTTTGACTCAATAACCAGGTCCCTCAGACACAAGGGAGTCGAGGATATCTGCTGTGTATGGATTGACTCTATGCTGAGAGGAAGGTTAGTAGAAACGACCGTAGCGGGCGAGACTCTGGCAGCACGGGTGCGCCGGGGGTGTCCGCAGGGTGGGGTGTTGTCCCCACTATTGTGGAACCTGGTAGCGGACGGCTTGCTGGAGGAGCTCACCGACCGGACCGCAACTGAATTTAGTAATATATAAAGTAATTATGTTCGTTGTTATGAAATTGGCAATGCAGACGTCATTATTTTTCCTTTATGACGGAAGTCGATTGATTGCTGCTTTCTGGTATAGCAGGATAAATCTGGTTTAATCCGGAAAAGTTCCAGAAATAATGGGATAAATTTGGTTTAATCTGAATAAATCTACAAAGAAAAAGAATAATGTTAATGTTAACAGCTGCGTGCAAATCAACCTACACGAAGATGAGAAAAGGTGGTTCGAAGACAGGGATAAAGCTGTCGAGGTCCATGTTCCGGACAAAGTAATCATAAAAGGAAGGATTCCAACTGTATGCAATGTCTTTCCGATTATTTCTAACGAAGGTATCTACAAAAAAAAATACGGATAGTGTTAAATAATGGGAAAAGGGAGTATTTAAACAATGATGAAAGAGGCAACAAATTCATTTACAAATACAATGAGGGATGGCGTTAATAGAAGAAGAATATACCTACTCAAGAAAAGGAATCGCGAATGTGCACGGACATTAATAATAAACAATGTGTGTGTGTATATTTTTGTGCAATTTTTAACTGTCAAAAAAATATAGGTATAGTTCAACCTGGGGGAAAACTTGAAGAAAATAAATATGAACAGGACAATACCAACATAAACATTAGTGTGTGAGTTGTGGCGCTGCGGATGAATAGTCGTGTTTTTTCGATGACCGAGATGATAAAAAGCCGCGAACGACGATAGGGAAGGAGAAGCTGCCGATCTTTTGAATTGTTCGAACGTAAAAATTTTGTTTCATTCTCAATTGATTGCAGGCATACTAATACACTGCATAAAATCATTTTAGTTAAATGTATCAAGTTATTTTTGATTTCAATAAGTAGTTCACTTTATCACATTATAATTAATTCATTGTTACTTTGTTTAATTTCATTATTTTTTTATTATCAAAATGGTAGATATAAATCAAGAGGAATTTGATAATGTATATGAATATTATAAGTAAGTTTTTCTTGAAATAAATTCATAATAGTTTGGTGATGTGTGGCGTATGCTAAAGATGCTATGTGAGAATGTTCATTTTTAGCAAAGCGTTTAACATCGTCAATATTTTGAATAAAATATTATTTTCGTTGCTATAGTAGATTAATTTTGCAAATCATGGCAGTATTGTTAATGATGTAAAAAGGGCATTAATGGCACAACGTGAGAATGTTTGCTAGCAATGTTTACTGTGCATTATTAACAATTTATTAGATAAAAATTTAATAAAGATTTCAAGCATATTTGAATACGTAAAGGTATAAATATTTTTGATGGACAAATAGCCAATTTGTGGTATGTACAACGTGTGAATATTTGCATATGACGATTGGTAAGAGTCTTATCAAGGTGTTTTCTACTTTGCGAGATTTTAGATCTCCAGAGGCATTTTGTGCAAATGAATGTCTTTGTTGAAATAAAATTCAGCGTCGTAAAGGAAAAATTTTATTTCTTTGGAACTATACGATATTAAAAATTTGAAGATAGCAAGAAATAATATTTTTTATTAATTCCATATGATATATTAAAAAAACAATGTGTTTTTCGCATATATAAAAATATACATTTTTTTTGTTTGTGGTTGGAAAAATGAAAGGACAATTTCTTTTACAGCCAGATGTGGCAAAAGAATTTCTTTACTGTTGTTGTTATCGAATATTGAGTTTAATACAAATGTTTTATGAGATTTAATTTTTTATTACTAACCTTATCCTATTTAATTTTAAATAAGAAATGTTGTCGACAAATAAAGGAAGGATCACTGCTAGAACCTACAAGAATAATGTGAATGATAACAGGGATTAAGATTAAAATATTTGTTGGAGTAGTTATAATTTAAAAGAATACAATCTCTGCATTCATAAATAAAGATATATGGTTTTTGTATCATTAGTACCCAATGTATGGCAATAGTACATTTATTTTATTCATATAATTATGCTACCAGTGCTACTGCAATACGTATATATCGCACGTAAACATTAAATCCCTGTGCCTAATGATATTTGACACATGCTTTATATGTGGTACTCATGTTATGTCTTGATTTTTAGTTCGAAGCCAAAATATTCTTTGAATTAATTCACTTAAAGGCTTCTTTTGCGATTTTGTAATATAGAATCCACAACAAAACTTGTGGAATACTGATTCAAACTTTCTTAAGTAAGTGAAGATTGAGTGACATATCGTTTTTCTCTTGAACGACAGCGTCAACAACTAAACAATAAATGAATTATTACGCCGGCTGCGACTTTCTTATGTGCACGTATCGATTCCAGAAGTTTCATTTTTTGTATTCAGTGATGATTAATATATTAGAATTCTCTACTTTTTTCTCTAATGCGTGACGTATATCCTTTGTAGTTGCCGTTGCCCTTCACGGTGTATCTGTGAACGTGATCGAACTTGTTACAATACTTTTTTAATTTTTAATTTTACGCTAGCTTACCCTATGTTAGAATACAGTTTTCATGTTTAAAACAATGGAAAATACTAAAATTACATACTTGAATATTGAGACGGGTGTCGTTCAAAAGTTATTCTAATGTACGATAGTACATCAGTAAAGAGAATGAAAACAAAGGTTTTCAATGTTTATAACAAAAAAAAATAATTTAGATAATAATATTAGATAATAATGTATTTGAAAGAAATATAAACAATGTGCGTTCAACCAAGATAAATACATGTGACATCACCAAAGCCAATAGCATTATAAGAGTAAACAAACTGACAGCAAATGTTGAAAATGCGCCGCTTCACATTCTAAACTGAAATTTAGAAATCACCTCAAATGTGTTATTATATATAAATATTTCTTTTATTTTAAATAAGCAGCAACCACAGCGATATCTTAAATTCAAAAACATCTGGGAGTATGAAGTTACCCCCTCTCCTGCCTGAATTCATTTAAACTGCATAGTTACCAATATATAAATCTGTTTATTGAATAAAGTATTTATGGAAATATATACACAGTGATACGCCCTTCCAAAAATTTAAATTAAATTAAATGTCAAAATCAAACAAAGGCGCAGGAAAATGGCGTCGTCGTGAACTAAAATACTCTGAGACTAAATGGCAATTGATGTGCCCACCCAATTCTTGTAAACCTCAGCAATCGTAAATTTTATTCGTCGATCACAATAATAACTTTGACGTACTACAACTATTACATCATGGATTTTGATGACGAAGGTGGATTGTTTGGTGCTTTCTACCATACATAATTTTATACTAGTTACAAAAGTAAGACAAATATTGTCAGTCAAATAGAAACAAATAGGTATAATCTTTATATTTACCTCTATTACGCAATGTTTACATTGCGTAATAGGAGGTATGGTTTTAGAACTTTACTTCCACTCAACTTATAATCACTACGGACGCACACAAACTAAGTTGAAATAAAAACAAATCAAGCATATTTATATTGTACCTCTAACTATAATGAACAACTGTGATGTCTAATCATAAATAAACCTTTAGCTTAGCGGAAAACCTAGGGAGCAGGTAATTTTGGTCGGACCAATTAGGGAGAAATTCCAAAAACAATTTTGTAAATTGTTTCAGTTGAGTTTCATACTCTGAATAATGTGCTATTTTTCTTTAATCAGTGAACAATTACCATCTGAGAATAAAATATTACTTGGAGAAAAACCCTTAATAGAAATAAATTAATTGATCAGAAACTATCCTCATCGCGGCGTCTCCAATCAATCAATATTCTCCCCAGAAACACTCAATTAAGTAGTGACTATGCTTGTCGCGGCGTCACCAATTAATGAGATCAACAAAACCAGGGTGCAATACAATTGTGTGAATCAGAACATGCACCTACCGTTAATAATTATTATTAATCGCTTATGATTAATAATATTTCCAGATGTTGACTTCGAAGTAGAACCGTTGATGTTATTATATCTGTGACCCACTCTGTATATCTAGCTCAGATTATTAGTAAGAGCGAGAGATTACTCAAAAAGATGTTAACTAATGGCCGTTGCGCCACCCATTTTATAATAATAAAGGCCACTGTTGTTAAAGTATTGCAGAATTAAAATGAGAAATTGCTACCTCAAAGGAAACAAATCAATAAAAATAATAACAATTTATTAAATAAAAACAAGAGAAATTTGAAATATAAAATTTAGTTACATTACAAGAATAATATTAATTGAAGTAAAAATTACACAAAAGAAATATTGAAGCCAAAATATTAATGATTGTTGAATAAACGAATATAACTCTAACTTTAGTTGTTAAAAATGACTCAATTTACACTAAATTTAAGTTCATTACAAAAACAAAGAAAACTAAATTTTAGAGAGACGGTACATACAGAAAAGCAAAATAATGAGAACGGATTCGACAAATAAACAATCTAATAAAATTAATTGGTAAAATTCGGTAAACTAATTGATCCATGTATGGTGCACCATTTACCTTTAAATTTCTATGAACTTAATATTACAAACATCAAAACTTTACTAATATTTAATACATTCAAAATAATTTGACCATATATATAACAAAAAAAAAGAAGATAATAGTGACTATTACAACACAGGGATTTAAAAGAACATATACAAATTTAGACAAACACAAAGATTTAATGAACATATACAAATTTAGACAAATACAAAGATTCTTGATGGTCGTGCCTTGCGCACAATAATATTTAACTTTATTAAACAAATATTAATTTTTAAAATTTCTGACAGCCTGGTAGTTGTACAGTTATCTTGCTACACGAAGTACAAAAAATAAAAACTCAAATACCTGGAAATTTAGAGTTCCAGGACGCCAACGAAGATTGTCCCGGACGCCTATTTCTGCCGCGCTACCGTTCGATGTTGTTAATGAGCCCTGAGTTGATATTGTCCGTGAGATATCCTCTAAATCCGGACCAACGCCGTAAACTGAAGGACGATAGATACTCCAGCAATTTAACCCATTTGATCCCGTTGTACCTATTTGAGTACAAAACAAATATGTTCCAACTAGCGACCCCTGTTATTGTATGGCCATATTTATTGTATTACAAAAGATGGAAGATGGTATATTACAGTATTTTTGAAGCAAGTTTGCTGCCATGTGCAGATTCATTACCGACAGATGGCACAATGAAACTTTATTTCTTCCGTTGCAAATTTGTTCATGCTCCTACTTGTCGCAGAACTTTTGTTTTTGCAAAATTGCTCATTCTACGCCGTTTTTTTTACTTTTTTTGAAAGTTTTCCTTTGAATAAGACGTCACTGAACGTAAGTACCTAATTTTCATCATTATTTTATTTTTGATTAGTTTTTCACATATCAATAAATAGTGGTGTACCTGTATGAGTACAATGGGCAAATTGTTACCTCTTTTGCAGAAAAATGGATTGTGACGAAGAAATGCAATTTCAGCCCATTTCATCAAATACTTTTTATGGAAAACGTTACAAGACATTGGCTAGTGCTATAGACAATATTAGGTCCATTGAGACGGATGAACCCGTTGATCTCGTAATAGTTCCACCGGAGGTTGTTGATTATCAAACAGATGAAGAAGAGTTTGATGACAACAATAATACTGAAAGTCAATCGCTCCAGCTTCTTCATGATGTCGCTGGTGAAATTGAAATTCAATATGATATTCAAAGCGAGGATGAGGATGAAGATAATGTTCCATTAGCTAGTCTCAAAAGACAGCTAATAAATGAAAAAACAAAATCCAAGGTAAGGCCAGAACCTAAGTGGACTAGGAATATTGGGGATATGGAAATGCCTTCTACCTCAGGATACAACGATCGTCGGGAAATTCTTGCGTCAGAACTTCAAGTCATTGAACCAGTTGATGTGTTTGAGAAATTATGGGACGAGAAAGTTACTGAACACATTGTTACAGAAACCAACGTATATTCTAATCAGAAAAATAACCATAGCTTCTTTATTTCCAAATCCGACCTAAAGCAATTCCTGGGTATTCTTTTACTAAGTGGATATCACAGACTGCCGCGCGAAAGATTATATTGGAGTCTCGACGAAGATGTTGGAGTAAAACTGGTCGCTGATGCAATGTCACGAAACAGATTCCAGGAGATAAAACGTTACATTCACTTGGCAAACAATAATAGTTTAGACCAAGAAGATAAACTTGCAAAGATTAGACCACTTATTGACCTTTTGAATCAAAGATTTCAGCAATGGGGTATTTTTGAACGGGACTTATCAATAGATGAGGCAATGATCAAATACTTCGGACACCACTCAGCCAAGCAATTTATTCGAGGCAAGCCTGTTCGATTTGGCTATAAAGGCTGGATGTTATGCAGTTCGTCAGGATACTGTTATTCTTTTGATATATACTGTGGTGCAAAACAAAAACCTCGTGCAAACCAAAATTTACCGCTTGGATCTCAAGTGGTACTAGATCTTCTAAAAGCAGTAGCCGTACCCAGCGATCAGATTGTATTTTTTGACAACTATTTTACCAGTTACGATCTTTTGGCTACGCTGAGAGAACAAGGACATAAGGCCACTGGAACAATCAGAGAAAATAGAACCAGAAAATGCCCTTTAACAAATGTTAAAGAATTTTAAAAAAAAACTCGCGGAACGTATGAGTACAGGTATGATTCAACGTCTAAATTATTATTTGTCAGATGGACAGACAATAATGTAGTTACCATGGCTACGAATTATGATTCAGTAACTCCTCTTGGTTCTGTTAAAAGATGGTCAACTGCTGACAAGCGAAAAATAGATGTACCACAACCATTTTTATTTCAAAATTACAATCGTTGTATGGGAGGAGTTGATCTGTTGGATCAAGCGGTAAACAACTACAGAATCACCATAGGTGGAAAAAAATGGTGGTGGGTTCTATTTACCCATATGATCAACGTTACTGTAGTAAATGCATGGAGACTCTATCAACTTGCAGTAGACGGATCAATGGACTTATTACAATTTCAAAGACAAATCGTACGTCATTATCTTCGCTATTATAACAGAAGTAATAATAGGCCTGCAGCCGTGGTTCCTGCAAGTGTTAGAAGACATGAAGGTGGTCATTTTCCTAAGAAATTGGATAAACCTCGACGCTGTGCCCACTGCCATATGAGAGTTCGCTGGGGTTGCTGCAAGTGTAATGTAACATTATGCATAGAAAGAAACTGTTTTATTACATATCACTCGCAGTAACTTTTCCACTGATTTGATTCTATATTGATATGTTACATTAAAATGCATTTTTTAAATAAATTTGTGTTGCGTGTTCTGAAACCGACATATTACCTTTACCGCCCAGTGTACTCATTTGGGTACATATATATATCTCATTTGTTTTTGTTTTTTTTTATATAGTGTCCTATATCAAAATGCTCAGTAAAATTAGTAGATTAAGACAACAAACTATTAAATTCTAATTAGAAAAAAAATATCTTGGGATCAAATGGGTTAATATTTGGAAATCGAGATTTAGATTACCCTCATCGGTGTATCATACTGTGGACATTAACACCTCGTTTCCATGGACATCTTCACCGCAGGACTAGCGGACTCTGGGCGACGCCGGGACCGGAATTAAGATTTGTTCAACTACCGCTCACTGTTTAATTGTACATACTAACTGTAATAATGAATGTACTAATGATGTAATAGTGATGCTATTGTGCTGTAATAGTGAATGATTTTAGACGAGCTTCGCCCTTTTAAAGACTCGGAGGTGGGAGAAGAATGTTCGGGAGAATTTAGGCGTCGGAAAGACGCTGTTGGATCACGCCACCAGAATATGCGAAATACCTACGAAATTTCATGCAACAAGAAACTATGAAACTATTTAGATAACTTAAGACGGACAAAAAATGCATACGCCGCCAATCTTAAATTTGAACAAAGAGTCCTTCATAAATTAAATATTTTAAATCGAATATTTATATGCGACGCAGATTTTAATGTTGAAAATTTTAAGACGCATTTTATTTGGAATTTGAACATAGTTTGAATTAATACTGATTTGAAAATATTTAACACGTAATATACATCTATTATATTGTATCTATTTATAGATATAATCGACAGACGAATTTGCGTGTCGGTACCTGCTTGATGGATTAGCGAGTCCGACTTTTCTTCATGGGGGGGGGGGGCACGAGAAATTATGAGAGCTCATAAATCACTTATCAAAAAAAACTTTTTGAATGTAAAAGTATGTTGGTTGCATAACTTTTTTTTTTAATACCCAGAATTAGACTTTTATTAAAACATTTATTAAAATAATAAATGTGGTGCTCTGAAGAATATTAAATATATAGTCTTGGAGAAAAACGTGTGTAGAGTTTTTCAATTATTCAACAATAAAACGTGTTAGGATCAAAATTTAGAAATAAGTAATTTAATCAGATCTAGAAAACAACTTTGTTATCCTGTAGAAATATGGAACTCCATGTAGAATGTTATTTACGCGAAAAGAATTGGTGCTTTCGCGTATACATTTTCGGTACTGATAGAGACCCTTAATTGACATGCAGACGCCAGATGAAACTACTATTATTAAAAATACGAAAATAAACCTGGCATTTATTTTTAAAAATAAAAATATTCTTTCGAATTAACAACCAATAATTATATCAAAAGAAAAATAAGGTACTACACGCTTTTAACTCGTAACAAGCTTGCTTATTTCAGTAAAATTCTCTTTTATTATACTATCACAGCATGTATTACATTCAGAAACTGGATAATTGTTTCAACATTACACAAGCTCACAAGAGAACTAAATAGTAAATTTATAAATACAATTTCCACATAATTTTATTTTTGTTTGTTTGATAACGTAAAAATAAAATTCACGCGACATTTTGATCTGATTAACCATCGTATTTCCTTCACCATACTTTCATTTCTGCATGTTCCTACGCTTTATTTCCCTATATACACTCGTTGGCGTTGCTTACCCCTTTTAATAATAAATCCACCCGCTGGAGAAATAAAACGCAAAGAAAAGTAAATAACAGCCAAAAGTTCATTCGACTTGCTTGACTAACACAGAGGGAACCCTTTTTTTGTCGGCCACAGAGAGAGTCGTAAAACGTTTTCAGCTTTGTTCATTCGTTCCAGTTTTTCAAGTTGCATTATTTAATTTCCTTTCCGTGAAAAAAGGGAGATGGAGGAGTTGATCATGGCAGGCATGAAATGACAAAAAATAATTTTCGTGTTAAATTCAACCACGCCTCCTAACATTAAATGTTAAAGATTCGGGGGGGGGGGAAAGAGAGCAGAAAGTTATCGCATCTGCACAGAGGATGTAAAGATGCTGCCAAAATAGGAGGCGTTGAGATTACATATACTAAAGGCCAGTTTTGGGGTTTAAATTTCGTATCACTTTCATCTGACGAGTGCTTTTGATGTTTTGTGGAATTCAGGGATGATTTAATATTGTATAACCTGCTGTTTCATACATGTTTATCTCATATCTTCAAATATCTATGTCAGTTTTTGTTAATTTTAATATTTGCTAGTTGAGAAATTAATTTTCCCACATACTGTGCTTTTCATTTGCTTTTCCTCTTTTGCCAATTGTGTTTCATCATTTTTCAAACGAGTTTATCCCATTTCTATTAGTAGTTGCTAGGCATGTAAAATAATTTCCTCAAATGTCAAATATATAGGCTGATTCATATTCGGCCCTCACCATGAGGATCTCGCTTATTATTGGATTTAGAGTATACGTTTAAATTTGGGGAAGTTATTAAATTTTATGGTCACTTTTAAACCTCTATCCAATGGTATACTCGAAATTTGTATATGACGTTTCGTTTCTTTCCGTCCATCATCAACTATCTAATTTCTTATAGGCGCCATATTGGATTGAAACACCTTCAGAAAGAGTTTTGTTTTCTAATTTCAACCATGTACTATATATTGACAGAAGTTTTTTTATATTATGCTTCAATTGAAAGAATAACTTTTAAGATTAAATTAGGCAGCCATGAAATTTCATTCCGTCAAACATTTCATTTATCATTCATTAGTAATACAAAAATGTCATATATCAACGAAGAGAAACTAGATATATATGTTAAGTATTTTTTATCTTCGAAACAAAATTCAACAGTAGCGAGTACAAGATATTTACAATTCTATCCTGAACGACAACAGCCTCATCGCACCATTTTTTTAGATTTTGATCGAAATTTTGTCAAGAATGGATTATTTACTAAGCCGCGTAATGTTCATGTCAACAGGAACTTGGATGAAAATCAACAGGATATTTTACAAATGGCAAATGCAACGCGTTTTGCAAAGTTAACATACATTAAATTAAAAATGATAAATACATTTGTATTTAAATAATTTTTACACTTCAATTGTAAAGAAGAAACAGATGTAATTATATATTTGCCGGCAGTACATACGGACAATGCGTGAAATTTTAAATAATTTTAAAATTCGTTTTTCTCAGCGTAGAAAATGTCTAATATGATTTTTCTGCTTTGCTTTGTACTGAGTAATTAATTAAGTAAATTTTAATTAATATTTTTTTACCCAGAGTAAGGCTCGAACTCACTCCTCCTAATTGCTAGGCAGGCGCGCTAACCAGGTACGCCGCCTGCGCAGTCATCCTGGGTAAAAACTGACTGCTCAGGTGGCGTACTTGGTACGCAGCAAAATCACAATTTTAGAGAAGGATGAAAATACGTATTTGCTAATGTAGAACAAGTGAGCATATAGTGATTTTGCTAGTAGTGATAACATTGTCTGTTATTTTGAAATATATGTTATATATGTATACTTTTTGCTTTTGCTATATAGTATTTCGTATTGATCCTTGTGTTTGCGCTGTTTGTATTTGTTTAAGTTGTTATTATATTATTCTCAGTCTATTTAAAGACTCTATTAATGATTAAAGATTTATTGAAGGTAAGATCTATAAATCGTAAACAAAGCAAATGGTTTATAGGTTAATTATGTTTCAGCTTTCCAGAAGTATTGAATTTAAGTTACTGTTTATACCTGTTTATACAGAACTGTGCAAAATGCAGCCAGAACTGAAAAAACGAGTAAAGAATCATTTTACAATGCTGGAAAAAGATACTGTACTGAATATATTTACCAAAACGTCAACAAGAATGCCCAGCGGACTCTAAGACACGAATTGTTGACTTTACAGCCGAAGCTGCAGGTATCTGCTCTGCAAGTGTTTTTAATATTTTGCGAAAACACAATGCACAAGATGTGAAACCTCCAAAGATGTATACAAGGGCACGATCTGTCCTGGATAATATTGATGATGATATGCGCAATATTATTAGACGTATAGTACACTCATTTTTCTATAAAAATGAGGTGCCAACAGTGGATAGGATTTTATTTAAAGTAAAAGAAGATGAGAACTTGCCAAACCTCAAACGTACAACAGTGTGGAAGTTGTTGAAAGAAATGAATTTCTCTTTCAAGAAAAGGGGCTCCTAATAGTTTTTTAAAGGAAAAATGTGAAATTGTTACATGGAAACAGCGCTACCTTCGTCAAATAAAAGAATTTAGGGAACAAAATAGAAAATGTACTACCTAGATGAAACATGGGTCAATGAAAGCCATACTGTGCAAAAAATATGGGTAAATGGAACGGTAACAAGTCCAAGACAAGCATTATTACAAGGGCTCTCGACAGGTCTTAAAAATCCAACTGTAAAGCGAGGACGGTTGATTGTTCTTCATATTGATTCAGAAGATGGATTTGTTGATAAATGAATGCAAATATCTTTGAGGAGTGGTTTGAAAAGGTAGTGCCAACGTTTGAAGAAAAATGTGTTGTGGTATTAGATTATGCTTCCTATCACAGTAGAAAAATTGAAAAAGTGCCAACTACAGCCACACGGAAAGGTGATATTCAGTCTTGGTTGCAAGAAAAAAATATATCTTTTCAAAAAGTTATGGTTAAAGATGAACTATTACATTTAGTTAAGGTGCACAAAGAACATTTCAATAAATATGCGATTGATGAACTTGCAAAAACTTACAATAGAACAGTACTAAGACTACCACCATATCATTGCGAATTGAACCCGATTGAATTAATATTGGCCCAAGTTAAAGGAGAAATTGCAAGGAAAAACACTACATTTAAATTAAAGGAAGTCAAAGAGCTGTTACACACATCATTGAAAAATGTTACAATAGAGAACTGGTTGAATGCCATCAAACATGTTAAAGAAGTAGAGACGAATATGTGGGAGTTAGACGTAATTGTTGACAATTTACAAGAGAGTTTTCATAATTAATTTGGAAAGTTCTGAAAGTAGTGAATGTGACAGTGACATTTAGGAATAATTTTAATTCTCAACACAGAAAAATTTAAAATATATGTTTACATTCATAGTTTCTTTCGCTCTTTCTTCTATATATTTTTTAAAAATAAAGTATATTGTGTATGCATTTTATTTATATACACGGTGGCCAGAAAAATGCGGACAAACGCCAGGTAGAACGATTCTTTGTTCAATTCTGAGGCGATAATCTTAATCCAAAAAAGTTATACGGTCCTTCCTTACGGCATACGAGACCATCAAACATTAAGTTGTACGGCTAAAATTTAGCAAAATTCGTCAAATTTATCTATGTAAAATCATTGTGGTGAAATTTAGAAATGGAATTATCACAAATGCATTGATGTAACTAATCGATTAATACCAATGGTTTACAAAAAAAAAAAAAAAAAAAAAGCACTGTACTACTTTTTTCAATTAAGATTGTCAACTCAGAATTAAACAAAGATTTGGCCTGCGTGGCGTTTGTCCGCATTTTTCTGGCCACCGTGTATATTTACTATGTATGTACTCTATTTATACACGTATAAAATTTCTTATAAATTCACAATAAAGTAACTACCTATGCCCTATTTTAACTTGTAATTTATATTATATACAAATGTGAATAAAGTCTTTAATATATTTGCTTCATTTTTAAATACTTATATTGGTTTTGTATTATTTGTTAAAATGCCTGATATTGAATTTGACAAATGCACATTAAATTTATCTTAAATTGTTTACAAAAAGCGCATTTGTGTATTTTTTTGTTAAGTCAATTAATATTTATCCACTTATTAAGTGATGGATTTTAAGCAATTTACGAATGTTTTGTTGATATAGGTTATGTTTGAGATTTGCGTATTTTAGTTATCTAAAAAGACAAAATATGCATTTTCTGTAAATTTAAATTGGTTGAGTATTTTATGTAAACTAATAAATTGTTGTTTTCGAAAATTTAAACGTGTAATCGATTTTATAAAACTTTATTGTTAGTATAAGTACTCTATTGTAAATTGAGCTGTGCACGTGATACAGTCGTGAACAGCTCGTTATTACTCTATACGTTCAGTGAATGAAGTATAGCTTATAATTATCGAAAATATACAGGGTTAGTTTTAAATAACGTCATTAAAGGGGGTGAAAGAAAAATATGAGTAATGCCCCTACAAAAAAATCGCGGTCCAATATTCACGTAATGACGAGAAATTTATTTTTCTTTCCCCGAGTACGACCCTGTCGCAGTTAATATACAAACATAATAATTTTCATATAGAGGATTTAATTTCAAAATAATATACTTCTATTTAACGGAAAAAAACATGGTAAGCACCGAGGTTGTCGACCTTTTCCACATAAAGGCGTGCTATTCACAAAAAAAAAACATCGCCATAGAAAATCTTTTCAATTGCCATTCATTCTCAAAGGTTGTAACTATTTGCATTTTATCGTTTTTTTGGAAGAATCATAAACTGGAATTAGTAGTGGTATTTACCTAAATGCGTATAGGAAAAACAAAGTTATGGACCGACTTTAACTTCATTTTCGGCCTAAAAATTTAGATATTTTTGATGAGTTACAAAGAAATGTCTTTTTTGATTTCCTGTCAGGCATTTATACGTATTCTTCAGATTCGCATAGCATGGTACCTATTTGGCGGTAACTCTGTATATTAGAAAGATTAATACGAAAGTATTTGAGTGCTTTAAATCTAATTACCGAATAAATAATAGACATTTGCAGAACAATACGGCGGCCTACATTTACGCGATATAAAAAAAAAGGAAAGCACAAAATTTAAGAGCCATTATAATATATTTTCGAGGACAGCTCGGGTACTGTGCACGGGAGTGAAATGGAAGACATCTAAAGCGGTTGTCATCAGGGGATTAATCCAGTGCGCGCCTCAATTGTCCCTCCGAGAGTTCCCCTGTCGCCAAGTCTGATATTTCTTCTGCCACGGAGAAAACCCGATGTACAACAACGGCAATATTTCAGCAGTTGCCATCAATCCTAGGTCATGACGGCTCCGTGAAAAATGTAGTGCCTTGCCTGATGTATTTTAGTGCTTGATGATGCCGGGAGTAGAAAATCGATGAGTTATCGTGTTCGACGACAGTTTGTTTATTGCGTAAACACTCTTTAGATGAATATGACAGGTTCTTTGCAAGACCTATTTAAAATTAAATTAATATTATTGTACGCGTGGTTTTATATTTACGCCAATATATTGAGTTATTGTAAATTGAGTGTGTCCCGTTATTATTACTAATGATACAAATAATCTTTATCATAGTTGAAACACAAGTATATAGAATGTCCTGCGTTAAGTATTTTTATTTATCGGCTTGCGATTGTATATGCATGCTGGAACATATAGAAATAATTCCCGCACTAAATGAACATAGAATAGACATATTGCTGTGATACCTACTTATATAAGTGATACAAATAATGTAACACTTTCTTAATCGATTTGTTCGTATCAGCATAAACTTTTAAGTTTTATTCTTGAATTCATCCAGTAATTTACTTCTTGATTTCTGGCTTTTCTCTTATTTAGTATATTTTTGGGATAAGGTGAGAAAAATTAAACACAATATCTATATTTTATATTAGTAACAGATATATTTTGAATTATGATTACCAACATCAATATTTTGTAAAATTTTGTTCTTAATTTTAAACATCTATGGATGTTCACTGTGTTCTTCTGACTTTTAAAAAAATTGATTCTTGTAAAATTTATTAATACGATGCCGTCATTATTGTACTAAAACGAACATTCTCACGTAGTGCTTTAGTAATCTAAAATCTTGCTACTTAATTGCTTTGAAATTGGTTCATACTAACCGCTAGCCGCAAGTATTTTCAAATAATACTTATAGCTATTTAGCATTTATCCATTAAAGCATCCTCGCATGTTCGTATTAATTTGTTTGAAATTCACTTAAATAATTATTCAATAATTAATAATGCCCAAGAATCCACTAAAGGCAAATATTCGCACATAGTACCTTTGTATTATGTTCAACACCATTAAATACATTTATAGTTTGAAATGACTAAATATAATATTTAAAATCAAGTGAACATTCATTTGATATTAGATAAATTGAAATATTTCTATATCATAACTCACTTCATTCTATCATACTATTGATAAAACTCCATCTTATTTATATCTTCCATTTTTGTTTTTATAACGATAAAAAGAAAATTAATTTAACGAATTTGTTCAAAAGAAAACTTACCGAAAATCTTAAACTTTAATTCTGAATATAAACTTCTAAATTATGAATTATCAAGCAGTGCTTATATGCCCTACTATAAATTTATATTATTATGTCCGGGTTTCTAATTATAATTTTTGCGTGTTTACAATTCAAATTGCAGTCGAGATCTCTGCGTGTTGTATCCTGTTTTTCGTTTTTAGATGGTCAAACAAAACACTATCGCTGTTCTTGGCGCCCTCTCTTTCAAATTTTAAGTTGGCACTTTCTAAAATGTTCGTAGTCAAATTTTTCTTTGGCCTTTTAAGTTGTCACTTCCATTCCAATACACATAAATTACATTGACAGTTGCAGAACAATGGCGACGCTTCAAAATTATTTGTTATTGAAGTTTACAAATTTGTTGCTTCTTATCTTAGGTAAGTGTATTGTTTCTTTCCTTCTTCAATATAAACCTTCGTTGTATCTATATATAAATGTATTGTTTTTTTCACTGTTCGTTACATACTTTCTTTTGCCATTCGCCAATTGCATTCTGATTCTCCTTTTATTAGTCCGTCTGTCTGGAACTAAGGGGAAAACATTGCAGATAACCTGGATCTTGTTCACCGTGTCCCTGCTGTGAAGAACTGCCGCCTTCGTTACTTTCTCCCTGTCCTCAAGCCACGTTGTTTCTTCAGGTAATATAGCTATTTGTAGAACGTTATAAACAAATATTGACGTTGTATTTTTCTCTCTCAGGGACCTAAATCATACATGATTATTTCCAGTGCCTCCAAAACACTAAAGCTACACATACAAGAATTTAAGAATGCCTTTTCGAATAATTAATTAAGTTATTACAAAATGTTTCACCAAGAAATATCTGCGAAGTCAACCAACGAAATTTTAAACTTATATTACTATTTACAAAAATGTTTTTATTTATGATTTAACATTTCTTAAGGTTATACGCCCGGCCTCGAAATCGTTTTTCCCATTTCCTAATCGTATTTTTCATGAAGACCTTACCGAATTTACACGCTAATTTAAGAAAAAAATGCCTTTCAATGGATAAATAGTAATTTCTTCGAAATTGTCCAAAGGGCCCTAAATAAAAATAAAAATGTAAGAAATTTCAAAAAACAAGCCTTTATTAAAAAATTATGTAACACTCAACAGCAATACATAAATTTTATTTTTTCTTAATTTTTAAAAATAAGGTCATGAAACGGAAAACAAAATTTTGAAATTTGGGCGAAATTCACTGAAATCAAATAGAGTATGTGGTACGCTCGCACATTGTGTCGAGAGGTAGCTCCGCCTACCATTTCGGGCAGTTTCTACGCAGTTTGTAAAATACTTCTGAGATCGGTGTATGTTAAGAAAGTAATCGTTACTCGGACATTATTTTATCGAAACCGTTGATATTTTCTTTACAATATAGTGTACATATACAGTGTCAGAGTCACAATACTTCCTTATACTACGTATCAGAAAGTAAAAGCAATATCTCTTCCCGTCCCTAACGCTATACCTGCTAGAAGCGCATGCTAGGACTCACACGGCTTGCGGGCAGGGAGTATAATTATTATATTTGACTCGCAATAATTTGCTTCTGAAACGATCTAGAAATTTATTTCTTGCACAAAAAATAATTTTGGAATGTTGGCTTTATTTTGTTTGACATATATATGGGTAAATTCTGAAAGATAAGATTAGCTGCTCGATAGCTGAAAAATACCTTACATAAATTGGTGGTCTACTAAAATTTTTTTTTTATAAAATTTACACACCATAAAGAAAAATCGAAAACACTAGTATCATCCAAATACTTTAGGGTATAACCTTAAAAAAAACAGATCCCTAGCTCTCGGCATTGCTGAGATATCACGAGATAAATATTAAAAATTGACAAAAATGAAAATTTTAAAATTTACACAAAAAAACGATTTTTCGACCTTTTTGCGATTTCGATTTTATTTTCCAACTCAAAATTTGAATCCGGCAGGTGATTTTACATATTCAGCTTCACTTTTTTTGTGTGTTTGAGAAAATATAGATTGTCTAATTTAGGGGGGTTGCTTCCCGACTGCCAAACATGTGGGCCAACCGGCGATTATCTGAGACCATAACGCAGCCATAACTTACAGGCAGATTAGATTAGGTGACAAGTTCTTTTCTCTATCTTTTTCCTCATCATAACACAGAGCACGCGGGCCCTTAAACATTTGTCTTTTATTACATTTGGACGAAAAGCAGTGGTACGCCTATTTCAAATCGAACTCAGCTTGAAGCGGGCGTTCAGCCTTAAGAGAAATGTCGTAGTCATATCCTTTTTTATGAAATGTATGTATTTACTATACTTTAGTTCTATTACAAGATTCATTTTTTATGAATCAGTACCATTCATATTCATATTTATTTCTTTACTCAAGATTGTGTCATCTTCTCGAGCACATCTGTTTTATTTTCGTTCATATTGTAGCATTTAATGTGTCATTTAGACAAATTAAAGCCTTCCAATTTTATTTAAGATGTGTATCACATCTCTCTCATCTTTCTTTATCTAATATTTAAATTTACTTAATTAAAGTGTATTAATAATTATATGTTTATTCTTATCTATAGCTTCTAATAAAGCAATTTATCCTTCAATGTTTGCAACTTATTTTACTTAAGTCTAAACTTATTGTCTAACTTTGAATAAATATTTAAAATGAAGTACTGCTCTTATTTAATAACTAGATTAATACTTAAGACTATTATTTTCAAAAATGTAAGGGTCACGGCAATATGTGCACTCTCCGAAACGAAAAAGAGGGTTAGTGGAACATCAAGACTAAACAACTACATCCTACTGTACTCAGACCAAAGAGCAACATCAGGAGTTGGAATAGTGATAAATGACAAATATGAAAAGAATATAGAAAGCATTGAATATGTTAATGACAGAATTCTAAGAGTAAAACTGACACTTAATCATCCCTCGCACCTGAAGAAATGTCAGTGGACTTCTACGAAATATTACAATCAGAGCTGGACAAAATCCCGAAAAACTAAAAGATAATAATATTAGGAGATCTAATTGCTAGAATAGGAAATGAAACAGTAGATAGAGTAAAACAAAAATACAATAAAGAAGTAACTAATAGAAATGGCGAAAAGCTGACAGATTTTTATGCACAGAACGAACTTAGAATAAACAACACATATTTCCCCCATAAAGAACAACGCAAATATATCTTTTATGACAATAGACAAAACAAATCCATAATAGATTACATCATCACCAATCGAATGTTCATGCCCAACAAATAGTAAATGTAAGAGTCCTTTCCTCAGCCAATATTGGAACAGACCACAACCTAGTGCTAGGAAAACTACGAATAGCAATGTCACCGAGAAAACAAAAGCCAACAACATGAACCGAAAAATTCAATATAGAACTGCTCAACCACGAAAGTGCGACACAACTCTACGCAGAAAGATGCAAACAATATATCACTCTTAACCCTATATATATACAGTTTCCTTTCGTGGTTTAGCGGGTGTAAAATTAACTTAAAAACAAAAATAAGAAATTAAAACGTTTCGATAATATAGATATTATCTTTTTCAATTAATGTAACATAAACTAACTAATTAAAACATTAAAACTCCAATAACTGTTAATAAAACTGTAACATATATTTGACAAATATTTTTTGACAAATATATTGGCGGCAAATATAATAATAATATTTCGAAAAGAATTCCAAATAAAATGTCCGATTGGCTGTAGAAAATATGCCTATATACAGAGATTCGTCAAAAGTTTAGGGTAGCGGATACTAGAAAAAACATCATGGCAGTGCTCGCGTTTTACAGGAAATTGGAAAAAATGATGTAAGCGGACGCAAAGAGGCGATTCAAGCGGGAAGAGGTTGTTGGACAGCTAGTTGTCTTATATATAGATTTCAGTAAGGCGTTTGATACCATCAATCATGATGTTCTCTTGGCTATATTCCATTACATTGGTTGCGGTGAGTTCTGCGCGGGACTTTTACAGTCCTACTTGTGCGACAGGTACCAGATGGTTCGGTTGGGTAATCTGAAGTCCTCCCTGTTGTCTATCCATAGGGATGTGCCTCGGGGGTCCATTCTGGGGCCATTGCTGTTTTCATTTTATACAAATATGTTGCCCAAAAATATTGACTTTTGTAAATCGCATATGTATGTGGATGACACACAAATTTATTTGTCTTTTCCTCCTTCCGAGCTGACTGATGCCATATCCAAATTTAATGCTGATTTATCAAATATCAATACTTACTCCCGCAAACATTCTATATTTATTAACTCTAACAAAAGTTGTGTTATGTTGTTTGGAAGGGTGGGTGAAGTTGAGAGGTGTGGAGGTCAGTTGAACATTACTTTAAATAATAACGCATACAAAAAATTTAGGCTTAACCATAGATAACACTTTTTGATATGTCTTACATATCAAAAATTATAAGCCGTGCTTACTTGAACTTAAAGATTTTATATCCTTTCAAATCTATCTTCAGTATTAAATTAAAGAGGATGCTGTGCGAATCATTATTACTGTCGTTGTTTAATTATTGCATGCCTGTTTATGGGCCCTGTTTGGATGATGTTGACATGAAGCGAGTGCAGAGAGTTCAAAACGCGTGTATGCAGTACATTTTTGGTATTCCCAAGTATGATAGAATATCACACAAGCTCAGATCCTTGCGATGGTTAAATATGCAAAACCAATTTACATTGCCTTACCCTGTTTCACTGTATCCTTTTGTTTGGGGTGCCCACCGTACTTATTGAGGAAAGTCAGGTTTCGCTGTGACATGCATAATATTAATATAGGGAGAAAAGATGCTATTACCCTACCTAAATACCATACTATCTTTTTAAGAGATCATTCATATATGCAATCTACTCCTTCTACAACTCTACACCAGGACATTTTAAAGCTATGGGTTTGACGGCTTTCAGGGGTGCTGTTTATTCTTATTTGTTAGAACAACACTGACGCTTACTTCAATTTGTTTCTCAAGATTTTCTTTGCTATAAACAATATATATCTTGTTAAGTATATTATATAATATGTATTATTTTGATTTTCTTTGTTTAACATATGTAAGGATGCCTTCGTTATATACGGTTACTTGAATAAAACCTCAATTAATATATTGATCTAATATTTGAGGAAGAGATATATTTTAATATCCCCACTATCAACTTATCAATGCCCTATGCTAGCTATCAATGACCATGTATTATTTGGAAATAAAATATAATATTCACTAAGTTGCACTGTGAATCAATTACAACGTATTAATATTTATAGATAAGTAATATAAACTCAAACTCAGCTTAAATAATTTAAATTATAATACTTTTCTTTTCCCTAATTCTTTATTACACTGGTAGTACTATACTTTAAATAAACTATACCTATAAAATATAAATGTGGGCGGGTTCTTGACGTACTATGTCATCAATTTCTAACCTTTATTTGTATCTCGTGTACTATTGATACGTTTACAAAATTCTTTAACTAATATGTCTTTAAATCTCAGGGTTAATCGTTTAATTTGGTTCCGTTGTATCTGGTTATCTGCACTTGATTATGTTTACAACTATGTTAACATGTAGGTATTTCTTATTTTATATAATTTTTTCCAGATGATATTAATTTGATTATTGTTTTCTTTATAGGTTTATGTGCCTGTCATTACCAGATGATATATTGAAGCATAAAAACAAATAGCACTTCTAATGAAGGAAAAACAACAATCTCAAAATAAATAAAGTATATTGATAATGCTCGATAATGTAACAACAATAAAATAATTATTCTGAAAATTGTCTAATAACGATGAAGATATGTATAATTTACAATATGGAAATAGACCGTTATATAAAGTGACACGTTTATGGCTAGTATGTTTTTTACGACAGTTTGTGTATATTTAACAACCGATAAATAATGCTTCGAAATTTTCAAAATACATATTCAATTTATGTAGAGATTTCTATGGTTTCGATGTGGAATATTATTCTCAATAAAGGTATTTTCTAATATTCAATTTTATATTACGTATATGAATTCTGTAAATCTTAAATGATTTTTGTATGCAGTTTTTAAATATGAATTTCACGTTGATATGACTAACCTCGAAAGACAAATCTGTTAATTTGTTAATAAATAAATATCTAATACAACCTTGAGTTAAATACAGTATGAAATTTCACTCGATATGTCCAATTGACCATCCTTATTGTGTTTTGTAGATTGTTCGAACCGCGATAGAACCAATTTCTTTGACAGGGGTTCTTGAGCCGGAGTGTTACACCTTCCTACGTGCTTAAGATTGATGAATACTATCAAAACTGCCAGCTACAACCTCTTATGTGTCTTGAATAAAGAAAATATGTCTGTTCCTAAAAATAAAAACACTTCCTCGAGATGTTCTGGATTCCTGTATAATAATATCTGCACATCAAATGGTTAAACTTGTTCTGTTCTGCCTCGTCCTGAATATCTGCACATCAATTGGATAATCTTGAAAAATAAACCTCTGATTCTTAGACGGGTTTGGATCCGGATTTTTATTAATATATGGTGAGTTATTAATTTATAACTAATCAAATCTTCTTATTAGTCGTAATATTCTGGTATTAATTACACATATAATTCTTTAAATAATAAATCGCTTACTCGAAAATCTTCTAGATAATGGAACTTTGTTAGAATCTTCTTATTGGTTTCTAATACTGCTCAATGAGCTATTAAACACTTTTTTCAATATTTTGCAATTATTATCGCGTATAAATCGGAAAAGATATTCCCTTTTCCAAAAACACGTCTTATGCTTTTTAGAATTAGAAAAATTCTCCTTCTGTTTTTTTCAAACAAATTGCCTTGGCGACCTTATTTATTACTTATTAAATTAAATCAATATGTCTCTTTATTATTTATTTTTTTAATATTTATCCATCAAATTTGATATTACATACATTATTTATTCTTTTTCTAATTTTAAAAACCTTCTTGTAATGCATTTTTTTTATTTACATACTATTTAAAAATACCTATACAGGAACTGTCAAAATTAACTGTCACTTCCACTTATTCAAAATACTTGCGGGAATCTTAATTTAAATTTGCTTCTACTCAAAATCAATTAGTTTTATCCATTATACTTGACATATCTTCGTAAATTAAACAATCTTGTACAAAAACATATTACATAATATTTTGTAACAATACTTATATTATTCCATTTCTTTCTAACAGATTTTACAAATACAAGATAGAAGAAAGAAAATCGTTCGTTCTACGACTAAACCAAATCGATCAAGAAATCTCATCATATTACTATTAACATAATAAATTATAATTTAGACAATAAATTCCACACTTACACTAAGATTATTATTTTTAAAATTCCAAGCATCCAAAACTTTAATCATTATAAATATGATATGGTTATTTTAAACCATGTCAATATGTAGTAGTTAAGCAGAATATTAGTATTTAGATAGGATAGGCAAGCATTGTTCTTTTAATTAATTATTCGAAAATAAACGCTTGGCTCAGTTTCACAACTTCTTTATTAGATACACTAACAATTGTTTCGGCTATGAGGCCATTATCAAAGAGTTATCTCGAACTAAACTTATTCTACTTAAGGGTTAACTTATATACCTGTGTTCATTATGGGTGGGAGGATATGGATAATTGATATTTAAAATTACATCGATATAGGGGGTATTTACAAATTCTAATTGTGTGTTTGTGATAACTCGATTTTGTTTTTCGGCTTTTTTAATTTCAAAAATCTCTAACATATTTAACTTTTTACTTTTTACTACATTATGAATGAGGTTACAGCTATTTACATCTGGTACGTGGTTGTTCTCTATACAATGTTCTGCAAATCCAGTGTGTTTAACACTATATTTTATATCTCTAATATGTTCTGTTACACGTGTATTAATACATCTGCCACTTTGTCGAATGTAAATAGCTTCACAATCCTGGCATTTTATGGAATATACTCCTGATTTATCTAAGTTATTCATTTTATCTTTAGCATTATTCAACAATGTACCTAGATTTACTTTATTTATCCACACTATGTTAATATTTAGTTTCTTTAGTAATTTGTTTATTTTCTGTGTTATGGGAGGGATATAGAAAAAGGTTTAAAACACAACCCAAACATCAATAACAATAATGACATTAAGAATTTAGCAGTGGACCTAGAAGTAGCTCTACAACCAATAGAAGGATATAATTTAGAGAAAGAAAAAATAAAGAAAATAATAGGTAATGAATATCAAAAACTAAAACTAACTCCAAAAAGCCCACATGACAATAACAACATAGAAGCCATAAGAAAGAAGTTAGACGATAACAATCTAATAATCACTAAAGCAGACAAAGGTAATACAGTCACAATATTAGAAAGAACTAAATATAATGACAAAATGTATGAAATATTAAACACTAACGAATTTAAACAACTAAAAAATGACCCAACTAAAAATTACCAAACAAAAATAAAAAAGCTAATAAATAACAATACTAATTTAAAGAACAAAAACTTAACCATAATGAATCCTAGTACCCCCAGACTTGGCCAACCGAAACTACATAAAGATAATAACCCTTTGAGACCTGTAGTATCATATGTAAATGCCCCCACATACAAACTATGTAAATATCTAAGTCAAATACTACCGGAAAAAATCAATTTCAAGTCACAATATTCAATAAAAAACACGATGACCTTAACAAATAAATTAAATGACATTAAGTTACCAGATAATGCTAAATTGGTATCGTTCGATATTAAAAACCTCTTTACTTCTATACCAATCCAGGAAATAAGTAACTTAATTAGCGACCAGGTTAACAAAACCGATTTATAGGATACTGAGAAATCCGAAATATTAGAATCATTAAAGTTATGTTTGCAACAGAATTATTTTAAATTTAATAATAAAATTTACACTCAGATAGATGGTTTACCTATGGGAAATCCACTCAGCCCATTGTTAGCTAATGTATACATGGCCCACCTAGAACGAGAACTATTTAAGATGAATAATACCGTTACAAAACAAATACACTATTGGGCTAGGTATGTCGATGACATTTTCTGTATTTGGAAGGGTACAGATAGACAATTAACAGAATTCCTAAAATTACTTAATACTCTAAACCCCAAAATACAGTTTACTATAGAAAAGGAACACAATAATACATTAAATTTTCTAGATATTACAATACACAAAAAAGACAACAAGTTATTATTTACAATATATAGAAAACCAACATTTTCAGACAACATGTTACACGCTAACGCAAATCAATCACAAAAAATTAAAATGTCAACTTTCCATAGCTACATACACAGAGCAATGAACATACCACTGAATAAGGAAGCCTTTAACAATGAAATCAACACAATTAAACTAATAGCAAAAAATAATGGTTACAGCCCAAATATCATTGATAATTTACTAAAACAAAATCACTCCAAAAATTGTTATACCCGGAAATAAAAGATGTAGATAAACCTAGGTGGCATGTAATCACTTATATCCCTCCCATAACACAGAAAATAAACAAATTACTAAAGAAACTAAATATTAACATAGTGTGGATAAATAAAGTAAATCTAGGTACATTGTTGAATAATGCTAAAGATAAAATGAATAACTTAGATAAATCAGGAGTATATTCCAGGATTGTGAAGCTATTTACATTGGACAAAGTGGCAGATGTATTAATACACGTGTAACAGAACATATTAGAGATATAAAATATAGTGTTAAACACACTGGATTTGCAGAACATTGTATAGAGAACAACCAAGTACCATATGTAAATAGCTGTAACCTCATTCATAATGTAGTAAAAAGTAAAAAGTTAAATATATTAGAGATTTTTGAAATTAAAAAAGCCCAAAAACAAAATCGAGTTATCACAAACACACAATTAGAATTTGTAAATACCCCCTATATCGATGTAATTTTAAATATCAATTATCCATATCCTCCCACCCATAATGAACACAGGTATATAAGTTAACCCTTAAGTAGAATAAGTTTAGTTCTAGATAACTCTTTGATAATGGCCTCATAACCGAAAAAATTGTTAGTGTATCTAATAAAGAAGTTGTGAAACTGAGCCAAGCGTTTATTTTCGAATAATTAATTAAGTTATTACAAAATGTTTCACCAAGAAATATCTGCGAAGTCAACAAATGAAATTGTTCTTTTTTTGGATTCTTTTGATTTTAAGGTTTTGGTGGAAGAACAGGGGTAGGAGAACTTCCCCAGCCACATGAACCACGCCTTAAGATTTCAACAGCATATTTTCTTTTGTTTTTAATATATTTATGTATATATCTTTCTGTTGAAATAAAGGATATTATTATATATTATAATAAAGAAATTACTGGACTCAAATTGATTAAATAGAAAATTTTACTTTATACATGATTTCAAAGAAACAGTTATGTCTACCATGTACTAATATTTGAACTTGTCTTGTTAAATAATAATAATAATAATAATAATAATAATAATAATAATAATAATAATAATAATAATAATAATAATAATAGGTAATTAGAGAATACTTCAGTCAACGAAAAAATGTAAATAAAAAGAAAAAATAGATCTCGGAAATATCTCAGAGTTCAGTCCTATGGCCCCAATCTTGTAAAATTCATTATTCAGTATTCAGTTTTTACTTTCTTATACGTAGTTCTCTGTGTCTCTGTGTGTGTGTGTCTCTCTCTCTCTCTCTGTGTGTGTGACCACGATAGCGGTCAAGCCGCTGTAGATATCAATTCCAAATTTTGTATTTACGTGTATAATCTCCCTCTTGAGATCTGATTAGTTTTTCAGTAAAATCGGTAGACCGGAAGTAGCCGTTTACTTCAGCGAAAAAATCGAATTTTGCCAATATTTCGTCAACTACTAAGTTTTAACAAATTTATAAAGAATTCATATATACTTAAAATTAAAATTGAGTATAATTTTATCTAAAAAGTTTTCCGAAATTCCTACCGGAAGTAGGTCTTTTACTCTTATCGAAAATCAGTTTTTTGCGAATATTTCGCAAGTCATGCCTTTTTGGCTAGTACGTTACGGATATAAAAGTATTTAGAACATAATTTTCAATACCTTTTGTTTAAAAAAAACTTCAAAATTCAGAACGGAAGTACCACTTTTACTCTTATCGAATAGCGATTTTTTGCAAATATGTCGTAAGTTATGCATTCTATATAAATTTATCAAGAGTACAAAAGTATTTAGAACTACATTTGCAATATTTTTTGTATATATGAAATTTCAAAATTCGGACCGGAAGTAGCACTTTTACTCTTAGCGAGGAGCACTTTTTTGATATCTTGCAAAGTATGCATTCTATAGAAATTTATTAAGAGAATAGAAGTACTTAGAATAGGATTTTGAATAATATCTGTAAAAAAAATTCTTAAAATCCTGTAATTTGAAAAGCTCATACGTATAAGAAAGTCGTGTGGTGGCCACATCTCATTTTTATTTGTATATACAATAATACATTTTTTTGTATATACATGCAATAATAACGATAATGAAGGTTGGGTAAGTTCTGATTTCAACTCATATATTTTATATTTTATTTAATTTTAAAAACATATCGTCCTTATTGGGAAACCCTTTACATACTACATTCTCACTTTATCATGACAACATGTATATTTTACTTTTCATTGTCACTAAAAAATTAAAAAAACAAACTTTTCGCTCAACACTACATTACAAAAAACGTTTTCTCTTTCAATTACAGTTGCGCTTGCAATTCGTTCTTGATTTTCGATGGGCCGGTATCCTAACAGCAAACAAAAGCATTGTGATTGCATTTTTTTATATCTGTTTTTCCACTTGTAATATAATGCAATATATCTGGTTGGATGTTAAAAAATGCACGTAAAATGCGTTTACAAAGTTTGATAAAAAAAAACGAAACTATACGCGTTTTAGTAAAATAATCTCAAAAAAAAAATATATACCTGGAAATTGGAAAATCAAATTTCACATGAATTCAACGATAAAAATGCGTTAGAAATAAATGTAGGCCGGTAAATGAAATCTGGTCACTGTAAATAGTACTCAGGGGAACTTCACAGATTTTCTCTTTTTATTTTGAAAACATGGATTTAATAAATAACTCAACTTGTTGGTGGTCGGTTTCTGTTTCAATACATGTAAATTATTCGGCGTTTGAGTGTTGCACGTAGTTCGAATTTTGTGAAGGAATTAATTTTGCTTTTTCGTCGTTTGGAAACATTATTGTATGTGCTTAGTAAATGGGTAGTACTGAATTTCTACTAAAAACTAAAATAAAACTCTGACGTAAACAAATGCACATTAGAAGTTATTGATACATATACAGGCTGTTTCTTAATAACATGCTAATATTTAAAGGAGTTCTTGGTCCATTTTGTGAAAACTTCTTATGAACATATGTCCTAAATGTCTTAAGTTTTGAACTGTAGGGTGCAAAAGTTTTTAAAAAAAATTTGGTATTACCCTAGATATTTTTGTGAAATTTTGTACACGCCTTTTATGAATCAAAATGCATTTTCTGATGTACATTCAATTTTATAATTTTTACCTGTGGTGTCTGTACGGGTATTTTCTTTAATTTTTTGAAGAAACATATGTTACGCCATTGCTTTTTCTTAAAGTGCTTCTTTTTTAAATCCGCATTCGTTTCTGAGCAAATATGGTCTCTTGTTTTTTTTTGTTTCGCGTACCTAGGGTTTTCGCTTAAAAAAATAAAATTCAATCATGTGCCCATTTCCAACATCCGATTTAATTTATTTCTTTGTGCGTTCAGGATAATTTGCTGCTACTATTAAAAAAAAACAAATGTATGTAGATTACGTTATTATCATAAATAAATTGTTGTTCAAAGTTATAAAAATAGGTTTTTCTCATAAGTGGTCTAGCGAGATGCACATGATTGATTTTTGTTTTAAATTAGCATTCTACAATTCAAAAGTTGAGACATTTAGGACATATGTTCATATAAAGTTTTTTACATAAAATGGACCTTAAATATTAGCATGTTCTTAAAAAACACCCTGTATAGTTAAAAATTAAATGTATGAATTTCATAATTGCCTTATTAATTAGATAAGTGACGACTGTATTGGCTATATTAAGTAATAAAAATAACTTTACTATTATTTTACTGGAGACTTTGATATTTATTTTGACATCAATAATACCATTTATGTGTCTGTAATTGACTTACATTTAAGGATTATGAGTTATGCAATATTATAAATAAAAAAACTATATTAACATACTACAATATCTATTTAATGAAATGTTTGTGTAAAATTGAATACTTTAAGTTTCTTTTTTTAATAACCCTTTATTAATAGTAATATAAAATAAGAATTTAAAAAGAAATTTTTAAAGTTATAATCATTTCTACAATATGAAAAGTGGTTCTTAAAGCTATTATAATATATTTGAGGCATAATTAGAATATGCATTTCTAAATACTAGGTGTTTTCAATGGGTCCCATTATTGTGAAGATATATACCGGGTGTACCAGCGTAGCGGCTTGGTATCTAATAATGTAGATAACGAATAATTTTTAATACAAAAATTGTAGACAATCATAAGCTCTACAATTTATAAATTTTTTCATTTATAGAGAGAGTTCGACAACGACGAACCAACACAAACTTGAGTTTTTTTTAAATGGAATGCTATGCACTTTTTACATTTTATGCTGATTAAACTGACATCACATGTATTTGTCGATTTTCAATTGTTTCTGGGATATCGCGATTTTTTGTTAAAAATTGTACAACATTTAAAAAGTTGCTATGTAATAACGATTGATGAAATACCTATTTTAGGCTCAATTAGTAGAAATATCTTTTCAGTACGTGAAATTAACGTTTATTTCGACTATGCACGTTCTTTAGAATTACAGACCATTCGCTAAAGTTAAAAATTCTGTAAAAATTAAATGGAACACCCTGAATATTTATATATCATTGAAAAGCGCTTAAAATTTACTAATCAAAAATATACACTTTCTTTGATCTGCGGGTGATAATTCAAAAGTTATAGAATATTATATCTGAATAAACCCGATTACGACTTAAAAATAAGAGTTGCCATGACTTAACTACACATAGTATAATTAAAATTAATTAAAAAGAGTTACTTCTATATCTAATATTTTCTTTTGACAAATAAGTAGTTTTATGAATTTTTTAAAACTCATAAAATTAAAAGTTTGGAAGTTCATGAATTAACAAAAGTTAAAATATCCCAGTGTTATAAAATTGTTTATCGTCATACTTAAACTACCTTTTAAATCACTTTAAAATTATAAAAGTTATACTTAGATTTATAACTTCACTTGAAAAGCAAACCGTCAATACAAGTATTTAAATGTACCTTATTGAAAACTTCTATAATTCTATAAATAAACTATCTAATATTTTAAGCATCACAGTAATTATAAGTTATCATATAACAAATTAAAAAATCTTCTTTAAAGTGATCTTAATACAGTTTTTGCTAATATCAATGACTCTAGAAAGTTTACGCACCCTTGTATGAGGATCTTCTTGAACGCATAACAAAAGAACCTTTTGTGCATCTGCGTTTTCTACGACAGCAGTAACACGGCTCCTTTTACTTTCTTATACGTAGTATAAGGAAGTATTGTGATGATGAAAATTTTCGACCTCGAGATTTTTGCAGATGTCCACGTTTTGAAGTCCCCTGATACCAAAAAAGTGGTGTTTAAAAAATGTCTGTGTGTGTGTCTGTGTGTCTGTGTGTCTGTGTGTCTGTCTGTGTGTGACCACGATAGCGGTCAAACCGCTGTAGATATCTATTCCAAATTTTGTATTTACGTATATAATCTCCCTCTTGAGATCTGATTAGTTTTTCAGTAAAATCGGTAGACCGGAAGTAGTAGTTTACTTCAGTGAAAAAATCGAAATTTGCAAATATTTCGTCAATTACTAAGTTTAAACAAATTTATAAAGAATTCATATATACTTAAAATTGAAATTGAAAATAATTTTATTTAAAAAGTTTTTGAAATTCCTACCGCAAATAGGTCTTTTACTCTTATCGAAAATCAGTTTTTTGCGAATATCTCGCAAGTCATGCTTTCTAGGCAGGTACATTACGAGTATAAAAGTATTTAAATGAAAGTTGTAAATATCTTTTGTATAAAAAAAATTTCAAAATTCGAACCGGAAGTACCACTTTTACTCTTACCGAATAGCGGTTTTTTGCAAATATGTCGTAAATTATGCACTCCATATATATTTATTAAGAGTACAAAAGTATTTAGAGTTGAATTTGCAATATTTTTTGTATATGTGAAATTTCAAAATTCGGACCGGAAGTAGCACTTTTACTCTTAGCGAGTAGCACTTTTTTTCGAATATCTTGCAAAGGATGCATTCTATAGCGATTTATTAAGAGAATGAAAGTACTTAGAATAGGATTTTGAATAATTTTTGTATAAAAAAATTCTTAAAATTGTATAGTTTGAAACTCTCATACGTATAAGAAAGTCGTGTGGTGGCCACACCTAATTTTTTCATACGGAATACTGCCAGTTTCTTTAAATCGTTAACAATTTTTGAAGCACTCATTGATGGCAGTCCCATGTTTTGATATTTTTGGGTGTATATCTTTGTGACAGAAAACAATAACTTTCCCCCAAAACATAGATCATATATATTAATTCTAATTTTAAATATTTCATTTCGCATTTAACGGAAATTTATGTACTACATCCCTTTGGAGTGAAACTATAAATCTAAGTTTAACGTTTAAACAATTTTTGACACACAGCTTCTGCGATAATTTTTATATTATTGCTAATTCCGAACTTCTTATGAGTTTTAAAATTTTAATAAAAATTACTTATTTGTAAAAGGGAAGTACGTAGTTGATTAATTTTAGTTAAAGTTGTAGTGCAAGTCATAGCAACTCATATTTTTAAGTCGTAGTAGTTTATAATATCCTACAACTTTTGTAATATCGCCCGCAGGTGGAAGAAAGTATATATTTTTAATTCGTAAATTTTATGTACTTTTCAATGACATATAAATATACAGGATGTTCCGTTTAATTTTTAACTTTAGCGAATGGTATATAATTCTAAAGAATATGCGTAGATATGTCGAAATAAACATTAATATCACGTACATACTGAAAAGATATCTCTACTAATTGAGCCCATAATAGGTATTTCATCATCAATCCTTATTCTAGAGCAACTTTTCAAATGTTGTACAATTTTTAACGAAAAATCGCCATATCTCAGAAACAGTTGAAAATGGACAAATACAAGTTGAGGTCAGTTTAATCAGCAAAGGTTATCGTTAAATGCAAAAAATTCATAGTATTGCATTTAAAAAAACATAAGTTTGTGTTGGTACATCGTTATCGAACACTAGAGCTTATGATTATCTACAATTTATGTATTAAAAATTAATCGCTATCTACATTATTTGATTCCAATAATGTACTTTACCGCTACGCTGGGACACCAGGTTTATTAAATTCTAAAAGACATTTTCATTCTCCTATGCCGTCCCTAGTAATTCGCTTGTTTTTACTAATCATAGCATAGTAGTTTGGCTCACATTTTTATAGTTATATCTTAAAATTACACCTATTTTTGTTTATATACAGGGTGAGTCATCTCTGTGGGGAAGCCAGATTGTGACTTTATGAGAAAATATATTTCGAAGTGGTTTGTTCTCCTATGAACTCATTAGAAGTACCTACATTTATTTTGTATTATACAGGCTATTCCATAACTCAGTGGCTGTCCATAGTTATAGTTTTTTAAACTACATTACCTGTATATATTTCTTTAAAACGACGTATTGGATTAGACACATTTGTTTTTAGTTTTGTTCATAATAAAAGATCTTAATACAAACATTTTTATTTATTTTTTGGATTACTAATTGAATTTGCAGGAAATTGGATTAAAGTTTCATGACATATTTTTGTTTAAAGGTGACTTTTTCCAAATGGAACAGCCTGTATATTGGTTCATTTTTGAATTGCTTACTAAATTTGGCACAAGAGGCATATGAGACGTTATTATTTTAAAAGTGAGTATTACTGAGCTATTGCCGTTTTCTGAGATAATTTTGCCAACCTTGTTTTTACTTTAACACGATATTTTTGTACATAAACTAAGTGTTTTCCCCTCATAAACTATGAGGGGGGGGGGTCTGCCGATCCACAAAGCATACGGCATTAAAAATAGGACATTTTTGTACAGACGTAATGTCAAAGAAATTATTTATTAGACCAGGGAGTTTACCAGCAGCGTTACCCTGATAGAAGATGTACCAGAAGAGATGCCTTTAGAAGAGTAATGAATGGCTCTCATTACTACTGGTAGTTTTGCTAATTCAAAACCAAGGAAACTTCAATACATATTGCTGTGACCTTTAAATTAAATAAAAATAAGAATGTTAAGAATTAGCTTAGTTGTTGAAAAAGAATATTAATTTTATTTTAAAACGTTTATTTTTAAATGTTAAGCATTAGATAAAACAGGTAACACAAGAGTATAATGGGTTGCCTATATTCTTAAGAGGAACTTTTGTATCAAAATAAACATGATTGATTAGTATATCTTAAGTTGAATAAGTACTAAAAATTAAGTACAAGATAAACACAAAACAAATCAATAGGTTTTATGCTGTCTAAAAGACACATAAATACCAGATGAATCAAAATAAGAACAAGACGTGCTTGCGCAAAATTATGCAGTCTTGAAACACAGTTTTAAAAGCATGAACGTAAATTCAGACATGCATAATGCGACAATGTATAAGAAAGATTTTAATAATCACACGTAAAATATAGCAAATACTTTGAACTTATATGTATGAATAATAAAAGGATGTGAGTCAAAACATTTATAATACGATATATTTTATGGCAATGTTCTGTGTAAACAATAACTGTACGAATACAAAAATACATTCATGAATTCTTGTATGTGTGGCACAGGAATTTCAATAGACTATGGAAATGGTCTTGTATGGCTAGAAAACCTGCAAAGAAAATTATAGTGTCAATATTGTTTACAGTTTTTTGCAAATTAACGTACTACTAGAGCAGAGATACTGGATAGAATCTGCAGACGATGTGACGGGTGCGACAGGCCTTTGTGATGCGGGATTCGTAAGAAAGATTCGAGTTATCTATAATGTGTTCCAGGTATTACCTAATCGAGGTATTTCTAAAAGAAAAATAAGGATAACCTTAGTCAATGGAAAAAGAAAATACATAACAAATGATGAAAAAGGTAATACGTTCATATACAAGTACAATGAGAGACTATATTAAGAAGAAAGAAAAAAATATACCTACCGTGGATGAAATATATTGGGTTTGTGAAGATTTTAATAATGGACAATTCAAGATGCTGACATTAGTGAATAAACTGTCAAAGACAATGTGTGCGTGTTAGTGTAGATGCGACAACTTGAAGAAAACGAACAAGAGGGATTTCACCACGGACGTTTCAAGAAATCGATGCCAACTTAAAATTTAGTTTGAGAAGAGAAGCGCCGCAAATTGCCGATAGTCAATTGTCTTCATATATAATCGAAAAACAAGAATAGACTTGTTAGAGATGAAATCTGTACTTCGAGCTAGAAAGACGTAAAATTTTCTAAAAAGATAAAATTTTTGAAATAGCAAAAGTGAGAGTAGGGTTGATACACCACTTTTCGACACACGATTAGTTTATTTGTATTAAGATTTAGAATTCAATTTTGAGTTCAGCTTTTATTTTTAAATAATTTCCTTTCAATTATTTTTTGTATTGCTGTTTATTTTAAAATGGAGGATATGAATAAGTCAGAATTTGAAAAGATATATGATGAAATAAAGTAAGTTAATAAATAAGTGATTCAATTTTGGAAATAATTAGTGGTGCTGTGCGTTTCTAAAAGTACTATGTGAAAATATTTGCTTTTAGTAAGACGTTGAGCATTATTAATTAGATAAATATTATCCTGTTTAGTAATAATAATTTATTTGTCTCTAATACTAATGAAAGGATAGTTAATGGTGTTGGATGCGCTGAGAGTACTATGTGCAAATATTTGCTTTCACTAAATCTTTATGCATCATTAATTATTATACTTTATCATTTTGATTTAAAATTTCAAACCAAAATAAATACGAATAAAAAGGAAATGCGTTCGGTGGGCAGGTATTAAGACTCTAGCGGTATTACGTGCGAATGTTTGCAGCTAGTGATTAGTATAGGCCAATTTCCAAACATTCACGATTGCAAAATTCTAGATTACCAAGGCACTATGTGAAAATGTATGTTTTTGGTAAAATAGAGTCAGCTACATATTAACAAATTACTTATCAAGAATCAAGGTTTTTCTTATTTTTAAAAGAACAGGATAATTATTTTATGATGATCATTATAGATATATAAGCTTTACACAAGCATTATAACCCAAATATGGGTAGAAATGTTTTTCTTTTTCATTACTTATAAAATAAAAGTTGCTGTAGATATAGTACAGCAATGCTATTTATGACTGATGTTTTTATAAATATATAAATATGATTTTTATGTAAAATTTAGATTTTTCTTTTAATTTGTAACCTTATCCCAAACAAAACTGAATAAGAGGTACATATACCAGAAAACGAAGAAGCTAAAAATCACTGCAAGAACTCATAAGAAATTTTAAAATATTATGCTGATCAGGAAGTAGCTTATGATTAAGACTATAATAATTTTATCATAAAAATTATCATTTATTTAAATTATTCAAATTATTTAGGCTACAGCAATATGTGGTAAGTGATGAAAATCAATTGAGAATTCTTATGGCATCAATAAAAATTTCACACTCCAGTACCCATGAAATAAGTCATTTGTCAATATGATCCGTATGAATACATTTAAATATTGAGTTACGCACCCCATCACTGTAAAACTAGAAACGCGTTCTGCCAATGGTAATAACTAAAATAAATGCCCGGGAAATTCTTTGTGATAGTGTGTTATTTGCGGATGAAGCTGGTTTCCATAGTGACGGAATAGTTAGCAAAAGAAATTTTCATTACTATTTAAATAAAAACCCTTACTTCACTAATAAATAGACAATAAGCATAGGTGAAGTATAAAAGTATGGAGAGGCATTCATGGTGATTGGATGATAGGCTCGCATTTCTTTGAAGGTAGTATTAACGCAGAAGCTTATGATTAATATCTATGAAGTAATTTTGCGGAACTATTGCAAGATATTCCGCTAAATTTACGAAAAGGTGTAGATGAAACAAGACGGCGAATCCCCACCTTTTACCTAGGCTGCTGGGTCTCCAGATATTACAAAATTAGTTTAATTTTGTAGGGATTCGTATAAGAGCAAATATATAGTATACCTGCAACCACAAAGCAAGTCGTGAGGGAATATATTTGACAAATATTTAGAAATATAAGCACTCAAGGCCTTATTAATGTCGATTTATCATATTGGAAGCATGTTCAAAAACGTTTAAAAGTGCATTTGAGCACTTTTAATTTTTAGCTATTTTAATGTTCATATTTATTTTAATTTTATAATATTTGTTCCACTAATTGCTCACCCATTCACGTAACAGTTCTTGTTTCTACACCTACTAAAATCACGTTATTAATTTGTTTGTTTTTAATATTTGGTTCCTGTACTATATTCTACATATTTTTTGAATTATATTGCTGGTATAGAATGTATTGTAAATAAGTTATATCCATTTTTTTGTAATTACCCCAATATACCGTAAGCGTCAAATTTTAATTTCGGTTTGCACTTCTATCATATGCAGAAGATGATCTTATCATATACAGCGCTGCCTGCTTGCTAACAGTGGAGGGAGAGCAACGGAGTGGCGGGGGACCGCCACGCCTTACAAATGTCCAGTGTGGCAGCCTCGCTTATGTCTATCTTTACTTTAATTCGTCGCGCTCTTTTCCACTTACTACTTTCCTATCAGAAATTAAAATATGACGACCTCGGTATACAAAAATCATATCTCTAAGCTCATTTTTTAAAAAATTCCTTATAAAATCATGCCTGGCATCTGAAAAGCAACTTATTAAACGTCATCCATTCAATTATCAATTTCACGGCAAATATCATGGATCACATGCCACTATACCATATTCAAATGAAAAACATAAAGTTGGCAAAAGTAAATCAATAAACGACAATAGCTCAGTGATGGCCACTTTTAAAATAATAACATCTCTTACTTAACAATTACAACAATAATCCAGTTTTCTTCAAATTCAATTAGTAACTGCAAAAAAATAAAACATGTTTACATTAGGTGCTTTTATTATGAAAAACGCTACCAGAAATTGTGGTCATCTAATACGTCGTTCTTGAGAAACATAATTTTATAAAAACATTGAATTTTTCAGAAAAATGGTAATAAGTGGAAAACCTTAAATTTTAGGCCTATACTATGTTATCATTTTTTGACTAAGAATTATACAGGGAATACAAAATAATTGTAATAGGTGGTCGTAATAAGTGGCTATCATAGAAAAAAAAAAACCGCTTCAAAATATTTTTTATCGGAAAGCTACAATCTGCCATCCCCGCGATGATTACTTACCCTGTATGTGTGTAACCTCCGGTTTAAAACGTCTCATGCGTTTTTGGACATTTTGTTTTCCCTTATTAACAAGTAAAATAATTGATATGGCTTAAAATTCAAAAATAATTAAATGATGGTATTATCATTCTTGAGAAATATGTCACTAAAATACATCCATTTAAAAATAAACATATTTCATTTTAAAATTTTTATGAAAACTGTACTAAAATCAGGGATCTGTGGTAGTTCATTAAGAAGACTGATGATTCAGAAAATCCTACAAATAGCTTTCTACTAAACTGTATTGCTAACATCAATAACTTATCAACTATTGGCTTAAAGACAATATCCGACAAATTTATTAATAATGAGATCATTTATGCAGTCATATCCATAATAATAATAATAATAATAATAATTTATTCGTCCTCTTGACTACATAGTAGTATGGGATATGTCAACAAAGCTATTACATATACAACATACATAAAAAGACAATATGGATACAAACTAATACAAAAACACCAATTCTACTTCAGATCTCATTTAAAAACTCTGACAATGAGTAGTAACACCCACGCAACAAAGACGCTTTTATTGTACGTTTAAAGATCTCTCTGCACCCGATATTTTTTACGTTATTTGGTAGCTTGTTATATGCTTTTATAGCTATTAAGTGTGGACTCTTTTCATAAAATGCAAGTTTATGCCTCGGTATCTCCAACTGTAATATATTCCGCGTGTTGTACGTATGATAACTACTCAAATGTGTCAAACTATTAAGATTGTCCTTCGCGTACAATAACAGTTCCATTATGTAGACACACGGTAGCGGCAACACCCTCATCGAGGCAAAATGTGATCTGCAGCTAACCCTACTACCCACCCCATTCATAATACGTATTGCACGTTTCTGCATTTTAAATACTCTATCCAGGCCAGACGATGAGCCCCATGCCAAGATCGCATAGGACATCACCGAGTGGACCTGGCCAAAGTAATATGTTAGGAGAATATCCGGGCTCACCCCAGATTTAAGGACCCTGAGAACGTGGCAGAACGAAGATATTTTTTTGCAAATGCCATCAATGTGTTCATTCCACTTGCATGTATAATCAATGGTAACCCCTAGAAACCTAGTACTATCCACCTGTGCGATACTGTGACCGTTACATCTAATTAAACTCGAAGTGTCTCTGTCATACGATCTTGTTCTGAAGTCCATATAAGTGGTCTTTTCACTGTTTATAACTAAGTCATTCTGAGACAGGTATTCGCTTACCGCGATTAAACTATTTTCCGCGCATCTCACAGCATTCGTCCCACTTGAGCAACTCACAATCATGGATGTGTCATCCGCAAACAAAACAGCCCTTTCCACGTTCATGTCGTTAACATATACTATATAGAGCAATGGACCGAGGATGCTTCCCTGTGGCACACCACGCCCCAAATGCAACCTGCCAGAGCAAGTCCCGTCAATTTCCACATAGTGTTCTCTTCCTACAAGGTAGCTATTAAACCAGTCCCAAACATTCCCCTAAGCCCATAGTTATATAGTTTTTCAAGCAGCACTCGATGGTTTACAAGATCGAAGGCTTTGCTGAGGTCCAAAAAGATTCCTATACATGTTTTCCCTTCATCCATATCACTGTACAGATATTTTAAAAATGTAATAATAGCAGTGGAGGTGTTGCGTCCATTACGAAAACCAAACTGATTATCATTAAGCGTGTTATTTTGCTCTAGAAATTTTATTAACCTTACTGCCATGACTTTTTCAAAAACTTTAGAAAAAGAGCTCAGTATAGATATGGGACGATAGTTCGATATACATTGCCTATCACCGTTCTTAAATAACGGCTTGATTTTAGAGATCTTCAGCTTCTCAGGAAATACATCCTCCATAACTGAATTGTTAATTATATATATGTTATTCGCAATAGCCGCAATCGGCCACTGTCCGAATGTTTTGCCCACTACGCGTTTTGTGTATTGCAGTTTACCCACGAAGCGATTAAGAAGATTTCTATCGAGCAGTGAGCAAAACGAATTACCCAGAACGCGTTGTGGGTAAACTACGTTACTCAAAAAGCGAAATTATCTTTCGAGCGGCTTTGTTTCGCATTGTGGATCTTTTCGTTTACCCACGTCGCGTTCTGGGTATAGAACTTTACCCAAAACGCGTTGTAAATAAATTAACAAATAATTAAACAAAAATATTTATTTTAGCGGAACATTAAAATATATAACATAATTATAATATGTTAATAAACATAAAAAACACATAAAAATAAAAAAACACAGAAAACAATATGGAAATATAAAAACCAGAAATAAAAAAGCAAAAAAATATGTTACTTATTTTTACAAGACGTGCTTTTATGGCATTTTGAATTGCATTTAATATTTGATTTAAGGCACTTACATGCTTTTGTGTGGCACCCTTTCCAACAATTACACCGAATAAAACCTTGCTTAGACCCAGAAGATAATTTTGCTTCTTCTCGCACGTTAACAGAAGAATCTGATGGCACTTCAGATAATGATAAAAATACTGAAGGTGACAATTGAAACTCATTTCGGCTATATAATCGTTTTAGTTTTCCATTTTTAGTACCGAGAATATAAAAACCTTGGTCAGTCTTGTCTATAATGATTGCTAATACATTCCTAGGAGCTAGACGTCCCCGATCTACTTCTGGTATATTTACTAAAACATTGTCACCTATATTGGCAGGTGGGAATTTATGTTGTGATTGGGCAAGCATTTTATCAGCCTGTTTTTCTAGCCCCCGTTTGCAACCTTTTCTCTCCGTATCAGCTGCTCTTTTATTGCTACATAATTGACATAATGGTAAATCCAAATTAGCAGCACATTCGATATGAAGTGACTCATTGCATTCAATACATACATTTTGGATACGAGGGACATACATATTATCACAAATAAAACATTTGGTCATACTGTCAGTGTCATTCTTATTATCATCGTTAACGTTTCCATCTCTGCTATCATTTTCTGTTTCAATTTCCATTTCGGTTTCTAATTCCGACTCAGTTGTTGTCGCATTAGGTTCCTCATTTATGGTATTTGTTTCCAAAGACTCTTTTATTAATTTTAAATGTTCTTCTAGTTGTTCTTCAGTCTTAATTGTATTTATGACAGAGGTATCTAAACATGTATCCAATAGCCCATTTTTTTGTGGACTTCCAAACATAGCCTCATAAGGTGTTCGCTTTATACCCGTATGGAAACTGCGATTTTTTGTGCTTTGAATAATGCGAAGACCTTTTGCCCAGTTCTGGCATTGATTGTCTGACATCCAGGCTACAAGACTATCACGAACATCTTGATTTGCTCGTTCAACGGAACCCTGACTTTGGGAGTGTCGAGGTTTGCCATGGACCAATTTGAGAGCAGACCAATTTGCTGCTAACTTTTCGATTACCTAAAAAGTAGGCACTTAGATAAAGGAAAGCCCTTGTGTGAAGCCATTACACTTACTTGATTACAAAATTCTCTTCCATTGTCACTATGTAATATGTTCGGAGCACCAAACAAACAGAAGATATCAAGAATAACTTCTGCTACTTCATCCGCCGTTTTTGTTTTAAGTGGTCGCAATATAACATATTTCGTTAGATGATCTTGATAATTAAGAATACATTTATATTCTCCATCAGGTTCACTCTGCATATCGATGAGGTCAACCTATAAAAGTATATTTCTATAAAACAGAGTAAAAAATATTACAAAAAAATATTACCTGGCATCGAGAATTCATTTCACTCATAATTAAAGGTTTAACAACTAATCCCTTACTCTTTGCTTTCTTTTTCAAGGCACATGATTGACACAGACTTAAATATATCAAAATTACTTCTCTAGTTATATTGCAGTATTTATTTTTCAATTCATTTTCCATTGCCTTCTCTTTTTTATGTCCAATTTGTAAATGTGCTGTGTGTATTATATCATACATCTCACTTGCTGTACAGTAAAAAATTAAACCTGATTGGATTCTTGATTTTTCTTTACTGACTAGTTTATCCTTTTCTTCAACTGTCAATAAATCATATCGTTTTAATCTACGATAATCTTTTGACGATAATTCAAGACCATCCCGTTTCTTTTGTAGAGCAATTTTGGTTTCTTGAACTATTTCTAAGTAACGTTCATCCGATAATAGAAACGACCTGTCTTTCTTTTCCAACATTAGGATCCGCAATCTTTCTTCAAATTCAGCCTTCATCTTGTTTAAAACAATTGCCGGTACACAAAACACACATCAACGCGACGTGGGTAAACGAAAAGATCCACAATGCGAAACAAAGCCGCTCGAAAGATAATTTCGCTTTTTGAGTAACGTAGTTTACCCACAACGCGTTCTGGGTAATTCGTTTTGCTCACTGCTCGATAAAAATCTTCTTAATCGCTTCGTGGGTAAACTGCAATACACAAAACGCGTAGTGGGCAAAACATTCGGACAGTGGCCGATTTCGGCTATTGCGAATAACATATACATACTTACATAACAATAGAAAAACTTTTATGCTCCCCCCCCCTCGTGCGTAATACAGCATACAGAAAATTGCAAATCTTTATATCATATTATTAAATCATTGTTTCAGGTCGGAATTTTCCCTCCCTCTTTTAATTTTAATTCGTCGAAACATTGATAGAAATTCACTGGATTTCATATTTAAATTAAATAAAAAAAAAATCATTTATAAATTTCAGCGCAATAAAACAGATTTCAAGTAAAGCACAAGCACTACTCTCCTGGCTTTTGCAAGAAAAATAACCATCAATTACTTGAAAACTCTTTCCCATTCACAAATGTTTTCGTATGCATATAGACTATTTACAAAGATAAATGATGATACACGAATGCTTTTCACAACTTGGCGTAAAAAGAACGATTTCCTATATGTTCCTCGCGTTCAAATCAATAAGCTTATAATTTATGCTCTTTGAAAGTATCCCATGTAGGTTGTACATATGTAGCTACATAAATATTCGAACGTCATTACACAGAGTGGTGGAAAATGTGCGGCTTCGATAAATTGACAAAAAAAGTCGGAATTTTCCGATCGTTTGTCATAGGGATGTATGACACGATCGGGGGATATTTTGGGGTAGTAACCACGACTCGGCTTTTACCTCACCGAGAGCCACTTTCCTCCCCGGTATATCACATTAAATCCCGACGACCTGCTTCTGTACAATTTTCGAAAAAAGCAGGTGGGAAAAAGGGCCGCAACATAAATATTGAGTCGGGAAGTCATAATCTTTATTTATTGGGAAGTTTTCGTTTCATTAGGATGATCGTGCCCGTTTTTCCTTCCCGCAAAAAATGCGATCGCACAAAATAAAGTGTTCTTCCTTGTACATATATTTACAATATATGCGAAATGCTTTTTTCAGTACTGCTCCGGCCGCAAACGCTAATGATAAAAATTAATGTTTATTGCAGATAGAAAAAGCGGAAAACAAAAGGGCGATAATGTCGTTGCGGTTTTAAGAGAGATTTTATGAGCTTTTTTTATGTGGTGGTAAAAAAAAATATTTCAGGAAAAGCTGAAGATAACTGGATTATCCAAGCGAAAGTGAAGATAGTGTATAATTTTAAAGAGAGCGATTAAAAAAATTCTTGTTGTATAGCTTTTCCCAGTAAGTATATCTTATACATATCCCATTAAAATAATTAACAATAATAGAAATAATTAGAAGTGAGATTATACGAAAAACGCTTAGTTTTGACGATGGTAGATCTTTATATTATCCTTAGCTGTAATGAAAACAAGTGGCGATTGGAATTTTTGCTGTCAAGTTGCTGTAACATTTTGTTATTTATTGACCTAATTTGGTTCACTTCCAAGAAGTTTAATAGTTTTGTGTAGCATTAATTAACAAAATATGAGCATATCTAGTGTTATAACTTTTTTTTGTACTCTATACGTTTTCTTAATTTTGACTTGAATTTACCAATATTTGGAATTTTTAGTTCATTTAATTCCGAGCACACTGTATGTTATGTATGAATTTGTTCCATTTATTTACTTTCAGAATTATTATTTTATTTTGTCAGGTTTTGGTTTTTTACGCAGGCCTATTTTTGTTAGGATTAGGTAGGGTAAGTGATACAGTTGTTCGCCAGGAGGTAGTTATTGGCCACTTGATTTATACATAATGATTTAAAGCATCTCGTTTATGTATAGAATACGTTACCTTTACCACTAGATGTTGTCAACATTGCTTCACTATTGGTCATAATTTCGTGCGTTTAAGTTTGTACAAGCGCATGCCAACTGCATATGTTATGCTGTGTGTCAGTACCTGTTCATAATTTAGGTAAGTCTTACGAATTCACTAAGCATTCTAATGACGGTTTTCATTACACAATCTTATATTATGTAATGATTCTTCAAATTACGGAATTTATATTTAATTAAGAATCATTGTTCAGCAATGTTTTCACGTTAAAACTTGATAGGTTATAAATAAAACCGCCAATTTAAGATGACAATAACTATGTAACAAAATTGGCGAAAAAATAGTTATTGGCCGACCGGCCAATCACTATAATTATTTGCAAAAATGTTGTGATGTGATATACAAAAAACTTACTGTTCCCTTTTTTAACTATATTTTTTCGCAATGAAAGTGTAGGCAGTGGTTGGCCGGGAGCCAATAATTGTCTCAGACTGTGGCCAATTACTTTCGGAATTGCTTTTTCCCTAGTTACCTGCTATTGAAGAAAAGCATGCCGAAGGTGTCTGTGGGTACTCGGTCCTACAGGGAAAAATTCAAAGAAGATGATATTTCCAAAGCTCTAAAAGCAATTGAAAATGGTTTGAGTCAAAGAGAAGCCATCTAGAAACTATTAAATTCCACGATCTTCAGTTCCGATCAAGAGCAAAATTCAGCAATAAAATTTCTCATGGACCCAACCCAGTGCTGTCTTCTGAAGAAGAAACGCTGTTAGAAAACTGGATTTTAGCTTGCCACAGAAAAGGTTTTCCGCTCAGACTTGAGGATGTACAAGCTTCAGTGAAACATTTTCTTGATGCAACTCCCAGAGAAACTCCATTCTGAAACAATCTTCCAGGGAGGGGATGGTATGCAGCTTTTTTAAAACGCCACCAGAACATTACACTAAGAACATCCGAGGGAATAACGGCAGCTAGCTCAATTGTATCCGGAAAGGATATTAGAAAATGGATTTCTAACGTGGAAGCCTACTTAACCGAAAAACAGTTAGCAGGTGTATTAGAAGATCCCACCAGAGTATACAGTGGTGACGAAACTTGCTTCTGGCTGTGTCCTAAGAATAAGAAAGCCCTTGCTCCAAAAGGGGCGAGAACTGTGTATGAGATAGAACACCCCCCTAAAAGTAACATAACTGTTATGTTCACATTCTCGGCTGCCGGAACTGTCACTCCCCCTATGGTTATCTATGCCTACAAGAGATTTGCATTCGATATTTTGAAATCAGTTCCAAATGAATGGGGTATTGGGTGCAGTGCTAACGGGTGGATCAAGAACCAGTTATTTTACGAGTACATCGGAAATGTTTTTCATCCGCATTTAAAAAAAAGGGATAAAGTTTCCAATTTTGTTGTTTGTTGACGGCCATACCAAACCTTTGACATATGAAATCAGTGAACTTTGTTCAAAATTACAAATAATTTTAATCGAATTATATCCCAGTGGCACAAGAATAATGCAACCAGCGGATATGGCAGTATTTAAGCCTCTAAAAGAAGGTTGGAAAAAGGCTGTGTTAAATTTCCGGAGAGACCATCTTACTGAAGTTGTGACAAAAGAAAAATTTTCACCAATACTAAAAACTGTAGTAGATAACTTAAAACCAGAAACAATACAACATGGTTCTCGCGCTTGTGGTCTGTACCCTAGGAATCCCTCAGCCATTGACTATAGTAAGTGCACTGGTAAAAACAATGCAAGGATTAACTTCAACCATGATACAAAATGTCATTACTTTTAAAACATTCATGAATATTGTTGGAGAACAGAAAATTGAAATATTCAAAAATTTCAACGAAAACGATGTAGTACATACTGAAGACTTGAAGACACTTTTTCATTTACACTAAGAATTTTCAAAGCCAAACCAATCTGAAGAGGTTCAAGTTCAAGATTTATCAAATGGGCAATTGGAAATAAATTATGCTGTTAAAGATACTAATTTAAACCATGACGAATATCAGCCGAATGAAAGCAGTAGATATTACCAAAGAAGATATGGACGTTACCAAATCAGACTATGGAACTGAAACCAAAAAATACAGTGTTTCTAACACCAACTATGATGCGTCTGAAAATGCGTGTGGGGATTTAATGCATGAATTTAAGATTAATATTACAAATGATTGACATAAAGTACACGGAATTTCTAAAATACATGAATGCTGTAAAAAACACTTTAAACCACTCACCTGAGAATGGCTGTACATATGAGTCTGACAAAGTACCTGAAAACAGAATTGCAGTCCCGGAGAAAACTAAGAGACAACTGTTTAACGAGAGAGAAATAGAAAATGTTCCTAAAGCAATAAATGTTATAAGTATGGTCATTTCTAAACCATCAGCACCCAACCCATTCCAGAATAAAACCATTTATTTCGGACTATGTTTTGCATGTGTACTAAATATAACTCATATGCATTTTGAAAAACAGCATACAAGAATTTTTAGAAAATCATTTTATTTGCAATGTTTGTAAAAAAAGAATGAATAATAAATTTTTGTAAAGAATTTATATTTTTAATCAATAAACATGAATTACCTTTCTAAACTATTCAGTGGCCAATTACTGTAGTATGGGATGCTAATTACTATCTCTTTCTGGCCAATAACTATATTTTTGCAAAATTCACGTTAATCATCAATTTAAAGTGCAAAAAATATTTTAAAAGAAATATAACTATACATCATTTTAAAATTTGAAGTTTTCTTTTTCTTTAGGTACAACAGCAACGCAATTGTTTTCAGTTTCTAAATAAAAGTGGGAAAACAAAAAATTTCCATCTCTTAAGGGGCCAATAATTGTATCACTTACCCTACTATTATTCATTTCCTTATTTATATGTGTTGCAAATTATTGTTAAATTCTCCCTGTGTCGACATCTACCGTTAGCAAGCCTTGCTGTCGTTTAGATTTTATCTTCTGCCGGCTACTCAGATTTCATTTTGCTTAAATGCTATTATGTGTATTAGGATTTTTCTAAATAAATCTAGTCCTCCTTTGCTTCCGTATGTAGTAATTTTTCAATAGCAATTATCGTCTGGTGCATTTGCACTTTATTTAACATTATTTAAACTCTGGTTGCTAGTCGCCATTTGGTGATTTAAAGCTGTATGTGTTGTATTCGTTGTGAAGTGGTATCTTAGTTCAAGTTGGGGTCATTGGCCATCATCTTCACTTTTATGTAACGTTAAGATTTTAGGGTAGATCTTTTCCACGCTTATCGTTTGCTAAGTGCAGAAGCAGAGTGGATGAGTGTTCATAATTCCTTTCACAATTGAATGTGAGAATTTACCGTTTCGAAATAATAAATTATACTTGATAAAAGTGGATGAATGAAGTAAAGAATTAATTTTGTCGCTTTTAATAACCGCTGTATTCGGATGACCTTTCTGGACACGCATCTCTTTCTCTGGTAAGCCTTCTTTAATCTTAAGGTTAATTAAGATTCTTTCGTTTCATTTTCGTTTAGCTTTTACCGTAAGACGCAGAAATACTGCAATGATTGTCGTTCAAATGCCGACCAAATGCCACGTGGTGACGTCCATTTTGTTTTGTATTTTGTTCCTGAATGTTTGATGTGATTCCGGAGAAAAGGATAAAAGTTCCTTCTTATAATCCAAGCCCTTAAGGATTAATCAACCTTTTCTGGAGTTCCTGTGTTCGACCGCTGAAAATTTATGCCAGAATTTCCATTCCGAGGGATGCAGTTAATTCTTAAAGATAAGTGGTTATTTTAAACGTTACATATTCCTTGAGAGTGCTATATTGGTAATTTAAGATTTTTTAAGTTTTGTTCAACCTAGTTAAATTAATATCGTAAAGTTTAATTCATTTATTTGAGTAATACTTGCTAATTTGGCCCCGTTTAATGTCAGATCGGAAGCCTAAGTCAAGTTTAAGCTCCTAGCATGTTGCTAGTTCATTTTTTTGACAAGAGCTTAGTTATATTTATGTAATTTTAATCTGAACCTTCGTAATTACTTTTAACCTAACGGTTTTTAAACAAATTTTGTGTTATTTCTTATCCGAGACAAGGGATAACGTCTTGAGTCACTGTGTAATTAAATTTTAGTTTTGTTGCCTTCAGCTAATTTTGTTTTGAATTGTTGTATATTTAACCACTCTTGGCTGATATATTAGTGGCCATTGTTCGATCATTTTTAATTTAATATATACAGGGTGTTTCTGTAAGAGCACATTGTTACTTTTACTGTAAAGTAAGATCTTACTACATTATTTGAATCACATTGTATTTGCTACGTTAATTTGATCATATCTTAAGGTGCTTCATTAATTTCTTCACATTGTTTTTTTGCCTCATTAGCTTAATCAGTAGAATTTGTTCTCTTTTATTACTTTACCATATGTAATTTAATCCAGTAATTTTAACCGCAAACATTTAATTTGAAACTTGATCTAACTCTTTTGTTTTAATGATATACAGGGTTGATCAAAATGTATATGGGTTTATGTATAATTTGTAACAGTCAGTTGGGAATTTAGATGATTGTTTCATCCGTGCTTTCTCCTTTTCCAATTTAATTTATATGTATTTTTTTTATTATCTGTGAAATTTTAAAATTTAGGGGGAACCAGCAATAGCTTCCAATAAAATTGTTTTCTTGTTTGACTTTGTTGTCTGACTGATCTTTACAACCGGCGTACTCTAACTGTTCTTGCTTTCGGAACAAGTAACATTTTGCGTGAGGTTTATTTCTAAGAAAGCTGGCGCCTACATTTCATCCATCTTCAGTATTCTGAACGACCTACGCCTACACATACCGATGAGTTAGAGGCAAAGCCCCTCACCATATTATCCACCCGTATACTAGGGAAGTAAAGGTAAGGCACATTGAAGACGTCGCACCAAAATTCTCCGAAACTTTCATAAATTTTATTGTGCGAGGCTACAGATATTTTGGATCAGACAACGGGCTCATCATTATATTTTCGAACGGATGAATATATTTTACTTACCGTCGGCTCCATCTTGCTGCGCCTTCTGCTGATCTTTTGTTGCTAAATATTGACGTATAACAGCAGGAATGGGTAACACTAGGTAGAAAATATGAATGTATTAAAAGCCTTGAAGAAGGAAAAAATAAACCAAAGAATATTCACCAAAAGATGATTAATAAAAAGTTGGTCCAAAAGATTTCGATGAAAGAATTGAAGAAGACTCAGGATGCGAAAGACTTGGTGAAGCAAGATCCAATAAAAACATCAACAAAGTTGAAGTTTTGGTCTTAGCATCTCGAAAAACGAGAATTTCAGCGGGTGTCGGAAACCACAGCATTAAAAATTTTGATAGAAGATTTAAAAATGAATAAAGTTTCAGCAAGTTGAATTCCAAAGCTTCTGTCGAACAAAATCTGTGTGGTAAAACATTTTTAATGACCTCAGTAGTTGCTTTAATGTTAATGATGTCTTTCAGTACGAGGATTACACTATTGCTTTAGTTTTGGGAGCCAGTTTGGAACGGTACTAGTGACGGGTTGTGGTTGTGCTTTGACTATATCATAGTTGTGAAATAATAATAGTTTATAGTAAAACAAAACGAAAATTCTTATGTTTAAGGCCAGCGTTTGGTTTTCAGTTTGGTGGTGAGACGAAAATGGAATATGGGAGGGAGTAAATTTTGCATCGTGGAGCGGTTTGTATTGACAACAAGTCGAATTTGATTTGACAAACAAAACTAAGAGTAGATTCCTTTATCAGTAACAAATTCGTTTTCTTGTTTTGAATAGAAATCAAGCTTTTAAAAAGACGCACAAAAGAAAATTTATGAAAGAACATCTTTCTGACTTTTTGTTTACATAGCATTTTTCAACGTAGTTTTGAGCACCTTTTAGTAATTTTTATGGCATTCGACGGCTTAGTTCTTTTAAGAGCTATAAAGTCATTGTGATATGTAATGAGATATTGCCCTCATGTTATGCGTCGCGGAAATTACCACATTTGTTCTACATATCTAGCACATCTATTTAGCAATGTTTTGCATGTAAGCAAGTAAGCTAGTGTTATTGTATAATACTTTATAAATATTGTAAGTGGCTCAAGATCATTTGATATACTATTTATGCTATCTCCATTGTTTGGATCTTGAACAACCGATCTTTTCTCGAACATTACGTCTGCCGTCTTCAGTATAGCTCTATAAAGGGCTGTTTGTTGCCATAACTAAACTAAATTGTGATTTACACGAATTTCACCTTCAAAACACAACTTAGTTTAGTTTAACAAGCAAAAGACATTTATAGGGCTAATCTGAAGACGACAGATGTAATGTACGCCGAAACGTCAGCTGATCAGAATCAAAACGATGAAAACGGCACAAATAACATATCAAATTATACTCTATTGTTAAGATTTACTCGTCATGCGGTAGGTTCAGATCAATAGATATAAATAATAGTAGTATAACTGTTATAAAGACACTTGTTAGTAGAGCAAAATAAAGTCTGTTAACCAATTAAATATGTATCTGGTTCACTACTAAGCGTCGACCCATTACCTGCACTGCCAGATTTCCATCAGCAGTACATGGCAATGCTGACCAATTTTGATGTGCCTTTATATCAATAATATTGTTAGTAAGTGTATAATACTGTGTTTAAACAACACATGCGCGAAATGTGTAATGTACATTTTAGTGCCCAGGTACTTTGGTGACTATTACAGATGTACGTATAATTAATGCGGAATGGAAATCGCAAAATAGGTTATAGTACTTTGTTTAACTATGCAGCAAAGTAGAAGATTGACTGCCGAGGCCGGTAGAGGTTAGGAACTCAGCTGAGTTGAATATATAATATTTTCTCCGATTGTTATTTTGCAAATTATTACACTTCTCACTATCTCTTTATGTCCCTGTCGCGATAAATTCAATAAAAACCCTGTACATATTTAGTTGCTATGCAGACCAATCATTTTCACTGCCTAGGCAGCAAAGTGTTCACTTTCCTGTCTAGCAGCTGATTGATATTTGTCTGCAAAATAGTATTTTTGCTGTCAATCGGAGAAAAAAGATTTTTTCTTTAAAAAGACTATTTTTCAATTGTATAAGATATTCACCAAATACGATTTTTTTAAATTGAAACGTATTAGTCGGATGTATGATGCCCTAGCTCTTCTAGGTAAATCATCATATGTTCTATGTCCTCCATCTTCAGTGACACATATGGTAACCACAACATATGCGCAAAAACTCAAAACATCAATAAGCTTTGTTACCGTGAGATAAAGCCGCTTGGGTTACATTTATCGCTGAGATCTCTCATAGACATGTGCTTTACAAATAAATAGGTGCATGAGCCGTCTAAATTTAAAACACATCGTTACACCACGTCGCACGTTGACAATACTTATCGAGGTATAAACACGTGTACGTGAAGTGTTGTGGAAAATGCCAGTCTGGAGTACCTTTATCTATAAGCACCAGGAAGGTGTGAATATGCTCAATAACATTTATTTCTAAAGTTGTGCTAGTTACATAAAAATAATTGAACATGACGTTTGGATATATTAATTTTACAATAAAATAATCAGCACTTCATACTAAGACGTAAAAAAAGTACATTAGATATATCTTCAGTTGAAATTTTACTTACCCTGTATTTTCTCTTGACCTGCTTGTGGAGTACCCGAAACACATCTCAGCAATATCAGAAACGCCAATAGATAATTCAGCCAACAATCAAGGGACATCGTTTCTTCTAAATCGATATAATACACCACAAAAGTCACTACAAAAACCGCTAAGGCATCACCTAAAAATCACTCCGAACATCATTAGACCACGCACTGTCGTTTTTCTATTTAATTATTCCCTCGAACTTCCCGCGATATTATTTCGACAATTTACCATACAACATTCGCCATATCGTTATTCTTATTGCGCCTTTATTTTCTTTTTCGTCCGTGGAATAAGGAATTTTATGGAATTCTAAAATTCAATTACTTCCGTCGACCGCTAGATTTATCGCTTGGGATGACTGACGTTTATTTGCTGGAAAAGCACATCGATTTCAAAATCGGAAAATGTCTCCTTTGTGCCGCACAACTAGGGCGCCACGAAATTTAGCGCAGTAGTAATGGAATGCCACTGTGCATATCGACTGTACAGATCGAATAGTTTTAATTAAACTATGTTCGGCTCATCGGGAGATATGCAGATTCGTTTATCGGTTTCGAATTCCGTTTGCCGCAGGATTGGGTGGTATCCTATTGGATGATCCAACCGAATATAGAGGCAATCTGAAAGGAGAAATTAAAAAAATAATTAGTTTTGACAAGGTTGATGTTTTACTGAGAAATGCTTTATGTGTATTAGATATAGATTCAATATGCATTTCACTTTACACAATGTCGGTAAATGGATGCTTAATTTATTTGAATATGTGCATGAATTTAATAAACAATATAAAAATTGGTGTGTTACAAAATTAGCAGTTCCAAACCGATGCATGTTTAAATGAACCAATTTCAAAGACTAACTACACATTGATATAATTACATTGAATTTTAACAATGTACGTTATAAATATTGAGTTTAATCAAAATTTGTATGTTCCGTCAGAATTATTCCTAAATAAATTCCGCAAAAGCTTTACAAATAAAATTATCAATACTTTTATAGTATGAATATATACAGTGTGTGGATATACAGCATGTGTCAAATATCACTAGGCATAGGGATTCAATGTTTACGTGCGATATGTACGTGGCAACGTGGTACCCCTAGTGTCCGTCACCAATGCCGGAGACAATCGACACCACAACGATTTTCTTCGATCCCGATTGTTCCCATCCAGATTTTACATTCAATGTTTAGCTGCGGACACGTTGCGATGTTCAATAAAAGCATTCAGGAAAATTAATTTATTAATTAGGGTTAAAGTAAAATGCAATTTACAACTAATTTCCAGTATAATCACACTTTATTTAAAAAATACGACCTGTTTCGCTACGATGTAGCTTCTTCAGGTATTGCGTTACTACTAAATACATTCTACAAATTCATGATTTTTCCAACACATTTTCTACACACTTGGTCATTACCTAATTACTATAAATCTCGTAATGACTATATAATGTACTCTAAATATATTCTTAACAACTACCTACGTCTTTAACGGTACCAGTTTAAAAGCGGGAAAATAGTTGTAAGTTGATGAATTCTGAAAATGGACCAATACCCGAGTCCAGTTTGTACGAATTATTTTAAATGCTTGTAGTCTGTCACGCTTCACGGTTCCGTTATTGTCGCGCTAGATTTATGTAATATATAAAGTGATGTTTGAAACCGGTGTAATCGCAATGGTGATTTGGTGAAGAGCATATCTTCTAAAGTTACACCTTAGTCAAAAATACTACGTGTAACACTATTTTCTGGTTTTTTCCAGGTTTCTACTGAAGTTGGCAACTTAGTTGCCGAAATATGTATGTAGATTTTTTATATCTTTTTAATTCTGTGGTAATGGATTTTCCCTTTTGCATTTTGCATTAGAGACGAAATTTGCCAATGACAAATATTTTCAATAAATATGTCAGTCAAACAACTAAAGATTGCCAAAGAGATTTCAATGCACCCCCGTGTGTTAATATCACCCCTGATATTAACAAGTGCGAAAATTATCGGCCCATAAGAACACTTCCAGCAATTCCAATGCTAGTAGAGTAATCCAGTATCTTGAAAAGAAGAAACTCGTAAAGAGCAAACAACACCGAAACAAAAGGACACTCCTTAACAACTGATATGATGACGGCACTGGATTACGTCTTTAAGGCATTAGACGGCAGTATATTTGTAAAAATGAGTTTATTAGACTCAAGTAGGGCATTTGACACCGTTAGCCCTAACATATTACTGGAAAAGCTTACATACTATAGTATACCTGGCACTACACTAAAACTAATACAATCCTACATCATAGGCAGACTGTAGGTAACGGAATAGAATGGGATGACTTCTGGTCGATCACAAATCAAATATGGGGTACCTCAGGTATCAATCTTTGGGCCGATGTTAATTATTATATATATAAATTACCTGCTGTATAGTGTGCCAGTCACGAAATTACGTCTATATGCGGATGGTACTTAATTGTTAGTAAGAACGAAAGAACCCGAGGAGCAAAATCTGCAGCTGCCATCCAAAAAGCAAAGTGCTGGTTTGCGGCAAATCAGCTGAAAATAAACCCAAACAATGTACAAAACATGAAATTTTCCACAAGAACATCAGACGATCGGGGAAAAGCCAAATTTTTAGGTCCAATAATAAACCTCAACCGTAAGAAATTGACTTAAAGTACGAAAAACTTTGATGTAAGGTTTGATGTGTAAGTGTTAATAAAATAAAAATTAAATACAATAAGAATACAAGGTTTATTGAATTTGCTGCGTTTAGAAGTAGAAGCTGACTGGAACAATTGATCCAATTGAAGGTCCTCGTCCTTGTCACCTATAAGATCTTCAGTTTAGTCATTGCTTTGCAATTATATCGTATTGGGGAGCATTTCATAACCATGCTTCCTACAACCACAAGCATTTCGGCACCTTTTCAAACATTTGCAGGCAGTATTATTAATCAGTTCCTGCGGTAATGAGAGTAGCCCATGCTTAGAAACCTTCCATCACCATTAAACTGGCTCCAACAGATGACCATTCCACAAATTAATATGTAGAAAAGCTCTTAAGCTGTGAGTAAGTGTACTACTTCAGGTCCGAATTTTTCTAAATCCTATTCCAAGTACTTCTGTTCTCTTAATAAATCTTATAGAAAGCACAGTTGCGAGATATGTGCAAAAACGTACTACTCGCTAAGAGTAAAAGTGTTACTTCCGGTCCGATTTTTTTATTCTTTTTATACAAGAATTATTCTAAATCCAACTCTAAATACTTTAGTACTTTTGATAAATCTTATAGAATGCATATCTGCAAACGGTACTGCTCGATAAGAGTAAAAGTGTTACTTACGGCCCGAATTTTGAAATTTTTTTATACAAGAAGTATTGGAAATAAAGCTTTAAATGCTTTTATACCGATATTTCGCAAATAACTGAGTTTGGATAAAAGTGAAAGAGCTACTTCCGGTAGGAATTCCGTAAAACCTTTTTAATAACATTTTTCACAAATTCACTACTGAGTACTTTTGAATTCTTCATAAATTTGTTTAAACTTAGTAGTTGACGAAATATTGGAAAAATTCGATTTTTTCACCCAAGTAAACTACTACTTCGGGTCTACCGATTTTTGATCTCAAGAGGGAGATTATACTCGTAAATATAAAATGTGACACTGATAGCTTCAGGAGTTTGACCATTATCGTAGTACAGTGAGAGTGAGAGAGAGAGAGAGAGGGAGAGATTTTTTTGAACCACTTTTTCGGTACCAGGGGACTTCAAAACGTGGACATCTGCAAAAATATCGAGATCGAAAATTTTTGTCATAACAATACTTTATTATACGTAGTATAAGAAACGTATAATAAAGTAAAAGCACATATTTTTGAAATTCTAACTTAAATTTTATTATTTAAACGCCGGCTAGGTTCATCAGTTAAACCACCAACTCCAAATCAATTTAAAAAACTATTATTCAATAACAATTTAGTAGCTGGCGGACAATCCAACACTTAATCCAGAATTTAACATAAATTTAACACCCCTCAACTTAAGTAATTAATTGTGGATGGGAGATTTGTCTCACTTGACAAATTGATGTAGTATATAGCTGGCAAGACCAGTTTCCACATCTACCACCGCCACCTATTCACCTCTCACTTCTCTTCTACCACACCCCTTCTCACGAATTGTCCCCCCCCTCCCCACCCCATTCCCGATCATACCCCTTCCAACTCGTCTTCATCCTTTCACCCAATAAGGTAATCCTTCTCCAATCTACTGCACACAGAGGCGCTTTATAGAAATACGTAACTCCAAATAAATAATTATTAATGAAGTCAGTTTACTTCGGAACATTTTCCGAAACAACGGCGAGTCAAGAACAATGCCCAGGGTAGATGTATGGAGCTAATTAAAATGACTGAAACAAACTCGTTACGCTTCGGGGTTTTTTTCCGGTGTTGATGAAAAAATAGTTTTTCTTTCCCCCTCTGTGCGTTTGCGGTGGACTATTTATTATTTTCGCTCGAATTAGCTGCGCTTTTTTACCCCAGTCGCATTTTTTCTCTTATTAGTACTTTGTTTTACACACAAATCTTCTCGTTTGCGAGTTTTTTTCCTCGCGTGTCGACCTCTATATTCCGGTTGTTTTATATTTAACGTCGACAGCCCAACAATCACAGATGATTGACGATATCGATATTCTTCATGCGTAGGAGTACAGCTTGACGTTTATTGGTTGACGTTAATATGTCATTTGTTTTATGATTATTCCTGGAAGGAATATAAGGGTGCCACGCTTCGATGCTTTGAAATATTAGGGGTGTATCAATTTTCTTTTGTTGGTAATGGCCTTCCAAATAAGTTGACAGGCAATATGAATTTTTTCGGAAAATAAATGAAATTATATGTATGTCAAATTATTATTATTTCACGTCAAATAGACGGAAATTAACTATATAGGATTGCTAAAATAATGGAAAGGGAAGAAAGGTTGTCGGAATAGGACTAATTTTTATTGTTCCAAAATTCAGGCGAATAGTAAATTTGAGCGATAACACTAGGTTTTAATTAGAAATTGTATATTTTTATTGATTCAAAAAGTATACAGTATAGGGTTATGTCTGGTGATTAGAATATCGGGTAAATGGCATTCACGGCTTTACTGGCAAATACGCACTCTTTTGTTGAAAATTTCCATGACCCTTTGGCTTAAATGTGGCTGAATTTCATTGATATGCATGTATGGCATGTGACATCGTCCTGTTGAAACTACATATTGTCCACATGCATATATTGGAATTTATGCAAAAAAACTGTATTATAATGTCGCGTAAGCAATTACTAATCGTTATTGCCTGTCCAGACACATTTTCGAATATAATTTCTGATAATGACTCCAACTCAAAATTCGTACCAAAGAGTGATACGTTGTGGATGTATTCGTTTCTGGACAATCACTCGTGGATTTTCTGAACCAAAAATGCAACAATTTTGACGATTAACGAAGTCATCCAGGCGAAATAGAGCCTCACCATTAAAAATAATTTTGTTCAAAATATCAGTATCCACTTGTTGCTTCACAATCCAGTCAACAAACTCTCATCGCTTTAGGTGGCCAGAATACTTCAGCATAAAGATGATCTTTCGCAAGAATACACTGTAAACAGTTTCTCGAAATGTTTTATTTTTGACCACGGTCTCGACTTGCTGTTCCTGGACACTCAGCAACACAGTCACGAGCAACTTCGATGTTTTATGTTGAACGACTGGCCCAAGATCATAGTTAATCCAGTCTCCCTGAATTTATTAATCTCCTCGCAGTTGATGAAGTTAAGTTACTCTTCCGACCATATTTTGTACGAAAATATGTAAAACTAGATCAAGCACTCACATCCCGTGGTATAATAGCACTCTGCGACAGATGGCCAGTAATCTAAAAGATTTATATATATTGTCTAAAACACATAATGACGAATGCCTAAGTAACTGTTATAAAATGAGCAAAGAACGTTAACCAATTAATTAGTGATAGGGGAGACCGGGGCAGGTTGCAACACATTTCAATTATATATTTTTTTCGAGTATCTAAATGTAATAGGTAAATCAACTTTCAGTAGGGATACGTTTATTGAACTTTAAGGAACATACATAAGAAATCTAAAAACAAAAACAACTTATCTTCATGAATTATAACAAAAGAAACAAAGTAAGTAACGCTGTTGTAATGTACCCCATCCTTGGGGCAAATTGCAACACGGGCTGGGGTAAATTGCAACAAGTTATTCTGATGCACTATCGTCACTATTACAGTTTGTACATACGTATAACGGATCCTCCTTTGCACATCCCCAGTGTGCCCATATTTTACATTGTCTACATTGTACCCATTCTTCATTTTTGTGGTATTTTCTTTAGCACACAAGACAAAAGGTTTCATCTTCTTCATCAGATGAACTTTCTCTCTTCTTCTGCTTCTTGCGAGTTGATTGCTTATTGGGAACCAAATTCTTTGTGACAACTTTCCGCTTTTTCTCATCAGCTTTGTATTTCTCTGTTTCTAAGAGACTTTTTTCCGGCGTGTCAGTTAAAATTCGTCTTCCGCTGCTGCTCGCTTTTCTAGGTAGAGCCTTAGGGAAGGGTCGTAGGAGCTCAGGGGAGAATTGCTGCTTGGATGTGCCCTCTAGTGGATCATCAACAACATTAGAGCGAATAATATTAGGAGAATAATGTTCATTATTTGTCTCCTGGTCTTGTTGACTGGTAGATGGGTTCACCTGGATATCTAGTAAGATTTCATTTATCATATTGTCTGTTGCTTCCCGATTTTCAGCAAAAGGATTTGGTCGATCTGTCACGAATGCTGATGCAAAATCACTGTCACTAAATATATCGGGATTCAATGGTGAAATTCCAGCGGAAGTGAATCCGGACACTATATTAGCTGGCGTCATTGCTCTTAGATGTGCCTCATTAATAATTTTTGGTAGATCATATATGGTTAATGTCTTTCCGGGATTATTTTTTAACCAGCTATTTATTCCAGAACTGCAAAGTCTTTTGAAAGGTCCAAAAACGGATAAATCTAGGGGTTGTAACCGGTGTGAACAGTGTGGTGGGAATGAAAGCATCATCATATCATATGTCTATCGCTCTAATACTGAGGTGTGAAGAATGGTTATCTAACAGGAGCATCACTGGTTTCTCTAGAGATGGCTGACTGTATTTTATAGAGTGGTTGATGAACATAACGGAAGTTTCTTCGTTCATCCATCCGGACCCATTCGCCGCTCCAATACATCCTGCGGTCCATCTCTTATAAAGTGTTCACGATATGTTTTTCGCGGAAACAGAATCATTGGTGGTATGGTAGACCCTTGAGCACTTACTGCTGCAGCTACTGTAACTTGTTCACCTCTTTCTGCTGACGTAACAGTTCCAACCTGATTTGTTCCTTTCTTCGCTACTATTTTGTTAGGACGTAAGACTGCATTCACACCGGTCTCGTCCATATTCCAAATCCGGTGGGGCTCTAAAGTGAGTCGTTCATAGACGTCAGAAAGTTTCTCAAAAAATTTAGCAACGTTTTCCTTGTTGAAACTGGTGCATCTGGCTAGACTTGTCGCCACGGGCTGCCGTACTGATAGCTGATTATTCCGCTGCAGAAAGTTAGAAAACCAATCTGCTCCTGCCTTTTTATTTTCAAATCAAGAGTCTGGTGTCGATATTTGATGGAAAACAGCACATTGAAATGCAATTTTCCGAACGTCTAGGGGAATAAGACCAAACATAATCTCGCTTGATCGCCTAATATAAGTCGCTAATTTCTTTTCTTGTTCGGATGTGAACACTTGTTTTGGCTTTGAATAGCCATAATGAATTTGCTGATTTCCCGCTGATGTGGCATCTCTAAATTTTTTCACGTACCTTGAGAACGTTGAGTAGTGCAAACTGAAATCGCTAGCAACTTTTCTAACCGTAAAGTTTTTATCACCCTCGTGGTCTACAACTGCTTTTACAGCTCTTTCAATTATATCTTCAGGAGTATGCCCTCTGTTGGTCTTTTTTTTTATAATGTCGCATCTACAGGAAGAAGGAAGGATTTAAAATTGTTAAAAACCGTCAAAAACTTTGTAAGGGGTACGTTGCAACACTTTGTTTCAACGTGTCCCACCATGCTTTTTAGTTTTATAACCACAAAATCTCTTACCTTGGTAAATCTACTGCGTATTTTTCTATTTATATGTGGACACAGATAGCCAGTCTTCAATGTTTTCATAAACTAAATGCACTGGAAGAATTGTAACCCCTGTGAATTGATATAATGTGAGATTAATGTGAAATTACTTCTAGTCGCTTCAAAAGACAAACAGCTCCCACGCCTACACTGCAGCTAATACGCTGGAAAGGCTTAAAGGTGTTGAAAGTTACAAAGTTAGACGTTTGTTGGTTACAAAGTTAGACGTTTGTTGTGCAGATGGCAGTACTTGTATCGCTTCGAGTATAAATTTTATATGCGCTGTTGCAATCTGCCCCTGTTGCAATTTGCCCCGGTTTCCCCTACTAAGCGCGATTATTATAGTAGGCTAATTGGCTCTTCTAGCGATAAACTGGGTACTGCTTGGAATATCATTAACAGAGAAACAAAAAAGAACTGTTTATTATCTCTGGTCATTGACCATATAGTGGAACCTTTGGTTTATTTAATCAACCTATCACTAGTCAACGGAATATTTCCGAACAAATTGAAAGTAGCTAAGGTGATACCGTGTTTGAAGAAGGGTAAATCTAGTGGCGATGTTGCTTGGTTACAGGCCTATATCTCTATTGCCAGCATTCAGTAAGATCTTCGAGAAAGTAATTAACTTGCGTCTGCAGTCATTTTTGATCAAATGTAAAATAATTAATTCGGCCCAGTTTGGTTTCATATCTGGAAAATCCACGAAAGACGCTAAGTATAATGTATTAGACTCTTTATATTGTGCGGTCGATAGTGATTGTTATGCGGTGGGAATGTTTTTTGATTTGACTAAAGCATTCGATTTGTTGGATCATGATATCCTGTTGTATAAAATGGAACGCTATGGCGTCAGGGGAGCGGCGCTCTACTTATTCAGATCTTATCTCAGTGGTAGATCTCACGTTACCGCTATTGTTGGCAGGGTGGGCGACACAATTAAGAGTAATGTTTCCAAATTGGCGTCTGTGGGCAGGGGCATACCGCAGGGATCTATTCTCGGCCCTACTCTTTTTTTAATTTATGTGAGTGACTTACAGAATCAAATGAGTTATTGTACTATTACACAGTACGCGGACAACACTTCACGTGTAATAACAGCTAAATGTAAAGAGGAGCTAGTTGTGTTGACATCGCGTGTGATTGCTGATATGCAGTCTTGGTCATTAAAAAACCGTCTCATTCTTAATGCAGATAAGACAAATATTGTCAACTTCTCCAAAATTAAAAATTTGGATTACAGTTTGTGTTTGAGCTTGGGGGGCAAATCATTGACGGAGAGTGAGTCGTCCGTCTTTCTAGGTTTGACTGTGGACAGGTGTCTTGGGCGAGCATTGCGTGGGTCTATCTAAAAAATTGAATCCCATGTTGTATGCTATCGGTATGCTGAGTAGGGTTGTCTCTTTGGAGAGCCTGAAATTATTCTATTATGGTTGTATCGAGTCACGTTTAAGATATGCGATCATTTTCTGGGGATCATCTACATACTTTAACGACATTTTCATTATTCAGAAACGTATGTTAAGAGCCATGAGGGGTGTTTCCTCACGTAGTAGTTGCAGACCTCTGTTCCGGGAAATGAATATAATGACGGTTGCCTCGTTATATATTTATGAATTGATTATCTTCTTGCTCAAAAATACAGATAAATACAGGCGCAATAATCAGATCTACAATACTATGGTGACGCGTCATAATAATGATTTTTCTGTCCCGCTACATCACTCCAAATTTTATGAAAGATCTCCGAGGTACATGGCGGTAAAGGCTTATAATGCATTGCCGGCTAATTTAAAATCGCTAAGCGGTACAAATCTCAGTGCATTCAAGAAGCAACTAAAACTTTATCTGTTGGAGGGAGCCTTCTACAGCATTAACGATTTTATAGTTTGACAAGTGTTATACAGGGTTGTTATAAAGTAAGGGATATACTTTAACTTATTATAACTTTTTAACAAATTAAGTTAATATCAAAAACTAAACGAAATTTAATTGTTTAAATAATGGGATTTTGTATGCCCAAACCCAGTTACCGCAAATGTTCAATATGTCCTCCATTTTGATCTTGTAAAATCAGCAACCGTTCCTCTAAATTGTACACTGCATTTCTGGTTGCATTGCACCAATTTGCTCCGTAATATTGTCTTTTAATTCTTGTAGCGTTGTTGGTCTTCTTCTAAACACTAAATTTTTTAAATGACCCCACAGCCAGTAGTCCGCTGGGTTAAGATCAGGTGATCTTGGTGGCCATGAATTTGCAAAATGTCTGCTTAAAACGCGATCTTGAAACCCGTTAGTTAAAAATTCTTTAGCTGGTCGGAAAATGTGCGGAGGTGCTCCATCCTGCATAAAAATCATGTTTTCAATTCTGTGGTGCTCGTCTTGCAGCTGTGGAATAACATAATCTCTTAACATTTGCAAGTATCGTTCACCGTTAACAGTTACAGATACGGCTTCTCCATTCTGTAGCTCTTCGAAGAAATACGGACCAATGATAAAATCAGCTGTAAAACCGCACCAAACGGTGACTTTCTTGTCATGAAGACCTTCTTGAACAATTACTTGTGGATCTTCTGCAGACCAGATTCTACAGTTTTGAGTATTGACTCCACCATTCTGAGAAAAATGTGCCTCATCTGTCCATAAAATACGGGATAACCATTCGGGTTCAATTTCCATCTGAGCCAATAATCGCAAAGAAAAATCGTACCTACTAGCCAAATCTGCCTCCTTTAATTCAAACAGCATTTTGAGTTTATATGGATACATTTTTAGAATTTTGCGTAAAATTTTCCAGACCGTGGTGTACGGCATTTGCAATCGCTTGGATATCGCATTTGCACTGCTGATTGCTAGTGGATTACCTCTGGCTATGTCCTGATTTTCGTGAAGAACCTCTGCAACTTAGACATCACTAATGCTTGGTCTTCCTGATCTCGAAAGGTCAATTACCGAACCTGTTCTTTCAAATTTTTGTATCAAATTGCCGTACGCTTTCATACGACAGGGCCCCGCTCTCAAACCCATTCTCGTGCGAAACCTTCGTAATCCAGCTGTGTAATTTCTGCCGCATTCATAATAACACTGAACTAAACAAATTCTTGTTCGTAGGTCCATGCTATTACAGTTTGAGTCGTTAAAACTTTACATTTACTTGAGTTTTAATTTGAAAATAAACTCCAAATTGAATGATTTACTTTTAACACTTGTGTCAACAACTGTCATGACAACGCTTTTGTTTTCCATAGATACAACAAATCCCATTCCTTAGGCAACTAGATTTCGTTTACTTTTTGTTGTTAGCTTGATTTGTTAAAAAGTTATAATAAGTTAAAGTATATCCCTTACTTTATGATAACCCCATATATTGTACTTGATCTGTGTATTTTTATAATGACAATGTCAATGTTCTATTGAATTTATGACAATAAAGATATTATTATTATAAAATTGCGAAGTGTAGTTGCTAAGCCTTCATTATTTTTAAAATAATGCTCAATAATGAAAACGCGCTGCTTCGTGTAACTCTACATTTTTAATAATCTTGAAGTTTCATCAGTGCTTTTTTACTTTCTTATACGTAGTATAAGGAAGTATTGTGATGATGAAAATTTTCGACCTCGAGATTTTTGCAGATGTCCACGTTTTGAAGTCTCCTGATAGCGAAAAAGAGGTTTTTAAAAAATATCTCTCTCTCTCTGTGTGTGTGTGTGTGTCCGTCTCTCTGTGTGTGACCAAGATAGCGATCAAACCGCTGTACTTATCAATTCCAAATTTTGCATCTACTAGTATAATCTCCCTCTTGAGATCTGATCAGATTTTCAGTAAAATCGGCAGACCGAAAGTAGTAGTTCACTTCAGTGAAAAAATCGATTTTGGTCAATATTTTGTCAACTACCAAGTTTAAATGAATTTATAAAGAATTCAAATGTACTCAAAATTAAATTTGAGAAAAATTGTGTTAAAAAAGTTTTTCGAAATTTCTACCGGAAGTAGGTCTTTTATCCAAACTCAGTTTTTTGCGAATATCTCGCAAGTCATGTTTTCTAGGCAGGTACATTACGAGTACAAAAGTATTTAGAACATAATTTCAAATATCTTTTGTATAAAAAAATGTCAAAATTCGGACCGGAAGTAACGCTATTACTCTTACCGAATAGCGACTTTTTACAAATATGTCGTACATTATGCATTTTGTGTATATTTATCAAGAGTACAGAAGTATTTAGCATTAGATTTGCAATGTTTTTTGTATAAATGAAATTTCAAAATTCGGACCGGAAGTAGACTTTTACTCTTAGCGAGTAGCCCCTTTTTTATAATATCTTGCAAAGTATGCATTCTATAGAGATTTATTAAGAGAATAGAAGTACTTCAAATAGGATTTTGAATAATTTTTGTATAAAAAAATTCATAAAATTCCATAATTTGAAACGCTCAAACGTATAAGAAAGTCGTGTGGTGGCACACCTAATTTTTTTTCGGTGGGAACACTTTATCGCATAAATGCCGCAAAATCTAGCGTGAATTTTTGGACACATTTTCAGGTTCCGTTTTTTATACAACCGTTGTTACGAGTAAGTTTTAAATAATTTTATCGCCAACCGTCAATAAAGCGATGCATTACCATAGCGTTTTACGGAGGTAAACGTTTGTTTACTTTATCATACTGATGAGTTTGAATATAAATCGTTTGTCGCTGTCGTAAAATTTGTAACTACAAATTTTTTTTGTAGTTACAAATTTTTCTAACGTCAATAGCATAAAAGAAACAACTCAAATATACACAAATAAAATTGTTTGTTTGGAATTGTTGGTTTTTACAAATAAAAAAATAGCGCGTGTTTGTCCTTGAAAATCAGATCTGCTCCATAGTTTTAGCATTAAAAATGACTATAGATCCACTGAACAAACAATAGACAAAAATAATAAAAAGAAAGATGAATTTGAATGGATTAAGAATTATACGGAATAAATATAATTGTCACTGTCAGGTATGTTCGATGTACTATTTTAATATGTTAGTAATATGTTAGATATACTATTTTAATATGTTTTTGTTTAAAAAGAAAAAATATTACGATGAATATAGCGAATATTATTTCTAGGTAATGTGCAGTAATTATTTCTGATGCAGACAATAAAAATTTGTCGAAACGTTAAATTTGGTTTAATTACTGTCTACCAGTTCCAATGAATTACAAAGTAAAGCCGCAATCTAAGAAAAAAATATTAATTAATACATTATATATATATATATATATATATATATAGTGATTAGAATGAAAGTTAAGTAATCTACTGGAGTTGGTCGGTTTCATGTACCAATCTGTGATGATTTTATTGTTATTGTCTCTAATTACTCTAGTATCTAGGAACGGTACACCCCAACAATGTTGGAGGTTGGTATTGATGCGCACAGATGATCGAGTTGACATCCATCTATTACTTGACATTTTGTTCTTGACCGTTCAGTAATAAACTTTACACTACAGTGTTTTCAAAAAAGAAAAATTATATTCTTTTAAAAATGTAACGAGGTGTTAACCTGAATAATTTTAACGTGTTTTTTTGTTGTGTTCCGTCTAGAGTTTTTAATGAATTTTAATCTGTGAACATCATTATCATAACCAATGTTAAGACCAATAATGGTAATGAAAATCAATCCCAGAGAAACATGCACTTCTGTATCATGTAATATTGTCCACATAAACAGTTCGCATTGTAAGTACATTTGTAAACTTTTAATATATCAACACACTCAATTCTTGTGATCTGCTTCCACAGTTGATGCCCTGATGAAGTACACGATCATATGTACGAAATATTGGCAGAAAGAATAAAGAACTAAAGCACAACCAGTTTATGATTGCTAGATTCCCCAAGAACCTATTACTTCCTGTGTTCTAACGGCAAAGACTTCTTGCTTTCTCTTAATTGTAGAATGGGGTACTTCGAAGATATTACTACCAACTATGGCAGACACACAACCATCTTACTGAAGAAATGGTTGACAACATCGGACAAAATTGCAAGATTGAAGAACAGGCGGAGTTTCTTACTGAGATGCAGGACGAATAACATCATCCCGAAACACATTACACAAGGTTCCAGGAACATAACCGGCCTGCTGACGACAAGGAACACACAGCTGTCGAAGAGGGCAACACAACTTAATGATAGGTTAGGACATAGGGTTTTAAATTTAGAAATTTCTATCACTTTGTCTGATCTTAAATTTTCACTCAATCAATTAGACGTATTGAAGGAGAGTGCTTTGAACTCTCTTCCTTTTCATGTTTTCCGAGATTTTGAAATCACAGTAAATAGAAAAAGTAATAGGTTATTTGAACGCATTAAAGCAACTAATTTACACAAATTTGATACATTGTTAAAAAATGTCAAAACGGTTAAATTTTATAAAGATAATTCTGGTTGGTTTGTAGATCGCACACAGACAGGAGTCCCTAATAATATCAAGGACTTTCTTTCTTTAGGTCCGAATTTCAGTATTCCCCTAAGTCCTAGTCACATGGATGTGGGTGGAATCTTGGCTGAGTGCGAACTCATTTTAACTAGTACACCTCTTACTGATATAGATGTCCGTAGAGCTAAGATAACCAACATATTAACCAACCATTTAACTTCATCACAGAATAAAAGAAGTGTATGGGAGGGTGTGAGCAATGATTGTGTGAGATATTTACGACGGAATCCTAATATCCTCATCCTAAAAGCTGACAAAGGATCTGTTACAGTTGCTGTTGAAAAGACCGAATATTTCAATAAAACAGAAGAATTGTTGAATGACAATTCTGTGTATAAAAAGTTGAACAATGATCCAACAAGATCAGTTCAACGAAAACTCAACGATATGCTAAAGCATTTTCATAACAACGATGAAATGCATCAACTTATATGCAAACAACTGACGATCTGGAATTCAGTCAGCCCTAAATTGTATACGTTACCTAAAATTCATAAACCTAATGTTCCCTACAGACCTATTGTCTCATGTATAGATGCTCCCACATACGGGGTTTCCTCGTACGTTGCTGGCATCCTCACAAACGCCTTCAAAGATAACAGTCCTTATGACATACCTGATTCTTTCACTTTTGTAAAACAATATCAAAATTTTCAACTGCCTAATGACTATCAAATTATTTCTCTTGACGTTGTATCACTCTTCACTAATATTCCACAAGACGTAGTCTTACACATTATTCGGCAAAATTGGACATCAATATCAGAACATACAGACCTCACACAAGACTCATTACTTAAATTAATAGAATTCATTATTTCAAACAGTTATTTTTCATTTAATGGAGGTTACTATACACAAGTGTCAGGCATGCCGATGGGTTCGCCCCTCAGCCCGATTCTGGCCAACATTGTGATGGATTTCTGTTTAGACAACATACTCAGAGTTTTGCCCTTTAAATTTGCATTTATACATAAATACGTTGATGACATTATTTGTGCTCTTCCGGGGGCGGAGATACACTCCACCTTAAACGTGTTCAACACTTTCCACCCTAATATCCAATTCACCTTAGAAATGGAGGTTGAGAGGGGTGTACCGTTCCTAGATACTAGAGTAATTAGAGACAATAACTATATATATATATATATATATATAATTAATATTTATATGTGTTTAACGTATATATTAAACACATATAATTCGTTTCTTTGCCGTATATATCTAAATATGTGAGAAGTTTCTTGAATTTAGCGGCGTATTAATTAATTGATTGATGATAATTACTTTAATGATTTTAAGGAAAAGAAACACACCACTCCGAGGACTAACACATATGCATTAGTTTCATTAACCACTACAACGTGAACATTCATCAGCTCGGCTCTGGTGTTCGTTTTCATATCTACCGAAATTTTGTATATATAGTTTCGGGGACGATGTTTGTAAGCTTGAGAGATAATTTCTAATTATTCTCATTTAACGAAGGAACCATATTAACTACTATGTTTTCCTTCTACGAAAGTAAAGCACATTCAGTGCACTCTGTGTTGGAACACAGAAATCCTAATTTCACTCTGGATAATTACAATTAATATTTATAGGGGAGAGGGGGGCACATTCAACCAGTTTTTACATTAACAAAGGTAACTTTCTAATTTGAAAAAAGAAACACGTTGTTATTACTTGATTATGTACTATTGGCCTTTTTTAATAAAACTGATATGCTTGGAACCAGTTTCAAATATATTTATTATAAATTTAATAGAACTTTAACAATCATTACAAATGGTTGAATGTGCCCCGGTGGTGGGGTACATTCGGCCAATGGAAGGGGCAGATACAACCATGCAGATAATTAGTAAATTCGTGGATTTAAGGCATCAGAAAAAATGATTATAAAACAAATATTTTATTCTAAAAATTTAAAAGTAATTTTATTTAATACATGTTTTCGAAATACATAATATTTACTTTAAAAAACGTTGTATGATTTAAGGTTAATACCAAATGTCATCAGAGATGACGTTCGTGCTGTTTTGGCAGAGTTTGGCGAGGGTAACTTTAATATTATGTCACTTCGATCCACTGTAGATATATCATCAACTAATGGATACGAAAATATATATCCTTCCGCCTTTCTGCGTAAAAATTTTATTTGGTATTCATTTAAATTTAGCTTTTCTAACACTTTTCCCACATAATATTTAATGTGAGTTTTGGTTGGAAATTTAACCAATAAAAATTCGTCTACATTTATCTCGTCGTCGTCACATAAAAGTGCTGCTGCATTTTCCTCCTCGCTAATGTCATCACTAAGATCATCGGACTCCAAATGTATAGACTCAGCTGTGTCAGAACTAGACGAACTGTGGCATTGACGTTTTCTCTTGACTACTGCTTTGGGCTGCTGACCAATTTCAGAAAATATGTATTTCACGTATTTTTGGCGCTTGCGTTCTTCTTGCTTTTTCTTTCGATTTTGTTTTTCATATTCCTTTTCCTCTAGACGATTTTTCTCTGGGGTGTCTGTATATATTCTTGATTTTCCACGTCTTTCTATTCCTCGACTACGTTTTTTGATACAGGGTCTAGGAAACGGCCTAACTGAGGCGGGTGTCACAACACATTTCTTCACGTCTGCTATAACAAAAAATATATTATACATATGTAACTAATAGGCAGCATAGAAAATTTACCATTTTCAGAAATAGGAGTTGCACTCCTTTCACGAGCTATTAGTTGGTGGGATGTAGTAGGCGTAGATAACTGCGAAGACTGGATGGAATCAGATTTATGAAGAAGAGGTGGTGTAGTGTTTTCAGTTTTTTCAATATTTGATAAAGGCGATGAGGTCTGGTTTGCATAACTCGCTTCAAATTCTTCATCGTTAAAAGCAAGCCTGTTTAAAGGCCACAGACCCGGTTTCTCAAAAGATTTTACAATATTCTTCTGAGAAAATGCAGATTGAAATGCGGGCTTCGTTAACTTAGCAATTTGTTTGACGGTTATGGTTGTCCCAGGATTCATTGTCATCCAATCATTGAAAGAAGTGGCGCAGTAAGTTTTGAAAGGTCCATACACTCCTACATCCAATGGCTGGAGCTTATGAGAGGTGTGTGGAGGGAAAGTTAACAAAACGATACCATTATCTCGACAGAAATTCACAGATTCAACAGTTATGTGGGTTTCATGATTATCCATCAAAACTAGTATTTTATTGTCTTTGCTGCAGTTCGTGTGTCTTTGAATATGCTCTAAAACACGCAGAAATAGATGAGACGTCATCCATCCTTTTTTGCTACCCAATCCAAGACTTGATGGGGGAGCATCAATAAGGTATTCCTCCGGATGGCGTATTCTAGGAAACACATACACTGGTGGTAGTGCATTGCCCACTGCATTTATTATTCCAACAAATGTGGTTAATTCACCACGCTCTGAAGATGCTGCTAAACTGACTTGTTTTTTTCCTTTGGTTGATACAATTTTTACTGGTTTTAAAACCGTTGTCACTCCAGTTTCGTCAATATTATATATCTGTTCTGGTTTAAATTTGTACTTTTTTAAAACCACAGAATAGTTATCAAAAAACTCTGAGACAGCTTTTTTATTAAAGCCCGTAGCTCTCGCCAGGCTAGTATTCTCCGGTTTTCTCAAGCTAATCTTATCACGGTTTCTTTTCATAAAACCTTTCAGCCAATCAATGCCAGCTTTCTTATTGATACCCCATTGATCAGGTATCTTGCAACTTGGAAGAATTCTTGCATAATCATACGCTAATATCCTGATTTGCTTATAAGTCATGCCATAGTTCATATTGGAACAAGTCTTTATATATTTTACTACTTCGGCTTCCTGATCGTTCGTGAATACTTGAGCTACAGTGTATTTACTAGAGTAGCTTAAATTCACAGTATTGTGATCACTTTCGTTCCCAGAATCATAATCACACAATCTATTTAAATCATCTGGGGGGTGTTTCTTTTTCAAAGTTTGAATTCTAGAATGAAGAGTGCCACGTTTCAGATTAAATGTTCTTGCCGCTACTCTCTCCGACATGTTGTGCCGTAAGACTTCTCTAATTGCATCTTGGAAATTGCGTTCATTTAAATGTGATCGATCTGTTTTTGTTTTGTAATTTCTAACCATCTGAAATGGTAGGACATTCCATAAGACAATAGATAAAATACCTTGGGGCAGTTTCAACCACTGGTTGAAACTGCCCCACCAGTGTGTGGTCGAAAGTGCCCCGTGTAAAATTTTACATGGAAATTAATTCTTTGTCAATGTGAATTATTTTAAGGTTATAAAAAATTGAAAATATTAATTCCTAATTAGAAAGATGAATAATGAAGCACAGAAAAATCAAACAATGCCAAATGTCTTTCTGTAAATGATAAAATAAATACTTACCTCAAAATCACAATTTTCACAAATTTATTAAAAACTTTAATAGCCGTTTAACCAAACGAATGAAATTTCACTGAATGGTGGCATAAGTAATTCTAGGCACTATGGGATTTTTTATTGCGGCAAATTCAAATCTATGAAATTATTATAAAGCGTGGTTGAATGTGCCCCGCGGTTGAATGTGCCCCCCTCTCCCCCATGTGTTTAACGTATATATTAAACACATATAATTCGTTTCTTTGCCGTATATATCTAAATATGTGAGAAGTTTCTTGAATTTGGTGTGTTTCTTTTCCTTAAAATCATTAAAGTAATTATCATCAATCAATTAATTAATACGCCGCTAAATTCAAGAAACTTCTCACATATTTATATATACCGGGTGTATTATGAAGAACCTTTGGTGCTGTAACTTCCTTATATTTTATCTGATTTTGATGAATGATATGTCAAACTAAATCGTTTTTAAAACACTGTAACCCGTTATTAAAATTTTTTTTTTGACATTTCGTTTTTGACAGACAGTAAACTTTTTTTTTTTTAAATTGTACTACATATTTTTTTTTACTTATTCTAATAAAGATTTATTTCCTGAAGACACCTCCATTAAATTGAGTGACAAATTTATTGTTATTAAAAAAAAATACGAAATTTACAGAAATCAAGCTATCATAGCTTTTAATGAATCAAATGTTCGAAATTGGACCCATTTTGTTCCAGACACATTTGACACCTCCTATTAACTATTATTAAGTCGCAAAGCAGCTACAGAATTTTTTTTTTTTGTATTATGAAAAACCTTTCGTGCTGTAACTTTTTTATTTTTTATCCGAATGTAATAAATTACACGTCAAACTAAATCATTTTAAAAACACTGTAACGTGATCCGCTTTGAATTTTTGTTTGACACTTTGTTTTTGACAGACAGCAGCAAACTGTGTTTTTTTAAATTGTACTATATTTTTTTATTCTTTTTTTTATTTATTTCTAAAATTTGTTATTGAAATGGATAATGGCGAATGTGTGGATGCGATTCAAGTATATTTTAAATGCGGAAAAAATTCTGTAGCTGCTTTGCGACTTAATAATAGTTAATAGGAGGTGTCAAATGTGTCTGGAACAAAATGGGTCCAATTTCGAACATTTGATTCATTAAAAGCTATGATAGCTTGATTTCTGTAAGTTTCGTAATTTTTTTTAATAACAATAAATTTGTCACTCAATTTAATTGAGGTGTCTTCAGGAAATAAATCTTTATTAGAATAAGTAAAAAAAAATATGTAGTACAATTTAAAAAAAAAAAAGTTAACTACTGTCTGTCAAAAACGAAATGTCAAAAAAAAAAATTTTAATAACGGGTTACAGTGTTTTAAAAACGATTTAGTTTGACATATCATTCATCAAAATCAGATAAAATATAAGGAAGTTACAGCACCAAAGGTTTTTCATAATACACCCGGCATATATATATGTATATATATATATATAAGAAAAATTTAGAATTATATATATATATATATATATTATCTTGTTTAAAGACAAAGAAGAATTGCATATATAGTGTGAAATTTTCTAACACTCAGTATATACATTTTTATTTATTTAATTCACGCAACATGTTGCGTGTTATAGATATTTTAGGTATTTTGCATGTATTAGCTATACGCTCGAAGGTGAATATGGGGTTGCCTATATGTACGATGGTATTCCAAATATTTTGTCTTGTAATTGTAACTAATCCAAATAGAAATGAACTAAAATACTGCACATTGTTATGTATCCGTTATTTTTAATTTTACGTGCAATATTGGTATTAATAGCAACATCTCTGTGAATGAATATTTAAACTTGTAGATCAGATGTCCGAGATGACCTCTTTGAAAGATAAATTTACAACTAGACTTCCAAACCTATGTTCTGAAGGCTTTACGCATAATAGGTAGTGCTGTAAATATGACAGCGACACACAATCGCAATAGCAGAGTCAGGTTACAGGTGATGTTCTTCGACGGCAGCATAATAAGAGTCACGCGTCTTATTGCTGCTTGTATGCAAAGTTTAGGTATGATTAGACCTACTGCCAGGCCTGCAGTCAAGTGATCATGTGGAAATAATTCATATTATTAATTACGCTTGTTTACTTCTGCATTCATTTCTGCAGGTAATTCCAGTTATTGTACATTTCTTTTAGTTTCTCCCTATAAGACTAACAAAGAGACGTTTAAGTGCTTCAGAGCAATAAAATTGACTCTATCATTTGAAAACTTATTGGCATTAATTTATTGATGTTAATTAATAATAATTGTATTTACTTACTGTATTTAATGATTTTAATCAATTTGCTAATAATATTTCAACACTGTGTTAAGGGTGTACGTGTCTTGTTTTTATGTAAACTGCACGTACTTTAAATTATGTTAGTTCTGTATTTGCAATATCATGTTTGGGGATGTATTTCTTAGAGATTGGTATCACAAACTTTTAGAGTAATGTACATCTTCCGGTTGAGAAAGAAAGTTGAGTTTTGTTTAATTTCTCATATTAAAATTAATTTATAACAGTAAAATTCATAATTTAGGGCAACTACATGAATATTTAATGATTTAATCATTAACATTTTTATGAACGTCCGGACCTATTTATTATTATTACTCGTCCAATAAATCGATTTAATGGTATATAGAATACGCGCTTGTGCTATCAATAATGTGTTATATGTTGTGGATATATCATAAACCTAGCGTGAAAATGCTGATTCTGAAATTAACTTCTGTATTGTATCAATGCTGATTTGTAGATTTTGGTTATGGTAATCACTTTTTAATTCTTTTCTATTATGGGTGCTGATTTAAATCCTCTGACATTATTTTTATTTTTTATACTTCTTTTATTTATATGTTATAGCAATCACTTTTTAATTATTTCCTATTATGGGTGTTTGTTTAAATCCTGTGATATTATTTTTATTTTTTATACTTCTTATATTTTACAGTTTAAATGAACATTTGCATGGATAGCAAAATATAACGTAAAAAAATTTAATTTCTTAACTTTTTGTTAATTTTATAATAATTTTCCTTTGTTTAATCTAGAGCTGTCCTCTGTTTTTCTGTCAAAACCGTTCTTAATTTTGAAAAATCCAATCTGTTGACATACATTCCTTGAAATATGGTCATTACAAATCAAAAAGTTTCAATATTTTCTCCATGTCTACTCCCACCTCCCTCCCGTCTTTAATTTAGTTTGGTAAAAGTAACTTTCAAATTTGTCAAATTCATTCACATTTTGTGGAACTGCTCGCCACTTGTACAAAGTCTTCTTCCGTCCCCGTACACAATTCGGGTAGAAGCGAACAGAGGGCATATTATGCTTGGAAACTTTTTTACATGACAAAGGTACTCTGGGCTTCCTCATCGGAAAACTCGAACAGAAGTTCGACGCAAGACAAATTGTTAAATCTTCTCCCGCGACCCGACGAATTTGGTGAAAATATACGACAACTTCATTTTTCTTTTCATTGTGTCTCGCCTCTTTCGTTCATGTGGTCCCCGTTTATGGATAAACAGCCCTTGCAATTTTCAAGTTATTTGAAAGTTCGTCTTGCAAAGTTAACTGTCTGGGTAGGATCTGTAAGTTTCACAGATCCAGAGAAAGACAGATTTCTTTCATCCAAAGCGTAGTAATTTTTTTAATACATACGATTGAATTGGTCAAAAAGTTTGTCGGCTGTTTATTTTCTTGTTATAGATGACATATTATTGGTATTTCTAAAGTGATAACTGAAAATATATCACGTGAACCTCTCTACTTCCAGCAAAATTGAATATAAGAATTTATCTTTTACTTTTAGTAATTACAATGTATTTTTGTCTCGTGTTACAAAATAACTTAGAATATGTCAGCAAGAAACATACAGTGTGATTTATCACAGGCGGTAAAGTTTTAATTTTCATACTGAATAAAAAGAATTTTTCAATCGTTTATCTGTCTGTAATAAATAGGGAGCGAAATCGAGCGAGCTAAACTACCACGGAGCCACAACCGTGAAAAGAAATAATGTAAACAACTGCGTGTTGTTTACATTATATCTGAATAGCACTAATTCATAGGGCGAACTGCAACATCTGTTTACGCTCGACAAGAGACCGAAAATCAGAGAAAAAAGGGCAATAAAATAAGGAATTTATGAGGTAAAATTTTGTATACACGGGCGTAGATAACGGCGTCAGGAGTGTTTAAAATTTATTATATTTACGTTATATTTCCAAGAGAAATAAAATCTTCATTTATATCTTGTAATAGTTCCTGCCGGTTCATTGAATCTACTTCTTCCATTTATATCGACGTAAGTGTTAATTGGATTTTGTTAAGATTAAGATTAAAATTTTTAGTTATCGTTTATTTAGATCTAGAACATTGTTTATGTTACTTTTTCAGATATGATATGGAAGAACGCCGAGAAATACATCGTGAAACAATGGCGAGTTGGATTGAGGGTCATACTGATTGTATGTCCATTGTCAGTGATTCCGATATTTAGTGCAAAGTCTGTAAAATATCGTTACAGAATGCCAAAAAATCGAACGTACAACGTCACTTAGCATCGCTAAAACATACACAGAAATTGGACCCGTTGAAAGCTGACAATTTTAACGAAGAAATCTGTGAAGCTTTAATGGCGGCTAATATCCCATTAAAGAAACTTGATAATCCCACTTTCAAAACATTTCTCCAAAAATATACTGGTCGACATGTTCCTGATGAATCCACCTTACGCAAATGTTATGTTTCTAAGTGCTTCACGAAAACATTAGAATGCATTAGAAGACATCTTTCAAATCAGTACCTATGGATAAGTGCCGACGAAACTGTCGGTATATTAGGACGCTGTGTGGAAAATATTGTAGCTGGTGTACTACATCCAACTATTCCATATAACGCATATGTAATAGCATCTAAAGTTATAAATACGGTTGATGCGGAAACAGTTGCTAAAACCATTGACGAGAATTTGCACAAAATGCTTCATTCGGACGACAGGTACAGGGAAAAAAAACTTTTATTTGTTAGTGACAGTGCCGCATATATGTTAAAAACAGGCAGACTATTAAAGGAAACATATCCCTATATGCTGAACATTACTTGTGTAGCACATGCTCTCCACAGAATCTGTGAATATATCAGAGACAACTATCCGCAAGTTGATAGACTTGTATCGGCTTTTAAGAAAGTTTTCAGAAAAGCACCATCGAGAGTGGCCCTTTACAGGGAAAAACTTCCATCTTTGTCACTGCCACCCGCGCCAGTAATAACTAGATGGGGAACATGGCTGGAAGCTACTAGTTTTTATGCAGAGAATTTCGATAGTTTACAAAATTTCGTTACATGTTTAAATGACGATGCTCGAAGTATTTCTGAGTGCAAGGAACTAACACAAATCCCAAATTTAAAAAATCAGCTGTTATTCCTTCAGGAACACTTTGGAAATTTGCCTAAACTATACACACATTTTGAAAATCGAAATCTCAAACTGAAAGATGTTAATAATTTCAAAAGTATTCCAAGTGTCTTCGGATGTGGCCTTCGGCAAAAGTTAGACGCAGTTTTTAATAGAAATCCAGATTTAATAACATTGTGGCAATTGTGTATGGGGACAATGACACAAAATCAAACTGCTAAATACGCTGAAATAAAAGAATATTTCCAGTACCCACCTATAACCAGTTGCGATGTAGAAAGTACGTTTTCTATCTACAAGGATGTACTTCATTCAAAAAGAACAAATCTTACAGAAGAGAACCTTGAGAAAGTATTGCTGGTGAATATTAATACTCCTTTACTCGACTTGAACAACAAAATCAACAAATAATAATGTATTTTGTATTTTATGAGTTGTTATTCAATTATATAAATAAAATTAAAACTTCTTTAAAAATACAACATTTCAATAGTGCGCCCATGAGCGATGAGTCATGGCTCGCTCGATTCCGCTCCCTAGTAGTAAATCACACTGTATGTTTCTTGAAGACGTATTTTACGTATTTAATAATGGGCACACATATCAAATCTCTATTTTTTCTTCGGGAATTAGCGCAATAAAATGCACAAAAACTCTTGAAATAAAACAAAGTGTTTCAATATCCAAAAATTGTATTAACAAGACTACGACTAGTTTCGCTCACTCTGTGGCTTTATCAAGTATACCGGGTGTCAACGAGATCATGTATCAGCCCGCCATTTATTTATTAGTTAAAATAAAACTTTGAAATTCGGACTGTATATATGAGTGATTGGTGGGCTTCTTCAGGTACACTCAGCTTTTCTATAGCACTTCCGGTCAAACCGGTGCCCGGTTATATTATTTATTGCTTGCCTCATTCTTGCTTCCAGTTCTTCGCGAGTAGCAGATTGTACAGTGTATTCTTTTTCTTTCAAATATGGCCAGATATGGAAATCTATGGGTGTTAAATCCGGTGATCTAGGAGGCCACCTGACTGGACCATTGGTACCAATACAGAGGTCACCAAAAGTTTGATTTAAGTAATCCCTAACGAGTCGTGAATTATGAGGTGGTGCGCCGTCCTGCTGAAAAAATACAGAATATCTTTGCTCCGTTGGTAAATAACTTAAAGAGTCATTAATTTCATTATTTAAAAAATCCAAATATCTTTCGGAAGTTAGATGTCCGTCAGAAATTATAGGAGACAAAATAACGTCCCCAATCATTCCCAGCCAAACATTAAAACCAAACCTCACTTGATGGTTACCTTGTCTGTACAATCGCTGATTTTCCTGCGCCCTAGTATCTCGTGTTTTGTCGTTTAAATAATCCAAGATTTGTGAATCTTGATTCATCGGAAAAAATAATTTTACCAGCAAAATTACCGTCTCTTCGGATATTATCTACGGCCCAGTTGCAAAACTCTAATCTTCTCACAAAATCGGTTTCGAACAGGTGTTGGTTGATCTGATACTTGAAAGATTTGTAGTTATATTTCTTTAGAATTTTTCGCGTAGATTCATAATTAATAGTTAACTCGCGACCGATTTGTCGGAGGGAGACCCTTTTATCAACTTCAACTATGGCGAGTACATTAATTTCTGTTGCTTCGTCAGCAATAAGCTTTACATTATTATTTTGTGGATCGTCTTCTTCGCTCCTGAATTGAGATTCTACTCTTATAAAATAATTTGGGGGTGGGTGCTGTCGGTCTGGAAAGCGCTGTGCATAGAGCGCTGCAGCGGCTCTTGAATTTTTACGGCATTCTCTATAAATTAAAAGAATATCAACTTTTTCATTTCGGGTATACATTACCAAATATGTATTGTTTACTGTACAACTATACAATAACTTTTAAACAATACACAAAAATAACGTGAACTATCAATTCAACCAATATGTTTTGACAGTTCACAGCCTGTTAGTTGTTTACAGGGGACATTTATTTCCTACGATAACTGTGTTTTTTTCATTTGACTCTGTTGCTTTGGAATTAGACTACTTTTAAAGCATTTTATACTTTATACTACCTGTCTACCACTAAACCACAGCATATTTTATATCACTTGTAAGCTAAAAATTATGCCAATATGGCACTGTAATAAAAAAATAGGTGTTACTATTTAAAAAAACGAGTACCTGTTATTTGAAAATGAAAAAAAATCTTATTTTCTTTAGTAATTTCAACGTGAAATACATGTTTTCTTCGCCAATGCGTGTAAATGTGAAAAATATCTTAATTGTTTTCAAAGCTAACTTTGAATGTTGTTACATTTCGACAATTTTTGTACAGCAGTTTCACGTTAATGGATAAATTTGACAGATACTGCCATCTTTGACAGAAATGTCAAAAGTTAACCTGCACTAAATGGCAAATTTTTAGAAGAAACAGAATATGAACAGAAATAATGAATGTTGTATTTAAAAATTCAAAATTAACGTCACTTCCGGTTTGACCAGAAGTGCTATAGAAAAACTGAGTGTACCTGAAGAAGCCCACCAATCACTCATTTATACGGTCCGAATTTCAAAGTGTTATATTAACTAATAAATAAATGGCGTGCTGATACATGATCTCGTTGACACCCGGTATAATACTAACTAAACTTGGGAGCTATTTCAATTTATATATTTGTTGACAAAAAGAAGCGCATGAATAATGAATATAGCCGCTTCAAAACCTCTGTGATTTCACATGCTACCTGTCACACCGACAACAATGATTGTTACTGAACCATAACAGGTATTCCTAACTGTTATAGGGCAAACAGGTCGGTCTTTTAATACTAGGATTAAAGAAAACATAAGGTCCTTTCAAAATCAAAAAACAGACTCTCACTATGCTAAAAATTTGCTAGAATGTGGACACGATTTCGACGATAACTTTAAAATATTACATCCTCAAAATAAAAGTGTCCTTATAAATAATTTAAAAGTTTTAGAAATCAATAAAGTTAAAAACACAAACTTATTATTAAATAACCAATTAGACATATCAAACTCCCCACTTTTAAATTTATTCAAGAAACCACCCCTACCAATATCAACAAATATATAAATTCAAGTAGCAAAGTTTAGTTAGTGTTATATGCTTGATAAAACTACAGTTTGAGCGAAACTAGTCATATTTTTATTAATACAATTTTTGAAAACTGAAGCACGTTGTTTTATTTCAAGTGTTTTTGGGCTTTTTTATTAAAATGGAATTCCAACAAGTAACAACCAACTCTATCACAATACTAGCGCAATACAATCATCATGATGATTATGTGGCGTTAATACCCGAAGAAAAAATAGATTACGTAATCGCAAGTTTCAATTCATTTTATCCAAAAATAAAATTTATTTGTGAAATAGAAAATAATAACGTCACAAATGTCTAAGACTTAACTGTAATTAAACACAAAATCAAGATTGTAACGGTACATCCTAATTGACAGATTTTATAATTTTCAATATGAATATTGTTATCGCCGGTCAAATGTGAGAATATGCATGTGAATTCTAACGACGATAAATGTGAAGAATGAAGAGTGATTTGCATGTGGATCCTAGAGAGCGAAGCCGGATTGAAGAAGAAGTCGAACAGGGGACTTCAAAGATATCGGTCACCAGTAATTAAGAATGTAAAGCTTAATATATCTTCATATAAGAAGTTGAAGAAGTACGAATATCTAACTTTGAACTATCACCCTGTGATTTTTAGTTCTACAGATATCTCTTATCTTTATGATATTATGCATTGTAGCGAGAACTGGAATAAAGCATATTATTATTATTAATAATATAACAGTTGTGGCCAAGCGAAAATTGGCTTATTATAAAACATCAGCAAAACAAAGAAGTAACCATGCAAATCGTATTAAAAATCAAAATACGAGGTAAGTAACTTTTAGTCTACAATTTTATTTACATTATTTTAATATTTGTTAATTCTATTTAGTTTAACTAAGTACATAATACCAATATGCGAGTAGATTTCAGAATTTATATATTTGACGATTCATTTTATGTATATATTAAAATTTTCAACCCACGACAAAATCTGTGAATAAAATCGAAGCGCTGTGATCGAAACCAAATATCTAGCTCACACCCCCTTGCGTCTACCCGTCCCGCTAGTAATATAAGTTGCATAAGTTTCTATTTGTTGGTAAAAAGAATTTTTTTAACTCTTTTAAGCTGTTGTGTGTTCACCAATTTAAAACAAACTGATTTATAAGCAGAGGTGTTTGGCTACCGCGATATCCAGATATTACTCCATTAGATTTTTCTATTTTCGGATTGCTAAAAAATAAAGTATGTAAGACAAGAATTCATAACTTAAATGACCTGATGAATACAATTACAATTGAATGTAATGAAATAACACCAAACATATTGCAGAATATTTTTTGACAACATGAAACGTCGTATTACATTATGCATTCAGCAGAATACATTTTGAATACTTTTTCTAAATTATAATTAATTAAAATTTCGAAAAATAAGTAGTTGTTAGATTAATGTCCCATCTTTAAAGTTATCGTATTATATAAATTAATAATCCAGTTGTACCTGTTATTAATTTCATCAATATATCGTGTTACGTTTAAAAAGACGCTTCAACATTTAATTCATTTATCCCTGTGCTAAATATTTTCAAATTCAAATTATATTTCCAATCCTAAATAAATTACGTTTTAAAATTCTCAACATTAAAATCTGCGTCGCATATTTTATTCCTTTTTAAAATATGCGATTTAAAATATTTAGTTTATGAAGGACTCTTTGTTCAAATTTTCTTTGTTCAAATTTAAGATTGGCGACGTAGGCATTTTTTGTCCGTCTAAAGTTATCTAAATAGTTTCATAGTTTCTTGTTGCATGAAATTGCGTAGGTATTTCGCATTTTCTGGTGGCGTGATCTAACAGCGTCTTTTCGGCGCCTAAAATTCTCCAGAATGTTCTTCTCCAACCTCCGAGTCTTTAAAAGGGCAAAGCTCGTCTAAAATCATTCACTATTACAGCACCATAGCATCACTATTACAACATCAGTATTACATTCATTATTAGATTCATTTGTTACATCTCAGTTAGTACAGTTCAATTAAACAGTGAGTGGTACTTGAATAAATCTTAACTCCGGTCCCGGCGTCGGCCAGAGTCCGCTAACCCTTTGGTGAAGATGTCCATGGAAACGAGGTGTTAATGTCCACAGTATGGATACACCGGTCAGGGGGATTTAAATCTCGATTTCCAAATAATACAATGTTGGAGTATCTATCGTCCTTCAATTTACGGCATTGGTCCGGATTTAGAGAATATCTCGCCAACTCCGGGCCCGTTAACAACATCGAAAGGTAGCGCGGCAGAAATAGGCGTCCGGGCCAATCTTCGTTGGAGTATTGGAACACTAAATTTCCAGGTATTTGAGTTTTTATTTCTTGTACTTCGTGTAGCAAGATAACTGTACAACTACTAGGCTCTCAGAAATTTTAAAAATTAATATTTGTTTAATAAAGTTAAATATTATTGTGCGCAAGGCATAATCATCAAGAACCTTTGTATTTGTCTAAATTTGTATATGTTCATTAAATCTTTGTGTTTGTCTAAATTTGTATATGTTCTTTTAAATCTCTGTGTTGTAATAGTCACTATGATCTTGTTTTTTTTGTTGTATAGAGGGCAATCCAAATTAAGTGTTCACCATTGGTAACTTTGTTATTATTAAAGATACAAGATTATTTAAATTATCAAACTTGTAGTACTTTTAACGATCTTTCAGATGGAAGAATAAAAAAAACAAATGAGCAACGCGTTTTCGAGTTTTGCCGAAAAATATTTTTTTTTCAAATGGAAACCCCTGTATATTATATCATTTTCTGCTAGAACTTTAGAATTTCTATACAAAAAATCTTATAAGAAATTTTTTACTGGGATTAAAAATACTTGAGTTATAATGAATACACAAAAACAGCTAAGTCAAGTGCATTTCTATATGTATCTATGAAAACGACGATAAGTCTTTCTACCAAACGTCAAATATTAGTACAGTTTTATTAGTTTTTCACTCATAAGTTTCATTGTGCTAGTTATTAATTTGACAAAAAAATGATTTTTACCCATTCAGAAAAGTGTGATATGTTAGAATCTTATTTAGTGTGCAGAAAATCCTCTAGGAGGGCAAAAGAACACTACGCTGAATTATATCCACTCCGAACACAACCACATGAGCAATATTTTCTGAGACTTTACCGAAAATTTAGAGGCAATGAGAGTGTTTTTGCAAAACAAGGACAAAAAGGACTTTTATAAAAAGCGAGGCCACGGAAATTGCAGTTATCGCATATTTTGAGGCCAACCGTGAGAATTCCATACTAGATATTGTCAATGAATCTGATTTGAGTCACGGTACTATGCATAGGATTCTGAAGAAACACAATTTTTTTTGCCAGGGGATCCAGAGAGAAGAATGTTTTTTTGCCACTGGTATCTTAACTTTTGTCGCCAAAATGTAAACAACTTTAGTTATATTTTATGGACCGATGAATCGAATTTCTCAAATTCTGGAATGTACAATAAAAAAATTCATCATTACTGGTCAACGGAAAATCTTCTTTTAGTAAATCCAAGACGTCCACAAGTCCGTTTCAGTTTTAATGTTTGGTGCGGTTTAGTCGGTTCAGGGATTGTTGGTCCTTTCTTTTATGAGGGCACTCTAACTGGTGAAAGGTACATAGAATTTTTGACTGAAATTTTGAATAATTTCTTAGACGATCTGGATCTCATAAGTAGACAGAATCTGCATTTTCAGCAGGATGGCGCACCTGCGCACAACTACAGAGGTACTCATCAACTTCTAAATACTATTTTTAACACTTCATGGATAGGAACAAATGGTCCTATTCAGTGGCCTCCCCGATCGCCAGATTTAACGCCTCTTGATTTTTTTATGGGGTTATTTAAAGAACCAGATTTATAAGCAAAGGTACGAAAACGTAAACGCCCTAAAGATTGCAGTTAGTGAAAAGATAAACCAAACAGATGGTAGGACCATACTGAAGGCAGTTCGAGAAGTTCGGAAGCGTGTACAAAAATGTATTGAACTACAAGGTGGTATTTTTGAACATCTCCTATGAAAAAATCAGTGATTTTTATTTTCTTTTAATGATAAGTTTATGTATAAAATAAAGTTTATAAAACTAATTTAGCTGTTTTCGTTTATTCATTATAACAAGTATTTTTAATCCCAGTAAAGAATTTCTTATAAGATTTTTTGTTTAAAAATTAAAGTTCTAGCAGAAAACGATATAATATACAGGGGTTTCCATTTGAAAAAAGAATATTTTTCGGCAAAACTCGAAAACGCGTTGCTCATTTGTTTTTTTTATTCTTCCATCTTAAAGAGCGTTAAAAGTACTACAAGTTTGCTAATTTAAACAATCTTGTATCTTTAATAATAACAAAGTTACCAATGGTGAACACTTAATTTGGATTGCCCTGTATATGGTCAAATTATGTTTGATGTATTAAATATTAGTAAAGTTTTGATATTTGTAATATTGAGTTCATAGAAATTTTAAGATAAATGGTGAACCATATTTGATCAATTAGTTTTACTGAATTTGACAAAATAATTTTATTAGTTTGTTTATTTGTTGAATCTGTACTTATTGTTTAGCTTATCTGTATGTACCGTCTCTCTAAAGTTTAGTTTTCTTTGTAACCAATTTGTAATTAAACTCAAGTGAATTTAGTGTACATGTAATTTTTGACAACAACCAAATGTTAAAGTCATACTTATTATTTCAATTTTATCTTCAATATTTTTGTGTAATTCATATTTCAATTATTATTATTATTACTGATGTACTAAATTTTATATTTCAAATTTCTCTTGTTTTTTATTTAATAAATTGTTATTGTTTTTATTAATTTGTTTCCTTTGAGGTAGGCCTAGTATTAGTTAGTGCAATTTCCCATTTTAATTGTGCAATACTTTAACAACAGTAACCCCGCCTTTATTATTATAAAATGGGTGGCGCAACGGGCATTAGTTAACATCTCCTTGGAGTAATCTCACGCTCTCACTAATAATCTGAGCTAGATATACAGGGTGGGTCACAGATGTAATAACATCGACGGTTCTACTTCGAAGTCAACATCTGAAAATATTATTAATCATAAGCGATTAATAATAATTATTAACGGTAAGTGCATGCTCTGATCTACACAATTATCTTACACTCTGGTGTTGTGGATGTCATTCATTAGTGACGCCGCGACGAGCATAGTCACTAATTGATTGAGTGTTTCTGGAGAGAATATTGGTTGATTGGAGACGCTGCGACGAGCATAGTCTCTGATCAATTAATTTATTTCAATTAGGGTTTTTCTTCAAGTAATAATCGTTTGATGGAAAATTGTGATAGTGACAGGTGGCAGACCATAATTTATAGGAAAATTTTATGGACAACTAGATAAAGTTCACACGTCATATAAGATACTCTATTTCAAAATGTTTGATATGTACCACCCTTCTCGAACACGCTATATAATTAAAAAATATATTAGATTGTAAATATAGTGGCTCTGTACTTGCCAAAAAATATTGCTTTGTCGATTGTGAACCGGCCTGTATATCTATCTGTTTATATGTACGAGGGCGTATGTTTATGTTATCTACCTAGCCATGAAAAAAAGCACATAAGAGAACAAAAGAAAATTATTTTTCTACATAACTCCCTTCAACACTAATACACTTATTCCATCTTTTTTCCAGTTGCCCCATACCCTCAGAAAAAAATTGCTTCGGTAACCCAGCAAAATATTCTTCAACAGCTTCTTTGAGTTCTTCATCAGAAACAAAACGCTTTCCTCTGAGATGTCTTTTTAAATTTTTGAATAAGAAGAAATCTGACGGAGCTAGGTCGGGGCTATAAGGTGGATGCCTTAACTCTATAAACCCCCAGTCATTGATTATCTGCTGAACTCTGTTTGCCATATGAACCCGACAATTGTCGTGCAGCAACAGGTTTTTTTGTGGATAAGAATGCGGGCGTGTTGCTCCAGAGCAGTTTTTAAATTATTAATTGTGTTTCCGTAGACCTCTCCATTCAGCATCCAGAAAATTGTGTCTTGGCTTTTTTTGTGGTGGAGAGCCCTTATGAACCCACTGCATGGATTCTTGTTTAGTAGGAGGGTACCATTAGTATACCCAAGTCTCATCCCCGGTAATAATTCGAGATAAAAATGTTTTGTCCCTCTCCAACTTCACCAAATTTTCTTGAGAAACTTCATTTCTGCACAGTTTTTGTTCAGCTGTAAGCAATCTGTGTATCCACCGTGCAGACACCTTCTTCATACCCAAATCGTCATGCAAAATTTTGAGAACACTTGTTTCGGATAGACAGACTTCATTGGCAATGACAGAGATCTTTACAGGCCGATCTTTCAGTACCAAATTTTCGACTTTTCGCACAATGTTTTCAGTTCGAGCTTCAACGGGTCGTCCGGACTTTGGGTCATCATTGATTGACTCTCGGCCCCATCGAAAGAATTTAGACCAATATTTTATTTGGAAATAAGATGGTGTATCTTCCCCATATACAGCAACCATTCTTTCATGAATTGGTTTTGGACCATTGCCTTCCTTTGTCAGGAACTCTATTACGCTGCGATGTTCAACTTTAGTTTCATTCATTTTATCGAGAAATGGACCGTCTCAAATATACACAGCATAAACTAAACACAACTTAGCACATGTACTTCTAACAGTGACAGCAATTTTTCAATAATTTGTTTGACATCGTCACTCTTTTGTTTCATGGCTGGGTAGATGACATAAAAATACGCCCTCGTATATTTATAATATAATCGCTATTTTGTTGCTGGGTTTATCGTCCTATATTCGTGTAACGAAGTATTGAATAAACATCATTTATCAAAATACTGCACGAAGACATTCTTGGTAAGGGTATTAAAATTTTTGTAATCACTGACGAGGTTATTTACTAAAGAAAAAAACATTGGAAAGCTGTAGGTAGTAATTTAATTTTGTTTTAAGTGAAAATAAGTAATTAAAACTAGAGCTCCATCCAATCTTTATTCATTATAATGTTCGTGTTTTAAAGATGAGAACAAAGCGGAAGAAAAAAAATTAAAATTAGAAAAAGAATTCGAAGCTCTAGAAACAAGAAACGAAACTACACAGAAGCGCCATATTACGATACTGTCGTTACTCTTTACACTATCCCTTTTATTTTATTTCTTTCAAATTCTACTTCAATCCGCTCTCGTTTATTAATTTTACATCAAGCGAAATGTGCGCGTATACAATCCTGCAGGTATTTTGCAGTATTTTCCTCCTTCATCCGCCATATCGTCCTCTCTACTTATTCCCTCATATTTTTTTCGTTTTATCCTTTTCAATTTTATATTACACCAGGGTCCAATTTGCTTAGAGAATTGCATCGTTCGCCATCGAGCTCATTCCGTTCGTCTCTTGCAAAATTATCTAATTGAGTATTCATCATTTGGATTTTTTGTTTTTTCTTTCTTCATCGCATTAAATTCCATCCCTTATGTAACATGCTCCAAATTAAAAGAGTATCCCTGAAAGTGCTTTTGTTTCTTTTTCTTCACCCCTTTTTATTTATTAATTACGATATAGGGAGAACTGGGGCAACATCCGGAAAGGGTCGAAACTAATCAAGATGATGGGTGGAATTCCTGGGCGGGGGGGGGGTAATGCGGGTCGGGGGCAGGGTACGATAGGAACCGCAGAGTACAGCGGAAGCCGACAAACAAGGAAAATCCTTTTTCGTGATAAATTATGTTAAATTAATATTGACTGATTCAGAAGGAAGTAGGAAAGATTTATGTTGCGCAGTTAGTCTATGGCTAATGGAATACGATTTTTCAGAATTATGTATGTGTATAAGAAATTGCTCTTCCGGTCGAAAGATGGGTTGCGAAATTTCTCGGAATAAATCTAATAAATTAATATGAATTTCCAGCTATCATGTTTGATTATTAATACTGCTGACGGAAGAATGTTGTTATATTTAAGGAGTGGTATTGGGAATATTTTATATTTAGGGATTTGGAAATTTTGATTTTACTATTAGGGGAGCTTTTTATACTTCTTTTCAAGTGCCTTATAATTGACAACGGATAAAGTTTTAAATTTAATAAAAATTCAAATCAATACTAGGATCATTTATCTAATGACCAATGATTTTGTCAGAATATGTAACAAAAGGATTTTTTTGTAATATACATTCATCTAAATATTCTAAATCATTCCAAGTGCCATCTCACCTGCAACTGTATGCAAGCGGGAGAGATAACCAACACCAGTTATTATAAAATCGCTAGATGCTGTTAGCAGATCAATGGTTTCCATAAATTAGGGGAGTATAGTCTTTGTTAAACTATTCTAACCTCCAACATCCACCATACATAACACCGAGTTGTTTTTAATGGCTTGGCCATCTCCTTCTAACATTTTGGGAGAGGTGGCCATCTGGTGATAGGTACAGAAGGTCAACGCTTTTGTGTGACTATTTTTATCACATCTTTGCAGAGAAATGTCAACAACGTATAAGAGCAAAGAAGCAAATCGTGGAAGTTACACTAAAGAAAACTTAAGACGTGAGATTGAAGCTGTGAGAACAGGTTCATCAGTTAACGGTGCGTCGAAAACCTATGGTATTCCTAGGAAAACCCCTGAGATAAAAATGCGGAATAATGACTTCAAGGTTGGTAAATTAGGAGCAGATAGTCTATTGGGGAAAACTAACGAGAGGAAACTGGTGTTACATATTAAAACAGCTCAAAAATGTGGATTTCCTCTCACAATTTCTGAAGTTAGAAAGCTTGCCTACAATTTTGCTAAAAGTCTTCGTATCAACCATATGCTTAATATGATTGGTTCAGATCATTTCTAAGAAGAAACCCTGATCTCTCTTTTCGTAAAGCTGAGGGTGTATCCTCAGGACGGGGCGAAGGAATGAATCATGTAGATGTCGGGAACTACTTTTAACTCTTACAGTCTGCGTTTGAAGAAAATTAACTCCATGACAAATCTGGTTCTATATTTAACGTCGATGAAACTGGCCTGCATCTCAACAATAAAGCAGATCATGTAATAGCTGAGAGGAGGGCACAAGATATTTTTACTAAACCTCAGGATAAAAGGGGAAAACGGTGAAATGTATAGCTTGCTGCAACGCCGAAGGCATTTTTCTGCCACCAATGCACCTCTTCAGAGGAAAAAACAGGTTTCACTGCCACCTGGTTCGGCAATTTTCATGTCCGAAAAATCTGCGTACGTTACTTCGGCCATTTTTATGGAATGGTTCAAAAATCACTTTCTTTAACGTAAGGGAGAGGGAACAACATTGCTAATGCTAGGCGCTTTCCATTGTAATTCTGTTGATCTTTTGGAAACCGCAGAAACGGATAATATCATTTTGTTGTGTTTACCACCGCACAACAACCTCTGGACACAGCCGTTTTTAAATCTTTAAAGACTTTTAACTATCAAGCCTGTAGGGAATGGATGCGAAGCCACCCATGTAGAAAAATAGGGCGTGTACAGTTTGGTGAACTTTTAGCTCAAAGTCGGGGAAAATCTGCTAAAGTAGATAACGCAGTGTCGAGTTTCAAGGCCACGTGGATATTTTCTTGGAATCCAGGCTGCATACCAGATCATGCTTACGCAATATCTGATCAAATAAGAAATACCCAAAGAACACAAGAAGAGAGAACAGCATACCCAAGCAACAGTAGATCAAAATACCCGAGCTACGACACCACTACCATTATGTAGCCACAGTTCTACAGAAATTCTCTGATGCACGTCTCCAGTAGAAGTCATGCGTGTATCTACGCCAGAAGTTACTCCCGGGAAAATTTTGGAGCAAATTAAACCCACGCCCAAACTTTTGGCAAGTGTAAGAAAACGGGCAAAATCTATGTGTTTTGTTAACGTCCCCTGAGCATATTTCTTTATTAAAAAACAAGAGCAAAAAAAAAAACAAACCAAAATATCCCAAAACACTATTTCACAAAAGCAAAAAGCTCAGAGAAAGAGACGCCGTTCGCCCTCGACTAGTTCGAATGAAGATGAAGTGGTGCAGTATCACGGTGAAAGCGACATACTTGAAGAAAATGATGATGTCACATGTCCAGGTTGTTGGGAATCATATTACAACACGCTTAAGAAGGACGACTAACTGCTATATATAGAATGTGAAACTTAGTTCCACGAAAACTGTTCTTTTTTCGAGAACACCTGCCAAAAATGTAATAAAGCTGCGTCCAAGAAGAAATAAACGTTAAACGTCAAGTTACCTTAAAAATTGCTCAAATTTTGTTTTTTGATAAGTTACTTATATGTTTTATATCAAGCCCATCTCTCACGTACGGTGTTGGTCATTTCACCTGACCGTGTGGGGAAAGATGACCAATTCTTGAACAAACAGATTTAAATCACTCCCCACTAACTGTCTTTCTAAATTTGTAGAAACACCTTCTCTTTGAACCCCGACACCTACGTAAAATATATAACGCTGTAATCATTTTCTAAGCATTACTCCATCACCTGTTGAAGCCAAAGTTTGGCGAAACAATATTTTAGTGAACAATAAAGATTATTTGAAACTATTTTTACGATAATTATTCGTAAAAATAGTAAACGAGTTCTTGCAACAGAAGTGGACACAGAGATTCTTAGGGTTAATAATAATAATAATATAATTTATTTCAGAGACATGTGTACATACAAAGAAAACATACATGTGTGAAAACGTCAAAAATGCTGACTACAAAATATAGGTAACAAATCATTGATTCAAGAAGTCCTCACAGGATTAACAATTTAACGTTAATAGTAATTCCTTAACTTTGAGTTTAAATTTTTTTAAACCTTCCTGTTTTATCTCGGATGGAAGTTTATTATATAGTTTACAACCACTATAAAGAAGATTTCTTTGGAAAAGTGCTGTTGTATGCTGAAATGGCAGCAGGTAATTATTTTGCCGTGTACTGTAATTGTGGTCTATACTGGAGGTGAAAGATGACCTGTTTTCATGTACAAATGACACTACTTCCAATATGTATATGTCAAAGAGGGTTAGAATTCTTTCTTTTCTAAAAGCAGGTCTACAGGACTCTTGCAATCTCAGGTTATTTATGTACCTTAAAGCTTTTTTTGCATCAAAAGTACCCTCTGGGCATCTCTGCAATGACCCCAATGAATTATACCATATCGAATTCTGGAAAACACATTCGAGTAGTAGTATGTCTTCAAGACTTCGAAACTGCAAGAATTCCGCAGATTATGTATTGCATAGCAAGCCCTACTCAGCCCACTGCACAAAACATCAATATGGGCGGACCAAGTCAAAGACTCATCCAACACAACCCCCAATACCCTGCATGAACTAACCAAGTCCACAGAAGTTTGATGTAGGTTAATTTTTGTTTCCCTAAACTTTAATTGATTTTTAAATAAAATATATTTCGTTTTTTTATCATTAACTAACAGCTTGTCTGACATCCAATCTTTTATTTGTATGTAGATCCTGTGTGCTTTAGATTTTAGATCTAATAAGTCATTAGCATCAATGATTATATTAATATCATCCGCATAGAGAGAACTGCGGCCAGTGGTTTTATAAGTTTTGGCAGATCATTAATGTAAATTAAGAACAATATGGGACCCATCACTGAGCCTTGTGGGACCCCCACAGTTACCTCTCTCTCAACTGATATTTATCCATAACATGTAACCCGCTGCCTTCTGTCCCGGAGATAAGACTCAAACCATTTGTTCACCATACCACGAATACCATACCTATGCAGTTTATAAAGAAGAATTGTGTGATTTATACAATCAAAAGCCTTTAACAAATCAATGCACATTGCTAAATATGTCAAGTTAGAATCTACACTAGTAATGGCCCTCGTAAGGCATTGAAACAAGGCAGTATTCGTAGAATAACTAGGACGAAATCCATGCTGATCATCAGACAATAAATCGAAGTTTTTAAAGTATTCTGTTAATTTAGTAGTAACAATTATTCCAAATATTTTTGAGAAGACTGACGCAACACTTATTGGTCTATAATTTGCAAAATCATTGCAGTCTGCCTTTTTATGAAGTGGTTTTATAACTTTTAGAGTTGACGGAAAGATCCCATGATCAATTGACAAATTAAATGAGTATATAAGAGGCTCAATAATTAGCCAATAATAGTATTTAATTATACGAGGTGAGATATGATCATATCCCGCTGAGGAATCTGCATTTAATTTACCAACTGCAATTTCTATATCATTTTTGTCTATATTCGGCATGAAAAACGAGTTATTAACTAGGTCAATATGTGTGTCAATTGAATGAAAATCAATATCAGTTTGATTAAAATTTGTTTTAACTATATTGGATGCCAATTTTGCAAAATAATTGTTGAAATATACAGGGTGTAACAAAATAAGTGTAAAACATTTCACGGGGTGATTCCTTAGCGAAAAAGAGATAGGGTCTTTCATATAAAAGAACTTCAATGGAGCATCCCTTGTTAAGATACAGCCCCATAAAGGGGGTACATAAAATTTGTTTTAGAATTTTTCTCACAAACACTAAAAATGTAATTTATTTCCAATGTAACTTTTTGTCTGATTATTTGTTTACCATTTAAAGATCTATTTCCAATACCTTGTTTCATTCGAAACAAAAAATGTCTCTTGAATTTTTTGCCCAACAGTAATCAGTTCGCAGCAAAAAATTATTTTACGAACAACTACAGAGATACATCGTCATAAATGCGAACTGGATTAGTATTGTTATTTTGTAGTTACTACCTGCATCAAAATACATATGATTAAAGATGAATAAACAAAACTAATTTATTAATAACAAAACATAAAACATGTAGAAATCATAGTAAATGTTCAATATGTCCACCTTCAGTCATTACACATGCGTCTAGACGTCGGCGCATTGAGCCACGTATTCGCTCAAATAGTCCTGGATTCTCTCTAATTACCCTGCACGCATCGATGATGCGGTTTCTTAAGTCCTCTACATCGCGAACAGGAGTAGGATAAACCAAAGTCTGTAAATGGCCCCAATTAGAGAAATCGAGAGGATTGAGATCCGGGGATCGAGCGGGCCAATTCTGTGGTCCTCCTCGACCTATCCAATGATTTGGATATGTTTGGGTTAAATGCTGACGTGCTGCTTGACTAAAATGGGCGGGAGCCCCATCATGCATAAAAAACATATCCCTTCTGACGCCCAAATGAACTTCCTCCAGCAGTACTGGATGCACTTCTCTTAAAAATTGAGTGTATGCCTCACCATTTAATCGAGGAGGTAGAAAATGAGGGCCAATTAAATAATCCCCAATAACTCCGAGCCACACGTTAAGAGAAAAGCGTTCTTGATGGTTAGCTTGTACAATAGCGTGAGGGTTTTCATCAGCCCATATGTGGTTATTACGAAAATTAATTATCTTGTCCCGAGAAAAAGTACATTCGTCTGTGAATTCGATCGTCTTCATAAAGTCAGGATTTCTTCTAGTCATTTCCAGCATCCAATTGGAAAATTCAAGACGGTTCGGAAAATCTCGCTGTAACAGTGCCTGTACTCGTTGCAGATGGTAAGGGTATAAGAGTTGTTCCTTTAAAATTCGAAATACCGTCATATGATCAACATTTAACTCGAAAGCAATCTTTCTAGTACTGCTAGTAGGTTGTTCTTCAACCAAATTAAGTACTGCTTCTTCAAGATGTGTTGTTCTAACTTCTCGATGGCGACCACAATCCTGCGTTCTTTTGTCGAATGAACCATATTCTCGTAATCGTGATGAAGTCGGGCAAATATTCTATGCGAAGGAAGCTGCCGTTGAGGATACATTTCAGCATATCTTCTAGAAGCTTCTAAACCCATTCCCCTGTGACAGACCGTAAACGTAATGCATATCAGCCATTTCCTCATTTGTGTATGCCATTTTAATAACAAGTGAATTATTAAACTAACAAATTACGAACAAAACAACGACACACAATTAAGTATTAATTCAATTTCAAAAATTTACAAACTGACAGCGTGATACCACTACTAGCGGCCTACTAAATAAATTAGTTTTACATTTTCGTTTTATGACGATGTATCTCTGTAGTTGTTCGTAAAATAATTTTTTCCTGCGAACTGATTACTTTTGGGCAAAAAATTCAAGAGACATTTTTTGTTTCGAATGAAACAAGCTATTGGGAATAAATTTTTAAATGGTAAACAAATAATCAGACAAAAAGTTACATTGGAAATAAATTACATTTTTAGTGTTTGTGAGAAAAATTGTAAAACAAATTTTATGTACCCCCTCTATGGGGCTGTATCTTAACAAGGGATGCTCCATTGAAGTTTTTTTATATGAAAGACCCTATCTCTTTTTCGCTAAGGAATCACCCCCTGAAATTTTTACACTTATTTTGTTACACCCTGTATAGAAGTATTTTTCCGATATATACTATAATCCGGAAGAACTGTTTTATGTTGATGTGTTGGGCATTTATTTTTTATCAGCGCCCAAACGGCTTTGTTTTCATTTTTTGATTGCAGTATAAAACGGTTATTGTATTGTTTTTCTTTATCAATAATAAATTGTTTATAAAAATTTTCATATTTGAGAAAATCAGCTTTAAAAATATGAAATTTTTTACTCATATCACTTAAGAATGTAAGTTTATTCTTTGCATCCAAGACTTCTTGATCAATCCACCCATTTCCCGTGCCATGACCAACGTGGTACTTAACCAACGGAAAGCATATACTCATATAGTAAGCAAATATCTCTAGGAAGGTTGAAAAACTAGTATCTGGACTCGAACATTGGTATACTGGTAACCAAGTTTCCTTTTCCAGGTAATCATTGAACAAAATTAAGGAATTACTAGAAACTTTCCGTTTATAAATATAATCAGCAGCATTGTTTTTAGATCCGATTTAACATTCAAAAATTGACTAAAATGATCGGACAAACAGTTATCGAAATAAGAAGCGCTGTAATATTGACGGATTTCGTTTTGTGAACCCTCTAAGCCACTACCAGTCAGTAGTGTTTTTATCTGACGAAAACCTATATCGAATATTTTTTATTTCTGCTCTTTCGAGGGCAAATTTTCTTACATCTATTGTAGTGAGGCCAGAAAGTCTTGTTTATAAAGCTTTAATATGCTCTAGAAGGCGGCTGAAGCAATGGGGTGCGATTCCCGAAAATCGAAATGTAGACTTTCAATTTTTTCAGGGTCAGCCCTTTTTTCGATCTAATTTGACTGGACTACATTCATTTTAGGTTATGTGCCCACGCATCATACAAAAGAAAATTGATTGTAAACAAAATATTTGTAAAAAGTATATCAGCGCGCATTCAATTATATAGAATTAAAAAAACTAGTATTAAAGATAAGCTAAATTAATACACAAAATATATTGGGAAATATTAAAAAAAAAACATAAATCATTCCAACAGGAATACTCTAAATTTGAAGTTGAAAGTAAACAGTATATATTACTTAAATTTCAAGCAAATTTCAACTGATCTCTTAAATATCGTAATTAAAAAATCTTCCCATTATACCCAGCGAACATCGAAATTAAAATTTTAATATTAATTTTCACGCCACGGGGAATGAAGCGAAAGAATTAGGAAAAAGAGAGAAAAAAATTCACTGTCGATGGCTGGTATGACGCTGCTAAATCATTACTTTTCGAATATTCCCCTTTAATTAAAAATCATCAGCGACAGAAAGACTAAAGGGTAGAGAGCATAGAGTAGTGTAAGGACCAGCTACTAACAGGAGCAGCAGAGTATTGGCCAAGAAAACAATACGAAAAGGAAGGCGGAGGGAGGAAGCAGATATCTCGTCTTAGTGGTAATATATTTTCTTGTTCCTTCGTCTACTGCGACCCATTCCTCTCTCTTTCACCCCCCCCCCCGCATCTTCCCCGACCGTAGAAGTCTCATTCCGACTGAAACTCCTTAAAAATTCGTCTCGGAGTGGAGGATTTTTGTCGAAAGTTGACATTCAATAAGAAGATGAAAAATGAGGGTTGGTGATCGTGATAAATTGTGTTACGAGGGCGGACGGACGAGTATGCTGCTCCCCCCCCCCCCCATTTTCCTACTGTGGGCCTCTCGTTCACCCCCATCTCGAGCCCCAAAACCGAACACTAAATGAATGTCCTCTGGAGTTTTCCCAAATTAACGATTACTTTTCCAAGTCATTAACTGATTTTTGTCTGAATGAAAAATGTATAAATTCACGCACATTCATAAATATGTGTTATGTGCGAGATTCAAGTGGAGGCCTAATATCGATTTTAACACGTATTTAATTTGCAAATCATGATTAGTGGTAGTACATAAATTCGCTTTTGAGTAATTCTATATTGTTTAGAAATTTGTCTCAACTTTGTAGTTCATGGGATATTGGCAAAATTTCGTGTTATCACTGAAGTAAACTAATACTTCTGTTTTACCGACTTGACTCAAAACTTAATCAGATCTTGAGGAGGAATTTATGCTTGTAAATATATGGTATGGTACCGATAGCTGTAACCGTTTAACTACTACTATGGTCACACAGAGACAAATGCAGAAAATATTGCAAAAACCGATTTTTTGTTCTAATAATAATTACCATCATATAAATCATCTAAAAAGCTCCAATGACTAAAAAGATGTAATACAAACGAGAAATGCGTAAAAGTGAAAATGTGAACAACTAAGAATAAAATCATCGCTACTATCTATGCATTTCATTAAACGGTCTTTATCAATCATAGACGTGCATTTATTACCACAATACAAATAATATCTATGCAAATTGTACAATTAAATGAGCATATCATTCAAGTGGGTCACTCAGAAGGTCTTGATTTATCTAAGATGAACGTCTAACATTCGCTTGCTGCCAAATTGTTACTCAGTCGTTTTTTAAAAATTCAAAATGAAGAGTATGAATGAAAACACTTTTTATAATCTCAGGTTTAGGTTCTTAAAATATATTAAAAAGTTACCAAAATATTTCTTTTTACTATTAATTTAATACATGTGACATCTTTATTCAATATGTATTTTTTAACAATTTAAATCGTACCTGAAACTAAGTGCTGCAATTATGTCAAAAAAAAAGGTTATGTTAAATTCAATATAATAAAACAAGCTGTATGTATACGAATTTATATTATTAAATCGTTCAAAATACACTATAACTTGGTTAAATAATAAATAAGGTAAGTAGAATTTAATTATAATGTATTACATAAACTATACAATTTAATACAAATTCCTCCATATTGTTTAGATAAATTACTATCTTTATAATTGAGTATAATTTAGAATAATACTCTTAAATATATAAATAGAATGTAACTCTGAATATCTCGAACAGGGGTAGCTTACTTTTTACTTTTTAAAATATTTAATGATATGTCAATTGAATTAAATTATTCTAATAAACTTCAAACTTAAAATTTTATACTACATTTTCTTTTCCTTTCTTTTAACTAGGTAGATTCCTTTTCCTAAAATCAACAATGTCTCTCTCTGCAGTGGTACCTCTTCAAACGTCCGTTTGGAAAATCAGCATAAGTAGTGTACTTTGGAGAGTTCTGGCCCCTCCCCCCACCACCAATATTTACTCCCCCCACCACTCAATCCACCACCACTCCCCCACCCAATCCCACCACTCAATCCCACCACTAATTTTAGTTCCGAACGCGGCCACCGTGTATTTGCAGATGGCGCTGCGGTCGGCGCGCAAATTTAAATTTAAATTAATATACAGGGTGTCTCAAAATTTTAAAAAATAAATACATATACAGTATGATACTTTGTGACGTATGAATCATACAGGGTGTTTCAAAAATTAGAAAAGTAAGATGGCGAATCCAAGATGGCCGCCAAAATTTTTAAATTAATGCAGGGCGTTTCAAAAATTAGAAAAGTAAGATGGCGAATCCAAGATGGCCGTCAAAATTATAAAAATACATATACAGCATGACACTCGGTGACGTA